>JAGQAX010000010.1:3234205-4434205 GCA_019142605.1 Cephalopholis sonnerati
AACAACAAACACACACGTTTTGTTTAGGCAACAAAACATGTTGGAAAAAAAACAAGAACAGGGGTGTGGCTTTAGAATCTTACGGGACACCGCTGTCCCAGGTAAAAGTCAGTGTTTGTTGGACCCACCTGCCCCAGTCGGACTTCCGCCGCCTTAACTTTCATCCTTGTCCCGCCACGTTTCCCCCTGACGCTGCCGGACTCTGTTAAACTGTAACAGCAACTGGTGACATATATGCTGACGTTAAAGGACGGCTTTTTTCGTTGGTTTCTGATGCCACAAGTCACAGCCCAATCGTTGGATTTTGACGACTTCGGAGTAATGCCGGGCTCACAAAACGGCTAAAATCCAAGCCTGCTTTGTCAGAGCAAATCATGTCCGCGAGTTAGTCTGGAACCTCTCACTTCTTTTTCCATTTCCATGTGTCGTTATCAGCGGCCATGGATCAGAATGCCTCGAGATGCTACTGGAAAGACCAAACAATCACAGCAGTGAAACATGAGACAGACGAATGTAAACAGTCTACAGTCTGCAGAGATGAGCTGTGATGGTGGAGCATCAGTATGTCTGCGAACAAGTGTGGCTGTTTTTGCATTCGGACTTTGAATATTGTACTTCTGCTACCATGAGCCATGTCCAACATCATTTCAGAGAATCTGGCAGTACATCCAAGCAGTCTGGGGAGACAGCCCTGGATCTCCACATCCGGCTTCTTCCCTGCAGGATGGTCTGAGATCAGCCACTGAGATGAGCTCCCCTGAGACTGATTCTGACGGTTCATGCAGAAACTCTTTGCTTGTGCAAACCAACTGTTACATCACCTGCTCAGGTGATTGCTCTCAGATGATCTTGCAGGTGAAAACGCTGGATGTGGAGGTCATGAGTTAGTGTGGTTACACGAGGTCTGCCGTTGTGAGAGTTAAATTGAGAGTTAAATGTACTGCCAGATTCACAGTATCCACATTAGAGACATTCACAGTCGATGGCACGCTCCCTCAAAACTTGCGGCATCTGTGTACAGCATCTTGTGTCGTGTGATCAAACTGCACATTTTAGAGCAGCCTTTCATTGTGACGTGGATGGATTTTCTTGGAGTGCTCGCTCACAGATTTTAACAAATCTGTAAAGAAAATGTAGAGATATAAGTCTTGTGTGTGCATGAAAAATGTCTTAGATCTTTTATTTCAACCCATGAAAAATAGAAGCAAAAACAAAAGTGTTGCTTTTATTTTATTTTTTATTTTTTGGTCTGTGTATGTGCCGTGTAATCAAATGTTTAATATTTATATTAGTTTATTTATATCAGCTGCAGCCATGGAAACATGAGGTTCAGGATGTGAGTATGATCTTCGTTTAAATTTGTGAAACGCGTATTTACTGTGATTCCAAGGATATGGGACTGAAGGGGGACAAATGAGGAACATTAAAGAGCGCTCAGTCTCCTCCTAAATAAATGACATCATTCTGTGACAGAGAAACAGACACATGAGGACACGAGGATGTGAGGACGTGACCTCTGTGTCCTAACTGGGACCTTGAGCCCTGCATCACTTGTTTCCACCTCAGAACCTCTGAGTGATCACTGAGGACTCGCAGATTAAATGGCTTGTTAAGGGCTGTGTGGTGATTAGCAAAGGGTTAAACTCGCCCCCCCTCCCCTCCTCTCTCCGGCCCTGCAGGATGGAATGGATTATCCTCCGCCTGTTATCAGCAGCAGAGGGGGTCGAGCTCCACCATCTGAGCTCGTGCTACAGATGGTGGAGGAAATTAGAGTCTGCACGCTACGATCAGGATCAGAGCTAAGACCCCGAACCAGCCGCGTCCCCCTCAGGTGGAGGCCTCTAATCGACAGGGAAGATTCTGCTTTTATAAATGTTTAATTCAACTTTCTTTTATTTCACCTAACAGGCACAGCACAGGTTCATACCTTAATAATTCTGTATTTAGGTAAAATTTTAAACGCAGCGCTTGTTGTAGCTTTACTTATTGTCCCTGAGTGTTTCCTGCTCTCACATTATCTTACAGCGAGACTTCCTTTTAGTGACGCCGCCATGAGACGACAGACTCCCAGTGTCTGCCAATCCACAACAAACGCAGTAAGCCAATTAGAGATAACTATCATGGAACTTAATTGAATTAGTATCGCTGATTTGCCATCCCTCTCTTTCCATTTAGGCCCTGCAATCTACACAACATCCCCTCTCTCCTCCCCTCCATCACTCCTATTTACACTCCATTACAGCAGGCAGGCAGCCCACCAACAGAGGCTGTGTGTCTTAATGTAGGACGCAGACACCAGACTGTCTGCAGCGTTTGTCCCTGAAAAAGCACGCCACAAATAACAGTCCTGCATTTAAAATCTTACTCATTTTAACCCCTTAACATTGTTGGGTAGTTTAATGTACAGTTATGGGTCATATTCCATAAGACAGCCTCTGCAGGATGTCATGATGCTGCGATCACAACACTTTCAACTCATCGCCATGAATTTTGCACGACTTTGGAAATCTGTTCAGTCACTGTAACTTCTGCAGATTTGACCAATCATTATAGTTTCCCGTGAGTTTCACCAATCGTAGCAGTCCCCCGCACAACGTCATCTCCAGGTTTCTAGTTGTGAAAACACAGACATGTGAGACATTAATGTCTCACATTTACCGACAGAAATTGCTGCTATGAACATGCAATCAACTCTCTGACATTCTGCACCAAAGCAGGAGGAAACAGTTTAGCAGCGTGTGCAAACGAAGGTCATTAAATGACAAACACTTTTCCACCACAAAAAACACCCAGAGAATTGCTGAAACGCCGAGACAGACGAAGCTGATTGGTGTGTTGAAGACTGGCCATTAGCGTGGCACCTGCTAATCTGTGCTCACCTTATTTCTGATCCAGATGTTGAGTCAAATTATCTTCAAAGGTCTCTTCCTCTCCAAAACAAACGAGCCGAACTATCCGCAGAGGTCTCTTCCTCTTCAAAACAGACATGGAGATTGAAATCGGTAAAAACACTGAATGAAGCAGTTTCATATAATAAAAACTGCTGCTTGTCGCGGAGAGGCTGCTAACTATGGGTGGCAATGCAAAAATGTGATGTCCCTCTCTACAGTCAGTGTTTGGTTTGTCTGTTCACATGGTGGTCTCTGTAGACGAGGACTCACTCCCTATGTAGATTTTAACAACTCATTCTAAGCTAACAAAAACACAATGATTCTTATTTTCAGGTGATTATACACCAAAGAAAACATATTTATTATGTTATATTCCATCTCTGCCAGTGTATCCAACCTGGTCAAGCTCGGAAGTCATTGAATACCAGCGCTTTGGACACTGACTTCCAGCATGAGACACTGACAAAAAAGCTGTCCTTTCACACCGGCCGGTTGCAGTTATTCTTTTTTTTCCCTGTGAAATCTTTCAAATAGAACAGATAGAAAACACAGTAATATTCAGTCAGTTCAATAGTGACACAATGAAAAGTAAACAGAAAGTAAAATGAGAACAGCAGGACAGGACTAAGACAAGACAAATACTGCAGACCAAGTCAGTACCCAGAACAAGACAAAGAAAAAAATACTAATAAAATTAAAATATAAAAATATGTAGATATGCATGTATGATGATAAAAATAACATAAAATACTAAATACTATAAAATATAATACAATGGCTTGTTGATAGGACAGCTGCCTGTCACATCAAAATTTAATGTCTCTAATGTTTAATACATGATTAATAATTCAGGAATATCTGGAAAGTCCAGCTCTCGTATACGGTGCCCAGCAGTGTCAGGGGGAAACGTGGCCGAACAACAACAAGTTAAGGATGCAAAAGTCTGAGTAGCGTGGATGGGTCCAACAGCCACTGACTGTCATCTGGGAGGCCGGTGTTCACCTCCTGTAAGATTGTAAAGCCAAACCCTGTTATTTTTTCCTAAATCCAACCACATGCTTCTGCTGGCAAAACATAACCATGTGTGTGTTGTACCAATGTAGTATCTTTATTTTGACAGAGACTGTATGCAAACTGTCCATTTCCTGTGAAAACAGAAGTGTATTTTGAAAACAGACAATACATGTCACAGGCTGAAGTTGACACGGTGTCCCGGAACATTACAAAAGACACACCCAGGGCACCTTGGACGTCATGTGTCAACGTGAGAAGTCCATAATGAAGCATTTAAGGTTAGAGAAAAGTGTTTTTCCAGTGCTGCTAACTACAGTGGCCGATGCAAAAATGCAAATGTCTCTCTCTAGAGCTAGTGATTGGTTTATTTGTTCTGGGCTACTGTGAAAACATGGTGATCTCTGTAGACGAGGATCTGCTCCCTGTGTAGGTATAAACGGCTCATTCTAAGGTAAGGAAAGCACGATTCTTTTTCTCAGGTGATTACAGTAAAGAACACGTACTTATTATCTTATACTCCATCTCTGCATATATATATATTCAACCTGGTCTCAGTCGTCAAATAACGGCACTTGGTCAGTGACTTCCTGCGTCAGATACTGACGAAAAAAGCTGTCCGTCTATGCTGACATGATATGCAGCCGGTTGTTGTTATTCTCAGCGACCAGCTGCGTCAGGGGGAAATGCAGCAGGACAACAATGTAAGTTAAAAGGGCAAAAGTCCGAGTAGGCTGGGTGGGACTTTCACCCGCGAGGGCCCGTGTTCGCCTCCCCTATAAATGTAAAGCCAGGCCTTTTTTCCTAAACTCAACCACATGCTTTTGTTGTTGAAGAAAGAAAACGTCAATTTGCAATGTTGTACCGATGTAGTGCTTTTATTTTGAAAGAAACTGTACATCTCCTGTGAAAACAGATGTGTATTTTGAAAACAGACAATGCATGTAACAGGCTGAAGTTGACACAGCGTCCTAGAGCGTTAACAACCAACACACCCAGGGTACCTTGGAGGTCATATCTCAGTGCGGTACTTCCATGACCAAACATGTTATGTGACGAGGTCGGAGTGAGAATGAGTTCATATATCCCCCTAAATCCTACACACTGGAGCTTTAAGAAGGAGTAGAATTGTCTCAACACATAAAGGAGCGCTTCATCCACCATTCAACACATTTGGAGATACACGGTTTAAAAAAACTGTTATCTGAAAAGTAACTAAAGCCGTCTAATGTAAAAAGTACAGTATTTACCTCAGAGATGGAGTAGAAGTATGAAGCATAAAGTGTTTCCTGTTGTCATCTACTGTTTTAATTAGAAAGGAAATTTCCTTGAAAGAAAAGTTCCCTTTTAAACTGAGGAAAATTTCCACTCAGGATTAATTTTATATAAGAAACTTCCCTCCTCAAATACATTGACTTATATTACCTGCACACACTTTTAACATGTTGAACACTGTCTCTATTTACCTATAATCAGTGCCAAATTACATGATTGTTTTCAGGAAATTTCCTGTGAAATCCTTCAGAAACTCTCCGTCCCGTAACATAAACTGTTAAGGAATATGTGATAGGCCTAATCAGTGCCGAGTAATCTGTAATTCTCCTCTGGAGACATATGGTGTGGGAGGAATAATCTGACAGCAACTGCCGGACGAGTTAAAACCCCGAGCAGGAGACAGAGGCAGATGAAGCTTAGTGAGAAATTAAGACAAACCCTCTCCAGCACTGCAAAACAGCACTTCCATTAGTTTTCCTCCCAGCGGAGCGAGACTTTAACGATCATCAAGGATTCAAGCCGCCCGCCGTACGACTAGTTTTAATGTGCAGGCTCTTGTTTTAGATGATTAGATGATTTAGATTTCATCTTCAAGATTCGAGAGGCTTTGTTGTCAGTTCTACAGTTATTTACCAGGCATACAGAGAATCGAAACAACATGTCACTCTGTTCTGACCCACAGTGCAGACAGTGTGAAAGTATAAGAATAAAATAGAAGTGGTAATACAAAATAGAAATGAATAAGGCCAATCAGGTAGTGCAGAGATGTAAATGCAATCAATTCAAATGCAAATATGCAGCAATTAGACCAGCAGCTTACAACCAGACAAGGAAAATGGTAAATGAATACATGAGGTAGCTCTGGTGTGGCCCTGAGTGGCTGGGGGGGGGGGCACACCTCAGCAGTGCCCAGGAGGTGAACTGGCACCTCTCCAGCTACCAGTCCACACTCCATATTTTGGTCCAGGCAGGGACTTGAATCGGCGACCCTTTGGTTCCCAAGCCAAGTCCCTATGGACTGAGCTGCTGCTGACAGCCAGGTGGATGAAGCTGTTCATGAGTCTGGTGGAGCCGGCACGAAGGCTGTTGAACCTTCTCTCTGATGGCAGGAGGCAGAGGAGGTTGTGTGAAGGGTGGCTGGGGTCACACACAATGCTGAGAGCTTTGCGTGTGAGGCGGGTGTTGTAGATGTCCAGGAGGGAGGGGCGTGAGACACCAGTGATCTTTCCAGCTGTGTTCATGATGCACTGCAGGGTCCTGCGGTTTCTGCAAATCAATTCAGATAAAGATAAAAACCAAAGGATGAAAAGAGAGAAATTACATTTGCTCAGCCACACAAACAAGACACAGAACACACGAGTGAATCTTACAGTCTCGTGAACATTTTACGTTTCCTTTAGAGGCATTTATGGAGCTCTGGAGCAGCTGCCTCGTCATAAACAGCTGCTTTATGCACTAACAAAGTCTCGTGTCTACACAGAATATAAAACAGCAGCTCAAACTATAAAAGTGTGGAAATAAATAAAAACCATGGACATGAACCTTTTCTGTTTCATCCCAGAGACTCTGGAGGAATCTGCTCACAAAGTTCTGCTTTTAAATCACAATCTTGTTTCATAGTTTACTTTTTATTTGCTCATTTCATCCAGCTGTTTTCAGCTCCAGTGTTTTAATCCTGCCTTGTTCTATTCTGTCATTTACTGCATGATTGTGTTCATCCGTTTTGGTTTTTTGTTGTTATGTACTTGTCGAGAAAATCACTCTATAAAATAAGTGTATTATTATTATAATGCAGCGAAGCTTGACGGAGGCTTGTGTGAGCTTTGTGAAGAGTTAGAACAACCAGAAGACAAACACAAGTGGACTTCCTGTTTATTCATGACAATGTTTGAAGTTTTCAGTCATCTACAGGAAGTCCAGTTCCCTTTTAACCAGGAGAGACTCATTCTTAGTGAAAAGAATATTTATTTACTTGTACTCAAAAATATGAAAAATGTAAAAAGTCGAGGTGGTTTATATTTACGCCTCATTTCCACTTAAATATGTGACTGTTGTCTGTAAATATACAGATGATGCCTCTAGTGTCCAGCACAAGGAAGTGCATTTCTTTACAGACGGATAGAAACCTGATAGAAACTACATTTCGTTGTGGTTGAGAGGCAAATTTTGTCCATTTTTTTGTCCAGTAGTTTGGAATATGTGCTTAGAACATTACCGGGACAAAACAGGACCTGCCAGGAACTTGGCATGTTTTGTGAAATATTTAATTGAAAAGACGTATGAATGGCTGAACGAGTCGTGATGACAATCTGACTGTTTATATGTATAACCATGTTTTAGCAGAATAACATTACTCAGATTCACAATGTGTTGAAACTAGATAAACAAGCACTTTTTAATCACACAAACTCACTTGACGATCAACAGGCAACTGAATTGAACAAATTAGCCTGTTAGCTAGTTAGCTAAGCTAGCACGCTGTCATACGGTCTTTCTGAAATCCACCACAAAAGTTCAATTTCTTTAATGTACTCAAGGCAAATTCCAAACTGAAATATTTCTGAGGGGAGGATTTTCGCAGGCACATCAGATATCACAGAGATTCTTGTAGGAATGAATGGACTGCCAGTTGCCTCGTCTTCCTACACATACGTAAGTGGAAACGAGGCGCTAAAGAGGGTGATGAAGCCAAAACAGAACAATATATTCTGGTTTTGCCCTTATTCTGCAAATGTAAATTGACTCGCCATCTCTGAACATCCAAAGCTGACACAGGAAGACAGCTAGCACGTCATATTTTGACGTGTAGGTCCACTGACAAAGCGGCAGTAATTGACAAGTTGAAATGAGAATGGGTTGCTTCTAAATATGGTCACTTTTGGTTTCAGAAAAACAAGATGGCGACGGCCAAAATGCCAAACAGACGGAGCCTTCTGTCTGTACTTTGGGTTCATTTTGTCTGTATTTGTGCATGTTTTCTGAAAGCTTACAGATACGGACAAAAAGGAGCAGCAGCACCGGAGATCATGAAGGCAGTGTAGCGTCGTTCAAGCGAGATCCAAATGTAAGAGACGACAAAGAAATTTAAATAATGGCGGACTGGAACGAATCGTTAATATTTAATAGTGTACTGTTTAGTGATATATAGTAAAAAAAGTAAGTAGAATTCTCCGTCCACATGTCGGATGTATTTAATGGCCTCACTGACCCCATCAACTACAGCACTGCCTCTGTTTAAAGGAACATTATTACGACCTCCTCCACCGTCACCTCGTTTGTTGTCGTGAAACTTTAGACTCCTCCCTCTAGTGGCATCTGTTGGCTGTGTCTATGCTATCATAAAGGACTCATGGGAGTATGAGGGCAGCGACATTTACAACGTTTGTAATGGACTATTTTCACACATAAAGGAAGTATAAATGAGCTTTATGGCTGCAGGATCACCTGATTATAAAGAAGTTAAACCATTAACTTGTCATTTGTTTTGGTTTTTCTTTTGGCAGCCTTCAGGATGTTGTCAGATCGTCTTTTGGCTCCAGAAAATTGGAGACTCATCCAGTGAGTCCAACCACTGCACCACTCTACATTCAGCATGAAGCAGCTGAGGGTCAGTGCCTTGCTCAGGAGAATCTTGGTCATTAATATGAGGGTTAGTCATTAATTTTCCAGCCTGTGTGGGATTTTAAAGTGCCTGTCTGATCTTTGGCTCAGTGTCAGCGTGAAGTGAAATAAATCAGGGCAGACTTCTTTATTTCTGCCATGGTCTCTCCTTCCACACCTTCTGGAAGGTCTTTAACCTCGTCCAAGAAGCTAATCAGCAGTGTTGTGAGTGATTTAGAACAGGCTCGCTTCACTCTGCCGTCTGGCAGGCGGTGATAGCGCCCGGGAGAGCTGTTAGAGCCGCCGGCGTGGAACCAACCATGTCCAACAGCACCGCAGAGGACTCACATCCACCTCTGCTGCTGCTGCTGCTGCTGCTGCCGCCTCCACCATGTGAGAGAGAAAAAGTGCGATGGAGGGACAACAAACTAACAGCAGCTGGATGAAAGGTGGCGTGCCAAATTAGTCCACTAGTCCGTCTTGGTGGAGTGCCAGCGGTGCTCAAAATGGAGCCGTGAGCCAATCTGAGCTGTGTAAATATTAATCCAGTCAACACGGGGAGTTTAATGAGTCGTGTTGGGTCCTGTTTGAACAACCAGCTCAGGAATCACTCCTCATGATGAAATCCTCTGTTTAAATTCCGGGACTGAAACTGAAACAGGATTTCACACATGAGGACTTTAACCTTTCTTTAAACCACAAACCAAACAGAAACGATCCCCTGAAAGCTCCCCACACTGTGACTTCCTGAAGACATGACAATCATGTTAATGATCACACCAGACACGTTCTACCTTTAAACACTAACATTATATAAATGAAGAGCTGCTCTTATATCCTCTCAACACAAATATGAGCCTTCAGCACCATCACACATCTGATCAGCGACGTGCATTCAATCGTTGGTTATACTTGACTCAAGGGGCATGATATCACCATGGCAACAATAGATGGATGCTACAGGCCGGAGCCTTTAAAGTGACGGTGGGACACGTACAGTCTTACGTCTTTTCTCCTCGTCTCATCACCGAGCATGTGACTCTTGTGTGGTGCTGATGTTCTGACATTTGCTGTGACGAAGAGCAGAAGGCTTGCAGTGGAGGTTGTTTGGTCAGTGGTGGAGGAAGTATTTAGGAGCCGGTTGCTGAAAAACACCTTAAGTTTTCCCTTTAAGTATGACACTTGCTTTCTAAGACTTAAGGCATTTACTGCACTGACAGATTTAACAGTGGTAAAATACTAGTTACCATGACAACCATTTGTTTGCCTGCACTCAAACTTGTGATACCTTAGTGTTTTCTGCAACTAACATAAAGGGAAGTATAACACCAAGATAGGGAGGAAACCTTGAATACTTTGAACATTTTAAGGAAACCTGAAGAAGAAGACGTGTTTTGTGCAACTGGTTTTATTTTAAGAAAGCCTTAACACAGACTTTAAGGAGAATCTTACCTTAAGGTGCATTGTGCAAGTGGCCAGTAAGAGTCCTGATACTACACTGTAAAAATACTCTGTCATAGTTAATGTTCTGCATTGAAAATACTTAAGGAAAAGTATAATTAGAAAACTATAGTCTAAGTATTACATTTCTAAAATGTCCCATGTGACTGTTGCACTGAACAAAAATTTAAATGCAGCGCTTTTTGCTCCTGTTTTTCACAGGTTTAAGTTAAAGATCTAAAAAGTTTTTTATGCACTCAAAAGGAAATTTCTCTCAAAGTTTGGTCCCAAATGAGTTCAAATCCCTGTTAGTGAGCACTGCTCCTTTTCCAAGATAATCCATCCACCTGACAGTTGTGGCTGATTGAACAGCATCATGACTCCTCAGGTGTGTCTTGGGATGGTCACAATAAAAGGACACTCTAAAATGTGACGTCTGATCTTGAAAACAGTCACTTGCAGACTCGTGCCTATGGCTGAATCCCAGCTGACATTCAGAACAGCAGCACTGCCTGTAGTTGGATATGACTTAATTAACCCTCCGTCCTGTTGTCCTGTAGTTCTGTCCACAGCTCCGGACCTGATGGACCTCTGTGAGCCAGTGGAGAGCAGCGGGGGCAGCAGCAGTGGTGGTTAGGGTGGAAGTAGTGGCAGCAGCAGTAACAAGGACCAGAGGAGGAGTCCTCTGAGGAGAAAGGCAGCTCGAGGAGCCCTCAGCACCTGATGAGACCTGATGAGATGGAGCTGATCCAGGTGGAAGTGGAACACTTGCCAGCCAGTCCCAGAGCACCTGAGAGGATCTCGCTGGACTCAGGTACTGCAGACTGACACTGCTACTGCACTTTATTCATTTACAATAGAGTGCTGCAGGGATTACTTTTTTGTAGGCCGATGCTGAAGTTAGCGTTGCCCTGGCTCCCTCGTCAAAAGGCCGATGGGATTTTTCTATTGGATATTCAATTATTGCAGCAAGATTATCTTCACAAATGAACACCACTTTTATGATTTTTAAAGCCTAAATGCATTCGCCAGAAGTAACAAGCTTATACTGCACTACAGTCACATGACTTAATGTTGCCGCCACACGAAGCTGTGAAGTCGTGTTCAGTGTGATGACGTTCTGTAGTCTCATGTAGCCGCTTGTTTTTTTTTTTTTTGTAAGACACATAAAAGCTTCTAAATTTACAGTGGGGTATTTTATGTCGTGGAATAATGTAAAAGTCTCTTCAGCTTGTGTGGACCACAGACCTTATCTCAGACGTCGAACCAAAAACCCATTGACTTGGGATGGTCACAATAAAAGGACAGATAACACAGCACAATGCCACAGATGTCACAAGTTTTGAGGGAGCGTGTCACTGGCATGCTGACTGCAGGAATGTCCACCAGAGCTGTTGCCCGTGAATTTAATATTCATTTTCCCTACCAACGTTGTTTCTGTGAATTTGGCGGTGCATCCAACTGGCCCAGTGTGAGAAATGAATATCTGATTAAATAAAAGGCAGCTGACAGACAGAAAAGTCTTCAGGCTTGATTAAAGAGAACTGGTAGTTTCAGCTGACCTGCAGTTTTTTGGGAGTTTGTTCCAGATATGTGGAGCATAAATACTAAACGCTGCGTCTTCATGTTTAATCCTGACTCTGAGGACACAAAGCAGACGTGTCTGGATGGAGGTCTGGATGGTTCATACTGTAGCAGGAGATCAGAAATGTATTTGGGCCCTAAACCGTTCAGTGCTTTATAAGCCAGCAGAAGTAATTTGTAATCGATTATCTGACAGACAGGAAGTCAGCGTAAAGACCTCAGAACTTTCTTGGTATTGGTGAGGCCTCAAGCAGCAGTGTTCTGAATCAGCTGCAGCTGTCTGACTATGAGACCTGTAAAGACACTGTAGTCGAGTCGACTGAAGATAAATGTATGGACAAATTTATCCAGATGCTGCTGAGACATCAGACCTTTCATCCTTGATATGTTCTCAACCCATTCAGAACCCACTTATGTCCCAAACACAAAAGAAATATTGTTATAAAGCGTTTCTACTCTAAATGCACTCAGAGATCATTATAGATATATATAAATATTTTGATCAGGATACTTTATTATCCATCCATCCATTTTCAACCTCTTAGCTAAAGCCAGGTCGCGGGGACAGCAGACTGAGCAAAGTATTTCAGACGTCCCTCTCCCCAGCAACACTTTCCAGATCCTCCTGGAGGACCCCGAGGCGTTCCCAGGCCAGATGAGATATATAATCCCTCCAGTGTGTTCTGGGTCTGCCCCGGGGCCTCCTACCAGTGGAACGTGCCCAGAACACCTCCAACAGGAGGCGCCCAGGAGGATCCTGATGCTTGAACCACCTCAACTGACCCCTTTCGATGAGATGGAGCAGCGGCTCTACTACGAGCTCCCTCTGGATGTCTGACTCCTCACCCTATCTCTAAGGCTGAGCCCAGACACCCCACCTCATTTCGGCCGCTTGTATCCGCGATCTCATTCTTTCGGTCACTACCCAGAGCTCATGACCATAGCTGAGGGTTGGGACGTAGATGGACCAGTAAATTGAAAGCTTCGCTTTCTGGCTCAGCTCCTTCTTCACCACGACAGTCCGGCACAGCGCCCGCATCACTGCAGACGCTGCGCCAAACCGCCGATCCATCTCATGCTCCATTCTACCCTCACTTATAAGCAAGACGCTGAGATACTTTAACTCCTTCACTTGGGTTTGTCACTCACTCCCAAGAGACTTTGAGGTGCTGACTCTCATCCCGACCAATACTTTATTATGTGGGTTTCTTTCTGCTCATTCCAATAGATGAAGAATCTTTCTGCAGAAAAACCACCTAATAGTAATACTGACAATAAATGGTCCTAACAGACCTTTTACATGAGATTATTTGTTTTTCATAAAGAGTTAACTCATATCAATGATGATGCTCTAAAACACAATGCATATATATTTGTATTGTATTCATCATCATGACTCAAAATATCCTCAATTTCTGAAGTATCTGCAGAAAACAGAACGTTAAAAACCTCCTGAGATGAAACGTGTGGATACAATCAATAGGATGTACTATAAGCTGACTGTTTAATCAGAACTGTATTACCCCTCTTCATCTTCTGAGGACATTCAGATCTATCGTTCATTTTAATGGACAGATATTAAAAATAAAGTCCTGATTTAAAGCTACAAATCTTTCACCTTATATTTTGACATGTAAAAGTAATACAACATCTCATGTTTACTTTAACAACAGTTTAAACACAAATCTTCCAGGCTGTTCTCACACATTTGTTCATATCCCATGTATTTTGAAAGCTGCGAAAATGTGACCAATGAGCTGACTGCATTCAACACAGAAGCAGTCCTGAGCACTCGTAAGGAGCGGTGACAATGGGTCACAAACAAGATGGACTTTCACCCAGGACTTTCCCCTGGAGCTGTGTGTTCAGGTCTGTGTGAACAGGTCCGGTACGTCCTCACCGTGTTTCTTTTCCTAAACCTAACTTCTGTAACTTAACGTCAGTGACATAATGTCATTTTTGGGGCAGACCTTGTGCTTCCTCATGCCTCACAGTCGGCCATGCTTGTTTAAAAAGGGGGCGTGGCTTTACTGCAGACCACTTTAGATGATGTGGAACATTGTGATTGGTTTAGAGACATCCCGTAAAATAAATCTGTGCATTTGGGTGGAGTCGGGTGACAGGGGATCCACACCATCATCACGCCAGTGTATGCTGGCAGGGCACTCAGTTGGTGGAGTCTGTATCATGGCTGACAGATGTGCTGGATCCACCGCTAAATTTGAGCGGCGAGGGCAGCTTTTATGTCACCACGACCACATGGCCCATACTAACGCAAGAAAGTCCAGGAAAACTGATGAGACGGAGAACTGATGATGTCATTCAGACTTACATAAAAATCAAATTGTGAACATCACTGTCCACGTAAACAATTATTTGTTAACTCAGAAAGCGACAGTGGCTTTTGTCCTGTAGGTTGAGATTGTTGTTTGTGTTGTCAGTTGACAGTTATGTGGTTGCTGCTGTTGGCTGACTCATTACACTGCATTTAAACAGCTCTCCAGTTCTCGCCGCTACGTGTTAAAAGTTTGCCAAACCTCAAAAGCGTTGGCACCCGAGGTAGGCTATCCACAGATTCCATATCCAAAAACTTAAGGAGGAGAATAGTGTGACGACGGCTTCGTTTGCTCTCACTGCCAGCTCTTCAAAGTTAAAGTTCCAAATAATCATAAACTGCCCACTGCAGAGCAGCAGCGTTGTGATAACACATGTTAATGAATGCTCATTTAGACCTGCTAGTAATGCTGATTGGCTAATTCAGACCTAATAGTCTGTGTTGCCCTCAGTATGAGGCTGAAATATGTTTTGTGGCTCCAGACAGATTTTGTTTTTATTATTTTGGGTCAAAAATGTCTCTTTTGATAGTTTAGTTTATTTGATGGATAAGAGGACAGTGTGCAGTGACATTAATCACTTACAAGAAATGAAAACATGGTTGCACCAGTTTTAGCAGAACGCTAATTTCCATCTGTAGTCGTACACATAACAATTAGACGCAAAAAAGTCAAGGTGTAATGCAGACTACAGTAAATCTATGTGCCTGTGCCTTACATGATAAAGACAGTAAGCACACACTGCATGGTCGAAATACAACATGAAGTACAATTACTATACTTTTCAGTCACCAAGTTAACAATTTCTCCACCTTACACAGTAACCATGGTAGGCTCAGGCTGCACAAGACAATTTACAGTAAGAAATATACAATAAACACATCACATGTGGTGAAGTTAGCAGCACAGGTACCCACAAGAGTAACATTTAACATCTGTGTACCTGCTGGAGTAACCTCGAACATCTATCTGAGATCAGTGCTGACAAGATAGTAAAGGTTGCAGACTGGGTTAAGGTGACAGTAAGCTGACTCTGTAACTGTCTTCATGTGGCATTAAGATTTAAAGATGAGGTCGCGTCATGATTGTGCAACTTCAGATGTTGAGAGTCGGTGCAGTTGAAAGGAAACTGTCCTCGAGGGTTATCTACCAGGAAGAGACCTCTTGGTCGAGGTTTGGGTTGAGAAGAATAGATTTCTGTCTACAAGGCCTACCAGAGGGTGAGTCAACTGGCCGCGATGTACCCATCATGCAATGCACGGCCAGATCTCATAGAAAATGAATAGGATCCGTCAACTTCTCATGCATCATAGATCCTGTGTATCTCCACCATCAGCCTCACCAGTCAGGCCACTGGGAGTGTGGCACAAAGCAGAAGCAGTGTTGTTAGCTCAGCTCCATCACACACATTTCATCTCAAGTGTGAACGACACACCTCAGGATGTGGACGGCTTTAATTTGTGCTCACTGAATTTGATTTAATATATTCTGTCAAAAACATTTAATGACATGAAGTCCATGTGATGATGATGATGATGAAGAGAGATGTTCAGATGTGTAGGAAATGTGATCTGTGAGCGGCTGTGCTGACACATCTTCACCGCAGTGATTCTTTTCTTTGCATTTACAAACATCTTTATTTGTGGCTTCTCTGCATTCTGTGGCTTGTGTCGAAGGTGTGCGCGCGTGCGTGCGCGCGTGAGTTAGGGGCGTGGAGGTGGAGGGGAGTGTTGCATCCTCTCACGTGACCAGCCTGTCTGTCCTCTCCTCAGTCCGGATCTCTTTGTTGTGGTTGCAGCTGCTGCTCGCTTTACGCACCGCGTCCCCGCTCCGCCGGATCCCCGAGCCGCTTCATTACCGCGCGGACAAACGCAGCCGGAGCGCCGTGATAATCACTCTGAGCGGGTGACCGGGACGTGGAGGATCGCTCCGTGTGCAGATACAAGCTGTGTGAGAGAGATCCAGCTAAAAACACGCGGAGCTTCGGTGCGGAGGAAGGACGGATGGCGGGGATGCTGCCGCTGCCTCCTCTGCTTCCTCCCTGGACAAGCCGGACCGCCTCCGAGGCTTCCTGAACGCGGAATCAAGCGAGGAGCTCTCTGCACATTCCTCCATCTTCAGCACAGACTTCTCTGCTCCGGTCTCTCCCGCCTTCCGGTGCTCTCCTTTCAGCGGGACACAGCGTGAGGCAGCCGGGGTGTTTTCTCTCGCGTCTCCGCCTGCTCCACCAGGGATTACGCCAAACTGTTTGCACGCCTCTCCACCTGAATCGAGAACCGAGTGATTTGTGTGCCGGTGTCTGGAGCTTGGATCATCATCATCATCATCATGGTGTCAGGCCCTGGGAGGTGTCCCGGGCGTCCCGGCGGGCTTGTCCGGTACCTGGTGTCCGCCTGCCTGCTGTCTCTGCTGCTCTACCTGCCGGAGGCTCGGGCGTCTTATTACCCACAGAGCGGAGAGTGCAAAGGCAAAGGGAAGGACTGCACAGGTAAGAAAACTGCTGCTGCTGCTGCGTGGCTGTGCGTGCTCTGCTGTGCTGCTGCGTCTGCTGTGGGTGTGCGCACCATGCACCCTTTCAAATAATCACTTTGATAGTGGAGAGAAATCATCCTAATGTTGACACATCGGCGCTCAGGCTCCGCACTGCTGCATGACACGCCAGTGTTGTGGCTGCTGTGCTCCTGCACGCGCTGAGAGCTGTTTTCTTTATCTCCTGTATGACATCTTGTGATGTTCCTGTGGTGGCGTTCAGTGGCTGTGCGCCGCTCAGAGTTTATGGTGACCTTTGCATCTCATGAGGAGTCTAATTATAGTGGCTTTAATATGCTATCAAATGTCTCGTGTCCTTATTGGACAGTTTGAGCTCCATCATTAGCTCCCAGCTGACTGAAATATGTCAAGAATCACGTCGATATTCCTGCATGTTGGTGAGAAATCAATTTTCTGGCTACACCGTGAGTACTTGGACTGCAAGGAGGCATTTCAATCTCCTGTAGTATTATTACATTTCATTTATTATAGGGATTATTAGTATTATGACATTGCAGCTTTGCATATCTGTGTGTTCATGCTGTGTTCATGAAGAGCCTTCTAAGGACTGGATGTTCTTCTGAAGTGACTTTGTGTGGATTGAATTGAATCTGTAGTCACGGATGAATCATTTTAAGTTGTTTATCGGGTAAAAACACCAAACTGTGTTTTGGCTCCAGCTTCTGTTCATGAGAAAATGAGGATGGTTTTTGTATTCTGCATTTGTGATATTTTATATTAAGAATTTTTTTTGTGGCCTCTGATCAAGAAAGACACTTTAAATCACGCAGCACATGACAACCAGGAGTGAGGGGAGAAATCGATACAGCTTGAGGGGTGTGAATCACCAGAGAACCCACGATACAATATTATCACGATACTTAAGTCACGATACAATATAATAATATATATCAGCTGTAAATTTCCCCGAAGGAAACTTTGTCAACTCTTTTTTAATCGAGTAAAATAAAGTTTTCAGTCTGTTCATCTCACTTCAGCCATTTTTTGTTTGCAGCAACATGTATCTAGTGGACTGAAAAAGCAATTGAGCAACTTATCTAGTGGGCTACCTAAAGTTTAATTTATATTTGTAGTATTAATAATTTATTCAATAAAAAAATAAATACTTGGCGCTTTGTGACGATACAATATTGCCACACAAAAATATTGCAGTACTATGCTGTGTTGATTTCATTCGCCCACCCCTATGAAGCATAGTACTGCAATATCATTTGGTAACACAGATGCAAAGTATTTAATCATATTATTATTAAATTATGAACATTACAAATACAAATTAAACTTTTAATTGCCTACGAGAACAATATAATTAATTGTGCCCACCAGATACATTTTGCTGCAATAAAAATGATTAAAGTGAGAACAGACTGGCAACTCTGAAAGAAACAGATGTTGACACAGTTTTCTTTTGGGGACATAATTTGCAGTTAAAAAAGGCAATAAATTGGAATATACGTTGTATCGCATCTTTGAATGAATGAATCACAATAATATCATATTGTGAGTTAAGTATCGTGATATCGTATCGTGGGGCCTCTGGTGATTCCACCCTTAATTACAACCAGACTTAACACAGCTTCCAGTAATTTGTCGAAAGGACAAAATGACCTGGCCCAGATCGACCGGGCCTGAACTTGGCATGTTGGATGAAATTAGCAGGGCAGCGTCCAGTTGCCCAACTTGGCTGAGACTCGGCGTGAATGATGCCCCCCAGAATTGGGCCAAATCAGCCGGCCTGACTCCGGCTGCAGACACTGCCATCGCTGGGCCATTATCAACAATGACCTGGCCCAGCATCGGCCCAAACTCGGCATGGCAGAAGAAATAAGTGGAGGTGAAAACAAACCACCTCAACAAGAAAAAGGTTCAGACAGACAGACACCAACCTCTGATTGCTGGGCTGCAGTGAAAATACAAAGGTAAAAAAAAATCCTAGATAACAATAGAAATTTCCAATAAAATATGAATAAAATATATATTAAAAAAATGATGTATGTAACTGAAAATAGCTGAACAGAGTTTACAGTGAAGGGAATCCAGTGTAAAACATACTGACTGAGGAATGTGCACATGATAAATATTTATTCATTAATGCTTATCTTCATTTTTCCTGGACTGAAAAGTAGTCAAATTTAAGGACATTAAGTCTCAAAAAATTGCATTTGCCTACATTGCATTTTTTGCTTATTGTGATAACATTTGATAGAGTATCTTCAGATGCTTCATATCCCCAAAATCTGCACAACCTGAGCTAAAAGGTTATTAAACTATAAGAACTGATGAAAGTATTGGAACTGTGTCATAAATAAAAAAATACAACATGATTTTTCATCAGATTTTGCAAAATAAAAACACAAAACTTGTTGATCCAAAAGATTTCTAAATGTAGGAACATGACCAAAATATTTCTTAACACTCTATAATTTATTTGAAGTATGTTCATTATTTAGTTTTTCAGATATGCTCATTTTTATGAGGCGCTTTGACAGTTTTATCATTCATTTCTCCAGCGCCGCCATACTTTTTTGTGTGGTTTTGCACCACAGATAATGTAATGACATCATCTCGAGCATACAACATTAGAGGACAAAAGACAGAAGTCTTAGCTTTCTGCCACAAAAAAAAATAAATGTTGTTGCTATTATGGTTTTTATTTTAGATACAGAATTATGCAAATAACGATCTGCTGCAGCTGTTACGGTGAAATAGTGGCTAACATGATGACATGATGACTTGGCAGAAAGAAGCCTCAGCTTTCTGCTGCACAAAGAATAAATGCTTTAGTTATTATGGTTCTTATAGATTGATTTGAACAGGATCATGCAAACGATAATCTCCCACAGCCATCTGCAGGACGTCCGTTTTTAATTATAAAATGCCAGCTGAACTTCAGGGGCTGGTTGCACAAAACACCTGAAGTATGTTCCCTAAGACACTTGACACTTGAAAATGTTGGTGTTGAATCTTTCTGCAAACAACTTATACATTAAATTTGGACATTACTATGTGGTGGATACACTGAAACCTTGTGATTCAATGACAGTCTGGTTAACGAGAGGTTAGGCGTGGGCACAAAAACTTCTTGATTAGTGTTAGTAAAAGATTGTGTTTTGGCTCAAAATACCTGGTTTGGTGGCACAGTCTCCGCTGCAAATTCAGCAGTTTCTGTGTAAATAACAACAGGTTTTCATGGCACCGTCCCCGCGAGAAAAACAGCCAACGTTTGGGGGCTTAAAAGCTTTTATAATCACAGCAATGACTTGCTAAATTGCAGCTGGTTTTGTTGTTTGTTGGTCTCACATGGTTTTCTGCAGCTTGGCAGATGTCTCACCTATATGTTGTACCATCCGCCATCTCCTCCACCTCCTGATGACAAAGTTAGTGCATAAACTACGTCAAACTAGAAACATGATATGAGAGAAACATACAAATGTAATGTATTCATGGTTTGCAGAATTGTTCAATGCCAACATTTTCTTGTGGCGACTGGGCTGGTCCACAGTCAGTCAGTATACTGTGAGCTATTATAGATGTATCACGTTAATATTCTGACAGAGATTATGGTGGATGCTATTTGCATCCTTCTGCATTAATATCTAATATTCATAAATTCATTATAGTGTTATGCTGTTCGTCCTCTTTAGCTTTTATTAAATATTTAAAAGGAAAAAACAGCAGTCATGTAAATGAGTGTTAGCTGTCACTCTGAGTGTCTGGAGTAACCCGCCTCACTCATGTTTTATTAATGAACCTCTGAATTGCCTTTTCTTGTGCCGCTCACATTGTTTGCATTAAGAAACGGAGCACTTTCCTCACAGATGAGCGCGCTGTGATCCTGATCTCTGCTCCCCTGCAGACGCCCGACACACCGGAGCATAATGCAAATGTTCTGCAGAGGCAAATGAAAATGTTCCAAGTCACTAAACAAACCAAATACCTTGATTTATTTCAGCACAGAAAAGTCTAATTCACACACTCGCCGCTCCGTGCATGGCAATAACCCTGTTGCACTGTACTGAGTCCTGATACCACGTAATTGACTGCGCTGCTTTCAAAACTGTTGTTGCTCAGAAAACAGAAGAAAGGAAGGCTTTTACAGTCGCAACAAGATGGCTTGTGGCGCTTTGTTGGAAGCTGCTGTGTTCAGGGTCTGAGGGGAAAATACAGCCCCGGAGAAGCATCGAGCATTTATAGTACACCATTATTCACTGGTATTATGACTACTGTAAACATTGTGAGCAGAGAGGACGGTTACAGCATTTCTAGTCTGACTCACTGGATGTAGACTGGGGCTATAAACCTGCCATTAGCCGGCTATTCAGGCCGACATTCTCCTCCTCCTCCCGCTATCTGCGTGTTCAACACATTCTCACTCTGACCTTATCACATATTGACATTTGGTCAAGGACTTCCCATGTTGAAATATGATGTGCAAGGTACCCTGGGTGTGTCGGTTGTTGAGGACGTCATGTCAACTTTAGCCTGTTGCATGCATTGTCTGTTTTTAAAATTCACTTCTGTTTTCACAGGAAATGTACAGTGTGTTTACAGTCTCTTTAAAATAAATGTCAAACCAAAGTCTTTGGGTTCCGGGAGGAGTATGGTTGCAAAGCTTAAACTTTGAATTGACAGAGGGGCACCATCAGGAGTGGAGCCTGCGCTTCAATTTGACTCAATGTGGGAAACTTCACACGGCCCAGACACGAAAAACACTGACAGATTGATAGCTCCTTCTTGATTCTGTGGGTGGTGGTGCACTGCCATTCTTAGTTGGTGGGGCGATTTGTCTGGTTAATTGAGATGATGAACGAGACTCCGGCATGCTATCTAGTTACGCGGCCCCGTGTGATTGGCTTCCAACTTCTTGGAGGGAAACGCACTACGTCACGAATTGACTTTTTTTCCTTCAACAACAAGCACATGTGGTTACGTTATGCCAACACGCATACGTGGTTGGGTTAAGGCAACAAAAGCACGTAGTTGGGTTTAGGACAAAAGAACAGGGTTTGGCTTTACAGTCACACAGGAAGTGAACATCGGCTTACCGGGTGAAAGTCGGTGGATTGGTTGTTGGACCCGTCCATCACTCCTCCCACCCACCCTACTCTGACTTTTGCTGCCTTAAATTACAATACTGTCCGCTGGGTGCCATTAAACAATAATGGCGACCGGCTGTGTATCATGCCGATGTAACAGAGCAGATTTTCTCATCGGTGTCTGACGCCAGAGGTCACTGGCCAAACCCTAGCATATAACTACATCGGAGAGAGACCAGGTTGGCATGTTACCATTTGTTCCAAGCAAACAACGGATATACCACAAATGGCAAGTTTTCTTTCGTTCTCTAGCGTTGACACAGTATTCAGATCTTTACAAGGTAGTCTTGTCTAAAATATCGATTTATAATAGGAGCACTGTTCTCTGTAGTTTTTGCAGTAATGACTGATGATGTTTTGTTCTTGTGTTTTGATGTAAATGGACTTACGTCTTAGCCTGCGATTCAGTACGGGCCGTCATCGAACAGTCTGCATATTAGATCCATGTCGCACAGTGTGGCTGCACTACACTTACAAGATTGCTAAAATCTCACAGTCTGTAGGAGGCCTTAGGGGTCACAGGGGGCTGGAGCCTATCCCAGCTGACACTGGGTGAGAGGCGGGGTTCACCCTGGACAGGTCACCAGACTATCACAGGGCTGACACATAGAGACAGACAACCATTCACACTCACATTCACACCTACGGACAATTTAGAGTCACCAGTTAACCTGCATGTCTTTGGACTGTGGGAGGAAGCTGGAGTACCTGGAGAAAACCCATGTTGACATGGGGAGAACATGCAAACCCCACACAGTTCTCCCCCACCCCGGGGTTCAGAGTCCTCTAACATTGTACCACTGTGCCGCCAGCATCCAAAACAACCCGGTCTCACTCCGAAGCTGTCGAATACTAGCGCCTGGATAGTGACTTGCAGGTCCAACAACCACTGATAATGTCTTTGAGATTATAAAGCCAGATCCTGTTCTTGCCCAAACCTAACCACATGCTTTTGTTGCCTAAACCCAGTCACTTGCACTTGTTGTTGACATGGCATCCCAGAATCTCAACAACTAACGCACTCAGGGTACCTTGCACGTCATATCTGGACGTGGAAAGTCCATGACCAGAGTGAGGATGTGTCGACTGGAACAGCTAATTTAAAAGATAATGCTAGTGTTGTTCTATATTTTGTTATTGATAACAGATCTCATACTCAAAGTCCGTCTCTCAATACTGTCTGACTTCCTGTCTTTGGCTCTCAGCTCCATGTCCGTTGGTTCCCACTGAAGATGTAAATCTTTAAAAGCAAATATTGTGTCAGCAGCAGTTTCCTCAGACAGCTGCTCACTGTCGCTTTTATCAAACCAACAGGAGGAAACAGTGACTTTGTTGGGGACTATTTTCAGTGGTGGATTAATCCACATTTGGTGCTCTAGTGAGTATTTGTGACAGCAGGGTGGTGTATGTGGATAAACTACAGTGTGCATGTTTAAGATAATGATGTCACCCAGTGACACAGTGTGACTCACTGGTGTGTTTCTGTTGGGTTAGTGGCCACTTGAGGAACTGCAGCTTTAAGGCTCAGCTGCATTGATTTATTTTAAGAGGCAAAGTAAATCTTTTGTAAGTGGCTTTTCAGAGTTATTTGTTTTATCTCAGTAGAGAAGAGAAGAGGTGCCTTTGTCGCTCTTGATGTTACATAACATTAAGCATGAGTTGTTAGAGGAGTTTAAAATAGAATAAACCGGACCCTGACACCCTGAGTCAGATATCAGCGAGGCGACCTCGGAGCAGGTCTCACTGTGGAGTTTAAAACATTAACATGTTGACAGCTGCTTCACAGACGCAGCAGCAGCACAAAGCGGACAAACAGTCATCGGTGAACTGTCTCACTGTGGAGACAGAAATCATCTTTAGTCAGATATTGATGTTCTGTCCGGCTCTCATGTCGATTGTCAGCGAAACGCTGTGAGAGCAAATGAGATCAATGAGTCTGCATCTCTAATGTCAGTTTTCCTCACATGTTGATGTGCCGGTCGGTTCAGATCTGTCCTCCACATGTTCCTGATGTATAATTTTGTGGCGGACGGAGCTTTTGATTTGGGAGGTCATGAGAATAATTTTCTTGAGACACGTGTTCAGCTGACCTCCTCTCCTCTCTCTGTGGTTTAGAGATGTTGGTTGGCTCATTAGTTTTAGGCTAAAACAAACGTTTCTGTACTGAAACGTCTCTGTCCAGCTCCTCCTGTCCCCTATCAGCTGCTCAGTTACGTCCAGCAGGTGTTCCAGCTGTGAGTTAGTCACTGATAAAATGGATGAAGCAGCAGAGCTCTGCACCCTGAGCTCCAGGATGATCTGGACAAAATATGTCATTTTTTTGAGTTGAGTCTGGTTCAGCTTGTGTGAATCTGCTCTTAAACATCATAAAAGAACTTTGGTCATGGCTGTGAACTTCTTGATCTCTGTAGAGCCATGCTGACATGGTGGGTTGGCTGTATTGGAGGGATGTTAATTAAAGGGAATTGTTTTTAAATTAAATAAAAAATGATGCTGCTTGTACAGTAGCCTGAAAATGTTAACTGCTCCCAGCTTCTGTCAACTGAAAATGATGTGATGGGATGGATACGTTAGTCACTCACTGCTGACTAGTACAGACAAAACAAGATATCCTAAAATCTTTAAACATCATCATAAAAATAGCTATTAAAAAGAGGACCATGCTTCAGATAAGCAGATCCAGCCTGTTCTCAATCCGTATACAAGTAGTATGGCAGTTTTGTCAGTGGACCTCAGCATCAGATACCAATGTACAGAGGCTCCCTTCACAGCAGTTTCTGATGCAGCAGGCAACAACCCAACTCGTCAAAAGCCACCGCAATGCCAACATTTATTCTGGTGATTGGGTTGGACTTTGGGTAGAGTCCTGGGATAGTTTCCATATTATTAATACAGCTTGGCAATCAGAACCATTGACTGTATATAAAGATGGACGACATGACTGCTCCCTGAAAGTGAAGCTGAAATATCTTGATCGCCCCCTGGTGGCTGGCTACAGTACAGGTCATAAAGCTCGCCCTCTCCATATTAGTGGATGGGACATGGGCCAAACTAAAAACTCAAAGTATACGTCAAATACATTTTTCCCACTAATAGTTTTTATCACTATAAAACCAGGATTTGTCAGCTGTGTGAGCCAATCGATGGGCTCTCGTTCAGTGGCACTGCTTGCGATTGGTTGGCGTATACGCGGCGCACTTCATACCGCAGAGATCGCTACTGTGCAGGTTCTGGCTCTGAATGTTGTCACCGGAGCAAGATGGCAGTGGCCGTATGTGGGATATTTTAGCTTCACCTCTGTACGGGGGGGGTAAGAAGAGACCCGTTGTCTGTCTTCATATACAGTCAGTGATCAGAACCCGTAGATGAGTCACATGACCTACATGGAGCTTGTTTACTGGACAGAAGAGCAGCACTTAAAACAACCACAGCCTCCACTCACATTGATGTTTCCCTTCAGCTCCTCTCAGTTACAGAGCTTCACTTTGAGTAATGAATCTCATAGAGAAGCTGGCAGAGAGCCCGGACGAACCCCGACAGGTGCAGTGTGTCGATATGAAGTGAAAGAAGTCATAAACAAAACTCTTCATCAGGGATATTGCTGCCGTAACGTCACCTGACGACAACATGTGAGCCGCTTCTTGTACCACAGAGAAGGAAATAACAGCGGAGATGGTTTCTAACTACAGTCAGCTGTTTCCTCGATCGGACAGGAAGCAGGTTTGATTTTCTCCAGACTGAAGTGATTTCAAACAATCGAGCAGTTTTACTCTGACTTCATCTGAGTCGGATTGTATTCAAGGACAGCAGTTGGCAGTAAGAGTACTTATACCCAGAGGTGGGTAGTATGACAAAAATATCATATCATGATTTTTTTTCAGGCAGGACCACGATCCGTGATCTTATCACGATTCTTTTTCATGTTGAGACTATTCAAGACTATTTTGCACAGTACTGGACAACAGAACCAAACTAATTTCCCTGTTTAAATAATACAGCCCTAAAATCTAAAGAAAGAATAACAGACCATTAACGCTAAAGTACCTTTTCAAATAGATTTTAATCAAGTGTGCAAGTCTGAACATTCCACAGGAGCTTTGACATGGTTTAGTCTTGTATTCAAGTACGTTGAAAGACTTTTACATAACTCTTAAAATGAACACTGATTACAACACTTGAGTAAATCTGACATTTGGTAGGAATTGTAACAGTAAAGTAGCTTCTTTGACACAGATCCTCAACAGTCTATTCATGCTGTTTTTGGGGTAGAAGTATGTAACATTGTGACGAATATGAAAAGTAGAATAAAAATAAACAGAACAACAGCTGTTGCTCATGCACTCACGTGGGATCGCCTCACTGCTTGATGATTGGTGTACTCTTTCAGGTGCTTGCTTTTGAGGTGAAAAAAGTTTATCGTGTTGCCATGTGAACCTTATCTTTGCAAATAACGTGTAAATGTTTGCACTGTGTCAGTTGTGGAAAATCCAAACCAATCCCATATTACCGGGGTAAGATTTTCTAGGGACAAAATCCTTTGTAAGCCATGCCGCTACTCTTCCAAATCCAAAGGAGGAGGTGCAACCAGATGCGTGTATGAGCCACAGAGCTGCAGCTGATAGAGTGTGCACTGTGGCATGTTGCTAACGATCTCCCTGTAGATGGTGGAGACATTTTAATTGTTCACAATGTAATATCGTCATATCGCCCAGCCCTACTGATACCACACACTCAAAACACATTCAAAACCTTAGTGAGGTAAATACAGTGTATGTGTCGGAAAATGTAGCTAAAGTCCTTAAAGAAAAAGTACTGATGCTGATGCTGTCAGTGTTTTTTGGATTAATGTGACTGCTGCGTTCATGTGTGTGTTGCATTTCGCTGCTGTAGATGTTTGAGGCTGTGCTCATCTCAACTGCTTTATATACTGTTGGGAAGTTTAATCTACAGCAATGCACAGTGGTCTATAAGATCATCATATGTTTGTGGCGTTGCTGTCCTGTGAGCACCACGTATCTGTAAAAAGTCCAAAAACAGCCTGTTTTCAGCTATGTGATGACTGTTACAGCTGATCCAAGGGTTCTTAAAGAGGTAATTTAGCTTAATTTTCTTAACACATGAAGGAAACACTTCATCCTTCAGTTTATTACAAACATTGCACATCAACACATCTGGAGATACATAGTTTTCATAGGACAGGAAGGAGAGGAAAAGTAACTCGGGCTGTCGGACAAATGTAGTGGAGTAAAAAGTACAATACTGATCTCTAGAAATACTTGAATTTGTAGTATGGTTCTTGAGTAAATGAAGTTGGGTTGATTTCCGGTTTTGCCGGTCCAGTCCGGTTTGGTGTACGCCCGCTTTGATTTTATGCAAGCCGGCTGAACCAACATTAGTTATCATGAGATGTTCTGGCAAATTAAAGAGTGGTCTACATCAGCAACCTGTGCTGACGGCATCATGGTGCTAAATCCAATTCATACTGCATAAGTAGTAAGCAATATGACAACATGATTAACACATGATTATGTCCATAAATGGACCAATGGAGCCCCTAGTGTCTGACAGGCTGTTTTCAATTCACTGCCGAGCATCTGCAACTTAAAGGTTATCAAATTTCAGTTGGCTCGGGAGGGGCAGAGTGGTGCGTCTTGTTTAGTAGAAAGTTGATGTGTTTTTTGGGGTGACGAAAGAAGACATGGCAGAGTTAGTCTCTCAAGAAAACTAACACTGCACCAATATGGCAACATTTTGGATTAAACTGATGAAAGAAGGTGTCCTAACTGGCTGCAGGCAGGTGTGAGATGAACTTTTGTTGGGTGCCGTGTTTCTATTTATTCCTGTCACTCGATTTGATAGCGCTGCAACGGACGGGAAACAGCTGATTCATGAAGTTTAAATGAGGAATTATCTACATCATTCCTCCTTTCTTCACTACAAAAACCTTAATAAGGAGACAGCTGTCTGTTGGGACATGTGTTATTATGTTTAACATGTGAGTGGCAGCTTAGTCAAGTGGGACACTTAGTGGTAAAATTCTGTGTACCCGTCTGGTGTGGTGTTTGGCTCAATATTGAACCGGTTTAAAAATGTTCACACTGGCCCAACCCTAATATCTTCCTCATGGATGTAGTGGAGGAGAAGTGTGCTCAGTACTCAAATAAAGTACAAGTACCTTGAATTTGTAGTGTAGTACCTGCGTAGATGTACTCAGTTAGTTTTACCCACAGCAGGACAGTCAGGATAAAAGAACTGAAACTGTGTAGTACAGCTTTTTAATGAGGCTTTTAAAGACTCGCCTCCTGGGAGATCCTCTCAAATCTTTGTGCCTGATGGAGCTCAGCGGCTCATACATGTTCATTGTGACGTCTAACAGAAGGAACCTGAAGACAAACATCCTGCAACGTGCCTGATTAAGATTTCAGCAGAGGCCGTGACATTAACAGAGCTGCAGGTGAATATTGATGATCTGTCGACTCTGTTTACAGTTTACACTCTAGTCATTTAGCTGAAGCTGTGATCCAGAGCAGCTGATGATGAGGATGAGGAGGAGGAAGACACCCGCTGCTCAGTCTTCCTCCTGTCAGGCTGGAAACATGGCAGAGAACAGTGACGAGCAGGTGGAAAGCTTTTCCACCACATTTTGAGTTTTGTGTCGTGATTCAGGCGTCGCCGCAGGATGTAACGTTCTTTGTTGGTCGGCCTGTCTGGGATTCACAGATATAACCGCCTCGCTCACAAATAATGAGTTGTCATTCAGCGGTGGGCTCGGGAAGAACGGCCCTCGGGCTGCTGGGAAATCAGCAGCTAAATGAATGAGGGGAGTTTTCTTCTGTTTCTGGGCCCTTTGGGCAAACATATAACCAACAGCAGCTGCAGAGTCATAGTGGGACACCCTTAACAAAGGTTGAAGCAGTCGGAATGGTCTATAGTGGGCTTCTGCAATGTGTATTTATACATTTATTTATTTTCTGACTTTTCTCTCGTCTTGTGGTGTCTCTCCTGATAGTTTTGGTTTTCTTTGTTCTAGTTTAGAGATATTTAGCTCTGAGATGAACTTCTGTGAGCACTGAAAGATGATCTTTAACATGTAAAATCCCCATAATTTCAATAAAAGTAGAATAAAAGTTGGAAGACCCAATTAACATCAATATTCCAGGGAAGTTGTTTTTAGCATTATCTATAATTCAACATTGGATGTCTCCTACTACATTAAATACTTAAACAGACGATACATATTTAAAATTGTTCCACATAAGCTGTAGAAAAAAGCCAGTAAAGGGACTTACAAAGTTTTGATCGATCAGCTGGTGACCAGAATTGGCCAATTTTTAGCTCGATCAATACATTCTCACTCCGACCTTGTTTTGGTCATGGACTCTCCACGCCCACATACGATGTGCAAGGTACCTGGAGTGCGTTGGTTGTTGACGTTCTGGGACACAGTGTCAAGTTTTCTTCTTTCAAGACACACTTCCGTTTTCACAGGAAATTTAAGGTTTACATACAGTCCCTTACAAAATAAAGGCACCATGTTGTTACAACACCACGAGCTGATGTTTTTTTTTTTTCTGTCAATAACAAAAGGACGCGATTAGGACAGGATTGCAAGCACTGCTCTCTCAGGGTGAATGTTGGTGTTTGTTGGACCCGTCCACCACTGCTCCCGTCCGCCCCACTTAGACTTTTGCCGCCCTTAACTTTCGCCCTTGTCCCCCCTGATGCTGCCAGGCGCTATTAAACTATAACAGCAATTGGCCGTTATGTTAAAGGACGCCTTTCTTCGCGCAGCCCAAGCGCTGGATTTTGACAACTTCGGAGTGAGACTGCGTTTGCTTGATTGACCATGACTAGTGATCAGCTAGTCAGTCTCAGATAGAGTCGATCCTGTGCCAATATGTTTGAATAAGAAAGAATATTAATGTCTTTGTTTTGCCGCATGTTTTTAGCTCGTCACCATCTTGTTTCCTTTCATCGGTCGTTGATGAAAAATTTTCATCATAGTTTTCATCATCGAAATTAACACTGTTATACTGCATTTTGAGGACGTGGCAGTTTGGTTTCATACATACATCATGGAAACGTTTTCAAATTTTTGTTCATAAATATGTGTGGGAACCCTGAAATATGTTTTTGTATCCTGTCAGTTATAGTTCGTAGAAAGAAAGAAAATCGGAATAGGCAAGTCCGATTTTTAAAAAATTGCAGTTGGTGCATCTCTGCCGTTCATGTCTAACGTTGTTGGTGATGGTGACCCAAATCTAAAGTCTGTCATTAACCTGTGGAAAGTTTTAGATGCTTTGTTAAATTTTAAAGAAAAAACACAACTAAAACTTCATGTTTAATAATTTTATGTTGTTTCTCATTCCTAAAAATTCAACTAACACACTGCACCAGGCTGATGTAGATGGATGAAGCTGTGTGTGGTGTGTATGTGTGTGTTGATGCTGTTTAACAAGCATTTCATTCATCGTAATGGAGCAGAAACAAACAGATGATAAACGACAAGATGTTCTTTCTGCTCTCTGAAAAAAAAAAAAAAATCAACCAACATATAATTTTATTGGACACACAGCAGAAACAACATTAATCATATTTTTGGCACAGAGACGATTCCGCCCCCGCGATTTTACATATCAGGCAGATTGAAGTATTTCCATGCAGATGCTGCAGATTGATAACACTTCTGTTCTTTTTAATAAACACCAAGACGTGTGGCGGTGGCGGCAGCAGGCGTTTCTGACTTTATTACACTCAGGATCCGTTTTCTGATGCTTTTACACCTCATGAAAACAGCTCTCTGTGACAAGTTGTCTCCTGTTTTGTCTGACTGACTCATTTGTCATCAGATTCTTCCTGTAGTCCAGATATTGTTGTTCAGAAAACATCTAGCCGAGAATATTCAAGTTGATATCATTACATGTAAAAAATATTGCTGAGATATTGCTCTGATGCTGAAAAATCAATCATCCTAACTTCTTTCTTTTTATAATTAAGTCCTGAACTAATAAAAAACACGGCTAATGCAGCAAGAATATTTAAGAATATTTCAAGTTTTTTCCTCTTGAAAATGTAATTTCCCAAGAGCTATATACACATGAACGTTTTTTTTACCTTAAAACAGGAAAGAGTAAGGCCGTTTGCTGCACTAGAACGAAGAAGTATGGAACTTGATTTTTTAGAAAATGCTTTAAACAAGTTAAATTTAATTGAAGAGTTTCTCTGCTTCCTTTTTGGAAATAAGACTCAGTTTCAGAAATAAAAATGATGACAATAATAACGATAATAGTGGTATAATTTTAAATTAATTTATTAAAATGAATATCGTGATACCCGTGATATTTCGACTTGTTGACATATTGATGTCATACTGTTACCCACGGCAACCACAACCATGGCCGAGAGCAAAATGATTACCAACTCGGCGGTGGTTCCAAAAAGAGGAGCAGCTTCAGTAGTGTGGAATAAACTGTGGCGTCCTGAATGTTTTACTTCTCAGACTCTTTTAGTGACTTACTGCTCAGAGGGAACTCATTCAGCGGCTCCTCTGGCAGCAGCACAGCGTCTCTCCCTCTCCTCCATGTCCGTGGCCATGTCCTCAAGTGATTTTGTCATAAACCCTTGGTATTGTAAACCTACGTGACGCTCACGGATCAACAAAAAACTCCATATATGTGACTGTGTGATAGTCGTGGTATCATAACAGCCTGTCACAGGTTACAGCGTGATGATTAGAGGAGAAATGGCAGAGCATAAAAAAAGAGAAGGAAATCACCTGTTGTTATATATATAGATCCCAGGGGACATTTATTGTATTTGGGAGCTGTTTAAATGTGTAATTAGTGGTAGATTTTATTTAGTTAAACTATTAATATTCTGAATATGAATCTCAATCTGAGTCACGGTTGCTGTTCACAAACTGAAGACATGAGAGATCATTTTTGTTTAGTTTTTACTGAATATTTGAAGCAAACTGTAAAACTGTATCACTTATTTTGTTGCAATTCTGTGTTCTTAGATAAATAAATTTTTATTTATTTATTTTTTTTTTTACTAATTTGTCAAATCGTCATATAGTTATCGCAAAAATACCCTAAAATATCATGGTATTATTTTGGGGCTATATCTCCCACCCCTCACCTCTACATGACGGGAGTTCTGTCTTTTACACAAATATGTTTTTCAGCCTTTTTTGCTCCACAGTCCTATTTTAGGATCAGAGATTCTCATGACGGCAACAGTTGGAGAGCTGACAAGATGTCATGTGAGTCTGAGAGCAGCTTGTTTCTCAGGGCTGATTGTTATATTGTTATAGTGTTTCAGTTATGACATTATTCTTCTCTTCCTCTCCTGAGGGCTCTCTCTCTGGAAAGTTTATTTTTGTGTTGTATTAAACATTTATCTCTTTATTTGGTTTTCTTCCTTGGATCAATTCTCTCCTATTCAAACAAAATAGAAGCTTATTTACCACCATGAAATGAATAAAATCACGCCTGTTAAGAATTTAAGGAGGCAAACAGCTTCTGGAATGAATGCTTTAAAAGAACCTGACTGACATATTAACAAAAGGAAGAGTGAATCAAAAAGATGGTTAACCAGGAGAGAAGAGAACCTGTAATGCAGACAGGTGCTATAAATTTCATTGTTTTTATGCACTTAGCTCCAGTTTGTCTCAGTGTTTTCTGTCTTTAGATCAGGTGTTGCTCTCCACTGTGAGGATGTTGTCAGTATCAGCTGGACGAATTTGCACCTTTCCTTTTGGGACAAAACTTTTTCAGCTGCCTTAAAAAGAAAAGCCAGTTTGTTATTGTTCTTTACAATTGTATTTCCTTCAATAAAAATCCAACAAAACCTGAGATTACTTCACCTGGTTGTTTCCCAAACAGATCAAGATATATTTTTCCTTATTTTATTTAGTTTTTTGTTTTGTTAGAAGCGGCTGGTCTCTTGAAAAGTCTTGAAACAAGTTGATTTTTTACTGGAGACAGGTTGTAGGAAATTCACTGGAGGACATTTTCACATGTTTTAGGACTCTGTAATGATAAGATGGCTGGTTAAGGTGGAGATTTCTGCACTCAAATTATTCTCCAAGTTGCATGTTACCTGGATTTTATGGTCTGTGGTTTTATAAAGCGTCTGTGTCTAGAAGCTGAAGTATGTTTTCAGAGGAACTTGTTTTGCACGTAGTAGAGGAACTAAAAGAAGGTAAACTCCCCCTGTGGCGGCTGTTGACTCCTGCGTCTCAGTCATGGACGTTGCCTCTCCTTTGTCTTCATCACTGAAGGCTCTGAAGTGTTGGAACTCAGGTCTCTACTTGCGATGATCACCTGACATCGCTCACATGACTGACAGGAAACTACAACAAAATGCAGGTGTGAAGTCCTGTGAGACCGCCCGCCGTCGATCTGGAGAACAGACAGAGGTGAGGGTGGCTGGCATTCAGCTGCAGGAGAGAGAGGTGAGGGGACAGCTGGTGAGGGCAGTGCCAGGTGAGGTGATCGGCACAGTTGGCTGCTTTGCAAATCATACTGTCCCTTTAAATGCAGTGGCGTGCTGGACCTCAGATGATATCATATATCGTTTGCTAAACGGCTGGAAATGTTTGCTGAAATGTGTCGGAGAATTTTGAGCAACTGGACCACGTGCGCCAGAGAAGCCGGCGAGCAGAGATGCACGGTGAAAGAGTTGTATGTTAATGTGTTAAAAGTGTGTGTGAGCAGTCGATATAATAAAGGACATTGTCTGTGAGCGGACTGTGGTGTCTGTGTTTGCGCTGGGTGAACTCACGGTGGCAGCGAGACCTGCAACACAAATATATTCCAGAAAGACTGGACAATGTCTCCAGCTCTGGAAAGAAATGGTTTTTAGTTTAGTGTGGGAGAGCTTGACCTTTGGGCACCTTCGGCACCTTTGGGATGAATTGAAGCACCGACTGAGAGCCAGATCTGATCAGCAACATCAGTGTCGGACCTCACTGGTGCTCTGTCGTCTCAGTGTAGCAGGTTCAATGCCTGGAGGAAAGGCAAACCAGGAGAGTGGAGGCTTGTCTAAAGTCAGAGTGGCGCCGTATTTTTTCTGCAATTTACAGGGTGAATTATTCACATAGTAAGATGCACCTACAGAGGTGGGTTCACAATGTGCGTACACTCTGCTTGTAACACGCAGGGATTTGTGAATGGGTTGTAGGTGGGTGACATGATACATCATAAATGAGGAAAATATTCATGACATTCTGTAAAATGTGAACGTAGCAGAGAGCAGTGCGGAGCTGCTGTCCGACTGCCCGACTCGAGGAGCAGCGTGACTTCTAGGGCTGTACCCGACTCAGAATTACATCAGTTGAATCAGATTTAGCCATTTAATACAAATATTCAACCTTTTTTCTCCATTATATAAAATTTAAAGCTTGAACAGGGCTCAGCAGGACGTTTAGTGTGATAGCAGCATTTATGGAATATAGTAAACAAGCTAACTGCACTAACGATGGATCATTAATGTGCAACAACATTTTTTCCACCACTAGATATCAACATATTACGTAAATTCACCACTTCCAAGCAGAAGAGAGTGATAATATTATCATCTATGGGCCTTCCCCCTCTGTGCTGCTGCATCACGTCTGCAGCTGCCTGTGAAATCTGGCTACCAAAACATCCCTAGAAGTACACTGCACTGTACAAAAAGCCTCTTCAACCTGGAGCAATCTCAGTTAACTTAGGAGTCTCACACTGACAAGTCGAATCTCCAACTTTTAAGGGGCAGCCCTGGTAACATCATTGATTATTTCAGAAGCTGAAAGTTTAGCTCTGTTTCCTCAAGTTATAACTTCAGTTTTTAGGTTTGCTGCTTAAATGTCCCACATGTAATTACTGCTCTCACTGCATTCCTCTCAGCAGAGAGCTTCTCCACTTTGCAGGCTCTGCCATGTAAATAGCGGTGCCTCAGGTGCAGGCACACCTGGCATTTAAAGGGAATGGGAGATGACACTCTGATTGGTTGAATTCATGTTACGCAAAAAAAACACCTCTAAATGATTAAGGGATTAAATATAACCCCTTTTCCCTTTGCACTTTACTGTGAGCCCAGATTATGCACTGTTTAACTGGCAATAGTAGAGTTGGACACACCCTAAATGCACTTTAGACCATGAGCTATAGATGGTTTTAATAGGACCTTTACTCTTGTTCAATGTTGTTTAACACAACTCTCGTCCTTTTCCCGAGTTTTTAAACATCTCTTCTTTATTGTCTTCCGCTCCACATCACAACAAACTCTGATAGTGCTCATTTCAACATCGGGACACTGTCCATAAAAAAACGTGGAAATCACTAAAATAAATCAAGTGTCCGAGATAAAGGATTTTCAGGAAAGATGTATCAAGATGTCATGGTTACTGATGAATTTTGAAATGGTTTCCTCCCTCGGTTCTTGGAGTTTAATTGAGCCTTGAGGATTAAACACACCGTGGAGTCAAGGTGCTCTTTAAGTTTATGAAACTGACTACCTGCTCACTCGTTTTGAGTCAAAGCATCCAAAAACGAAATGCCAGGACAGAGTGTGGATGACAGATTAGATTAGAGAGTTTCCCACTGATGTCAGTTCACTTTCTCTCCAGCTGAGAAGGAATTATCCTCCCATCAGTTTTGCAGACTGAGTTTAGGGCAAACCAATTATCTGCAGCGCTACAGGGTGACAGGCGCTTTTAATTGTCTTTCACGGGGCCATAAAAGGTGTTTGTCAACTGGCTGGATGTGGACTTTGTAAATCTGCTGTGGTTCTTGGAGTTTAATTAAGCCTGGAGGATAAACCGCGGTGCAGAGTCAAGGTGCTCTTTGGGTGAAGCCACAGCTGTCTATCAGAAGAGAGTCTGTAGATGTCAAACAGTTGTTGTTGGTCGTCGCAGAAGTTTTACAGTGATCAGATTCACCTGAGTCAATATTTACATCTGAATACTAAAGAAGGTGTCGTCAACTGAACAAACAGCACAGAGATACTTGTTAGTAATTCTAAAAGGTAAACCAAACACAGATTTAAACACCTTCTTTCTATTTACAGCTGCGCAAACTCATAAACTGATGAAGATCATGCGATCTGATTGAAAGCCCCTAAACAGAAACTAAATGGGCACTGAGATGAGATATTTTTTTAAGCGTTTCCATCGTCATGTTTGTCCTCTGTGAAAGACCATTTTACAGTGTCACAAAATATAAGACATCAATTTAGCACCATGTGAGAAACATTTCAAATGATAAATAATAAATTCTAATAAACATTACAGTATTTGATATTTCACATGTGAAAACCTGAATTTTAAGTGTATTTTTTAGGGCCGCCCCCTGATACTCAACCAAACGTTAGTCGACCAGAAAGGTCATTAGTCTGCAAGATTTCATTGGTTGCTTGGTCGCCGAAAAAACCAAACAAACGTGAAACTCTATCAGGAGCTGCGCCTTGTCAAAATAAATCCAAACCTATATGACTGGACCATGTGGGAGTTTAATCTGAAAGGACAGACACAGGAAGTGTCCACGCTCAGCAGTCAGACAGGAGTCAGGTATGGACAGATATCTTTCCCTTCTTCTGTAAATATTCAGTCTGATAAACAGGGAAAAGTTGATCATGTTAGTGCAGGGCTACCCAGAGCTTTACATCTGTCCCACAGACGACAGGCCTACACACTTAGAAACAGCTCCTGGAAGAAGATCAGCTGTGCACTCAGGATCTCAGCTAAACAGGCTGTATGATGCTTGTTAAGGTTGCTTAGCAACCTCAGATGTAACCTGCTGCTGTGCTCTCGAAGGCTGGCACAGAAAATGCACAAGGGTAGCACCCAGCGCCTGACCTCGTGTTTTCCAAGCGGTTAAAGACGCAGCATGTGTACGGCCCCTAATCTCCAGGGCTGGTACCTGCAGTTATTCCACAGGCTAGTTAATAACATGTGGGGCAGGAAATCCAAAGTGTGGGATCATTTTGAGAAGGTGAAGGACCAACCCAAGGTGATATGTAAACTCATCTTCATTGGTCCACTACAAACATGACGTATCATGTGAAACATGGAAGTAGCTACATGCCCATTAGCCCACAGCGTCATTAACAGGCGGCTCGCTCAGTGTGTGACGTGCACTTGGAGATAAAATATAGGCCTATATTAATGAAGGTTCATTAGTACGGTTTGTATTTCTCTGTAATGTAGCACAGTGTTAACAATGTTACTGAGACTATTCTTTCTCACACCTTCAACTCAAACCACCAAAATATATCATGACATCATTACAGTCATATCACAAACATGAGGGACACTAGTCCACTGATGGACATAAATGATGACTACTGGTCAACTGGTAACATCCCTAGTAACTATCTTATGCCACTGCCAACGTAACACAAGGTGAGTAATTCTGAGCAGTTGCCACTGATTGTGTTTGTATATTGTATAATTTGTTGGCTGATGGTCGAGCTGTAATTTAGATGAATAAATTGAAAATTGAACCCCAAAGTTGTAGAAAAGAAGCGAGTGTGGTTCTACAGTGACATTATTTTATTCCCCTCTTGTGTTGTGGGAAAAGAAGAATCTCTCTTGGATAGTTGTTACCTGCAGACAGGAGAAATAAGTTTTAAAATCCATCACTCTGGCAGCTTGTGTAGGAGTTGAGGAAGATCTCGTTTCTTGGCGCGGCCGCTGTGGTGAGCAGAAAAAACATCTCTCGGAACAGTCATGTCATGTAGAAAATAAAAAGGTGACATGATCTGTATGAGAAACCCACAGAACTGCTTCTCATGGACATCTGAAGGCAGCAGCGTTCATGCAGACAGCCTCTGCGTGTGTTCGATGAGCAGCGAGCAGACGCTGCAGTGACTCACAGTAAGGTGATCCTGCAGCTCTACAGGTGTGTTGGAGCCTGCAGGCCCTCAGGTGCACACGCCACCGACACCCCGTTGCTCTAGAGCTCCCCCCCTCCGCCCTGCAGCGCCACCACGAAACACTGATGTGTGCACTTCAAACGGAGTTAATCGTGCTCGGCCGGAGCCTCAGATCAAGTTTGCTCCTGGAATGTAAATCTCAACAGCGTCCAACCGCAGGTGTGAACATTTGATTGAGCCCCCTCTTTGATGTCACTTTCATTACTTCAGATTATTTTCCAAGGTGCTGTAGCCACATGACACCTCGCTTCCTTTTTCTGCCCACCACCACCTCCTTTGCTGTGAGCTCAGGGGTCAAAGGTCAGGGGTCAAAGGTCAGGATCAGGTACAGAATCACATCAATTGTACCTTCTTGCTCAAAGAACTCTTCAGCAGGGAAATGCTTTGACTGTGATCATTTCGTCCGTCCCATTATCATGAACGCAAAGTCTCAAGAACGCCTTGAGGGAATTTCTTCAATTTTGGCACAAACGTCTACTTAGACTCAAAGATGAACTGATTAGATTTTGGTGGTCAGAGGTCACTGTGACCTTTTATCCAGTTCATTGTCATGAAGACAATATGTCAAGAAAGGCTTGAGGGGGTTTCCTCAAATTTGGTACAAACGTTCACCTGGACTCAAGAATGAACTGTGGAGAATTTGGTATGAAAAGATCAAGGTTACTGTGACCTCACAACACATGTTTTTATATCCAAAAGGTCAAAGGTCAACTTCACAGTGACATATTAATGTTCTGTAAAAACATTTTTTTGTCCATTATTCAGCTTCATATCAGGAACAGAAGGAGAGACATTTGGTCAGATACTGAATTAGTGACTGTAATCTTGGGTGTCCGTCTCAAAGTGTGCTGTCGGGGGGAAGATGTGAGGAGCATCCACATTTTTACAGACATAGATGTAAACTCTAAGTGCAATTTGACTGGTTTGCGGAGGCAAACAGCCGGGAGGTGGTAATTCTAGTTTCTGCGTGTTTATACTCCTGTCTCTGTGCATGGTGATGTCAGAGTTGATCAAAGTTTAAACGTTTCCAACTCCAGCAGATGCGTCTTTGCCTCGTTCAGCCGTCTCTTCATGTCTCTCCACTGACTCTGTGAGCATTTACACCGTCTTTAACTTCACTTGGTGCTGTAAAAAATAATTGAAGGTCAGCTGCGTCTCATTTGTAATGACGAGGGAGCAGCAAATATAAAAAGCCTGTAGCATCGGAGTGATTACAGAAAGTTCTGAGCTGGGAGCAGAGAGGCTGCAGCTCTGCTGATGTGACAGCGATGACAGTGTTAACTTCCACATTAAGCGAGGCAGCGTCAGAGTCACAGAGGTAGAGGTCTCCAACGTAGCTCATCATCTGAAGACCTCTGCAGACAGTCAGATTAAACACTATGTGTTAAGGCAGGTTGGCACAGTGAGGCAGCAGCCCACGTACATACACGATGGAACACAACCACACAGATAGTACAAACATGGCTCTGTCACGTCGGTCCGGTCACACGTCTTAATCTTCCTGGACGTTTGGTTGTCAAACCAAACGAACAATTAAGATTTGGTGACAGCCTCCGCCCCCTCGCTGAGGAAATGAGAATGATTTCTGTGACACCGCTTTAATGTGTGGGCCGAGGTAATACTGCACGCGTCGATGGCTCTGTAGATTAGGCGTGAATGGCAGGTTTATGAAGGCAGGGAAGTTGCGGAGGCCTCATTTGTCACATTTAGAGCGGCTCGGCCTCCACACTGATGCTGCCGCTGCTTTCTGTTTCTCAGGCCTGATTAAAGAAATAGGGCTCATCAGAATGCTAAATACAAGGGTGGTGATTTGGCATTGGTTTGCACGTCAGGATGGATTGAACAGCGGGCTGTGTTTCCAGGCTGTGAGGAAGCAGAATCACTTTATATCTAGAGGGCAGCGACGGCACAGTCATTTGTCTCGGTGACACAACAGTCAGAGTGTAGTGACACACACAGTAAACACAGGAAGGACTGCGTGACTACGTCAACACAGTAGGGATGGGAATCGGGAACTGCTTCCAAATTGGAATCGTATCCCTCCGAGCTTATCGATTCCTTTTGTTGATGTTTCTCTGACAGTTGCGCTTTGCAAAACGATGATATCAAGTTCGTGTCTGGCTTCATTTTACGATGACAAATGACAACAGGGGCCTGTTTCGGAAAGCAGGTTAAACTAACTCTGCGTTGATGAAAGCTGAGATGGAAAACTCTGAGTTTTGAGTTTCAGAACAGCTGATCAGAGTCGGTTCAATCAACTCTTAATATGTTCAGTCTGAGTAAAGCTTGTGTGCGGTGAATTAAAAAAGCCATCATCAATGAAACAATACTACGGTTCACCATGGCAACATCCGTTTAGTGTTTCCACCACAGACAGTCCTCTTAAATGTGGGCGGAGTTGTTGTCACTCACTGCTCCGTCCAGCACTCGCTGTATTTCCTCATCAGCGGTGACACAGATGGAAGTCTGCACCTGGTTTATGGTCCACAGAACGAGGCTGCACGCCCACATTTTCAGAACAAAATCCAACAGGCTGCAGTGAGAGTCTCTCTCCATGGGATATTTCAAAATAGCAGCTTTGTGCATTTAGTCCTTCTCAGGCAAGCTCAGGGGTTTAGTGTTGCTGTAGCCCACAGGAAGTGAGGATTAGAATATATGACCTTCACATAATCCGCTCCAAATCAATCTATATTTTTAAAGTCAGCACTAAAAGTGTCTGTCATATAAAAACTAAACTGATGCTCAAAGTTGTCACAGGTAAATTTAAGGTGTGCTGATGGATTCACGTCATCAACTCATGCATTGAGTAACATTACAAGTTAACGTTCCACCTTAAAAGTTGCCGGCAGTCGGCCCAGTGAATGAAGTGATTTTTTCTCCGACTCCAGCTGCTGTGAGAGGCAGCAAAACATCCTTTCATTTTATAGTTCCAGTTTACTAATCAAACTCTCCACAGTATGAACAGTGGTTACATGAGCCTCAAAACCAGACACAACTCAGCCCTGAGCAGAGTGAGCGTCCTCTACTGACCAATCAGACTGCAGTGTTCACAGCTCCACCTTTTAGTACCAGATCTGTGTGCTAGGTACCCCAACAGAGGGGGGACCAAACATGGGGACGCTAAGGAACGCTGCTATTGGTACCATCCACAACTCTTCACTGTGGAAATGGAAAAAAGAGTGTACCAAACTGAACTGAACCGTACTGTACTGCTCGGTGGAAACAGGGCTTAAATGGTTAATTTGATATCATAATCTCAAACACAGTTATGTTTACTGTGAAGATTGTTAGATATATTTAAAAATCCTGGAAAAAATTCTGGATTTCGTGTTCAGATTTTTCAAGGCCAAAAACGAACTTTAACTCTCAGATGATCGCGTGTTTCTCTTCTACACGTAGATTTGATTCCAACATTAAATATATCTGGGTTTTGTTTCATTTCACACTGACTCATTAAGAGGATTGTGCCGATGAAGTACACACTCATAGTATGTCCCACTCCAAAACAACCTTTTCTGCCTCTCCTTTCTGACTTCATCTCCTGGAGCTTTTGAAGCATCGGCTGCTGTGATGTTTGTGATTCTGTTTCTCTTCCTGCTGAGCTCATCGTGCGTCTCGGAGGGAATGTAAATAAACTGTATGTCCTGCTGTTGTTTACATGGTTTCGGTGAAAAAGCCTCGCAGAGGTTTGCTGTGTCGGAACAGCTGCAGGAAGCGGTGGTGATAAACTCATCTGGGATGTGAGATGGAGATGACACATGTTCATGTTTCTCTTTTATACCGTATGAATCATCACCTTCTTTGGTACTGGATGGAAAATCATAACAGATCAAGATGATTATCATTTTGTTGGCTTTTAACAGCTACAGGTGCCATGAAGCTTTGACAGTGTGCTGATGGTCTGCTGGTTTGGTTGTGAAAGAGCTCTTTGTGTCACCTCAGTCAGGATATTGGAGGAAGTTTGAGATGCTCAACACAAAAACAGAAACTCAAGCTGTAAATATCTGAGATGAGATTTAATGTTTCCCTCTCTGTTATTTTCTGCACTGGCACCTCTCACAGATGAAACTCATAAGCAACAAAAGAAAAACCTCAATTCATTCTGGGGTTTTGCTGCGACATTCTCAGACTACGTACATTAAGCTGTCTAAATTTCAAAATGCTGTATTCATGTGAAAACGATTTGCATTCCCAGGTTGTTTTAGTAGAGACATCTGTCCACAGTGAAACACCCGATCAACATGTTAACTGCTAAATCTCTTCCTCTTCATCCTCCTGTCTGTTGTCAGACAACAAAACTGCATCACAGCAAACATCTGGTGAGGAGCGAGACAGACAGCGGACCAAATCAGTATCTCCTAATTGTGTCATCCTCCAAAATCAACATAAATACACATTAATGGCAGTGATCGACTGTCAGTGTTGACACTGGAATTTCTAACTTTGATACCACACCTTGAAAATATTGAGAGAATAGAATTCAAAAGTAGGATGAAAAGATTAATATAACATGACAAGGACTTTTCTTTTATCAGTTAGTAGCAGCAAACAGCAGAATGACTGTACTAAACATTAACAATAAGAGAAAGAGCAACGAAGCACAGCTGGTACCGCTGTATTTATACTGCCGAAAAGTAGTGCTGAAATTGTTTCAAATATTTAGGGGCACCCACAAGCTGACCTGGGAGAGCAGGTGCCCCACTCCCAAAGGCTACTTCCTTGCCGCAGTAGCCACGGCCTCGATTCCAACCCACAACCCTTTGCTGCATGTCATTTCCTCTCTCTCCCACTCTCATAGCTGTCCTTTTCAAATAAAGGCAAAAAGCCAAAAGTATAATCTAAAAGAAAAACAAAGACATTGTTTCAAATGTTCAGAATCGATATGTATTGATACATCAAAATGTTTGACGTCACTACTGGCTGTATTGATGTTTAAAATGCATGATTACAGATAAAGACGACAAAAATCTTTCTACTCTCTCGACTTGGCTACAGTAGGGTTATTATAGCTTACTGTAGTCTAGGGTTGGGCAATATGGCCCAATTATTTGTGATAACGACGTTCTGGACGATATGACAAATTCTTTAAAAAGAACACATTTTAACCTCAACCTAAAAGTTTGTCTTCAAATACTCTGCAAAAACTAAAGAAAAATTATCTGTATACAATGTTAATAGTTTAACTAAATAAAATCTACCACAGATTACACATTTAAACAGCTCCCAAATACAAAAAAACTGTACCCTGGGATCTATATATATAAATCAACACCTTTCTTTCCACCTGGACCTTTATGCTCTGCCATTTCTCCTCTAATCATCACGCTGTAACCTGTGACAGGCTGTTATGATACCACAACTATCACACATTCACATATACAGAGTTTTTTGCCACGAGCGTTACGTAGGTTTACAATACCAAAAGGTTTATGACAAAATCACTTGACGACACCGACTCCTGTGTGCGTACGGCGAGAGAGGAGAGGGAGAGACGCTGTGCTGCTGCCAGAGGAGCCGCTAAATGAGTTCCCTCTGAGCGGTAAGTCGCTAAAAGAGTCTGAGAAGTAAAACATTCAGGACGCCACAGTTTATTCCACACTACTGAAGCTGCTCCTCTTGCTGCTCTGCTGTGGATAACAGTATGACATCAATATGTCAACAAGTCGAGCATCGCAATATGAATTTTTCATATCATATTAAAAATTATACTGGTATTATCGTGATCAAGATGATATGGCACACCCCTACTGTAGTCTAGAGCAAATAAAATATAACTAGGGCACCTGAGGTCAATTGTTTAGCATTCATTGTTTAACATATCTTCCTCTCTCCTCACCTAGTGTTACCCATTTGTGTTAAAATAGGTTTTGCTGACATGATTTAGATGTGTTAACTGAGTCACTAATGTTCATCCCAAGTCCTAAATTTGACAAATACAATCAGATTTAAGCTTAAACTTTTCTCAGTTTGGGTGTCTTGGCAGCATGTCATCCCAGGGTTTCCCACACATTCATTTCCTTGTGGCAGCCAGCCACAATATCAACACCTCGCGCCACATATTGACGACTGACATCTATTTTGGGAGCTGGACTGTTCATTAGGTGTGCTGCTGGAATATACATGCCATTCTGTTATTTACTGCACCACATTGGTGGAGCACAGAGTGTACTCCGGGCACAGACAGAAGCAGAACTAAGAGTTTGCCGTCACGTGCCTCTGCAGCAGCTGCTCCTCTAGTTCATCTAATCTGATCAGCTCCAAGTGAATGATACAGAATGATAGAGAGGGACACACACACACACACACACACACACCCATCAGCTACTGCCATCCCTTTTTCTCTTCCTGTGTTTCAAGTTTATATAAATGGATGAATTTGAAAGAAATCTTTTGGTTTGAAAAATGCTTGATTGAAATCTATTTGTGACACTTCAACGATAATCCCCACCGATTTTCCACATCACAGTGTGTTTCCAGGCGTTTGAGAGTTTAAAAGTAGTATAAAGGCTTTAATGTCTCTTTAGTGGAGATGACAAGTTTGAAAAGTAAGTATGTGGAGTTAGACGGAGGTGAGACCTCTGTAACTCGCTCTGCAGCAGGCCAGAAGCTCCGGGCTGCATTAGCTGCAACTAGCACATCACAACTGAATCTCCCACATAACTGTCTGTGGTCTGGTTGCATTGTGGGTAACGTAGGTGCCAAGTTTTGACAAGAAAGAAGAATTTATAAATAAAAAGTGATGATGTCAATATGAATCTTTCTGTGAGTCTGACAGTGCCATAATGATAAATCAGTGCAGTACTCCTTTAGCCAAGAGAAATATGTGTCATAGCGAATGGAGGTCAAAGGTCACAACACAATGATGGATACAGTAGGAAGTATTTAGTTTTCTGTGAGAGCGTGAGGAGGACAAGATGATGTGTTCACTCCCCGCAGGACCTTTTCAGCTCTGCCTGTATTTACAGCAGAAAGCAGCTGCATCTCTTCACATCAGGTGGTCCTCATACGAGAGAATTCTCTGTTTGCCTTTTGCCAGCGGATATTTATTCTGAGAGCTGCTTCTCCAACTTTAGACTTTTTGGAAGAAAAGACCACCAGTGAGTTCTGTTTTATTTGACCTTCCAAATGAACCATGTTGAATCAGCTTGTGCAGTATTTATCGGTCCAGTTAGTTCAGCTGGTGTCAGGAGAGATGATCGACCTCGCTGCGGAGGATCAGGAGAGAAGCTTCGCACTGTTTTTAAATGTTAAAGGGATAGTTCAGACTTTTGAAGTGGGGTTTCATGGGGTATAAATAGACAGTATATCACATACAATAGATGTCAGTGGACACGCCCCCAGTTTGGAGAAGCCAGCTGGAGTCCAACATGGAAGCAAAGCAATGTACCGCTGTGGAGGGGTCAGCAACAAAATGTATGTTAGCCACTTAAAAAACTCAATATCAGTTTAAGTCTACGCTATATTTAGAATATTTTCATGGCTTTACCTTTCTGTCAGTGATTTTCAATGGGAAAATGAAGCTGTTAAATGGCTTTCTTCAAAGCCAGACTCCATTGCTGTCTGTTCCAATACCCATACTTTCTGTACTTACCGTACCCACTTTGGGTACAGAGGGCGTTCACATTACGATTGCGGCAAAAAATAAGTGTACCTAAAAGACCCGGATGTGTACTCATAATGGCCAAAATTGAGAGTGTGGAACATTGCACACTTTTCGCACTCAACGGCCGCCATCTTAGCTACGTAGTGGAAGAGGTGGGACCACTTACAGGTCAGTGGGCGGAACCACTGACCTGCCGTCTGTTCCAGTTTGTTGGCGGGTGACGTCACTGACGAGTCACAGCCGTAGTCGTGATCGTAACATTCGGTAAGTGCACCATAGAGTAATGAATCGGAACAGCACTTACTCGCTGAAATATGTGCACTCTGTAAGTGCGGACAGTGTACTGTGTGTAAGTGTACTCATGGCAGTATGGATTTCGGAACATAGCCCAGGTCTACTGCTGCCTCCATCACTTAGTTAGTTTGTGTTATTGTATGACTTTTGTGTTTTAAAGGGTTAGTTTGGCTTCAGCAAACACACAATAAGACTAACTAACTAACTGATGGAAGCAGCAGTAGACCAGCAGCTCCTGTGTTCAGCCAGCTAAAGTTACTTTTTTTTTCAATGGAGTCTGGTGGCTCTGACGAGAGCAAATACAGTCAATAACAGTCGCCACTGAAAAAGTGATCATTTAATTGATGAATTTAAATGTATATAATCAATATCAATAGAAAATGGTCTGTGTACTCTCAGTAGCAGGGCATCAGTGGGATGCAAGAGCTGTTTATGTCCACCTGATGAATCTAAGTCCAATATTCTCTCTCTTTTAGCTCTGTTTTTGGTCTCCACCGACTCCTGAGGAAAACGTCTGTCTCTTTAGCTGCTAACTGCTCCACTATGTTTACCTGTCTGTGTCTGTCTGCTGTTTCCTGCAGAGTAGCTAGAGTACAATGGCTTTATTAGAGCTTTTACCCTGAAAACAGCTGAGACTGAACCGTACATGAAATGTGCCGTGAAAACAAAACAAGCAGCTAAAAGAGTTTAAAAACCTGCGTAGAGCTGCAGAGTTGGGTACGATCCATTGTTGATATATTGGTTAGTGCAGCTTTAAAATGCTGCAGTCTCTGGGGATTCATGTATTCAGACGCTCACCACGTCCCCTACTTTAAACACAGCATTGTGGGAAACACCAGCTCCATGTTATGTGAGCATTAGAGGAACTCGTCTTCTTTGTTTTCCAGCCTTCCAGCCACACAGAACCATGACCACACATCCAGATAGCCACATTCTCCTCCTGTTAGCCACGCTGTCTTCACCGCAGCTGAACACATTTCCTTTTTTTGTAAAGTCTCTCCTCCCAAATCAGGCTGTGAAAAGAGCTTTCTGTTTCCTAAAGACAATGTCTCCAGGCTTAAAACTGTGTCTGACGAGCAGAGAGAGCGCCACTGTTTCTTATTAGACTTCCTGTTCGTGTCAGCTGACTCTGAATGTCAGAAAACTGAGACGTCGGCCATATGAGGAATCTTATCTTGACAAATAAATGATAACACAAAATGAAAAACCAGTTATCTCTCCAGAGAGAGAAGACATCTTTAGTGTCCATTATATCTGTGTAGACAAATATTTTATTGCTGAGGAATTTTTTAGAAAAGAAAATGAAAATCATATAAAAATGTAACAACTAACATTAAAGCCAACTCTGCTTTAATGTTTTAATTAAGGTTCAAATTTAGGCGTGGTTTTAATGTTTTTGATCAGCTGCTATGTTTTTTTTTTTCTTTTCTGAGAAAAAAACTTCAAACCATAAAAAAACACCCAAAATTCTTAAAAATATTTTATTTTATTAAAATATTAATTTATCCCTAAAGAAGTTGAAAGAAAGCAGATTGACCGTCCAAGAACTTCATTTTTAAGCTCAAGATGCAAAATTTTCACAAGCTTTTCTTCTCAAAAACCTCCTCAACTACATGGAAAGCCAATTAAAAATATCTTATGATATTATAGTCCGTGAATTAATCTATTAATTTCCCCATAAAACCACATGAACAAAACATGAACCCTCAAGGAGCCTCACTTTTTAATTAAGGTTCAACTCGGGAGGGACTTTAACTTAATGTTTTGAATTTTTCACCCCGTAAACCCCTCAAACATGGAAAACCCCAACTGAATTTTGTTAAAATACTTTAATTAATCTATTCAAATGATTCATTTTCTCCTTTAAGACCCATAGATAAACATGTGTACCTTGAAAGGGTTCTGTCGCTCAAGAAAATGTAAGTAACAGATGAGGTCAAAAAGTAAAAGTCTTTTCGGGCCGCAGGGCATCATGTGACGGTGTATTTACTAGGGCCGCCCCCTGATAATTGACCAAATGTTAGTCGACCAGAAAGGTCATTATTCGGCAAGATTCCATTGGTCACCAAGTCGCAGAAAACAACCAAAGCAGTCAGACAGGAGTCAGGTATGGACAGATATCTTTCCTTCTTCTGTAAATATTCAGTCTGATAAACAGGGAAAAGTTGATCATGTTAGTGCAGGGCTACCCAGAGCTTTACATCTGTCCCACAGACGACAGGCCTACACACTTATAAACAGCTCCTGGAAGAAGATCAGCTGTGCACTCAGGATCTCAGCTAAACAGGCTGTATGATGCTTGTTAAGGTTGCTTAGCAACCTCAGATGTAACCTGCTGCTGTGCTCTCGAAGGCTGGCACAGAAAATGCACAAGGGTAGCACCCAGCGCCTGACCTCGCGTAGTTTCAGTTTTCCGGTTAAAGACGCAGCATGTGTACGGCCCCTAATCTCCAGGGCTGGTAGCTGCGGTTATTCTACAGGCTAGTTAATAACATGTGGGGCAGGAAATCCAAAGTGTGGGATCATTTTGAGAAGGTGAAGGACCAACCCAAGGTGATATGTAAACTCATCTTCATTGGTCCACTACAAACATGACGTATCATGTGAAACATGGAAGTAGCTACATGCCCATTAGCCCACAGCGTCATTAACAGGCGGCTCGCTCAGTGTGTGACGTGCACTTGGAGATAAAATATAGGCCTATATTAATGAAGGTTCATTAGTACGGTTTGTATTTCTCTGTAATGTAGCACAGTGTTAACAGTGTTACTGAGACTATTCTTTCTCACACCTTCAACTCAAACCACCAAAATATATCATTTCATCATTACATTCATATCACAAACCTGCGGGCGACTAGTCCACTGATGCATCTAAATGACAACTAGGAAAATTCATAGTCTGGGGCAGCCCTAGTAATTACACTGTTTGGCCACTATGAAAATTGGCTTCAAACCCTGGCACACTTCCTTGGGGCTTCATGAGCACTCCCTACTCAGATGTTGTTCCTGCTCTTTATTTTCTGCTGACGTTTCAGAAATGCAGCAAAACACAGTCTGGTAAAGAAAAGATCAGCTTGTGAGCTGCTTTATTTCAGTCAATATGATCCATTAAAATATGTCTGGATTGCCCCATGTATGATATCACATCTCTATCAGACCATAAACTTTTCTTTTTCTTGATGAATATATACTATAAGTGTAAATGAGGGTCTGCAGTGTGTCCTGAAGAGTGAGCACTGTCTTTATGTCCCGTCACTCTTGTTATTAGCCTCAGGATAAAGAGCTGCTTCTCGCTGATGGTGATGAATTCTTCATGACAAAATAACCCGCAGAGGCCGAGTCATACATTTATTTATTCTGCAGGAATTGATTGAACCAATATTTTCATGCCACGAGATGATTCATAATTCATTGCTGCTGCGTTTTAATTCTGCGGCCGCCATACATCATCCTTACTGTGGTCTGTTGGTATGCATGTCTGCAGCTTCTTTTATTCTCCTCAGCCTTTGTCACTGGGAGCCTCAGGAGCTCATATTCTCTGCAGGGTTTGTTGTGAAGCCATTAGCCGCCGCAGCGCTCAGGGTTAGCTTCTCCTCACATTGATCGTGGATGGACAAAGAGCCTCGAGCCTGCGGGGTCGGCTCCTGTGCATCTGTAAACCCACAGCAGCGTCTGAAGGCTCCTGTTACCTCGCTGCCTCAGGAGCTGCAGACACGCCGCTCTGCATCTCTTTGTGCACCAATTAAAATGCATCAAGTGCAAATCACCTGCTGGGGGTTGGGGGTGGGGGGGAAACGGGGTCTGGTGTCGTCTGCTGTGCCCAGAATTGGAATGGGACCTGATTAGTCTCGCATCACAGACTCTTTGGACGAATCCATTCAATGCAGCAACAAGGGAGGAGGGGGAGGAGGGGGAGGGGCTGCTGTGAGGCTTAAAAAGTTCCTCACACATAAATCTGTCACTGTTTTGGCTCAGTTTGGGATCCTGATGATGAAGATGATCAGGTTTGAAGAAGGTTGAATAAACGACGAAGTTGAATATGTAAAGGACATTTGGAGCGGAATCACATGTTTCCCACACACACACCGCAGTGTCTGAATGTGTTGCTCTGCCTGCTGGTCGCTGTTGGCTTTCATTTGAGAAAAGATCCACAGTGAAAGAGAAAGTGTTTGAAATCCACTCAATAATTTAAAGCTGCTACGTACAACTAATATTATTGAATCATCATTTGGTCCTTAAACATGTCATATAAATAGAGTAAACTGTAGGGCTGTACTCACCTCAGAATTATGTCAGTCAAATCAGATTTGGCTGTTTAATATGAATATTTGATTATTCATTTCTTTCGTGATGGAGACATTGTGTTTCCAGGTTGTCCATATGTCCGTACCATTCTTGTAAACACAATATCTCAAGAACACCTCAGGGGAACGTCCTCAAATTTGGATCAAACATTTGTTTGTCAAGAATGAACTAATTAGATTTCGGTAGTCAAAGGTCAAGGTCACTGTGACCTTGTCCGTCTCATTCTCATGAACATGATATCTCAAGAACACCTTGAGTGATTTTCTTTCAATTTTGGCACAAACGCCACTTGGCTTCAATGATGAAAGGATTCGAATTCGGTGGTCAAGAGCTGCTGTGACCGTGCGTTTGTCTTATTCTTGGGAACACAATATCTCAAGAACACCTTGTGTTCAAATTTGGCACAAACTTCCATTTGTTGTTGATTAAAAATTTGTGGTCGAAGGCTAAAGGTCAAAGGTCACTGTGACCTCACAAAACCTGTTTTTGGCCATAACTCAAGAATTTTAATTTTGAGAAATTAACGTTATAGAAAGGTGTAACAGGATAAAATGATGAGATGATGATATTTTATATCCAAAAGGTCAAAGGTCAACTTCACTGTGACACCATTAGCCCCATTTCCACCAAACACTTTCACTTTGGTACCTTTGGAACCAGCAGTAACCCTTCAGACATGGTACCTAGACCCTCGGTCTGCTCAGACGGTCCTCTTAAATGTGGGCGGGGTTGTTGTCACTCACTGCTCCGTCCAGCACTCGCTGTATTTCCTCATCAGCGGTGACACAGATGGAAGTCTGCACCTGGTTTATGGTCCACAGAACGAGGCTGCACGCCCACATTTTCAGAACAAAATACAACAGAGTCTGACAGAGTGAGAGTCTCTCTCCATGGGATATTTCAAAATAGCAGCTTTGTGCATTTAGTCCTTCTCAGGCAAGCTCAGGGGTTTAGTGTTGCCCACAGAAATGGCAGTCCGCGATGCTGTTTTTTTCTCAGAGTGAGGATTAGTATGTTGTTCACATAATCTGGTCCAAATATAAACGCTTGGCGATCCACTCATTACTAAAAGTGTCTGTCATATAAAACTAAAGTGATGCTCAAAGTTGTCACAGGTAAATTTAAGGTGTGCTGATGGATTCACGTCATCAACTCATGCATTGAGTAACATTACAAGTTAACGTTCCACCTTAAAAGTTGCCGGCAGTCGGCCCAATGAATTAAGTTAATTTTTCTCCAACTGTGTTCACAGCTCCACCTTTCAGTACCAGATCTGTGTGCTAGGTACCCCAACAGAGGGGGGACCAGAAATGGGGACGGTTCCATTGGTATCATCCACAACTGTTCACAGTGGAAATGGAAAAAAGCGTACAGAACTGAACTGAACCGTACTGCTCAGTGGAAACGGGGCTATTATGTTCTGCAGATACACTTTTCTGGTCATTACTTATCATCATATCTCAGGAACAGAAGGGGAGACGTGGTCAGATACTGAACTGTTGACACTAATCTTGGATGTCCACCTGGAAACTGTGCTGATTGTATAGATCTTCTGTGTATGAAGCATCCATGTTTTCATGGATGTAAACTGTAATTGTAACTTGATGGGTTCGCCGAGCCATACAGCAGCAAGGTGGTGGTAATTCTAATTTCTATCTGTTTAACAAACATCATCAGTCAGCACCTCAACCATTTGGTAGTGGCCTTCATTTAGAACACTGTGGGGGCCTGTAAGCAAGAAAAAAAAGATTTTTATTAAATCAAAGAAATACAAAATGCAAAGAAAAAAATTCCATTGCTTATCTCTTAATGTGGACATTAAAGGGTGACGTGGCTCTGACAGACAGACAGACAGTACATGTAGTGTAATATATGACAAACAGGGAGTTATTTGTAGTAACTTGTAGTCAAACCTGTTTCCAGTCTGTATGCTAAACTCAGCTAAGCATGTCCCGTCTCCAGCTCTGTGACACACAGACGTAAGATTGGCATCGATCTGAACATCTCACTTTCAGATTGATGCGGTAAAGTCTTTTACAGTTTACCATTTTCATGACCAAGATGTTTTTATATTTTCCGTTCACTGCTCCAAACTGTTTATCCGTAGATCACACTGAGCTGGTTTCTGTTAAATGAAAAGCTTTTCCTGTCTGATTGATGTAAATGTTGGTCGTGCTTGTGACTCTCGTCTCCTCACAAACACTCCGCGGTCTCGGCTCTCTTCACCGGATTTCCGTCTGTTTGTGGTGTGCGTCTTGCCGCTTGTTTATCACTGTAATTCAGCTTCTTCACTGAGGTTTTATTCCTCCAGCAGCAGGCTGACCGCAGCGGGAGAGTTTCGGTCTCGAGCATCTGAGAGCTAAATCTCTCTTTTGTCTTCCAGAGGAGACGGCAATGTCTCCCGTCAAAAACCAAAGCTGTAAAATCTAAATGAACAGCGCTCGCATCAGATCGTGTGACGCCGCTTCAGAATCAATACCAGGGTGAGAAATTTTCCATCTCTGCAGCACCGTTAACAACAGCGGTGATGAGATTTATGTGATTGCTCAGGTTGGGAGAGGATGAGAGTAAAGACTGAGGCAGAAGGGAAGACACATCCTACAGACATTCAAGCAACCTGAGACCAAGAAATTGAAAATGCAGATGCATGAAGATTCACAAAATCGAAACGATTTTCTGTTTGGCTGTCAAGTCGTCATTAAACAAAATGCGTCCGTTTTATAATTAAGGTTTCTAAATGTATTGTTCCTGCAGTGAAGCTGAATAACTCTTTGTATTTCGGGCACCTCGGGAACAGTGGGAGGTTGTGACAGAGTTCGGGGTTGTTGCATGCTCGTGGCATCCAGACAGCGGCATCCACGAGGCTCATAAACAGTCCCAACATGCAGAGAGGCCGTAAACAGTCTGTGAGAAACGCCTGGAGGAGGACAAAAGCCCCTCTCAGTCTCTGTTTGGCTCTGTGTGCAGACTCTCTGAAGAGCTTTCCACAGTAAAAAGCAGCACTTCACCACAAAAACAACACAGATTTATTGCAGGCAGATCACACTGACAGACCAGATCAGCACGCAGCCTACAGACGGGGAACTCAAACCCTTTAGTGAAGTCAAAGTAATAATTAACAAGGGAAACATACAAGTTATAATTCTGAAGATTTGTATTCTATCAAACCCCCCTTTTATACCATTTATAGCCAGCATTTTTACAGCAATGGCCATTACATGAATTTACATACAGTAATTTCCTCTCACTATAGTTATTTGCATTGTTCCTGGTGGAGTCTGCCTTTCCTGTGCAGGAGTTAAAGCGTATAAACATGCACTAAAGGATACACTGCAAACAATGCATGCAGTTATGAACACGTGGAAGAAAACAGCCGAGCATGTGAGTTCAGTATCACTGTGTCGAACAACCCTCAGTCTTTCTTATTAAACAAGGATTCTACTTGAAATGAAGTGGTCCTTGTGTGTTGTGGGACCATGTCAGAAAACAAGTGTTCGTACTCAAAGGAGGGGTGAAATAAAGAGGAGGGATAGGGCTGGGTACACTCTAACAAATGAGTCATGGGGTTAGTGTATAATGCTTAAAATAACGTTTCTCAGCATAAATAAATTTGTTTCATGAACACGTTTCAGTCAGTTGAAAGTTATTGTAGGAAGTTCAAAGTCAAAAACATTTTTGAGTGGGATGGTTTTAAAATAAATATGTTAGAATGTCTTAAAAAAACAATTTGACCACTAAAAATCACCATAACTTTTGGATAAATTATGTCGGTTTAACTTAATTAAGGTTTTTGAGGTCAAAGCAAATCATGTCGGTTGTACTAAAAAAATTGGGTTTGTCAGATTATAAAATATTCATGGGATTTACTCAATAAGGCCAGAGTTGGACCTACTTAAAAAGATCCATGCAGATTGTAACCTTTTTTTTTTGAACCAGTGGAATCTTAATCTTAATGTACTAAAGTACTGATTCAAGTTAAATCAATAGGTGTCAAATTTCAGTACCTGAAAGCGCGTCTGGTAAACCTTTTCTGACATGGAACACGTTCTGTTCCAGTTCTGGCACCAAATTTTGGACCATTCAGAGCAATTTGACCAAAAATAAATAGGTTTGGAACCAGAAAAGTTGCATCTCAGCTGGAACCAAGGAACATCAGGTTTTTCTTAACCTGAGTGTGAACTGTGACGACACCAGTGAGCAGATCATACTCTATAGATTATAGATTGGAGATAGAGGATGGTGAAGACAACAATGGAGAAGTCAAGTTAGAAAATGTCTGCAGTGGTCTCATTAGTAGTTGGTTTACGATTGGGATTGCTTTTTTGGATAAAACCCAATTGGTTTTTGGATAAAAATCTGTAACAACAAAACAAAATCTTACAGGTAATCAGTGCCAACCACCATTTTGCTATCACTGTTTACTTTTGTTGTGCATTGTGCAAAGCTCTTTGTTGATGACGCATCCTCGATTACCATGACTCTGCTCAAAACTGGTGGAAACATGGGTTGGTTTGCAAGATAGCACCAAGGTTCCAGGAATCAAGAACAGAACCAGTTCAAGAACTAGAGCTAATTTGGTGTTAAAGGGGTGTAGATGAGAGAGTTTGCCATGTTACAGCAGCGATGTGGTCACTGGAGCTGATCACGGCCAGGTGGAAACCTTCCCCTTGTCTAGGATGGAAGTGAGTCAGACAAGTTTTTCACTTGCACTTTGCTCTTATTTTAATCTATGCAGCTGTCTGCACCGGCTTCATGTGCCTCATTGTGGTCACCATGACTTGAGGCATTTTTTTATGCTTTTTATAAAACATGTGTAAACACAAGGTTGACGCCCAGTAAAATGGCACTGGATAATTATGTGTACCTCTGCTCTAGTTTGTAATCCCACAAACTCTCCTTTCACTTTTGCCCAGCAGCTGGAGGTTTGGACTTATTTCCTACAACTGAAAATGTATTTTTATTAGAAAAGAGAGAAAGTACAGAAAAAGGTATTGTTGTGTACCGGTACCTGGAATTCAGTAGCGGTATAGGTTCAGATGTGAACGGTATCCAACCCTAAAGGGAGAAGAGAGAAATTTGGAAACAATGGATTGATAGATGGATGACTTTAATGATCCCAAATTGGAAACCTCTGAGGTTCTTAAGGCATTGCATGAGAGCAATAGAAACACACGGCAGAGTACATTTTCAAACTTCCTCTCCTAAAAGGCTTCATAGTGTTGCCCTCATAGACTGTAGAAAAGTATAGACATATCCACCAGTCATTGGTTCGTGGACTACTGTTTTGAAGCCTTGACATTAGCATTTTAGCTCTCGCCATCTTGATTTTTTGGCAAGTAGTGACCATATTTGAGCATAGCTGAGATGGATCTGACTGACAACCTGAGAACACCTCACATGCCCACCTATACCTGCAGCCCGACGGCACCTTGCTCCTGGCTACGCTCTGTGAAGTCTTTGCGAACAAAGTTAGCCTCCAAACACATTGTGAAAGGGTGAAAGTTTTAAGACAAAAGTCAATGCCCAAAAAGAAGTTCATAGCTTTATAGAAGTACCCAGTGACATGGATACTCATAGCTACGCCTCTGTCCTGATTGATAGTTGCCATGGTAGTGATTTGTCAATTAAAGAGTAGCCATACCCTGATTTATGGTCTATTTTACTGCAAAGGGAACCATAATTTACTAAATGAACATCATGGTGTATTGAAGAAGACTTGAAACCATAAACTCATTAGTTAAATAATTACTGAGGTAATTAATCAAGTGAGAAGTTGGGCCATTTTCTCACAGACTTCTGTAAAATCAGTGGTAAAATTCACAAAAGGATTGCTCTGCCTTTGCGGCTGCTAAACCTGCACAAATGAGACAAAAACCATGCAATTCTCAAAGCACCTGCAAAGGGTGAAATACACAAGTAACTGCACCGCTAGGCAAATAGCATTTTTTGACTCAGACTTTCTGGACAGCCTTGAGTTTTGAGGAATGTCTCTGCACCTCGTCAGTCAGCACCTGTAGCTCATGGTCAGAAAATTTCAGTTTTCTCTTCCTCTCTGTATTGTTCTGCTGACTGTGCTCTTGGTGCATGGGAATATGTATAGTTTGCCACATGGATAATTGCAATCAGATGCATAAAAAAGCAAATTGCACCCAGCTGCAAATCTTCATTGGCGTCTTTGATTGCACTGTAGCATCATTGCCGCAATATCTTTTGGGAATTTGACCACAAGACGGATAGTGGTTGCATGTGATGCACAATTCATGGTGTTATCAGCTGTCACGGCCTATACTTTGTAAATTTGCCCATCTGATTTCTTTTTTCAACCAGTGGAGTCGCCTCCTGCTGGTCGTTAGAGAGTGCAGGTTTAAGGCACTTTACATTGGGTTCATTTTTCAGATCTGGAGGCTGCATCTGCCTCTTTCATACAGTCTGGTTGTACTTGGTTAGTCACTTGAAAAACAACAGATATAGATGTTAGAGGAATGAAACAAGAGATCAGAGACATAGAAATTCAAACTCTGGCTCCTGTCTTTCCTCAGATGTTGGATCATTGGTTTCAGAAATACAACACGGGAAAAGAGTTAGCAGAGAGAGTTTTCGAAGCTATTTGACCATCGAACAAGTAGACTGGCCCCTTAAAGCAGCTGGTGTGCTTCATCAGCCTCAGAAGCTCCTCCCCCTCTCTGTCCCTAATGTAGAGTACATGTACACTGCACAACAAAAGGACTCCTCCCTGCCAGAAAAAGCCACAATACAACTAAAAAAAACCCCACTAACAGACTGTAAGCTGCACTCACTGCTGTTAATTCATCGCCCGTCATTGAATTGAGACAAATTATACCGTATGAAGTTGTGGGGATGTAATTATGTAAATCACACGGTGGTCTGCGGGGGTGGATGGAGCTGAAGAGGCTGACACACAAGCTGATTCACAGCCAGCAGCGAGGTGAGGAAGAGGATGATGATGAAACAGGTTGCTGGTTTTAAAGCCCCAGAGTGCTGGATGCAGCTGCACCTTCAGGCTGGAAACATCTGGAGGTGGAGAGACAAATCACCTGCTGTTTTCTCGCTTGAATTATTCAGGACTTAAAGTGTCTTCCGCCACTTGAAATAGTCTTCAAAATATGCACTGTTTCCTCCTATTTGTGGAGGAAAAGTGAGAAGCTGTTTTAGAAAAATACTGAGATTTCTTTAAAAAAAAAAAAAAAAAAAAAAGAAACTATGTACTTGAGTTTTTAAAGAGTTGTGTCTTCAGGAACCAATCGGCTTGGAGCTTAGAGCCATAGACAGGAAGTCAGAGAGTACTGAGAGACAGACAAACACGTTGTTGTTTCGGTCAGCACATGAGATTTTCTTTTCCCCCAGAGTCAGATGAGAAGTTTAATCTCTTGCCTATTTATTATTTTCTATGTAAGCACACACACTGGTGTTACCCTGAAGCACTCTCAACTCTCGTCTTTAACTACAGCAGCTAGCTGTTAGTCATTTGGAGTCCTGTTGTTTTCTAAGCATCTGTAAGATGGTGAGAGTAGTTGTTGGATTTTTGGCCTGCAGAGACACTTTAACTTCCTGTCCTCAGCAAGACTTTAACCTTTAACTTTGACAACGGAGAACAAAATGGACAGAAGGCTAAAAGCTGCCTCCAAACGCAGAGCGCAGAAAATGAAAATGCCTGCGGTTCTTCCACTCTGCCTTGGCCTCTTTTTTTTTCATGTTTTGTTTTGGGCCTGAGTGCCTCGGTGTCCTGTGGTGGTCTGGGAGTGGAGGGGGGGGGTGGGGTGGGGGGGGGGGGGGTGGGGGGGGTGGAGGAGCTGCAGGGGAAAGATTTGGAGACTCTCTCTGCAGCTCGATCACATAAAGTCAGCAGCCGAACCAGCAGCTGGAACAGAGCAGAGAGCAGGAGGGAGGAGGAAAAGTACAGCTAGTGATGGTCAGATAGAAAAAGACTTGTCATGGTCACAGTGAAAGATGACCTGAAGGATGCCAGCTCTGCCTGTTGGTCACTTAAGACCTTTTTACACAGAGACTGTGATAGGACAGAAACAAAGTCCCTTCTTTACACTGCCTTTGAATTTTTACACAGAACCAAACAGTGACTGCATCATGCTGCTCCAGTGTGTGATTTTAGACAGCATGCCGGCATCGTGGAATCAAAAGAGGCTTAATGGGTGTGACATGTAACACAACAGCGTCTGCCTCTAGTGTGACACATAACATCTGCATCACCAGTGTTTTATCAATATGAACAATGGCATTAACATGTCAATAACAGTCATTTACCGTCCCTGTTATTTGGTGGCTGATCTCGTCCTCTGCGTAGAGGGTGAAAGGCTCCTGGACCTCATTGTTTTCCCAATATTCTAACATTGTCAGCTGCTTTTTCTGCGAGTTAGCTGCTAACTGCTATCAGCTTCTTTTTAAATCTCCTGGCGTTGGCTCACACACATAACACGTCATCAAAATGTCACTCATGTCCATGATCCTGTCCTGACGATTGTTCCTTTTACATAGACAATGATTCGGCACTGTTACTACCTCCACTGCCGGCTTAAAGGCGAGACAACTGTCCCCCGATTCTGTAACTGTGCCTTTTGAACACTATTTTGAGGCCGAATAATGGCGTGAAATTCCTGCCTTGAAGAGGCAGTGTAAAAGGGGCATCTTAAAGTCTGAATCTAGGTTCACATTTTTGTTAACTTGTATACATCAGTTTTGGCTTCACATTGCAATGATGAGAGCACACTAAAGAACTCTACATGACATAGTCTACGTACGTCCTGTTGTCACTGTCTACATCCAGTTGTGATCACCTAGGACTTGTTTTTGCTGGCTATGTCCCATCATCGTTAGGGATGGAAATTGAGAACCCCCGGGCAGTTGAGAACCAGTTCCAAATGATCTAATCCATCTGAACTGTTTGCCTCCGAGTTTATCCATTCCTTTTGTTGATGCCAGCATTTTCTCTGGCGGCTGTGCGTTGCAAAACAATGACGTCAAACTCATGTTTATGCTGCTGGACACTTGCAACAAGAAGAAATCCTAACGAAGAGGAAGAAACCGATGGCTTCATTTTACAAAGGAAGACGTTAGGTTACGTTAGGTTACCTGGTTAGTATTGTGTCAGTTGTAGGTCTGTATTCTACTGCTGTGTTCAGACTCAGAGATATTAGAGTGACGTTGATGCTGAAAACCTGTGTAGGCCCACTTTTTACTACAAAAAAAACAATGAGAGAATTGATTAAGAATTGGACTGACAGGTGGAGTCGATAATGATGCTGGTATCAATTGTTATTGTGCCACTCCATTTTTTATGAAAGGCACAATGGTGAAATGGTGGGGCAGAGTCGTCTTCAAGCCAACAGCAGAGGGAGGAACAGCGCCAAACTGACATCTGTAGAAAAGGGACAGCCGACAGGTGTGACGTTTTCATAATGTGTTCTGTGTACGACCCACGACTGGGAGCAGTAGCAGTTAGCAGCTAACTTTAAGAAGAACAGTGGCCGAAAACGTCCACAAATAGGGAAAATAATGAGGGCCGGTAGCTCCTTTCCCTCCGAGCAGAGGATGAGATCAGCCACCATATGATGGGGATGGTAAATGATTATTATTGCCATGTTAATCCCATTGTTACTCTTGAAAAAGCGCTGCCGACGTATATGTTATATGTCACACCTGTCACGCCTTTTATTCTTCTGTGGTGCCGGCATGCGAACCTTAATCCCACCGATGATGCCACGGTTGTGTGCTTCTTTGTCCAAATGCAGAGGCAGCATAAAGGAGGGACTTTGTAGGCGCCCTGAGAGCGATCTCTAAAAAAGAGCTATTGATTGGTTTGAAGACGGACTCCCCCATCCTCTCGTGTCCTCTCTCTCGTCCTTTTGGAAAATTATTATAGTTTTTTCCAAGGAAATTTTCATAAATTCAGCAGACCAAATGCCAGTTATTATTTGGTCTCATCCTCTCCCCACAGCTAATATGATTGACATTTTATGATAACAGCCTTCTAGGACTTTATGTAATTGTGTAATTGTTAAAAAGTCAGAACCAAAATGAATGTTTTCACGCCTTACCTGAACCATGGTTCAGTTTGATCTGGACTGACACCACCTCTGTTTGTCATAGAAAGGTCCACCTGTGTCGTGCAGACTGTGGTCAGGGGACGGTTTTACACATGGTGATATTCATTCAGATAAAAAGTCCAAAAACCCAAATGAAGAAGGTGTGAATGGGCCCTTAATTTAATCTATGAGTGATGTGTCTCTGCTGATCAAACTACTATAACTTTCTGTTGTTTTCAGAACACCTGTCCCTCCTACCTCACACTCTATGTTTGCATTGGGACAGCACTTAGTGACTAATCATGACGTTTTCATACATAGTCTGTCTGAGGTGCACATGTGAGTCTGTCTGTTGTTGTTAACTGGTGTTTTCTTGCAGCATCTGTCTGCTGCTTCTCTGTTTAGCTTGTTTGTACAGATGAAAACTGTGAGTGAACACACACGCACACACACACACAAACACACACATCCTGTTTCTCTCTTTAATGAGTCTTAAGTGGCGGCCTGCTTGAAAGCCATTTCATGGAGGCCTCTGCTTACAGTTTGGATAATAGGTGTCAAAAGTCAAGTCATGATTCTCCCTCTCTCTCAATCTGCCCGCGCACACACACACACACACACACACACACACACACACACACACACACACACACACACACACATACACATAGATTGGACACATCTTCCAGACTGAAAGCCCCGGGGTCACTCAGCCTCTGAACTCCCTCAGCACTTAAAATCTTTTATAACATCAGTCTTCTCCTGCTGAAGCCACCCTGACTTTCTGCTGGAGATTTAGAAGCTGTCATTACTTCCAGCTTCTCTTTTCTTCCTCACCACTGCTTCTCTTAAAGCTTCTCTTATTTTCATAATTTAAATGACACCTCTGCCGTATGTTGAAGCAGCTGTAACAAGATAACCCTGGCGCCACTTTTGCTTCAACCTGACATCACCTGGCCAAGGTGCAGAAAAAGAACAATCCTCTCAGAGTAAACACCATATTTTTACTGTTTACTTTGCATTGCATTGTTTGGGGCCTGATACGTCTTTAAATGCATGAGTGTGTCACTCCAACTAGACTTTCTGGATTGTATTTCATTGCGCCACCAGTAGTCACCTTCATCACACAGCCCCCTACGTCGTTTGAACCCAGCTGGCACCTGATGTCAAAATAACAACAGAAAGATGTTGCACTCTCAATTTGGACAGATGTAGAATTTTTGTTGGAATGAAAATCTGGGTGGCCGGTGATGATATTTTAAATGTCTGATGACGCCAGAATTCCATGTTGTGTGGACTCTAACATTATGACGTTTTGCAGATGTTGGGTTTTGTTCTCCGTACCTCACGACTGAATGTTGTTGTTCTACGTATGATGTATGAGATGTTTGAAAGAGGTTGGATTTTGGTTTTGTAACAACACAACCTGAAGCCAACAAATTATCAACGTTATCTATCAGTCTTCAACATCTACTTCTACATGTGTTTTTGGGTTGTTCATCCATGCATCCCATTCTTGTGAATGGGATATCTGAAGGACACCTCGAGGTAATCTCTTCAAATTTTGCACAAAGGTCTACTTGGACTTAATGATGAACCGATTAGAATTTGGTGTCAAAGGTCAAGGTCACTGTGACTTTGTTTGTCTCATTCTTCTGAATAGATGTCTCAAGAATGCCTAGTGGGACTTTCATCAAATTTGGCACACATGTTCTTGGAGTCAAGGATTAACCAATTAGTATTTAGTGGTCGAAGGTCAAGTTGACTGTGACCTTGTCCATCGCATTAACAGAAAGGTAATATCTCAACAACACCTTGAGGGAATTGCTTTAAATTTGGCACAAACATCCCATTAGGCTCAGCAATAAAATGAATAGAATTTTATAGTCAAAGATCAAGGTCACTGTGACTCTGTGTTCATCTCTCCCTCGTAAACACAATATCTCAAAGAGGCCTTGAGAGAATTTCTTCACATTTGGCACAAACTTCCACTTGGACTAATGAATGAACCGATTTGAATTTGGCAGTTGAAGGTCAAAGGTCAAGGTCACTTTAACCTCACAAAAGGCTGTAAGTTAATGATTTATACACAAATAATGACAAAACTTCACACAGATGTCTAACAGGATAAAATGATGAAGTGTTGACATTTTATATTCAAAAGGTCAAAGGTCAGCTTCACTGTGACATCGTATTGTTTTGCAAAAACATTTTTCTAGCCATCCCTCAATGTTGTAATTTAGGAACAGAAGGAGAGACATTTGGTCAGATACTGAATTGGTGACACTAATCTTGGGTGTCAACTTAACAGGAAGCAACATGTAAATCATACTAGGTTTGAAGTGGTTGGATGGTGGAATTTTTTTCCCTTTTGATGAAGCTAGGCTAGCAGTTTACCCGTGCTTCCAGTCTTTGTGCTAAGATATGCTAAACATGTCCTGGACCTGTCCAACACAGAGACATAAGACAAGACCAAGGAAGCCTGCTTTGCTTAAAGGCCAGGTTAGCTTTGTGTAATTGATTATGCTAAAATAGTGACACACAAATGCTGGAAATCCTCTTGATCCTACTTTTTGTGTGTCTTCTGTTTTTGCTCCTGAATGATTTTCACCTCTGAGCCATCACTGCTGTGGTCAGTGTGTTAAAGGCTGCCACCTTAAACATACAATATACTCAGAGGGTTCATACAGCGCCAGAAAAAGAGCTTTAAAATCCTCATCTTTAAGCCAAATCTGAACCTGATCCCCGTCCGCTTCCTGCCTGCAGGTCCTGCTGTTCAGCACTCTGTGGGGTGAAATCAAATTGGCTGAAAAATACTCCCCGTCCTGCTGCTTTTACTGCACATAATGTGAGCCTGTATAATGGCAGCGCAAGGCAGGAGAAATAGAACGCTGCCTGCAAATAAAATAGACCCAGATTTATAGTTTGAAGTGCTTTACATCTGCAAATAGCTTTTCCATTAACAGTAACAACCAAAATATTGAGAGCAGTGAATCAGCGAAGAACATCAACAGCATTTTGTTGCTTTAAGGACATCTCTCTTTATTTCCCTGCACTTTTTATAAGTGCACCATTTTGAACTAAAGCTCTAAAAGTATTAAATGGCTTTTTGGAAAACGATGTAAATAAAAGTAGAGTGAATAGAAGAGCCGTTTGATTAATCCTCTCTGTGCCCAGGCTGGTTTATAAATGAAATATCTGCAGACATTTTGACTCTGTAATTAAATCCACTGAGACAGGAGCAATATTGTCATTTCTGTGATTAAGGAAACATTATTTAGTATCTCTATTAATAATTATCAAGACTACGGTCATTAGGCTCATGAATAAACCAGTGTCAGTGACAAGCCCAGCAAATGGAAAAGCTTTCATAAAGAAAGATGATTTTAGTAGAAACACAATTAAAGCATCATCAGACGGAGGTGACAGGAAGCAGCAGAGCTGTAGGCGGATATGTGGGCTGTAAAATAAATAAAGCACATTTCACTGAGTTTTATTTCATGAACGCACTCAGCTGCATAATGAGTTAGTCCGGCGGGCTCGCTTAACGCCTCAGTCTGACGTCTGTCACACCTCAGTGGCTGTTTCACACCGCTGCAGATACAGAGGAGAGATCAGAGGCCACGTACAGGGGACGAGTCCCTCAAGAGATGAGACAAAGGAAGATTTAGAGTATGTCCACGTTAAATTTGTGAGAGAGACTTAAACTGCTGTTTTCTTCTCCCAGAATGCAGCTTTTCTGGACTGATGACATAAACCAGCTCAGTCGGTGTCATGGGCTTTGCATCAGTTTTTCCTCTAACTTTCTCTGTGATCGTTCACTTTAAATGCCAATACAGCCGTTATGATAAGATTAGAAGCTTGACAATGACATGTTGTGTTTATGAGCCATGGTCACTTGGTCATCCTTTTACAGTTGTCTGACAACAGACTCCGAAAAAAATGTAACTGAGAACAACTATACACCCATCAGCCAAAACAGTCAAACCCCTATCAGGCAAAGTGAATCACTGTGGTCGTCTTGTAACAATACTATGTTCTTCTGGCACACTTTGGGTCCTGTCATTTACATGGATGTCGCTTGACACACGCCACCCACCCAAATACAGTTGCGGGCCAGAAACACCCCCTCATGGCAGCGACACTCCTTGATGGCAGTTTCCCCCCAGCGGGACAATGCGCCATGCCACACTGCAAAAACTGTTGGGGAATGTGACAAAGAGCTCAAGGTGTAAACCTGGCCTCCAAATTCCCTCGATTCCAGTCTGATTGAACATCCGTGGGACATAGCGGTACTCCAGAGGTCCTGTGTCCATGTCTCTACTGGTCAGAGGCTCCACCGTGGACACAGGAATGGACACAGGACTTCTTGGGCTGTCCCCAGATCGTAATCAGAGTGTGCATCCATGAGATGTTTCCACTAGGGTTGGGGGAAAAATCGATACAGCATAACGTGATATTTTGCATGGCGATATTGTATTGTTGATGTCTTATTATATACATTATGAATTTTTGCAAATACACATTTTAATTAAACTTTTTGTGCTAGAATAATAAAATCAGTTGCTTTTTCGGTCCACTAGATGGTGCTGATTTTTTTTTTTCTGGTGAGGTCATCAAGTTCATCAAAACAAAGATCGACACACCGGAGAGGGAAATCAGACACGTGTCATCAATGTTTAAATCAAACGTCTGGGTTTATTTTCGATTTTTTAATACAGAGGGAAAGAAGGACTTGGATATGACACATGTGATTTGCAAGCAGTGTCATATGATAATATAATATTCTAGGAATTCTAAGAACCTGAAGGCTCATCTCACACTCCAGCCGCAGATGGCCAAGCTAACGCCAAACCTGCTCAGCTGAAAAATCAACCAACACTGCACACACTTAGCTCGACAAAACTATCATCCAACTCTGAGAGAACTCAGAAAATAACACAGTCCGTCACCAACTTCATGTGCAAAGATCTGCGTCCATACAGTGCTGTTGAAAACCAAGGCTTTTGTTACATGCTAAAAACATGTGAACCCAGGTACGTGACTCCGCCCCCACGTTTTTTCATGGACACAGCCGTACCCAAGCTCTACAGAGAAGTGATGCATATAGCTGAGTAATCTCTGAGTACAACAGGGAGGGTGGTGTTAACCTGTGACGCCTGGACTTTAAGGTCAGTGGATTCATATGGGACTGTAACGGCACATTATCTGACTGAGGACTGGAGACTGCTGTCTCATGATCTCTAAACTAAAGCAGGACACCAAAGTCACACCGGAGCAAACATCGCCGAAATGCAAAATGCTGCACAAGAATGTAACAGACAACGCTTCCAGCATGGATGTTGCCAGTTAGCAGGACACCTGCATGTGAACTGTTTTGCTCGCGCGCTTAATCTGTCCTCTCAGAGGGCGTTAAATCTGCCAGCAGTTCAGTTTGTCAGGTGTGTGCAGCATTTCTGACAGGTTTTATGATGGTGTTGGTCAGTCTGTCTGCTCTGCGTCACATTTTGCTGCAGTAAAAATGATTAAAGTTGATAAACAGACTGAAAACTTTATCTTATGAGGTAAAACTAATATTGACAAAGTTTTCCTTCGGGGAAATAATTTTGGAAAAAAAGGTAACAAAAATGGCAATATATCACAGTATGTTTTATGGCAATACTCAGTGTATCGCAATATTATCGTATCGTGACTTAAGTATCGTAATATCGTATTGTGACTCGCACCCCTAGTGCCCACAGGACCCACGGGACTCAAAGGATCTGCTGCCAACACTGCCCATGCCAGATACTACAGGACACCCTGAGAGGGGTGAGATGTGAGCGCTCAGTCCTTTCAGTTCGGCTGGACAAACAGTCTGCACCAAAAATGGTTTTCATGTTGGCTCAGCAGGAAGAAACTGGATTTGTTTATTGATTTATTAGTTTTATTGACTCTGACAGAACTCAGAAAGCTCACAGTGACACTTGGAGCCTTGGTCAATAATTACAGATGTCATTAGTTCATGTAAACAGCAGGAGATTCAACTGATTAAAAATAACAGACAGGAAGTGTAAAAAAAAAAAAATGTGGAGGGTCACTACTGGATCAGTATATTTGATATGTTTATGGGGGCATTAGTTATCTCTGACAACTTGTCAAAGGTAATATGCTGAAGATATTTTACAGGATAATCCACGCGTGAATTAATAATCAAAAAGAAAAAATAATTAATAAATAAAATTTTTATACTTAATAAACCCTGATGGACTTCTTACAGCATTCCAGTCGAGGTTTTCCAGGAAGCGTGAGAACCCTGTGACAATACCAACATCACATTTTTAAGCTCTGTTGCAGCAGATATGAGGCTTAATTGTCTTGTTAGTAACAAACCAAAGTGCCAGCAGGCCCGCGTGACCCGACTCGTCTTTCGAGAGACTTCCCTGGAGGTCAATTACTTCCTGCTCTGCCTCTGCGTCAGACTGCAGAATGAACCTGGAAGGAGTCTTTCTGTCCCTCTGATCTGCTCAACATGAATAAAACATCAAAGCTGTTATCTTCACGCTGCACTCTCTGCTTCCCAGGTGAAGATTAGTCTGCCGCAACAGCTGATGAAGCCAAACGAGCCGAGTGTCTGCCGAGTGTCTGCCGGGGCCTCCGGGCGGCTCGGAGTCAGGCGCTCGCTCTGCCATCGAAGAAAAACATACACAAAACTGGACAAATTAGTGCCAGTTATGGAGGAGGAGGAGGAGAAGGAGGAGGAGGAGGAGGAGGAGGAGGAGGAAGGCAGGGCGGTAATTAGACAGCAGGTCCTTGTGCAGCAGCTGCTCAGAGTCACTGTGACGGTTGAAGGTTATTTTTACTGCTGCTGTTTGTTTCTGTTTTTAAACATTAAATGATTCTTGAACAGCAGTAAAGATCATGACATGAAAAAAAACATTAATTCAGTTAAAGAGGCTCGTCGCGTGACGCTCACTTGTGACTTAATCTGAATCCTATAAGGGAGGAAAGGAAGGGCAAAATTAATACTCAATAATGGTCAGAGACTACTTTTGATATCTTCAATAAAATGAAAAAACTATTTACAATGTTTCAGTTTCAGAGACAGTTTCAGAGACTTGTGCTGTGGCCATAGGCATTATGTTTATGGGTTGTGAATGGGATATCTCAAGAGCAACTTGAGGGAATTTCTTAAAATTTGGCATGATTGTCAACTTGGACTCAACAATGAACTGAATGGATTTTGGTGGTCATAGGTCACAAGTCCAGGTCACTGTGACGTCCTCTCTCTCATTCTTGTGAATGCAATATCCCAAGAAGGCCTTGAGGGAATTTTTTTCAAATTTGTCACAAACATCCACTTGGACTCATCGATGAACTGGTTAGATCTTGGTGGTCAAATATCACTGTGACCTTGCTTCCACTTATTCTTGTGAATGCATTATCTCAAGAGGGCCGTGAGTGAATTTCCTCAGACTTGGTGCAAACGTCCTCTTGGACTCGAGAATGAACTGAGTAGATGGTGGTGGTCAAAGGTCAAGGTCACTGTGACCTTGTCTGTCCCATTATCATGAAAGTGATGTGTCAAAAACACCTTGTGGGGATCTCTTCAAATTTGGAACAAACATTTAGTCGGACTCGGATGAACTGATTAGATCTTGGTGATCAAAAGTCGAATTCACTGTGACCTTGCCTTCAAATCATTCTCGCCAGCGCAGTATCTCAAGAAGGCCTTGAGTGAAATTTCTCAAATATGGCACAAACGCCCAGATTTTGATTAGATTTTGGTGGTCAAAGGTGTGACCTCACAAAACATGTTTTCGGCTATAACTCAAGAATTCATATACTAATTATAATAAAACTTCAGACAAATGTCTAACAGGATATAATGATAAAATGATGACATTTTCAATCCACTGTGACTTCATAGTGTTTAGCAAAAACACTTCTCTGGCCATTATTCAATGTCATAACTCAGGAACAAAAGGGAGCCATTTGGTCAGCGTCACAGCCCGGCTCAAACGCTGCAACAAACAAACAAACGAGTTGACAAGAAACATAATTTACTTACAAAAACTTGAGGTAAATCAAACAATACAACGTACAGCATCAGTGAATCAGGAATAAAATGCACACATGGGTGCGGAACAATGTGTGTGGACAACAAAGGCAAAAAAAAAAAACAAATAAAAAAACAAAACAGAGCTGCTCTCAAGCCAAAAGAGAGACAGACGATGGAGGGAGGCAGCACACACTGAGCCCAGGTGTGGCTCCATCAGCCATAGTCCCTCCTCTCAGCTCCTGCGACACAACAGAAGGAAACCAGGTCGTCACCTCAGATAATGAATTGGTGACACTAATCTTGAAATTGTGATGATTGTATAGATCTTCTCTGCTGGCAGGGTCTAGTTTTCTCTCAGTTCACTTGGATTACAACATGCTCAAAGGTTATTATGGGATTTTTGCCCAGTAACGCAAAATTGAAACTGCCTACCTAAGCTATAACTTACATGCGTAAAGTCAATGTTGACTTTTGGTTTGACACGGGATACAAACTCTCCCTGGTCAAAGTCCTGTGTTTGTCACTCCCATCCATCCACCCTGTCCTCCCTTTGTGAACGTGGTCGCTCTTTATACTATGTCACCTGACTTTCTCCTTTTCACCCATCATAATTACAACAGCCACTATAGTTCACCACCCAGCAAGATACGTAAGTGTAATAAGCTGCTTGTACGAACGACCTATGAGGTCCATTTTCTTTTTGAGAGAGGGCAGATCTGTTTTCACTGAACTGTAGTTTTCTCTCCAACTAAGGTCTTTGTCGAGTGCCCTTACTAAAGGTGATAGATGAAAATCTTAAACTTAAATTGGATACATAAAATGCAAAATATTCACACTAAAGTATGTCAGCGTCCCCACGTTGTCTGTAGCAAAGAGGTTAAGGAGAAGGAAGAAGAGGAGGAGGAAGAGGCGGTCAGGGTTTCATGTTTTATTCAAACAGCAGAGGAGAACAGAGAAAAGCTCTTCACACAGGGACTCATCCAGCTGCTGCGGTCAGGAGGTTTAAAATAGATCCAGGAACAAACGGACAACAGGAGCCGAGCAGCTCACAGCGTTTAGTCTTTATTAGTGTGAACAGACCTCGCAGACATCATCTTGTTTCAGCACACGTCTGACATCTTTCTGTTTTTATCCAGGAAGCACGCTGGAATTATTTCATATCCTCAGATCAACACTGATAACTGACAGTGACGCGTTTTATGTTAGTTTTGCTACAAAGAGATCTATTATACAAAAGTCTGCTTTTCAGAGAGAAAAAAATAACATCTGTGGTGCAGTGGGGTCTTTAAATCCAGTCTCCAGTATGATTTTCTGCAGTTTTTTCCGAGGTGAGATGAACACTGTCACCTCTTACAACAAACACGTTACAAAAATTCTTTCTTTAGAGACCGAGTGAGTTTTCCTTCGCAGTCAGAAACGATGAAGAGGTTGTTCTACACATTTTAAACATCTTGACGTCCAAATATATTGAAAGAAATAGAATGTAATATAAAAGTATGTTTTCTTTAGTGTATAATGGCCTGAAAATAAGAATGGTTGGAATGAAATCTTACACACTGGACACTGAAAGAAATTAAGGATGCACGATAATAGAAACACATTACTGGCATCAGCAGATAAAGGCTTTAAAATAAAATTTAGACTTTGGCCTGAAATGAACATTCCTGCCCATATGACAGGTCGATACAAAGACGCTTCGATTTTGCAACTTTAATTAATAAAATAAGTCATTATTGGTCGTGACTTTTGTCACAATTTTGTCTCAGTGTGTGAATTTTTTTAGAATTTTTTGTTTGAAAGTAGTACATAAACTTAACTATGGCATATTTTACATGTAACCTCAGTTGAAGTAGTTTCCTTATTTTGTCCAGTGAATGTGTGCATTTGAAATCCATTGTTTTATGTTTGCGTCTGCTAGTGGGCCGATAAGATGATGATATTTTAATTCCACTACAGGAGAGACTTGATGTTCTCTGCAATTTGGTGGGAAAAAAATTGTGCAAATACTGGTATCGGCATTCAGCAAAAATGAGTCGAAAATATCAGCCTATCAAATAACAGGAAAAATCCAAACTTGGTGCATGCCTAGATGAAATGCTGATATAGTTGCTCAGATGTTTACAAGCCACCATGATGTGTTTCCCGCTGTTAATGGATACACTAAGTAAAGTTAATAACTACATCATCAGGACACGTCTCCTAAAAGGACACAGGGATTTAGCTTCATCACTAAAGTAGCAATTCATTGAAGAACATGATGCTGCAGTTTGTTGTGTCTGTTGTGTCTCATTGAAATGAATGAAAGGACTGAAGGAAGCCACCTGAGCAGCAAACACAGCGATGGAATGCTGCTTTTTGTGTGGCAGTGTTGGTGTGTGTGTGTGTGTGTGTGTGTGTGTGTGTGTGTGTGTGTGTGTGTGTGTGTGTGTTTCATTGCGAGTGTTCAGCAGGTGTGAACGGTCCTGTCTGCTGGCAGGTGGAGTCAGACTCAGATGAAGTAATTAGGCAGCGCAGCAGGAAACAAAGAAACAGCCGTTACACTAAGACAAAAGGAAAATGTTCTCATTGAGGATTTTATTAGCTTTAAGAGCAGCTGTGACGAGCTTCTGTTTCCCTCTAATCCCTATTTTAAAGGGTCAGTTCGCTTCAAAGTCAAAAGCACATATTTCTCTTCTTACCTGTGGAGCTATTTATCAGTCAAGATAGTTTTGGTGTGAGTTGCACAGTGTTATATTGGCCATAGAGATGTCTGCCTTCTCTCCAAGATAATTCTCAAAGCGCCAAAAAATTATATATATTTAAAAAACTCAGCAGCAATGTGTCTTTCCAGAAATCACAATCTGGTTATTTAAGATAATCCACAGACCTTGTTGTGAGCAGTTTCATGTAGTAACTATTTTCTTTTTACCGAGCTACATCCTCCAACCGTGTCATCGCACAGAGGGGAGCGTGGATCTACTGCTAGCTCATCCAGCCCGACTGAGCTAGCTAACATGTTTAGCTATCGCACTGTCACCATAGACTGTATGAAATAATGGGAGTAGCTACCGTGACATGACCCACTGGTCTGCAGACTCCCATTTTGAAGCCTCGAGTTTGGCATTTTGGCTGTCTAATTTGTTGGAATTGAATTGAATTGACCATGTTAAGAAAAGACTGTGGAAAAAAACCCTAATGCTAGCTTGGACAGGACAGGTCATTTACAGCTATGGTTATATGCGATAATGCTAATGCTAATTTTTGCTAGGGAAAAATAGGCTTAAAACCATGAAAACAATATGTAATCACAGGAAACTGAACATCCGACTCCTTACAGGGACTAGTTCAGCGACTTGTCAACAGATCACCGCACACTTAACTATGCATAACTTTAAGCCTTGATAAAATCTAAATAGGTGAGTTATATAAAAATCAGACCCCTTACAGTTGTTATGAACAGCAAAATAAGCTATAGAGAGCAAACCTGTTTTTGTGCCAGGCCGTAAACATGTTCATTTCTGCTGTAAAGCTGGACATTTTAACATGGCCGTCTACGGGGATTGACTTTGTTTTGAACTTAGCCTCAAGTGGCCATTAGAGGAATTGCAGGTTTTGGCACTTTTGAGATGGCTTCATTTTTCAGCTCTGGAGGTTGCCACTTGGCTGTCACAAGCACAAGTCTCTCATCCATGAGGAGATACATGCTTCCTTCTGTGCGGCCAGTTGGTGGGTGTGGTTCGGTAGAAAGAAAATAGTTCCTACATAAAACTTCTCACAACAAGTAACCGGGTCTCTGAAAAGAAGCATTACTGTTCAGTTTTTCAAAGGTTTTTTTTTGGCATTTTGAGCACCAAAAGCCAAGCGCCATCTTGTTCCAATATACTGGAGAGAAGGCAGACATCTCTACAACTAATATATCTCCAACATTCTGCAATTCACACCAAAACAATCAAGAGTGATCGATAACGCTACAGACAGGAGGAGAAATATGTAGTTTGGATTTTGGGGTGGACTGTTCCTTTAAAGAAGCAGTCCAACATGGTGTCCCTGACTGGAAGATGTTCCTTGTAGCTTCAGCTGGAGCATGGAGACACTGATATGCAGCTTTGAAGCTCAAGTGAACATAAGGATTCATGAAACCACAAAGAAAGCTATCACAGACTCATATTTGTGTTATTCATTCAGTTCAGTCGGCCTCCACAGAGAAGTGGAACATTTGTATCTGTGAGTGTGATGGGGGATTTGAAGTCCCATCATGCATCACTGATGGCAGTATTTTACATGAATGTCACGCCTCCCTCCCTCTCCTGTTTCACGTCTCTGCAGAGGATAAATTCTCCGCTTTTAGAAAACCAAATCAATACGCCACAGCAGTCCTTGAGAAGGTTTCACTTCTCTATGAAATAAAAACCTCACTCTGGAGATCAGTGTGTGTGTGTGTGTGTGTGTGTGTGTGTGTGTGTGTGTGTGTGTGTAACATTAATGCTGTTGTCTCTTTTTGAAGCAGAAACAACAAAACTTTTGAGCTGATGTCAAACAGTCAAGGTTTTCTTTGAAATGATCTGTTATGAGGAGCAGAGAGAAGATGAATGAATGAATGAATGAATGAATGATTCCACTAATAAGACACCACTAAGATGAGTTGTCCAGTTTTCTGTTGGTTAAAGATCCAGTAGTCTGGTGTCTGTTGCCCTTCAGACATGGAATAGATGTAAGCTGTCAACCAGTTTATATTTCTGCCACTTCTCATTAACTGGTCACACTCCTGGCATTGTGTATGTTCGGTTTACTTTTTGCACCTTTAGTTTTTGCACTGTATTTATTTGACTCCTTTCCCACTTTGCATTGCAACAGCTGCACAACAATTTCCCTTAAAAAATAAAGTTTATTCTCCACGTCTTTGGGATAAACCCTCACAACAAATTCTGGAGACTCTGTTGTGATTTAAGGCTTAAACCCATATTTGTTCTCTTGTCCTTTCTACAGTTATTTGCCTGGCAGGGTGAACAACCAACAGATTTCTATTTTGATAACCAGTTATCTCCGTTCTAACACTGATCATTCTGTTTGTGTGGGATTATCTTTGTGTGTATTTGTACACAGGAAGTGTCACAGTTGTGTATCTGATGTGTGAAGTTGTGGGCCGACACCGATGTTTAAAATGACAGTTTTGCTGATAGCTAATGGTTTGTTGTTGTTGTTTATTTTGTTCTGTGAGAATGTTGTAATTTACCTTTGCCCAGTATTTATTTATTTATTTTTTAATAGAGCTTGAAGGCATCATAATGGAACTCAGTGCAACCTTGGTCAGCAGTTAGGTTCGGCCACCAGCTGCCAGCAGCCAAGGTTACCTAGCTCTCCTCCTGCTGATATCAACAAGGATTTGTCGTTCACAATGTGGCATTATCAGGGAAACAAAAGTGTGCGTCCTCTGATGTGTTCACAGTGAGTTTACTGCGTCTTCTTGTCCTGATGGCGTGGGACAAAAGGGGAAGATCTCTGTTCGCACTGAACAAGTTTTCTATTGTCCCCCCTGCTGGCGCTGGACATGACAATGATGTCAGAGAGACTCTTACACTGGACAGACGTTAAATTTTAGTTGGAATGGACGTTTACGATGTCTTACATGTCCAACAAAGTTAGAATCTCTTCATGTGTGGACAGTGACATGATGTCACTTTGCAGATGCTGGATTTTGTTCTTTAGGACTGTATGTGGTTATTCTACATTAAGATGATGTTGGCATGAGATGTTTGGAAGACGCTGGATTTAAGTTACTTAACAACACAACTTGAAATCAAGAAGATATCAGCGTTATCTGTTGTCAGTATTTTACATAGATTGCCTTTAGCATTAGACATCCTGACACTAGACGTCACAACCTAAATTCAAACAAATATCAATGTCAAGAGACACTATTAGTCTGGAGCTCTGCTTTTTAGCCTGCATAAAATTGATGTGACACAACAGAAAAACATCGGCCACTGCCGTCAGTGAACTCATTTTATGTGCTGATGGCAGTCAACAAAGCAGATGCTGATGTGCGGCTGATAAATTGGTGCATCCCTAATCTGATGTTATTTTTTTAACATGTAAAGTGTGCAGAGACTCTTTGGGTGTTGCTCTCTGTAAATAAAGTGAAGTTGAATCATCACTGTCACCAGCGATTGACGCTCCAACACATGCTGTATGTTTGGTGGTATTAAAACTGGAGTCTTGACGGCTGTCTTTGAACTACAACAGATATTGTCTTGTTATTGTTAATCTGTCTCTGTGAGATTATTAATTGATGTCTTGTAACGCTGCTGACTTGTGCGCCGCCCTGAATAAAAGCAGCAGATAAACATCTTGTGAAGCAGAAGCTCTGTGCAGTGGTGAAGGGGTTAAAGGATGTGGGGAGTCAGAGGGCTCAGAGCAGCAGACAGAAGATGAGGTATTGACGTCCGTCTCCTGGAGTCAGGGCTGCAGTGGAGGAGGAGGAGGGGGGGTTAGATAACGAGCTGGGGGCGGTGGCGGCGGCGGCTGGGTGGCCATGACGACCGGGTCGGGCTCGGAGGATTTGGGAGGTGGATGTGCCTGCAGGCGGCGGCTGCTGCCACGCTCCGTCAGCTTCTTTAGTTCTGCTCTGATCCAAAAGAAGGAATTATGTGCATTTCAAATCCCTGTGTCTGTTGTAAAATGTATGAGGGTGAGGAACCTGAACACAACACGGCCGGGGTCGACTACAAACACACACACACACACACACACACAGAAATATATCAACAGAGCCAGATAACACAGTGTGGACACACACACACACACACACACTTCAGACTGAAAATGTTTCGTCTGGTCCGAACACTGCAGAAATGCTTTCATTTGCATTTGTGTTTGTTGCCAGACGGAGGTTTTAAGACTTCTGGTTGTCGTTCAGCGTAATCCCAAATTGTCTGGGTATTAAAAATGGGGCTTTCAGAAAACTGCAAACAGGAAGCAGAACACGCTCAGAGTTGATCAGCAGCATTTGTGGACCTCCAGGCTCCGCGCTGCTGATGGATGTGGCTGCTGGTTGGACTTAATTAGCCATGAACGTCCTGCAGCCTGCCGCAGCGGGTCGGCTCGGTCTGTAGACCCTCACAGGGCCGAGCAGGTTTCTTTAACATGCTTGGATCACGTCTGGTGGGTGTGAAAATTGTGCTGAATCAGTTTGAAAAGTCAGGTTTTTAGACATCTACATTACTTAGCTGTTTGTTGTTAGTTTTTCTTGCTATTCATGTTTACTGCATCTGGACTGTTTCCTAGCTGGGTGATGGGATTATTATTTTTAGAATACTCCATCAGTTGCATCTGAGTGGTACTTTACCTGTTCTAGGACAGCTTTTTATTCCTCTGTACTGGCTGTAGTTGTAGAGGCGTCATGTTTTGGGGTTTCTTCTTGTGAGTGCTGCATCTCAAGAATGCCCTGAGAAAAGCTTTGGCACAAACATCCACTTGTGCTTAACAATGAGCTGATTCGAATTTGGTGGTCAAAGGTCAGTGGGGCCCCAAAAAACTTGTTTTTGGCCATATCTCAAGAATTCACACGCTAATTATGACAAAAATTTCATGTCCCATGCTCATGAATGCGATATCTGAAGAACAGCTTGAGGGAAGTTCTTCAAATTCAGTCCACTTTGAGTCAAGGATGAACTGATTAGAATCTAGTGGTCAAACCTGAAAGGTCACTGTGACTTTGACTGTTTCATTCTCATGAACACAACATATTTTAAAAAGGCATTTAGGGAATTTCCTCAAATTTGGCACAAATGTCCACTCGGACTGAAGAATGACCTGATTAAAATTTGGTGTTTCAAGGTCAAAGGTCAAGGTCACTGTGACCTCACAAAACATGGTTTTGGCCATAACTCTTGAATTTATACACTAATTATGACACAATTTCACACAAATGTCTAATGGGATAAAATAATGAAGTGATGACATTTTCTATCCAAAAGGTCAAAGGTCAGCTTCACTGTGACATCATAATGTTCTGCGTAAAACACTTTGTTGGCTATTACTCAACGTCATAACACAGGAACAGAGGGAGAGACATTTAGTCAGATACTGACTTGGTGTCACTCATCATAAAACATGCTGATTGTACAGATCTTTCCTGACGGGGGAAACATACGTGTGACACTTTTAAACACATTTTAAAATTTGCAGCGGTGTACGAGCATCTCAGTTTATGTTTTATTCAATCCGGCTGAACCAGCATGTCTCATCATAACAAGTTCTTGCAAATAAAAAAGCAGCCTATATCAACAATCTGTGCCTACGGCGTCACAGTGCTAAATCCAGCTCGTATTGCATTAGAAATAAGCAAAATGACAACGTGATTAAATCAAAATCATATTTCTAAACAAACTGACGGAGCTACTAGTGTCTAACAGGCTGTGAGCAATTTACTGGCAAACCCAGGCTGTGTCAAAGTGTGAGGAGATCAGATTTCAGTCGAGGTGGGAGGAGTTCAGCGACACACGTTGTGTTTGTTAACCAGAAAGGTAATGTGTTTTTTGGAGTGATGAGAGGAGACATCGCTGTTAGTCTCTTAAGAACTGCACCAATATGGGAATATTTTGGGTTTGACTTCGACAAAAAAAGTGATGCTATGCACTGCTCTGAGCTGAATTTTTTTGAACACCATGCTTCTATGTATTCCTCTCGTTTTGAAAGTGCAGCAATAGATGACGAACTGCTGATTCATCAAGTTGAAAAAGGAATTATCCATATGTTACCTCCTTATTTCCTAACAAAAACCAAAATAAGCTAGGCTGCTGGCTGTTGGCTATACTGCGTGTCATTTCCAGTAAATATCACAATTTAAAATTTTCTGTGTGTAAACAGAAAATATAAGTGCAAACATAGAAAGATAGAAAGTGCTCACCCATCTTTGAAGTGGTTTCGTCTTTAGTCTGATCGCGAGTGAACAGCTGATAGCTACATGGTTTGTTTACAAGATGTAACAGATGGGCATTTTTACGGAGTCGTTGTGGGCAGTGTTGCGGGATGCAACGCGACAGTTTGACGCTTGTTTGCTGTTGGGACATGATGATATTATATCACATTCCAGGGTGGCTGCTGTGTCATGTGCGACACCTAGTGGTAAAACATCAGTCCAGTCCAGTGTTTGGCTTTATATCAAACCAGTTTGAAAATGGTTACACTGGCCCAACCCTACCCACAGATTCAATATATATTGAATTCAGATTCACACAAATGCTTTTAAACCCTAACGCTGGTGAAAACAAGACAAAAACAACAAAGACTTTAAAGGGCTGAAACACTTTGTGAGAATAAAATCCACATTTTGAACAGAACAAAGAGGGAAAATCAGCCTTGAGTGAAAACCCAGCTTTGTTATTCTCTCAAATTTGAATAACCTCATTCCAAACACTTTAATGCATCAATAATTTAAAATTCTGAAAGGAAAGTGACTTGGAGTGTTTTCCACTGTGGTGTTTCTCCTCTTACTTCTGATTTCTTCCAGCCTTGTGAATTAGTATTTTATTCTGTTGTTCCTTGAGTGTCTGAAGGTTAGTTTTCCCTCTGTCCTGGTTTCACTGAGTCTGAGCCAGAGGTTCAAGTCTCTCCATCAGCAGCCGAGCTTCAGGGGGTTTTGCGGCTGGTTGTTACTGCGGCCAGCGGCGGCCATTTTTAGGAGTAGGGGAGGTCTGCAAACAGTAATTACAGGCCATTACACTGCTCTTCAAAGCCCACTCTGCTGTGGTGTGTGACACTTACACCAGTACACACACACACACACACACACACACACACACACACACACACACACACACACACACACACAGAGGCAGGAATCTGTGGCTTTTATCTCAAAGAAAATGTGGATAATTTAAGTCGGCTGCACATTTCTGAGCCGTGGAGGCCTGTTATTATCAGACAAGACATGACTCCCTTTACAAGCTGCTAGAGCTGTGTGTGTGTGTGTGTGTGTGTGTGTGTGTGTGTGTGTGTGTGTGTGTGTGTGTGTGTGTGTGTGTGTGGTGATATGAAGCTCCAATATCGTTCAGGTTTCAGGATTTTGCCCTCAGATCTGTTGCCAGATAGGAAAATGCTTTTTCAGCCGCGATCCATAACCGCAAAAATAACACAAAAATGAGACTCAACTTGTTGTAAACTGGACTTATCCTTTCACAGTGATCGGAATATGGCAGGTACGACACTGAAAAACAAAAGCTGACTTGTACCTTGCTCATTAACGACGTCTCCAACCCAGTGATCCTCCCTCTGAGGATTGTCACATCCCAGATTTGTGTTCAGTGAGCTGGCCTGTTATTTCCCAGGCGTAAACTCACCTGTAGTTCTGGTGTCTGCTGCTGTGACATGAAGCCTTATTGCTCCGTCTGATAAACAGTCATCTCCTCCGCTGTGCTTTGCTGTGAAATGTGTCCGTATATTCTCCCTGCAGCTCTGCTCTCTGTCTGCCTTTATTGTTCATAAACTTATAAACCTGTCCGTGTTTTACTCCGAGTGAATGCGTGATCAGAGCGAGGATGTCAGAATTTTACTGGTGATACTTGTGGAGGTGTTGCAGGTCTGATATTGATCTACCAGCTCACCGTTTGCCTTTTTCATTTAACTCTGTATTTAACCCTGTGTGTCTCTCTCTGTTGCAGATCTGTCAGAGAAGAAGAGCGACCTGAGGGTTTGTGATGACTCCACCTGCCGATTCGGAGGCGTCTGCAGAGATGATGGAGCTCAGCTCAAATGTGTCTGCCAGTTCCAGGTAGGAAAAGATGATATGATCCTTTTCTTTCCTTTTAAATCTGGTGCTATTCTTTTTTTTCTTATTGTCCACAAATCTCTGGCTGCCAGCTCCAAGCCCACTGGTTCCTTTGCTGTAACCCCAAACTAAACCTACAGAAGATCTCACACCCCCTATAACTTCAAACAAAGATCTTTTTTTTTTTTCTGATCATCAATTTACAAAGATACACGTAGATTTTTGCCCCTTGTACTGCTGCACAGCTGCAACTACGATTAGACTTCCTGCATATTTTCAAATGACTTTTACCTGAAAGCTGATAAATTCTCAAATTGACCATCATAACATTATACTAACAAGTACATGCAACTCAGTTGTGCAAAAATATATTGACATTGAGTTGGAATAGATTATGCCCAACAACAAAATCTACTCAGAGGGAGGAGTCTCTGTATTCTGATATCTATGTAGTATCCCGGCCCAAATGGGCTTGCAAGGCAGACTATCAGTTTCCATGTATACAGGTTTGAGACCAAATACATAAATCAAAGGCAAACATGGTGTCACAGTCACCCAGCTCCTATTTAGCACTAGTGACGCCCACCTCATCAAGGCAACTCAGTTCACCTGCTCCTGATTACACAGCCAGTATATACACCACAGCCTCACAGACACACTTTGCCAGATTGTTCTCCAAGACTCTCCAGCACCTTTTGCCAGACTGATTTCGCATTGCCGAGCCTGCCTGCCTCGTCTGATTCCCGCTTAACACACCAGCCTTCTGTCCCCGACCACGAGACCTGCTTCTTGGTTACTGGTTGCCTGTGGCTGCCTTGCGTTTCCACCCGACTACGACGCTACAGTGCAAGTGTTTCCATCTGCTTACCTGTGGGTTCCTGTGGTCAGAGACTTTCACTGTGTCGCCACACTCGCCACTGTGTGTGCGTCCTGTGAGTACTCACCTGCTGGTTCGTCTGCTTTGACTGTGTACTTACCTGGTTTTGGATCTTTAGCCTCCAAGACTTCATCTCCTGCCTGCTCCTACACAGTACCGTTGTGTGTTATTGAACAGAATGGTGTGTGTATTTGGGCAAACTTCACCACTCACTTGCCTGCCTCCCAGCCTGGTTCGGCCTGCCAGATCAGCCGGGCTCCCAAGGACTTTGTAGAGGGACTTAGCTGGAGTGCTGAGCTGTACCGTGTGCTGATTACCTGCCCTGCCTTGTACCTGCTTGAGTTGTGTCATTAACCATCCTTGCCAACTGCTCCTGGCTTCCTGTGTGCTGCAGTTGGGTCCCAATACAACCTATAGTATATTTTGTATTCCCTCATACTTAGTATTATTCAGTCTAGTTTGCCTAATTTTACAAGCTTTAGAAATAAAAAAGTCCACGCTTTGCCACTCAGTCCAACATCTCAGTCTCATCAAACCAAAATAAGTGGTAAATATATCCTAAAAACCTCCGTGCTGGCAATAGCCGTAGCTGGAGGCAGTATGTTTTTAGGTTGTCCATCCAATTCTTGTAAATGCAATATCTCAAGAATGCCTTAAGGGAATTTCTTCAAATTTGGCACAAACATTCACTTGGACTCAATGGGATCGCAATAAAACGTATGTCAACGATGATGATAAACTATAGTCATGCTTACTGGATGTGGACAGACCTGGATAGATCCAAACAGCAGAAGTTAAGACACGGCTGTCAGTCAGTCAGTCGGCAGTGTTGGGGATGCGCATCATTGTACACGTCCATTTCTCACTGCAAAGTTTGTGCTGAGGTGGGGAGGAACTGTGATGAAGCTGAAGAAGAGCTCGCACTATCCTCCAAAATGGACGAAATGGTGAATAAAAGAAGGTTACACAGCGTCAGTAATATGGCGACGCATGGACAGAGGCGGTCTGCAAAATATGTCATTGGTTGGTGCCAGGATGGGAAACACAACAAATGTTTTCCATCGCCTGAAAAGGTGGCAACCCAGCAACTACACTGAGAGCATGAAAATCCGCCCAAACTACAGGAAGTCCACCAACAAGTGTTCAACGGCCGAGCACGTCTGCTGCTGTGGGCCGTGCTAGCAGGGCTGCACTAAAACAGCAGTCAGCAGTGTCCTCTTTTGCTGCCGTAACCCCGTATGAGAAGTGATGGAAAAGGAGCAGAGATATAACAGACGCAGTGTCGTACTTTCTAGGCAAAGACATGACGCCCATGCGCACCATGGAGAAAGACAGGTTCAAGAAATTAATTTAAGTGCAAGACTGCAGGCTCAAGCTCCCAGGCAGGAAATATTTTAACTGCTCCACCACAGCTTTAAGACGAGCGCCGCGGGAAGGTGGAAAATCATTTGGTTTCTTGAGGTGTCAGACGTTATCAGGATACTTTTCAAACTCACAGCATTATCAAATTATGTATTGTGATAAATATTGATATCGATCAATATGGGGAAAATTATCCTGACAATATTTTTTGCCACATCGCCCAGCCCTATGTGGATGTAAACTGTAGGAGAAACTTGAGCCTTGCATGTGGGCTACAACCAGGGGGCGGTATTTCTAGTTTGTAAAAACAAAACAAAAACAGAAAAGACAGATCAGAACTAAAAGGCAACTATGGATCACTGTCTTGCTTCTGAACCATGTGAATCAAACTGCAGGTATGAGAGAGCCCTTAATAAGCTTTTATGTGCTCAAAGACAAAACAACAGATTAAGTTCCTTCATCAGGAAACATGCCCGTGCTGCTGTTTGTTCCTCTGATATTAAAACTAAGTGTAATTGCTCTCCAGGCAGCGTGTTGTATTTGTTGCCTCTGTGTTTGAACATGACAGCGTGAAGGGCAGCGTCAGGAGGAGCGATTCACCACAGAGCTGCTGCTTTTCTGCAATAACAAGACTCACAGATACAGTTTGAAACCAACCGTCACGCTCTGTGATCTCAAAGCAAAACCTGCATTTGTTACTCGTGTCCACACAAACAGGACGGAGCTGTTGAACATGATCAGAGGAGCCAGACGGCAGCTGAATACAGAAACAACAACCAGCAGAGTATCTCAGATCATCACAGGAAGGACGAGATGAGGGGACGAGCAGAGGACAGACAGCACTGTCACAGCTTCACTGAAATCCTCCGACTGTCCAGCTGCTTAGAATCCAGATGAGAGAAGCTCCGAGTCGATCAAAATGTTGATTCACTCACGTTCATCACCTTTTAATTATCGCTGTGAGCTCACAGCAGCTTCAGGAGGAACAGCGAGTCCTTTGTGGACCCCGTGGGCTTTGGCTGACCTTTTCCCTCATTGGTGGAGCTTACACGGTTAATGACTTTCTGTTTGGATGCTGCCACAGATGGATTCTTAGGAACACACTCTGACATAAAGGAAAAGTGTCACACCTCCACAGAGCTGTTGGACGAAAAAACAATGGTCAAAATCAGAGCAGCAGGAAAGATACTGAGTTTATTAGCCTCTAGTTTGGATCCTACATTTCCCTGGTAACATCATCAGGGGTATTTCCTCCTCCAGACATTATGTTAGTAACAGAAGAAAATGTTAGCCTTGTACATCTCTGCAAACCATGACAAAATGTACACATTCCATACGTATCATATCAACGTTTCGAAAGGGACGTAGTACATGAGCTGACTTTGTCATCAGGACCCAGTCTGGATAAGAAAGATCCAGGTTTTGCTGTCCAGGATCAGCTAATCCATCTTACTTTTGTGTCGTTTTTTTAAAGCAACTTTGGACTGGATCACCCTTATCCAGATACTAACATGTCAAGATTACCAAATCCAAAAAACTACCTGCATATCACAACGTGAGCAGCCTGCCAACAAACACAAACAAATGCAATTACCATTTATCACCATAGGCGCTGCCACAGGAAGCTAAACAGACATCTTTGACTTTAAATAACTTTGAATAATTTTTGTTTGATTTTGAGAGCTATTTTGGGGATTATTTTATGGGGACAACATCCGTTATTAATATCAGTATTATTATTATTATTATTATTATTATTATTATTGTATTCATTTTTATTTTATTTCTTTTTTTACTGTACTGAAAGACTTCATAAGTAGCTTAATGCAGTGGTTCCCAACTGGTAGGTCGCGGTTCAAAAGTGGGTCATGGGTCCATTCTGAATGGATCCCAAGTGACTCACAAACGTGTCAAGTTTGTAGAAAACACACTTTATTTTTAAGTACAGCGAATTTCCGGCACAGAGCTTTTATTTTGAAAAGCTATTTCCTGCTGCAGAGTGAGTGACTAACAAGCCCTTGCGCAGGAAAACCCAATCCATCTTCTTTCAGCATTGGCAGTATAAAAACAAAATCAGGGAGTGCAGCAAAATGCCGCCTGCCTTCTTTTGTTTATACAGAATGTACCTTTTTCAGGGCAATGGGGGGCGTGAGCAAGTAACAAAACGTGCAGCTCAGCGTGTGACATAATCGGTGACGTACCGAGGAAAGCCGCAGCTGGTCAGTCCTTCGGCGATTCTCTCGTACATCGGCCCGTCCTTCACGTTCCCGTCATCTGACGGTTAATGGCCTCCCCGTTAGCGAGGGCAAGGAGGGCGCGCAATTCTTTATCTCCCCACTTGCTCATCTTCTGCTTTGCGTCTCCTTAGTGCTGCTAGATACTCATTCCTGCTATCAGCTGTTTCCTGGTTTGAAGTCCACGCCAGTGGGTCGAACGTGTGACGTCAGCAACAGCCCCTCCCACAAGTCATCAACAGCCCCTCGCGAGGCGGAAAGCCGCCTCGTTCTGTTTAGACCAAAACTGTTCCACCAATACGACTACAATACGAGGCGGAAAATTGGGCACCTCGGATCAACTCGCCAATCCGGCTCTGTGTGTCTAAACGCTCGCAGCTTGCCGGCAAATCGGCCGAACATTCGCCGAAAATCTGGCAGTGTGAAAGGGGCTTAACAGACAGCAGAAACAGCAAACTAAATGACACCGCCAAACGCAAGTGTGACACTAAATGTATTAAACTATGTAGACTTTGAACTAATGTGGAGAAATCTGGACCCTGTGGCTGTGGCAGCTCTGTCAGCCCACTCCCACACAAGGAAGGCAGAGCTGACAGAGAGGCGGCTGGAAAACGTCTGCACCTACATCAAAAATATGTAATCCTTTCAGATATCAGTTTCAGTCCTCTCCACAGAGATAAATCCAGGGTGTGTTTAGCCTAGCTTAGCACAAAGACTGGAAGCAGGGGGGAAATGTTAGCATCATTAAATATGAAGAATACACCATCAGTCAACTCAAAGTCTGTCTGAGACACTGAATTACACTCGTTATATTGATATAATTGGCATGACTGCACCGTCTTATTTTCTGATTTATGTTTAATTTGTTTATCTATTGTTGGATTTGCTCTGGAGCAAGGCATCTAAGAATTTTACTGTACGTTGTACCGTGTATAATTTAGGACTTTAGGACTTAAGAGACACCCAGCAGACTCTCAGTGCTGAAACATATTTCTGTTTGAATGTTCATTTTTATTAAGAAGCTCAAAGTTACTCAACACAGACACACTGGAGTCTCCTGCAGAGTTTAATGACATTATGGTGCTATGCCATGGGAACATGTTTTTAGCTCAGCACCTCAAAAATCACTTTGGTTGTGTGCAACCAAAACACTGCACCACAGCTGCTGAGGAGTTTCATGAGATGAGATGAGATGAGATGAGATGAGATAAACCTTTATAGATGCCCAGAGGAGAAAATCAGGTGTTGCTGGCAGACATAAGTACAGATACATAGAGACAGGTAAATAATAATAATAATAATTAAGTAGAGAGCTGCTGCAACAGGCTACACACCGCTCAGCAACTGATTAATATTAGTCAGTGTTTAAATGCACCCAATGAGAAGACAAGATCGCTGCAGGAAGCACAAACATGTTGCTACCATGTTGTGAGAGGACAGTTTGTGCTTCAGCATCTCTGTTAAATCTATTTTTCAGCAAAACGCTGATGAAGCAGGCTGAGTAGCAGCCTGACAGGACGACGCCTCACTTCTTCAATTCTAAACAAAAACTTCTCTCAGCTGGAGTTTGGGATGTGAAGGAGAAAAACTGCCAAAGCAAAGCACGAGCAGCTTTGAAGATAACAAGCAAAAGGACGTCCCGCTGCTCGAATCCAAACTCTCTCTGAGCTCGTGAGTCTGTCCTCTCAACTGATCGCTGCTCAGTACTTTAGTCATAAATGTATTTCCACGAAGAAGCATCAGCAGACGTCACAGGAGTTCTTTCTGCCACGTGTGAACCTGAACTGAGTGTCTGTGCAGTGCATGCTGGCTTTGCAGAGGTCACAGAGGTCGGCTCTGCAGGGGATTCCTGCTAAATGATTGATGGCTGTGAGTTAATAGAATATGGATTGTGAACACTGATATGTGTCCTTGGCAGCTGCAGTTTGTATCTGACAGCAGAGTCAAGTTATTTTGTGCTAACCTTCATGCAGAATGAATGACACTCCTGGTCCTCCTCTAACTGCTCAGCTACTTGTCTTTTACCCTCAATAGCTTGTTTTCAACTTTAATTCTTAAACAGGCTTTTCAGCAGACAACTAGACTATAATGACCTAATCTTCCTCCTGTCTCACCTTTAAACTTCCTCACTGGCCTCAGTCTGACATCATCTGTAGGTTTTGCTCATTCTTAAACAACGAGCTTGTTCCTGCCTTCAGAGCAGCTCAGCTGCCAAACACTCTTCTTTCTCTAAAAGTCTTTACTCTTCACAACTTTCATCATCTCAGTGTTTTCTGTTTATGGGCACTTACAGTTGTTTTGTTGTTGCTGCTCTGGGTGTCTCGCTGCCTGAAGTGTCATGCTGCAGTGAGAGACTAATTAGGGGTGGGTGAAAAAATGATTCGCGATGCAGACCTGGACGATCTAGCATCAATTCACAAATCTCAGTAACTGATTATCTACATGTTTATTAGTAATGTGATATTGACAGAATAACAGAGACGTGAGTGAAATGCGAGCAGTGCAGTGCAGCGTGCAACTCTGTGGTGAAGAAAATATCTCTCAGCTCAGTCTATTTTACCTCAGAAACCCTGTGTCCGGCCCACTTAGCATCTTGGTTTTCCCTGAAGGTTAGAGTGCAGCAGAGAGGCTGCTCTCCACTGCTGGAGATGTTAGAGACAAAACAGTGAAGCGCTCCACCTCTCCCTCATTTTGTTTAAGGGACCTGGACAAGAGCCACACTGTCTGCAAGTAAATTCATCTGGTCATTTAATTATGGATCGTTACAAATGAGCGATGTTCCAAAAGTAGCCGGTAGTCTCACAGTGAGAAAAATAAACAGGTATAGAAATCAAAATTTTTGATGCATTGAGATGCATCGATGTGATTATCGATAATTGTTTTAAGCTTGTTTTATCATCGAATAGTTGCCCACTGAATCATAATCAAATCTGATCATGAGTTGCCTGAGATGCTCACCCCTAAGTCTAAATACTTGTTGTTGTTGTTTTGTTGGTCAGTGACTTTCGGCGTCAGACACCAACAAAAAAGCCGTCAGCCATGTCGGTGTGATACACGGCTGGTCGCCGTTATTGTTTCATGGCGCTCAGCGGTGTCAGGGGGAAACGTGGCAGGATAAAAAAGAAAATTAAGGCGGTAGAAGTCCAAGTAGGGCAGGCGGGAGGGGTGATGGATGGGTCCAACAACCTCTGACTTTCATCCGGGAGGCTGATGTTCGCTTCCCGTATGATTGTAAAGCCAAACCGTCTTCTTTTTTCCTAAACCCAACCACATGCATTTGTTAATGAAGGAATAAGACGTCAATTTGTGGTGTTGTACCGACGTAGTGTGTTTGTTTTGAAAGAGACCGTATGCAAACCATACGTTTACTGGGAGAGGAACAGACAATGCATGTAACAGGCTGATGTTGACACGGCGCCCTAGAGCGTCAACAACCTTGCACGTCATATCTCGATGTGGAAAGTCCATGACCAAACGTCGATATGTGACGAGGTCGAAGTGAGAATGTGTTGATATAATCCATCGCCAGTTTGACTGGTATTCACTGGATTGTACCAAAAAAGAAGGAAAATAAACAAAATCTGAGACATCTGTTTTTGCAAAAGAACACCTCGTGTGTGTTAAATGTGGAACAAAATTTTTTAGACATGAGGGGTTGTCTGATTTGTGCATTGTCATGGTTTGGTATTTTGAGAGGTCTCAGAGTCCGCCACACTCTGCATGCTTTATGTGAGGAGGCTCGGGGTGTCTGGAGGTTAAGATAAGACGAGGATCTTGGTGATGTTCCAGAGCAGTCTGGACCCAGGGTTACGCTTTGTTTTGCACCCTGGTGGTGTTGTTCATGCTTGATTTTATGTGACGTGGGAAAGACTGTATATAGCTGAGTAAATGTGGTGTACTTACAGGTCCAGTGTGCAGGAAATAGGGGGATATGTTGGCAGGAATGGATTGTAATAAGGTTTTAAGTGTATAATCACCTGAAAATAAGAGTTGTGTTTTCGTTTTCATTAGAATGAGCCATTTATATCTACATAGGGCGCAGGTCCTCTTTTACAGAGATCACCATGTTGCACCAAAAACTGGCTCCAGCTAGAACCTTTCACACTGTTGCATCTGCCACTATAGTTAGAAGCCCCACCACAACAAGCTAAATAGCATCAGAAAAACAAGAATTTTTAACATGAAACGGCTTTATTCGTTGCTTTTAACAGTTTAAATCATCTGATCTGTTTGTTTCTGAGAAAAAGAGACCTCTGTGGATAATTTGGCAAAAACCTCCTCAAAGTCTGGATTCAAGTTATCAGAGGAAAGAAGTGAGCTTACATTAGCAGGTGCTGGGCAAGCGGCCCACCTGCAACGTGCCAAACAGCTCCTGGTAAAAACCTCCTGAACAATGAACACTAAAGGAATTCTAACCAAGTTCAGGCTTGGCACAAGGGAGAAGGTTAAGTTGTTTGCAACTTGCAGTCCTCACTGCTAGATGTCACTGAATCCTTCACACTCTGGTTTTTAGGTTTTTAGTATATCTGTGTCCATCTATACAGGCTGTACCAAGGTTTTCTCTGATGTCAGATTCCTACTGTGAGAAACATATATGTAACTGAAGACTGACCTGAGGTTTTCCACATCAACATGCTGTATGGAGTCTATTCTAACTTTAACCTGAGAACTCTAAACTTTTCTCGATTAAAGAGTAGGAACAGCTTCTCTGTGCTCGCCACTGCTCCGCTCTCAGCTGGTTTGGAGTGTGTCCAGTGTCACATGTCCAGCGGTCACATTGAGACTTAATTAACATTTGATTGTGTTTGATTTCCAGTGTCACAAAAACTACATCCCCGTGTGCGGCTCCAACGGAGACACCTACCAGAACGAGTGCTACAGGCGACAGGCGTCCTGCAAACAGCAGAGACTGATCTCCCGGGTGTCGGACGGGCCCTGCTCCGCCGGTGAGTCTGCCAGGAAACACACAGGGTCAGCGCAATGGAAACCTGATTGATTGAGGGCACGGGGAGTTCACCAAAAAGTGAATTACAACTCCTCATTTATTGATATCGACCAGTGGGAGAGTATGTGAGGACATCAGTCAGTGTCTGTAAAGGACTCAGTCATTTAAAATGTTCTTAAAGTGTCGTCTCAGGAAATAATTCAGCTGCAGCCTCGTAAAGACGGACACATCTCGTCTTTATTTGGTCCGAGCGGTCATGTTGGAATGACAGCTTGCTCTCCCACCAAATGATGGAGGGCTAATTATGAAGTGAAACTGTTGAGATAACACTTTTGATCAGGCACCAATTAGATGACTTGCGTGCTGTTAAAGGGTCAATTCACTCAAATTACAAAGGAAAAGCAATGTATTATGAGTGCAGTTGGTACTGCAAGTCTCCACTGAATCAGAATCAGCTTTGTCAGCTGAGTGTGTGAACATATACAAGGAATTTGACATGTTGCTCTCAACGTACTGACACAGAAAAAGACGTACAGCCGAAAACAAGGACAAGGCTGCACAAAGGTGAAATAAAGCATTTAACCAGTGTTGGGGGTAACAGGTCACAAAAATAATGGGTTACAACAATGTATTACTTTTTTATCAGTAACGAAGTAATATAACGTGTTACCAACAGGATTTTGGGTAATATAATTACATTTACAATGTCATGTAACACGTTACCACCCAAAATAAACTCATTATTCTTTTCATTTTGTGTTTATTCAGACTGATTAACACTGCTCCACTTCTGCCAGTGCACCACCAGAAAAAAAATCTTCCGAAGGTTGTCATGCCTGTCGTGTCATTCATTATACACTACCTTATAGAATACATTACATTTTAGAGTAACTTGCCCATTTTTAATGCCAGGGTCCTCAGCCAAGTCATTTAGTTCTCTGCAGAAACCTGAGACATCTGAAAACTTAAACTATCCGCAGGGATTTTTGTACAGTCACAGGAACAGTCACTTCCTGGTAGACAACTGGCTATTGATTTTAATTGCAGACATTTATAAAAATCAGCACACTTGTCTATCTCTGCTGTCACTGTCAGCCCTCACTGCATTTAAAGTTATATAGTTAAACACTGTGGTCTGACCTATCTGACGTTTCGGCTGTGCTTATCTGTGTTTGAAATTTGTGGACATGCAGGCATAAAACCTCAAAATAATTCAATATGGTTTTTTGTCTGAACTAAAACATAAGAGAAGGCTTAAGTTTTTCTCAAAAAGTAAAATGTGGCGTGTAGTGATTGTGCTGAAGGTGTGTAAATAATGACCCGTTATCATTTTTTAGAAAATAAACAGCATCATTTAAAGTAGTTTCAGACGCACTGAGCAGACAGACTGATGACTGCGGTAATAATTTAAACTGTGCAGCTTCATTGCAGCTCACTCAGGATAAGACCAGCTGATTGGTCTATAATGTGACTGTAAGTGCCTCACTAATATTTTTAATTACACCCTCAGAGTCAGCCGTGCTGCAGCGTTAAGTTCACTGTCATTATATTTTTTAATTGACTGAACATCAAACGCTGAGCGCCCGTCCTCGATTTTTCCTCTGAACTCCGAAGAACGTCATCAGTCACATTGATTTCGCAGAACGAGCCGGTTAATCAACCGCAGATCAATTTTAATTAGGAGCCGTGGATGAGAGCCGTTCAAATCCTCCCAAAGCTGAGTGGTTCCCAAACTGGAGTCCAGGGACCTGCCGGAGGTCCTTCAGAGGTGTCAGGAGGGACTGAGATGAGGATTAGTTTAATTTCACTTAGTGAACCTTTAAGTCCAGGAGAAAGTCTGTTCAGTAAATGCTTCATCAACAGGTAGTCCGAGGCCTCAGCTTCATCTGTCTGCATTTTAAAGATCACTGAGACAGTTTTCATCATCGCTTCGCCTCACTCACAGCTGGAGACAGAAAACAGCTTCAGCTGTTTACAGTGAAGACACGAACACAAACTGCTGATGCAAACTTGGAAGAGCTCTGATCAGTTTCACCAGGATTGCAGACTGAAATGTCTGATGTCATGGCAGCTTTTCTAAAAAAAAAAAATGCGATGCATGTTGCAGTGTTTCTAGGCGTTTCTCTGCTGACACTGTGATGGAAAGTGAAAATTGCGAAAATAGTTGTGATGCTGTCTCAGAATCGGAGCATATCATTGTGAGCATTCAGTGTTTCCCACAGAATTAGAATTTATCAGTGAGTGTGTGTGTGTGTGTGTGGGGAGGGGGGCAAAAACAACTGATCGTTGCTGACGTTAGAAGCAGCGCTGAAGGACCATCTTCTCCTTCTGCTCTCTCTCTCCCCATAACGTGAATGGAGTGGCGGGTAATGTAGCCATACTTTAAAGCGTGTTGGTGGCATCTCAGCGTGCTCACCTGCTAACTCTGTCTGATACATCATGCTTAACACCATAACACCAAAGACTGTGTGGGTTGTAGTTGCTACTGCAGGAGTATGAGCTCCGTGCCGTGTGAGAGTCTGCCTGGCTGTACACACACAGTGACAGGGCTAACTGTTAGCTTCACACGGCTAACATTAGCTAATGATTATTAATGGGTATAATGACAGAGTCGAGCCATTTTGGTGTCCATTTGGGTTTGTTGGAACCATTTGACCATTCACCGAAAGGGTAGTGGCCCTGGAGACGGCAGCTACAGGAAGGACTCTGGTCGGTCCGTAATCAGTATCGTTTGACTGGAGACGTGTCAGTACGAGTTGGTACTGTGTTTTTTTCACCTGGTCGACACCTTAAAGGTATCGAGTACGGATACCCAGCCCTAACCGCAACACCTTTGTTTTTGTAGTAGATGATTAAGAGGGATTACTTTTGTGAGTCTATACATTGTTTTTAAGGAAAATCCTATTCATTCTGCCTTTAGGATTTCTTTCATTGGAAATCAGAGGAAAAATGTACACAACTAAAGTACACAAACATATGTGGACGGAGGTGTCCACACACTTTTGGCCATATAGTGAATGCCTAAAAGCTCTCAGACATACAGTGTGAGAGGAATATTGTCATGAGGCAGAGTTTATTTCCTAAAACCTACAGATTCAATGTTCCACAGCTGGATGACCAGCCTCCATAAATCAGAGCCACGCTGAGGCAGAAACAAAGCGCTAACGGGTTAGCATTTTTCTCATCAAACAGCCAGCAGACTCCCTGGATTCAGACGTCCCTGCAGGCCAGTCAGAGTTTATGTTTTCATCCCACTCTTGAGAAATGTGTTGAGGAAACTTACAGTAACACTACAGCAGCAGCGGTGGTGGTGGCGGTCAACTCCATCTGCAGGGGCAGTGGCCTGATTTCCCAGGAGGCACTGCCCGGCGCTCTGCTCTTATTACCCGTTACACCGGGGAGCCGGCGCTGCGATATGCTCTCCGCTTCCCTCTCCTTCCTCCTGTCCTTCTGCAATTTCCTCTCCCCGAGATTTATGCTTCCTGTAATTGGAGCGTTCGGCGGCTGTGAGCCGAGGCAATGGCGCAAATACTCAGCTGAGTTTATTTCCCCGAGCAGGAGAGGAGGCAGCGATTTGGCTGCTTTCAGAGAGCAAGCTGGGAGGTTATGGGAGGCTGGAAGGCTGAGATCTCCTCACTGGGATCTGATCACAGGTCAGCGGCTCCAGAGCTGAAGGTCTGACCCTCCTAGATCAGCCTCAGGCTGCAGTTATTACTCTTTAAAACTTGTGTTGTTGGCTTTTTGACTTTACTGGCCTGTTGAAGGAGGAGAAAGACAGAGAGGATGAGAGAGACGCCTGCAGCAGAGAGCTGACTTCACACAGGTCGATTAAAAGAAAAGGATGTGACACTAAAAGTCTTTTTCTCTTTAACCTTGGGCTTTCTATAACCTGAACTGTGAATAACTTTTTGTAGACAAGATTCTTCCTCATGTTTACTCTGTCAAGAAACTGTGAAGTTTCCAGTGTACATCATTGAAAGGACAATATGTGCAGATTGGTATGTGTAGGCAAGTGAAGTTAGCAGTTGTGGAGCAGACATTAAAATCAGAAATTTCTTCAAGGTTTATGTGAACATGTGATGCAGTATTAAATGCCAGCTAAGAATGGAGGAATGGCACTGCTGGAGCCCGTAATGGCACCCACAGCATCTGGCTTATTATCCCCAAGAGTTTTGTCCATATTTGACAATTCTGCATCTCACCATTTCCAAGTGATGCCATGTTCAGTACTGATCAGTGTGTTTACACAACACATTCTCACTCCGACCTCGTCACATATCAACGTTTGGCCATGGACTTTCCACGTCGCGGGTGAAAGTCACTGCTGATTTATTCCTCAGCAAACAACATTAGCCTTGTCATCTTTCTCTCAGCTGCTTGAGATCTACTTGCTGCTATTTGACGATGACACCGAATTTCAAAATAAAATGTAGCCTCAACATGATGTGAATCCATGTTCTCACTTTGTATTGATGATTTTGGATCTTTGATCATTGAATGGATATATCGATCCAGATCGATGGATCGTTACCCCTCTGGTGAATATCTTTGTTTGTTCAACAGACATTCTTCATCATTCTTTTATAGCAACATCAGCAGCTCAGCTCTGAAATATCTCAACAACCATCAGATATATTATAAGAAATTTGGTTCAGACAATCGTGACCCCCAGAGGATGAATCCTACCAACTTTGTTGCTCCCCTCACTTTATCTTTATTGCCAACACTTGGGTGATAGTGAAATTTCCGACAACTACTGGATGGATTGTGATGAAATGTGGTTCATCATTCGTGTTCCCCTCAGGATGAATTGTAATAACTTTGATGATCCCCTGACTTTTCATCTAGTTCTATCATCAGATCAGCATTTTAATGTGGCCACTACTTTTAGCTTCATAGATCGAGTGCTCTATAAAAATCTAATAAGTGGACCTTGGGTTGGGATTGTGTTGTTAAATTGTCCACTTATTTCTCCTCTAATCGTATTCAGCCTTACGGACATTTTGATATCGGCGTTTCAATTTATCTCAGAGTTCAAGAATGAACTTCTGAAGTGGAACAATGTTTTCTTTTTGGAATTTGTGTGAAGTGACCCTTTCATTGGTCCTGAGCAGAGTCCTTAAAGCTGGACTGAAGCTGCAGCCAAACAAAATTGCATCTTTTCATTGTCAACAGTTGACAACCCAGTGACTTTTGTGTCCTTGGTTGTCTCTTTTTATTTTTTCTTTCTCTTTCCAACCGTGAACTGAACATGGGATTGAGTTACAAGTGACCTTTGTGTTCACTTTTGAGAAAAAGTTTGTTTTTTTTTTTTTGGAGGAGCATTTTGTTGTAATAAATTAAATTGTCACACCTGCCTCCATTCATCTCTGTCAAGATCAACAAGGTTCAAAAGAGCCATAAAGAGCTGGACAAGGAATAGATCGATAAAGGTCGTTTCACTGTTCGTTATCTTAAAACTTTAGAGTTGAGAAACAGCAGAGTGATTCACACATGTGGACTGCAGCAATAAAAGCTTTGTTGTGCTTCATTAAACACAGGGTCAGCCATGTTTAATTTCCTCAGCAGGTTTTATTGACTCTCTACTGCCGCAGCGTCTGATTCTTCAGCTGCTGCAAAGGGTTTTTATCCAGCCGAGGATCAGCTGATTTGTTGAGCTGCAGCAGAGGGAACAGTTTATTACAAAGACTTTCTTCATTTTCGTGCTCAAATATTCTCTCAGGGATATCTGGAATAATGTTTCCATCTGGTTTGAATGATATTAATGAAAATACAGGAGAAATACATCAACAGTTGTGCAGCTGTTTTATAAAATATCTTCTGTTTGGGATTCAGAGAGATTTCAGTTTCAGTGTTTGAGCTGTTTTTTTAATTCATAAACTCTTTGAAGGTTATTGATCACAGTTCGTCCCCTCAGACCTGCAGCTCAGCTCAGCTACAGCTTGTTTTATCAGCTGGATGAAATGTGTAGATTCAATTTAAAGCATCTGAAATCTTCAGTATATTCTACCTGTATCTTCTAAACCTCCCTCGCTTCTTCCCTTCCTCACTACCTAACTACTTTCCTGCTTTCTTTCCCACCTTTCCATCTCCCTGTAGTCCTACCTTACAATCTTCCTTACCTTTCTTCCTTATTTTTAATTTAACCTTGTTATATAGCTACCTTTTTACCCGCTTCATTTTTACCTACCTCTCCACCTTCCTAACTATCCATCTTCCTTCATTTATTTATCCCTTCCTCCCTCCTACTCTCCAACCTTTCCTCCTTCCTATATCTCCCTTGCTCTATTTCTACCCTCCCATTTCCCTCATTCCTTCCCTCCTTGCTGCACCCACATTCACTTGTCAATACCTACCTAACGTGCTACCTTCTTACCTTCCTAAAGACACAAGTACCCTTCTACCTTTGTTTCTTCTTTCCTACCTTCCTCTCTACCTACCAACTTTCCTCCTTTCTTCCCACCTTCCTGTCTCGCTGTGGTCCTACCTTCCCCTCTTCCTCCTTGCCACCTAGCGATGTAGCTACCTTTCTATGTCCTTTCCATATTTCCTACCCTTTTGCCTTCCTACCTCTGTCTTCCCTACTTCATTTTTACCTGTCCTTTTCCTTCATTCCTTTCCTCCTAGCTACACCCACACTTCTTCTATCTACTTTCCTACCTTCTTACTTTCCTATCAACCCAGATACCTTCCTACCTTTGTTTCTTCTTTTCTACCTAACTTCCTTCTCCCTGTTTAATTCCTACCTGCCTGCCTTTCTTTCTGTCCATCTACCATCCTAATTTCCTCCTTACTACCATCCAACACCATCCAACACCATCCTTGCTACCTACTTTCCTTCTTTCTTTCCCACCTCCGTATCACCCTGTGGTCCTACTTCCCCTTCTTCCTCCCCTTTTTCCTCCGTAGCTATGTAGCTACTACCTATCACCTACCTACCACCCTCCTTCATTTATTCATTCCTACCTCCTTCCCGCTCTCCAGCTGTTCTACCTTCCCAAATCTCCCTTACTTTATTTAAACCCTCCAATGTCCTTCATCCCTTCCCTCCAAGCTACACCCACACTCCTTTGTGACTATCTACCAGCCTTCCTACCTTCTTATTTTTCTGTCAGCTCAAATTCCATCCTAACTTTGTTTCTTCTTTCCTACCTTTCTCTCTACCTACTTACTTTCCTTCTTTCTTTACCACCTTCCCAGCTCCCTGTGGTCCTACCCTCTCTTCTTTGTCACCCCTCTTCCTTCTTATCACCTAGATACATAGCTAACTTTCTAACTACCAACCATCCTTCATTTATTCATCCCTACCTCCTTCCTACCTTCCTACCTTTACCTCCCTTAATTTATTTATAAACTCCCATTTCCTTCCATCCTTCCCTCCTACTTACACCCACACTTCTTTCTGAATACCTTCCTACCTTCTCAATTTCCTATCAACCCTGATACCTTCCTACCTTTGATTCTCCTTTACTACCAACCTATCTACTTCCTGTCTGACACCTGTCCAGTGCATTTCTTAATAGTTTCCTGCCATCATTTCTTCCTACCAACCTATCCACTTACCTTATTACATTACTACATACACCAGTCCTTTTTCTCTACCTTCTTTCCTACAGATACCTTTCCCCCTTCCCTCCTACCTTTATACCTGCCTGCTTTCCTTCCTCTCTACCTTCCTATCTTTTCTTCCTTGTGTCCTACTTATATTTACTGTCCTTTTTTACAGACCTGCTACCTAACTCCATTCCTTCCTACCTTCATGCCTTTATCTTCCTTGCTTCCCTTCCACTTACCCACTATACCCTTTTCCTTTCTTCTTTCTACCTTCCCACCTGTACTCACAGCAATGTGTTTACATACATCTATCTTCCAACATGTATATCTACTATCTTCCTCTTTTCCTTCCTATCTCCTCTCTTTCCTAGCTACACCTACACTCCTGCTTTGATACCTACGTTTTTACCTTGTGACTTAGCTTTGCATCTGCCTTCCACATTTCGTGATACCGTCCTACCTTCATTTCTTCTTACCAGCGTATCTACTTATCCCCCTTCCTTGTCTCTTTCCTTCTTCCCTTCCTTCCGTCTTACCATTCTATATATAACCGTCCTTAGTCCCTCCACAAAACTCCTATCTCCCTACCCTTCTTCTTTCTGTTTCCTTGCCTGCCTTTTTTCCTATCCTTATACCTACTATCCTATGTCCTTCCTACCATCCAACCTTTCTACCTCCACACCACTTTTTTTCATTTATACCTTCCTACTCACTTCCTTCCTTCCTTTCTCCTTACCTTCCTAGCTACACCTACAATTATTTCTTGATACCTACCTGTCTAACTTGCGTCTACTTGTCTACTTTCCTTCCTTTCCACCTTCGACTTTTGACCTTCTCTACCCACCATTCCTCTCTTGACATACATGGATCTTCCAACCTTCATATCTATTACCTTCCTCTTTTTTATCCTTCCTTCCTTCCCAGCTACACACCTTCTTTCCTACATACACCATTCTTCCTTCTTCTCTACCTTTCTACTTTCCCTCCTGTCAACCTGCCTGCCATCTTTTGTATAAGGTTCCTTCCCTCACACACTTTTATACACACTTGTCCTAACTTTGATTTATTTCTTTACATATTCCTTGTACCTGTTTGTGTCCTGTCTGTAATCTCTCAGGTCTGTTTCTGTGCTGTTGTGTGGATCAGTACAACTTTATAATGTCACATTTATTTTATATCAGATCTTAGATATTTGATATTCATGTTGACTTCCTTCCACCACACGACAGCAACAACCATCAGGTTCCAGTGTTGTTAAATTCTGATTAGTTGATGAAAATATGTGACAACAAATTACAGGCAAAGCACAAATACAGACGTCCGCCGTGTTAAATAATTAGTATGCTTCATGTGTTCATGTGGTGCCTCATCACTTAGAGTAACAAACTGTTCATTTCCCTCATCAGCGTGTCCCACCTGCTCGTTTCAGAGGTGTTTAAGGATAAAGACGAAGAGTTTCAATCTTTTCACTTAAACATTAAACTCAAACGATTTTCTCATTAGTAAATGAACATTATCCACACCCAGGAAGAGATTTCTCTCTTTTTAAGAGGTAAAAGCAGAGTTCCACCTGCAGTTTGAAACCAAACTCTTAACGTTTAGTCAATAACACACTGACAGAATCATTAATATCTCAGCTCACTCTCCGACCATTTCTGCCTCCTTTTCCATGAAAAACAATCTCATCATGACTTTGTAAAGAAGTGCAGCAGCTAAAGGTGAAATTTAATTGAACAAAGCAGCCGGTGTCCATTTCTTAATGCAGCAGCGGCGTGCCAGAATCTCCAAACACTGCGTCCATTTCTTAATTCAAGGTTGCTGCGCCAAGATTTATACTGTCAGAGTCCATTTCCTGATGGAGCTGCAGAGCTGCAGGACGCTTATTTAGACCTGCTGCAATACATGACTGTGTTTTATTCATGTCTATAGTTACATTATCATACATGTATCAGTTATCCATTTAACAAATCAGATCTGATCAGTTTAATTCTTTACTTTTTATTTACGACAGACTAATAATATCTGCACTGTTTAGGGGATGTTAACTTAAGAGGAGTAGTTAAAGATTTTCTTCCTTCTTTCTGTAAGTGAGATTAGAAGATGGATATCAGACAATTTTAGAGTGAGTTGCATGCTGGAACCAGCGCAGCTTCCTTGTGTCTCGTTGTCACAGTGAGGTTGTCAGGTTTGTTACCATCGTGCCTGCAAAGAAAACAAAACCAAAAACCTGAGCTCACTGAAAGAATCTGGCAACCTGTACTGAAGGGAGTGGGTGGATAAATGCCCTGCTGTTCATCTAAACTCTCCATAAAACCGCAAACCTTCTGCTCTGTAAGATTCAACAAAATACGGAAACACTGGATTTACAGGAAAAGCCACCAGACGAAGTAAAAACCAGAGTAAATTCTGTAGAAATAAACTGCAGCCTCACTCTCACTAATGGACACTTCCCTTTTTCCTATAGAGCTTATATTTTATTTGGTTGTGGGACACTTAAGGGAAGACACCCCAGGTAATGAGGGTAAAAGTCTCAACTGATAGATATCACCATGAAACTTCTTCAGTTAATTATTCGCAGTAAAACAATTACTTTTGTAAATTATAAGATTTCTGAATGTTTTGTTTAAATATGCAAATAAAGCATTATTTGATTAAATATGTGCATACATTTCCAGAACAGAAATCTGAACATTGGATACCACCAGGTTCAAACTTCTTGTTGACATATTAGAGTCAAAGGGTTTTTATAGAGAGGATTTTGGACATCTCTTTTTATCACCCATATGATTTTATCATCCAACAGCCATAAAAAAAACAGTTTTTGCCATGTTTTTAGGAATAAAATGTTTTATAAATTAGGCTATGAATGATGTATGACCAAGCCTCTCTGTAAAAACCTTCAGAATATAGACAGGAATACATCTGGAAAGTTCCATACCTGCCAGTGCTACTAAAGTTGGGATTTTTGGCTCACAATGTGAGAAAATTTTCATTTTCAGATTGCTTTTGACGATAGGACTTCCATACATTTTAGACCAAAAATAAGATGAGTAGAGATTAAGAGATTTATTTCCACTAGTTTGAAAAACAACAACATGTTATTGAAGCAAAACAGCACATTGACCAATGTGTTATAAAACAGCAACTAGGTTATGATTAGTAGCACATCTAAACCTGAGGTGAAGACACACAGTCATGTCAGGATACAGAAGCAGGAATCTGCCATATTTTTCATACTTAAAGGCAAAAGAATAATTCATCCACAGGCACTTAAACAGAAACTCTATGAGTTATTTTGTAAAGATTATTTAAAAAGGTTTTCACGCTGATGCAAGTAAGATAAAACATGATATTTGGTGAGCTTAAAAGGTGTTAGCAGGTGTATTTATGAACTGCAGCAGAGCCAGGCTAGCTGTTTCCCCCCTGTTTCCAGTCTTTATGTTAAGCTATGCTAACTGCATTCCTGCCTCTAGCTCCGTGCTCAACACACAGACATCAGACTGAAGCTCATCTCATAACGTTTTATTGCCTTCAGTTCAGATGAAAGTAACCTGAAGTGTGAAAACAAATCTAAAGACCCTGCAGACAACATCATCAGTCCACCTACAGACATGAATTTTAGACAACTTTACACACATGGCAAAGAAGAACTCCTGTACTTTTATATTTACTGTATTTTATAAGCTCAAATCACCAGATGTTATATATACATACAGCTGAGTGTCATCGGCATAAAAAACAAAAAAATATTTATGTCATGTTTTCCACAAGGAGAGGCTCGAGAGGTAGAGCTGGTCGTCCACTAATCAGAAGATCAGCGATTAGATTCCCTGCTCCTTCAAGCCACATGTCGAAGTGCAAGATATTGAAGCCTAAATCGTGATTGTGTAAAACTGAGTAGCAGGTGGCACCTTGTGCGGCAGCCTCAGCCACCAGTGGGTAAGTTGTAGTGCAAAAGCGCTTTGAGAGGTCAGAAGACTAGAAAGGCACTAGACAAGTGCAAGTCCATTTACCAAGTTCACTTTCTTGACATGGTCTGAATGCCAGGAATCAACTTTGGTAGGGAAACTATATGTTCTATGTAATACAGAGAAAACTGACAGTTGTGTCTCTTGTGTCTTCACAGATCCTGGTTCTGGTTCAGGAGACGGAGACGGTGAGTTTTTTTTTTTCTTTCTCTCTTTGGGCTATTTAAAGATTTATTTCAAGATTTCAATTACAGCTGACTCTTTATCTGCCGTCCACACACACTAACTGCTTGTATTGTGAGAAAACTAATCACTGCTGCAGCCTGAATGCAGCGTTTGAGGATCTTTTATTCTTCCTCTGTGTGTCTCTTTGTATCTCTGCCACCTCCCTCGTTGAATATTAACTCCTCTAATAAAGATTGTGTGGAGGTTTTCAGTCTCTGCATTAACTCCTCCCTGATGAATGGATTGATATTTTCCGTCTCGTGGGAGTGGAGCTGAAAGCATTGCCGCTGCCAAATTTGGCAACAGAGACATTTTGCGACCATCTGTGAGCGCCGACCACAGTGTTTGTTGTTCGGTATGGCTGCTGGGGGGTTTTAATTGGAGGGGCCCTCCAGAGAGACAGTGTCTCCACCATCTGCATGTGCAGGGGGCTTCAGCTGAGTCGGCGAGCTGGTGATTCCCCTGCAGGCAATGTGCTGGTCGAGCCACAGAGATAAATTATTGAACCTGACTGGAGCTCTCCTCTCTATTTGTCTTTTACTCTCATAACATGAACACACCTGTCAGCCAAATGAAATCACCTGTAAAACTGTTTCCTCTGAGAGAAAGGAACACTTTAACAGGTTTGAGGCTCTGTGTATCTGTCTTTTTATATTACTGTGTGGATATTTTGTGATTTTTATTACCTTAAAAATCTGCTGTGTGCAACCAGCAAATTTGTTCAAACGTTTTTTAATATTTTTTTTTTTCACCATCGTATCATTCATTTGTATCATATCATACGATGAAAAATTGTGCGTACTGCCCACACCTTATGCCTGAAATATATCAATTTACTAATGTTAGTTATATCCAGCGAGAATGTATTAAAGGTCCAGTGTGTAGGGTTCTGGAACATATATTGGCAGAAATGGAATAAAATATAATAAGTCTGTTTTCTTTAGTGTATAATCACCTGAAAATAACAACCATTGTGTTTTTGTTACCTTAGAATGAGCCATTTATATCTGCATAAGGAGCAGGTCCTCGTCTACGGAGATTGTTATGTTGCACCACCATGTTTCTACAGTAACCTAGAATGGACAAACCAAACATCGGAAACATTTCTGTTTTCATGTCAGCCACTGTAGTTAGCAGCCTCTCCACGATGATAGCATCGAAATAGCACGGAATTTTTAATGTGAAACTGCTTTATTCAGTGTTTGTACAGGTTGAAATCACTGGGTCTGTTTGCTTTGGCTTCCAGGTTTGCTAACGTGGTATGGGGCCCACAGAATGTGCGCATCAGTGTCTCTCCTGCTGGCCTACCTGCTAGTTCCCGCTCAGATCATAGACTTTACATTGTGATGATATTGCAGGCTTTTAAATCGCTTTCCTCGGTTCAAGGAAAGTTTCACAAAAATAAGACTTCAACACATTCTCACATATCGACATTTGGTCATGGACTTGGGTGGACCCTGGGTGCACTGTGTCAACTTCAGCCTGTTACATACATTGTCTGTTTTCAAAATACACTTCTGTTTTTACAGGAAATGTACAGTTTACATACAGTCTCTTTCAAAATAAATGCACCATGTCGTTGCAACACCGCAAACTGACACAGGCCAACACAGGCAAGTGGTTGGGTTTAGGAAAAAGAGCAGGGTTTGGCTTTACAATCTTATGGGAACTGAACACCGGCCTCCTGGGTGAAAGTCAGTGGTTGTTAGATCCATCCACCAATGCTCCTGCCTGCCGTGCTCGGACTTCCGCCAGCATAAGTTTTGTTTATATCCCGCCACTTTTCCCCGACGCTGCTCGGCACCAATAAACAGTAACAGCCACTGGCCGCATATCATGCAGACGTGAAAGAACAGCTTTTTTTGTTAATGTCTGATGGCAGAGGTCACTGATCGAGCACTTGTTTTTGACGACTTCAGAGTGAGACAGGGTTGAAAACTTCCATGGATAAAAAATTAAAAACAGAAAGTCATAATTTACCTTGTTTGCAGTTGTTTTTTGTTTGTTTTTCTCGCTGCAATACCGCAAGTGTCCACTGGGACAAAATGAGAGTAAGACCTAGCAACCTTTCTGGGGGCCTTTTTGCTACATAGCCTGTCCAGAATAGCTCCTGTAGTAGAAATGGTGATGCCAAATCTTTACTGGTGGATACATTTGTACCAGCACCTGGTATATACTATCATATCCCCCAAGTTTTATTGTTCATTTTTAATTTAATGGATTCCATCGTAGCAAACTGTAACAAACAGATATTGTTTAAACCCACGGAACTTTATTTAAATCAAAGAAATTTCCCAAGGTTTCCAAAATCTGGCCAAAAGCTTCATTTTCAGACATGTTAAATATTTCAGTTTGATTGAGCTGAGCAGGAGTAATAAACATGTTTCCATTTAAAGGCTAGAAGTAGTGTGCCTCAGTGAACTGTAGTTATCATAACTTGGCATGTTTTGCTTTGTTATTATTATCCTTTTCTTAATATAACCTACATCATGCACATAATCTTATCAAAAGAATTAAAGAAAATATTAAAATTGTACTTCTTTTATTGAATATGAATGCAGGAAAAGGAGGCTGAAATAAAGGGGTATGATGATGTGTAGCTGTGCTCAGCTTCTGTTCTGATCCTGTAACCTTTACAGTTGACGTCTCATTAACCTTCTCCTGCCTCCATAATGTGAACTGTGTTGAGTCGTCTCCATGTTGAGCCGCGGTGCCCCACAGTGACTGATGACATCTCACAGCAGAATAAAAACCTGCTTCTGGTTGATTTGTTTTCTGAAGCTGGTCTGTCTAAAGAATGTTCCTCTTTTAGTCTGAGCTTTGAACACTCATCATCATCATCATCATCATCATCATCATCGTCATCGTCGTGTGCTGCTGGTTTGTAGCTTTGGATTAAAGCAAACAGCTTTTTTCCCAGCAGAGGGTGAAGTCATGTAGAAGTCATACTGTGATGATGTCAGAGGGAGACAGGATTCACAGTGTGAGAGTTTAAATGGAAAATGATCAGTGGTGGAAGGTTTTCTGCTGCACTTAAAGTTATTTTTATTCACAATAAGAGCGCACAGATGCTGCCACAAAGATTCAAATAATAACTGTTTAATATTTGGCTTCATGCAAGAAAATTCTAATCCTAAACTGTGCCTTAGTTCAGTCTCACAAAGCATTGTAGACTCTCACGCCTTGCTCAGATTGCCACCCCAGATCTGTTTCTTGGCGTGTCCAGATTGTCTCCAGATTGACTTCAGAAATTGTTGACGGCAAAAAAACTCATGAAATGTGATTTTTGCAAATTGGATCCAAACTACATTCTACAGACGTGTGTCAGTCTGGACGTTTTGGCCACTCAGTTTGGATTTCTTAGTGTCTTCTGCATCACTTGCTGCGACACACAATGACGATGTCAAATCCAGTGTGACAGAGGTGCTGAACAGAATCCATGCTGTTACTTGCAGAGCGCTATGGAGGACAAGACGGAGAACAACAGTTCGTGAACAGATGCCGGATTACATTAAAATACCTAACCCCAAAATGACTGCTCAATTGTTTGGAGGGCTGAATACTGGACGTCCATCTCTCAGGCCTCTGCACTGGAAAGCTGCATCATTAGCAACTTATTCCAAGAAAACTTTAGACACTACTGTAGGGCTGCACCCCAGTCAGAATCTTCCAATTATTGGACTTTACATGGAGGTATCGGAGACAGCCCCAGCACACTTTTGTATAAGATGTCTTGTTCCATGAGATTTCAGCTAGGGATGCACCTATTTATCAGCAGCATATTGATATCAGCGTATGTTCTCCTTGTTGACTGCCAACGCCTATCTGCAAATAAGATGGCAGTCACCGGTGGCAGTGGCTTATGTTTGTCTGTCTCATCAATTTTGCACAGGCTAAAAAGTAGGGCTCCAGACTAGCAGCTGTTAGCAGCCGGTGGCTGAAGCTAACCACTGATGGAGGTTGCATTGAGTTACGTTATGAGGCGTTTAAGCTCTATTCAATAAAAAGTCATATTTGGCATCATGTTCTAATGATGTGCTCAAATGTAATGTTGTAATACGTTGTTTTTGGCAAGAAATTCGTTAACACATTTAGAGCAATATAAAATAGATATTAGAGAGAATTAGAACCAGGTCTCACTTGAATACCAGCGATTGGTCAGTGACTGCCGGTGTCAGACACAAAAAAGCCATCTTCTCACGTTGGCATAATATGCAGCTGGTCGCTGGTATTGTTTAATGGCGCCTGGCAGCGTCAGGGGGAAACGGGACAATAATGTAAGTTAAGGGGGCAGAAGTCCTTATGATTATAAAGCCAAACCCTCTTCTTTTTTCCTTAACCCAACCATGTGCATGTGCTGGCAAACCGTAACCACACGCATTTGTTGTTAAAAGAAAAAAATTTGCGGTTTTGCACCAACGTAGTTCTCACAGGCTGAAGTTGACACGGCCTCCAAGGACGTAAACAACCAGCGCACCGCGGTTACCTTGCACATCATATGTCGACGTGGAAAGTCCATGACCAAATGTTAATATGTGACGAGGTCAGAGTGAGAATGTGGTCTGCCCTGACTGCAAAACAAGTTTCCCATTTGGGACAATAAAGTTAAACTGAACTTAACTGAACTGTGTTGTGAATTGTGATATATTATTTATTGCAAAAAGGAGTTTTGAAGCTGTTATTTTTTTATGATTTTCACAGAAAAGGTTATTTTAAACATTGATTAATGTGTCTGATTGAATCTGTGCTCATTCAAAGGCGGTGTAATAAAAGACTGAATGACTTTAAAACAGTTCAGTTATTTTTTAGTATAAAGATTTCTTGGTTTCCCCGGCACAGAGGGAGAATAAATAACAACAGCAACAACAGATCTGTATGAACTATTGGCCAAATTGTTACTTGAAATATCGGAATCAGCCCAGAATTCCATGACTGGTCCATCTCTTATTTCAGCATCATTGTCTCCCCGAAAATGCTAAAATGTTGCTCAAGACCAGGGGTGGGTTCCGAAACCCGGTATTAAACAGGCTCGGGGCTGCATTAGTAAAGACTGTAGTATTGATGATTATGGTTCTGCTATTGGTATTGGAGAAATTCAGAAGATATATTTTCTTTTTATTTGGGTTTCATGAATGTTATTTTGTTCAGTTTGCAATAAGACATTTGTCACTGATGTATTTTTGCTATTCAATCCAGAGGAGAGCTCTGTGTGTCGCAGCCTCACAGCCTGCTGCATGTGTGAGGGGCGGGGCCAGCTCTGCCACACACACACACACACACACACACACACACACACACACACACACACACACACACAGAGGCCCTGCTCACAGTCACAATGGCGGACAGAGTAATACGCCCCTAAATCTGGTTATACTTCACAAGAGTTGATGCCGACACTGTTGCCACAAGTTCAACAACTCCTTTCTAGTAAGGGCAGAGACACAAGCAATCTTTTCTTATCATCTAGTGAAAGTGCATCACATACAGGAGGAGAAATGCACCGTTTTCGGCCACCTGGATTGTTGTTCATCTCCCGTTACCCCATCCATCTCGGGTATGTTATGGTCTATAACTGTAATTCATTCAGGTTTCTGAGGTTGGGGGGGCGCCCTTATCCACTGTGAGGGTCCAAGGACAGAGGGATGTCGAAGCTGTAAAGCCTTCAGAGGCAAACTGTGATTTGTGATATTGAGCTTTATAGATTAAACTGAAAATTAAAATTAAAATCCAAACAACACTTTAGCTGAATGTTAATTTATATACTGTGTTAACATGCATAGAAAATGAAGCAATGTTAATTCTGTTCATATTAAGCTTCATTTTTTCTCTAAAATCCCCCCAAAAGAACCGATGAAAATACCAGATCGATAAGCAATATCGGTAAGAGTAGTAGCATCATTAAAATCTTGACAATACACATCCCCACTCGAGACTTTAAAGAAGAATTTCACGCTGCTGTTGCAAGGCAGCAAATGAAAACAAAGTTGTATCAGAGGACCTGATCAATCAGAAATCTGAATGAACTGTCAGTGACGTGTCATCAAGCAGAGCTGTACTGTAATGAATAAAGAGGGACCAGACTGACAGGAAGTTTTGTGATGCAAAGCATCCTTATTACATACTACTCAATGCTGGTTTACCTCTTTAGTGGTTACTTTACTTTCTCCACCTTGAATCAAGTCATTCTGTCCTCTGTGAAAAATCTGTGTTGTTCCTTCCGACACCTTCAACCTCCCATCGGCTCGGCCTCTCGCTCCTGACTAATGAGGCCATGTTTGCTTTCCAAAACCGAGCCTGATGACGAGGTTTATATGTTGTAGATGGAGACCATGACGGGGTGATGTTGTTGTAGTGTGTGTGAGTGTGTGTGCAGCAGCACCAGCAGCATCCTGCTGTCAGCAGAGTCGAACAGAAACAAAGAGCCTCTCTGCTGCAGATCCTCGTCGATCGATCGGCAGCCTCAGAGCCCCGACTGAGCTCTCCATGTTCAATACATCCACACACAGCAGGCCAATCTGTCAGCCAGCAGGCTCACACAGACACACACACACACACACTTTAGCATCCACCCTCTCAAGTCATTTTAATCATGCTGTCGCTCTTAGAGTTGCATCTTTCTTAAACTGAGTGTGTAGAAGTCTGCACCAGAGTGAAACCTCTCTGTTCGTAATTCTAACGCAGCTCTGTGTGTTTACAGGAGGTGGACACAATAATATGAACACTAGTACATGTCAGCCTCTCTTTATATAGCATATTGTCATATTTAAGTTTGTTGTTTAAATTAATTATCTGCTCTTTTCCCTTTTTTAATTTGGGAAACTGAAAAACATTGTGTATATGAAAAGTGTGCTATAAGTAAGGTTTATTATAACGAAACATTAGCGGGGGCAGCTGTAGCTCAGTGGGTAGAGTGGGCTGCAGATACTGAACCCCAAACAGCTTCTCGTTGTGTCTTTTGTGTGTGTGTAAATGTGTGTGTGTGAGAATGAGAGGGAATCTGTAGAGTGACCTGTCCGCTTTCAATCACAACATCCAAAATGTCCTTGCTACACAGTGAAGCTGGTGGAGGTCATCAGTATTCTGGTCTCTGTTATTGCACTCCAGCGAGTGTTCAGGTGTTTGTAGATGAGTGTTGTGGTTAATCCAAGGTTCTGAAACCAGGATATGATGTTTACATGCGCAACACACAACCTTGATGATCCAAAAAAAGAACTTGGATACTTGTGTGCATATAAACACTAGAGCTTTTTTGTTAGGATTGAAAGTACAGTGGGCAACAAGAGTGAACATGCTACAATGGCCCAAAACATTTCTATCAGGGGAAACATGCTGCAGCTTTAGAAACCACGCTGATTCAAAAGCACTAAAGAAATACAAGTGTATTAAAATGTGCTGCAGAAAGCTTAAAGAAGTACACTGACAGCGAACATGCTGTAAATACAGCCACGATGCAAAGTCAGCAACACACAAAGAAATTAAAACTAATGCACCAAAAAAAAACAGTCAACACAACAGAAGTCCTTCAGGCCTCTAGGGGGAGCACCAAATGTAAAAAAAAAATTAAAAAAGAATATGTTCCTTTGTATGTCGTCTCTTTACTTTTGCTCACACTTTGTGCTTCTCTGGGAAATGAAAATCTGAAAATCAAGCTGCTCCACTTTGCGCTGCCCCTAGAGGCCTGGAGAACTTCTGTTGTATCGACTGGTTATGCAGCGTTTTTCTGCCTCCACACCAGCGACAGCCGTGGCTGAAGGTGTTATGTTTTCGGGTTGTCCGTCCACCCATCCCATCCTTGTGAACACGATATCTCAAGAACACCTCAAGTGAATTTCTTCAAATTTTGCACCAATGTCCACTTGGTCTCAGTGATGAACGATTTAGTTTTTGGTGTTCACAGGTCAAAGGTCATGGTCACTGTGACCTTGTCTGTCTCATTATCATCAATGTGATATCTCAAGAACGCCTTCAAATTTGGCGCAAACATTCACTTGGACTCCAGGATGAAGTGGTTAGATTTTGGTAGTCAAAGGTCAAAGTCGCTGTGACCTTGCCTTAATCTCATTGTCACAACCAGGGGGGATTTCTTTAAATTTGGCACAAATGTCGACTTGGACTCAAGGCTGAACAGAATACATTTCGGTGGTTAAAGGTCAAGGTCATTGTTAGCTTGCATTTGTCTCATTGCAATATCTCAAGAGGGCCTTGAGGGAATTTCTTCAAATTTGGCACAAACACCCACTTGGACTCAGCAATTCAACTGATTATATTACGGTGGTCAAACATCAAGGTCACTGTGGCCTTGTGTTTGTCTTGATTCGGGGAATGCGATATCTAAAGAACGCCTTGAGGGAATTAAGTCCAATTGGGCACCAACATCCACTTGGACTCAATGAGAAGGCCAACTTCACTGTGACATCATAAGGTTCTGTACAAGCACTTTTCTGGCCATTACTCAGTGTCATATCTCAGGAACAGAAGGAGAGACACTTGGTCACCCTTGTGCTGTCGGGTTAAAGGTGTGTGTTTTGTGTAGCCTCTTCACAGCAACATCCACATTTGAAGCATTATCAACTGTGACTGCTACATATGAGTCTGGACAGACATGTAAACTATAACTGCAACTTGCATCGCACTTTTTACTTCTTCTTTTAATGCTTACATTTACTGACCTACTGAAAGTGAAAATGTGACTGGATGGATTGTGTATGTGTTATTGTGTTTACCTTTTGAAAAGATATCATAACTTATATTATTAGACTTGAGTGATGTCATCCTACTACCTTTTATGTCGACTTTGAGTCTGCACACTGGTTTTAATGACTTCAGGTAAAAGTTTTGCGGCTTGCAGGATGGTGGTTACATTTCCTGTCATTTGCTGTGGATTAATTTCATTCCTCTTGATAGTGCTGAGCTTTTCCTCTATTACATTACAAAATTACACTTGATGAATCATGAAAATGGCTCCCCTGATGAAAGGCAGCCATGAATAATCCCCGCGGCTCTTTGATATTTGATGTTCCGGCTGTTACTGCCTCGTCCGCTCTGAACTCGCTCTCTGCTGCAAAATGAACGCCGTCATGCGAGATGGCATTAAACGCATCCCCTGTAATGATGATAATAATAATAATAATATCATAAGATGATAATGTGTGGCTGTGTTTCCATTTGGCCGATAAGCTCCAGGAGTCTCTTCACACACTCAGCTGTGTCTGATAGGAAAGTGTGTGAGCCGTGACGTGTGTTGATGGTAGAAACAGTGTCATCAGAGTTAACGGCTCGACGGCGCTCACCGGAACAGAAGCTGATGTGAGCCGGAGGTTGTTTTGGAAATGAAATCAAGTCGCTGTTCTGGAAAGAAGAGTGAAAATAATAATGATGAAGCTGATTACGTTCTTCAAGGATGAAAAATATGAATATACAAAGTTCCACAGTTGGTAAAGCAGAAACAGCGTGGCCAAGACACACAGGTTAGATTAAAAAGAGCTTTTTTAAATGTTAGAGGAGGAGAGAGTCGTTATAGCTGAGCCAGGTGCAAAGTGTCACAGCTGAATAATGATCCCATTTATTACAAGTTTGTTTCAGTTACAGTGTATTATGAATGTCACTGGGTTATAATTATGAATCTAAACACATTTTCCCCAATTAAATAAAATAGTTTCACTTTTGATTTTGTGTATTTGGTGTATTCGTGAAAGAAAGTGAAGCAAACACATGAATCTTTGCTTAATTGTCAGGAACATCAGAATGAAGTCACAGACTGGATTCACTATCTCGATGTTTAATGAATGAAGATTTATCCATCCATTTTTATCCGCTTATCAAGGGTCGGGTCACAGCAGGCTGAGCAAAGCACTCCAGATGTACCTTTCCCCAAGGCGTTCCCAGGCCAGATGAGATATATAATCTCTCCAGTTTGTTCTGGGTCTGCCCCGGGCCTTCTACCAGGTGGACATGTCCGGAACACCTCTAATGGGACGTGCCCTGGAGGCATCTTAATCAGATACCCAAACCACCTCATCTGACCGCTTTCGATGCGAAGGAGCAGCGGCTCGACTCTGAGCTCCCTCCAGATGTTGGAGCTCCTTACCCTGTCTCTAAGGCTGAGCCCAGACATCTCACATCTTCACAGTGACGATCTGGTGCAGCCCCCACATCACTGCAGACGCCGCGCCAAACCACCTGTCCAACTCACGCTCAATTTCACCCTCACTCGTGAACAAGACCGTGAGATTCTTGAACTCCTTTGTTTGGGGCAGTCCACTGTTTACCAACAGAGAACCATGGGCTCAGACGAGAATGAAGATTTATACTTTATTAAAACTGCCACAGCTTCAAACACTACGAGATGGTAACAAGATTCATTTGAGTGAAGAAGTATTCCAATACTTTTAACAAACCCCTTAAGTAATAAATAAGGGTATTAGAGTTAATGGTTCTGCATCATTGCAGGTTTAAGAAACACATTAGATTCATTTCCTTCATCACACAACTTTTGCACCTTTGAATTTTTCTTTCTGCAGGTTCAACCCAGCGTGACGACAGCTGAGAACTGATTTACGTTGCTATAATTACAAATAGTATTTCTCATTCTTTGTTGATGTTATTTGTTACAGATGACGAGGGTTCAGGCTCTGACGTCGGGAAGAAGTTCACCAAGTGCAGCACATGTAAATATGGAGCCGAATGTGACGAAGACTCAGAGGACGTCTGGTGAGTGTCAGACTTTGACGGCAGGATATTGTCTGTGTGTGCAGGTCTGTTTTAGAGATCAACTAACCAACCTTTGACTGAAACTTTCTTGTATGAACAAAGCTTTAAATGTTTGAGTTGTCTTTATTTGCACAAATGAATGGCAGACTCATGACACACAGATACAGCGGGAAGTGATGTGCAGGACAGGAAATAAAGTTTGAAGTGTTATTTAAACATGTATTGAAGGAAGTTGTAATTTTTTTAGATGGAAACTGTTCTTCCAGAAGTTGTGATCATACTTTGTTGTTGAAAATAGACTCTGATGATGAGATGTTTGGGAAGATGAAGATTATTTCACTGTCTGTGAGTGACTGTGTGAATTAATTTGAAAATATGAATCCCGCTCCTACAGCTCTGAAAAAGGACTTCAAAATTATGAGCTTTATCTCTCCACGCAGTCTGTGGTAAATTAATGAGCTGTGTCTTCATTTAGAAGTCTCCAAAATGTGCTTCAGCTAATGATTTAGTGCTGATGAGAGCTGCTGTGGCAGAAACATGCTCAGGCTCCAGACTGCAGACAGAAACATTCATTTTCCTGAGAGAAACACTCCTGACACACAACTCCTTCTTCTCCAGGTGCATATGTAACATCGACTGCAGCGGACACAATGAAAATCCGGTGTGTGCCACCGACGGGAACTCCTACAACAACCCCTGTCTGGTCCGAGAGGCGTCGTGTATGAAGCAGGAGCAGATCGATGTCAAACACCTGGGCAGGTGCCCCGGTAAGTCTGAGCCTCCTGCAGTGTGGGATATCAGCTTCTCTACACTCATCATGATGAGATGTGTGTGCAGGGTAAAGCTCTTTGGGGTGATGCTTTATATTGAAGCTTATATTATCTCCCTAAGTCACAGAATAATGCTGTGATATATAGAAAACTGACACCTCTGTGCTAACTGACCCCACAGCAGGCCTGACAAGCTTTACATTTCTTATGTTGAAATGGGTGAACGCAAGGTTTCTGTGGGCTTCATTAAGCTAAATTTAAGGCTTTTTAAGGCCTTATTAATGTGAACTGAGGCAGTGAAAAGCAGATTAGTGTCTAACCAACAGTACAATAAGCAGTAAACTGCATAGTAATGTACAGAACACAGAGAATAAAATATAGAATAAGTGTGTATGAATATGCTCAGATACTGTGCAGTATATACAATATGAGCAGTATGAGCATAGTAGGCAGTGCAGTAAGTACAAGATATATAGTGCAGGTGTATTTATAAGTAATGCTGTCTGTAGTAAGATATACTTAAATGATGTATGACCCATGTGGAGAATTTTTTATTTTGAACTGCATCATTCCTGCACTGCAGTGTGCAGTGAGTTAGCTCTGCAGGGATGTCTAGGAGAAATGTTCAAACTGGTATATTGTTCACTTCAGCTGCTTAGCCTACACACTGGAGTCAGACAAGCGAGACACAGATTACATTTATACGTTATTGGTCTCTGTTCAAAACAACTAACAACAAAGATGGTTGTTTTTTAGCGAGACATCACTGCGTTTCTAGCTGAGGTAGTGCCACAAAGAGCAGTTGATTTTTACCAAGTCATTGCTGCATTTCCAGCCCAGATAGTGCTACAAAAAGTTTCTTTTTTTAACTGAGACATTGCTGCGTTTCCTGCAGGGATAGTGCCACAAAAAGTGGTTGTTTTTACCAAGATATTGTTGCATTTTCAGCAGCGATGATGCCATGAAAAGAGGTTGTTCTTTTACCAAGACACCACTATGTTTTCAGCAGAGATAATGGCATGAAAAGTGGTTGTTTTTTACTGAGACATCGCTGCGTTTCTAGCTGAGATAGTGCTAGAAGGAAGCTACAGTGCCAACATTTATTCTGGTGATTGGGTTGAACAAATAGGAGGAAGTAGTGCATTTGTTGGGGACTATTTTCATCGGTGGATTAATCCTCATTTGGTGCTCTAGTGAGTATTTGTGTCAGCAGGGCGGTGTGTGTGGGATTGAGTCAAAATAAACCACAGTGTGTGTGTTCATGGCGATGAAGGAACATGTCACCCAGTGACACAGTGTGAGTCACTGATGTGTTTTTACCAGTAATGGAGCTCTGAGGCACAGAGGAAGAGGATACACCAGGCTGCAGATACTTGTTACGAGATACATTGTTAGTTGGATTTGCATGTGGGATTTGTTGACTTCACAGAAATATAAAATATCACCAGACCTTAAAGTGTTGGTGTCTGGTCTCCAACATGGCGGTGCGTCTCTACACTCAGTGATCACGCTGTTTACTGACGTGCATGAGCGATTGGGTGGAGGCGGAGGATTCACTGCGCCACGTGCGGTTTCGTGGCGGCCGGCAGGAAGCGCCGCGTGAAGCTCTGATGCCAACAATACTGTTCAGCCAATGAGCAGAGTTGAATCTAAGGATTTTCATGAAGGAAAACCAGGTGTTTTGTTAGCAGGGAGCCTGTCTGCAGCAGGTCATGTGATTATGGGAACTTGGTCGTGTGTTAGGTGCTGAACAGGCTGCAAAATGAGACATTCAGTGTCACAAAAAAGCTTGATTTGACTTATTTTTTCTACCTTTCTTCTCACTTTACCATCTTTTCTTCTGGTTGTCAGAGGTTGCAGCCTGCCTTGTATTTTCCCACATAAACTTAAGCTGCAGTAAACTTGACATGTTTGCAGCTAAATGAAGCTGTTACTGACAGTAAACACATTCTCTGGCACTTTCGTGTTATTCTGTGAACAGTTTGATTCCTGTGGATTTAGCCTGCAGCTCTAACCCACTCACAGAGTCGACCTTCGACCCCGGCTGGAGTGTGTCTGAGAGCCTCCTCAGTTTGTGTTCAGACAGATAAATCTGCCCGCTGATGCCTCCGTCACTGTTTTATTGAATCCAAATTGGAAAATCCCATCATCCAGGCTTGTTGAGCTTCAGAAAATGGCCGCCGTAACCTCAGTGCATTATGAAAGAGGCCCATTCCTGCACCAATAAACCGCCCCGTAAATGAAAAGCATTTTATGGACCCTGAGAGACTCTGAGAGGTTGACTGTCTCGCTGATCCGCAGACGAAAGACGAGACTTTCTCTGATTCGTTTTCAGTAAAAATGAAACCAGTTTGCAGGTTTGAGTCTTTTATTTACAGATTTACAGACGTTTTACTTCCTTCACTACGGTTCAGAGAGAAATATTAAACTTTTCACAGCTCAGCATTTATCTGACCGATTCAGTTTTTACCTTCTGTCGTTCTTTGTTCACATCATACCATCCCCATTTTCTATCATTCCTTGAGGCTGTTTGTTTTTCTTTCCTTTGTGCTTCCTACTTTACTTTCTGTCATGTGTCCTTCCCCATTTCTTTTCTTTCTTTTTCCTTTCTTCTGTTTCTTCCTTTTAATTTTAATACATACCTTCTTCATTTTCTCCTCTTCTTTCCTTCCTTCCTTCTTTCTTTCCTTATGTCGTTTCTTCTTTCCTTTTTTGTTTTTTTCTCCTTAAATCAGTCCTTCTCTCCCTCCTTCTTTCTGTCTTCCCACAAGTTGTTTATTTCTCTCTGCTCGTTTCTCTCCTTAAATATTACTTATTTATTTTATTCCTTTTCATTGCTTTAATCTTCTTTCTTTCCTTATTTATTTCTGTCCTTCCTTCTTCCTTTCTTTCCTTATTTCCTTTCATCTTATTTCCTTCTTTCTTTCTTTTATCTACATTCTTTCTGCTTTTTCTTTTTTTCTGTCCTTTTCCCCAGTGTCTCTCTTATAAGTCCTCTTTTTTGTGGTTTTAATCTCTCTCTCTCTTCCTCCTGCTTTTCCTTCCCTCTTTTTCCCCTTTCCTTATGTTAGCTCCTTTTACACTGCTTCTTCAAGGCAGAAATATTGTGCCGTTATGCGCCTCACCACTCTGTATGAAAGGAACAATTGCAGAGTGGACGGACAGAGTCGTCTCGTCTTTAAGCAGCAGAGGTAGTAACAGTGCTGAAATAATGTCTGTATGACAGGGATAGCTGGCAGGGCGGGTGTGACGTTTTCATGTGCCATGTTGCGACCCACTGCGGGAGATTTGAAAAGCAGCTGTTAGCAGTTAGCAGCTAACCTGAAGAAGAAGAGCAGCGGCTGAAAATGTCCACAAACAGTGAAACAGTGAGGTCCTGGAGCTCCTTGCCCTCCGAGCAGAGGACGAGATCAGCCGCCATGTAACAGGGAGAGTACATGATTGTTATTGACATGTTAAAGCTGTTGTTATTGTTATTGTTTATAATGCCTGCCGATAGGTATGTTATATGTCGCCCATGCTGTTGTGTAATGTGTCACACCTGTCACACTTTTATTGCTTCCATGATGCCGACGCACTGGAGCGACACGATGCCGCCATCCTTTGGTTCTGTGTAAAAATGCAGAGGCGGCTTAAAGAAGGGACTTTGTTGCAGCTCTATAGCACCATCTCTGTGTTGTTTCTTCTATTCTGTCTCTCCTTCAGTCTTCAGTCTTTTCTTCTATTTTCTTCCTTCTTTCCTTTAAGTCTTTCCTTCTCTCCTCCCACTTGCTAATTCCTGTCCTTCAGTTTTTCTTTCTTTCTTTCCTTCTCCCCATGCCCTTTCTTCTTCTTCCCTTTCTGTCTAGTTATTCTAATGTTTCTTACATTCTTCTAACCGTATTTATCTATTAAGTTTCCTCCTTTTCTATCTTCCTTTAATTTTTGTTGTTTCTTTCTTTGTCTCTTTCTTTCTTCTTTCCTCTTTTTTCTTACCTCTTTTTTTAGCCTGTCCTCTTTTTCTTCCTTCTCTCTTTCCCCCTTTCCTTGTGTCCTGTCTTCCATCCTGTTTTTCTCTTTCTTTGTCACCTTTCTTCCTTTAATCCTTTCGTCTTAACATTGTCATTGTTTTCATCTTTAATTCATCTCTCCAACTTCCTGTCCAGGTCTTCCTTGTTTTCCTCCTTTTTCATATTTTCAATAATTTTTCCTGCTTTGTCTTCTATTTTCTTTCTTTTTCTTTCTGTCTAGCTTTCCTCCTTCTTTCCTGGTTTCTTTTTTCCTCCTGTTTTTTCCCTTTTATCCTTTCTTCTTCCTTACATCTGTCCTTCATCTTTTCCTGATTTCTTTTTTTTATATCTGTCTGTCTCTTTCTTCTTTCTCATGCATCTCCTTGTGTTCTTTTTTCTTTAGCAGATCTTAAATCACAAAGTTCCCCAAAACTAGAAGATTTCCATCCAACAGCAAAAAACCTCAACTTCACTCTGAGAAATGACATTTTTAATACTTAAAGACTTGCTACACCTCAGTCAGACGCACAGAGAGTCTCTGTCTCATATTAATATATTATTCTGTTTAAATCTTAGCAGATAACTCTCTCTGAATCACACATTTCTCTCCTCACTGCTGCTGTTTAATTCCTCCACCTCTAACATTATTTAAGTGCTGCAGACGGAGATCATTATTCCACATTAAGTTGCTGATGTAGTAAAATGCAGGATTGATGTTGTTTCACTCTCGCTGAACACTGCTGACTGCACAACTGTGACCGTTTCATCTCTGCCATAAATCAGCCTCATTATTGAAACCGTGTCAGACAAATTAATGTGTCTAATCACCAATGTTTTCAATTAACCCACAAACCAAGCATGCAGTTTGTTTCCGTGTGAGCTGAGCTGTGATTCCACAAGGCATTAATCCACACCTTGTTACACGTCCTGTTTTAATCCGACGTAGAGGAATTATTATTGGGTCAGCACTGACTGCTGCCTCTTATATCTGTAGTCTTATAGTGACGCCACAAATCTGTCAGAATCAAAAAACTGCAACTTTGAGGGAAACCTCACTAGTGGTGGTAGACCAGTGGCAGACTGTATAGAAATACTGTTACAAGTAAAACCTCTGCTTTTAAAAGAACAGAAGTATTACAGCACTGATGCAATGTTTCAGTCGTTTTGACATCCTTATCAGGGACACGTCCATTAAGAAACTGTTAAGAGACTTTATCAAACTAATGTTGCTACAAAACGTTCTCATGCATATGGCATCAGTTGTAACACTCACAGGGTAGCTGCGCAGGCCGCCTGCTGCATTGCCTGACGTCATCATGTCTCGGCCAAAAAGTCACATATGAGCACACCTCAGCCTACGGCCAACCAACACATACATTCTGCACCTCTGTGAGAGGAAATAACTCTCCACACTAGTAGATGGTGTTAGTCTGATTTGGCATTAAAAAGAGAAACCTCAAGACTGTCATGACGCTAGTTAGCCAGTTAGCACATTAACAACACAATCCAGTGTTGAAAGAACAGAGCATATTTCCTGTGTGTCAGTGAACAATAACACCAACCATCAGAAAATGTTTCTGCTGCAGAGCTCAATGACTAAAGAAAAATAATCTGACCTTATATAATAGGTTTCTTTTGGTCTCACTCCCTCTTGCCTTTAGCTCTTTGATTACTTTCCTCACTTCCGTTTCTCTTCATGTTCGCTGAGCTGATTTTTTTCACCAGCAGGCTCCGTTGATGCCCATTTAACATGTTGAATTGGCCGAGAAAAGGCCACTTGGGGCCGACAAGGGGCAACTCTGAGGGAAACACCGCACTGACCAGGGTAACAGACGCTCACTGACAGCCCAATATTGTCTGTCGACTGTGAGCTTGGTGCGTCAGAGCCTTTCAAAGTCATTAAATAGTCTTAAATTAAACTTTTTAAGTTCTTAATTGCCACTAACATTTTATCTAATTTCATTTATCCATCTTTTAATAACTTTTTGTCAAAATGAGTCAAGCTCCTGTGTGAAAATCCATATTTCTAATGTTACAATTCTTACCTGTATGTAGATTGACCTAACTTACTCTAATAACCATATTCCTACATAAAATCTACCTCTGCATGGCACTACATTTAAACCTTCACACTGACCTGCAGTGCTTGAATAAGAAAAATATGATTTGTCTACAGATCAGTCTTAAATTTGGTTAAAATTGATCTTGAAAAGGTCTTAAAAAGAATTTAAGTTAATTGTCTGATTAATGACGACGCACTGACTCATTAGCCAAAAGACAGCGTGCCATGCCAGCATCAAGTGCATAGACTGTCTAAAAGTAATGGACATAGCCACCATGACGTCACCCATTGGTTTGTGGACTCCTGTTTGGAGGCCTCCAGTTTGGCATTTTGGAGCCTGATGTGACCGCATTTAAAAGAGAGACTGGCGCTGTGGAGAAGAGAGGGATGGATCTGGCTTATAGACTGTGATGACACCTGACAATAAGCCACTCAAAGTGTCCCCGCCCTTAAATAAGCATAACTTTAAGTCATAATTAAATGTAAATGGGTGAGTTGTATAAAAAGTCCTACTGAATATGTGCACTAATGTCTCTCCTGTTGAAGCCGCCGGTGAGTTCCTGCATGTTTCATAAACTTTTTATTGTGATGACGAGGGAAGTTTTTCATTTATAAAACCACCGTAGATCAAAAATTTGTTATAGAAAGACTCCTAATTGACCTTGTTTGCAGTTCCAGGTGTCATGTCAACAGTTTTACAGACATTCCGCTTGTAATAGTGGCTAATGGGGAAATTGCGTTTTGGAAAATTGACTGCAAGGCTGAACAACATTCCAGGGGTCCTGATTTTAACATGGGGGTCTATGAGAATTGATTGTCTTCTGGAGCCAGCTCTAAGTGGCCAGTAGGAACTGTAGTTTTTGGCATGTCGACGTTTGCCTCATTTTTCAGCCCAAGTTTGTTGCTTGGTCAAGTGCACCCCCATGCATGGAGCGGACAGCATTGTGCCTATTAGGCAGAGATTATCAGAAATTGTTATGGACGCACATTAACTAGTGCCTAAGGAGCCTTGATTTACAGAAAAATACAAGCGGTACCCAGAGAATATTTTAGAGTTACCCGTGATTTTCTGCCTTTCTGTCTCATGTCTCCCGTATCTACAGCCCTGCCTTTAAAGTCGTGAAAATGAGCGCAAAGTTTGTCCATTCTGCAAACCTCCACAAGTTCGATATTTTTGGACATGACCAAAAAAATTAATCGTTAATAGTTTGCAGTTTGTTGCAGATCTGTTTTAGGTTATAACCAAGCGGCAAAAACGGAGTCTGAAACTGAAGCCAATACAGAAGTGCCTAAAACTGCACTCCTCTAATGTCCACTTGAGGCTGGCTCCAAGAGTGTTAAAATGTCCAACTTCACAGCAGAAATAAACATGTTTACAGCCTGGTACAAAAAACGTTTTTATTCTCTATAGCTAATGTCCTCCTTCATGACAGCTGCACAGGAGGTGAATTTTTATATATGTCGCCCATTTACATTTATTAAGGCTTAAAGTTCGCATAACTGGGGGCCCTCACTCCTCCACAGCACCAGCCTCTTGCCCAAATATGGTTACTCCTGCCACCAAAAAACAAGACGGTGATAGCCGAAATGTTTAACTCAAGGCGTCAAAACAGGAATCCAAAAAAACATCACCGTAGCTTAAAACATTGATAATTTTCCTCGTGGTATTTAATGATGCAGACATTCTTACATATTCAAGTCCACATTTTATTCTTGGTATCAACAGCAGCTTTTAACGAAAAAAGTTAAAAACACAGACTTGAGATACGTCACGTTTTTTCTTCTGATCTATTACTGAATAATTTGTGGTCTCTCAGAGGAGGAGGGGGGGGTGTGAGATACAAACCTCATTTGCAGTCACAGTTTGCTGTCTGATGTTTTTCAGAGTCTGTGCCAACACCCTGAGCTCTCCCAGGCTCAGTACATCCTCCGAGTATCTTCTAAGATCTGATTTATGTTGATAGACTCACCTTGAATCACAATGTGTCGTCTTTGTGGAGACACACTCTCAGCTCTGTCTCTGCGGGTGTTGGCAGGAGACGGTAACCCGGCAGGATTTATGGATTTCTTGTCAGTGGTTATGGCTTGAAGGTGGCCGGTGACCAAGCGTCTGATTGGCTCAGGGAGGTGATGGGTGGGTGGGTGGGGAATGTGGGTGTCTTGCACCCTGAAGTGAAGAGCACCTGCCCTCTCCTCTGATCTGCTGTCTCCTCAGGGCGCCGGGCCAACATTAACCAAACGCCAGAAGCCAGAATCAAAGGATTTGATCTGAACTGTGTCACAGCAAACACATCACGTTGTTTTTATTGTTTATGGAAGATAAAACTGCAAAGCTCAAAGTTTTTTCTTTCATGCCAGTTTTAAGTTTTGCCGGTTTAATAATCCATCACTCACACGTACTTTACAAGCCTATGGGTTGTTAGCATAATCTGTGTGGTTTAGCCATGCTAGCAGCACCACTGTGCTTAATGCAGGGTTCAGACTTGACAATATTTTTCTTTGTTAAGGTGGCGACTGTGTCAGATAATTGATCCTACGTTCTTGCCATCACTCAATCTGTAACCATGACAGACTACACATTGGTCCCTGACCAATCACAGCCTGCTGTCTGTCATGTCCTTTAATGGGGAAGGAGATGCTAGGGATTGACTTCAGGGAGCAAGAGTGTACAGCAGGGGTGTCAAACTCATTTTAATCCATTGATCACATATAGTGTGCTGGACCAGTAAAACCATTGGATAATACATTCTGACAATGTTCAGAACAGATGATAAACAGCTTGATGTCTTCAGAAAAATAAGTACAATTTCAACTTGTCTCGGTTTCTCAGCATGCAAGTCTTTACAAACTCACCCTTAGAGTCTGGCCAATGGTGTAGTGGTAGTTGGTTAGATTGGTGTCCTACTCAGTAGATGGAGGGATTACTTGGGAGAACGTTCTTATACTCACCTATATATTTCAATGACTTCTTGGCTGATAGGTGGGTGTACTGTAAACAACCAGAAAAAGAGGTGGATATATCCCGTATACTTGCATATACCCTCCACTACACTACTGAGTATGGCTATGATGCTCATGCTATTTTGTTAACAATGAGGTAGCTAGCTTTCACAGCTGCGTCAGTGATCACTCAGCTATGACTAAAAACAGATTGCAGTTTCCTAAAACCTGCCAACAATTCATCCTCTGTATTCTCTATTGTCCTTGTCTGTTATACAAGTTCTTGTATTTTCATGCATGGCTTTCTCACTCTCCAACAAAGCCTTAAAGTTTTTGTCCTACATAGGAGATAACATCCTGCATGTGGAGATAATGTATATCTTGTATAATATCCTGTAGATAGGAGATAATTTCTTGTATGCAGGAGATAACATATCCTGTATAATATCATATATAAGGGAGATAAAATCCTGCACATAGGAGATAATATCTCCTACAAGGTAACATCCCATATACAGGAAATAATATTTTGCATGTAGGAGATCATATATACCTTGTATAACATCCTGTAAGTGGGAGATAACATGCAGCTTGTTTATTATCTTGTATGTAGGAGATAACATCCCGCACGTAGGGGATAATATCTTGTTTGTCTGCGATAATATCTCCCACAAGACAACATCCCGTACGTAGGAGATCATTTCTTGTATGTAGGAGATAACATCCTATATATAGCGGATAATATCCTGTATACAGGAGATAACATATATCTTTTATAATATCTTTTGTGTAGGAGATAACGTCCCGTATGTAGGGGATAAGATCTTGTTCATCTGAGATCATATCTCCCACAAGACAACATCCCGTACATAGGAGACAATTTCTTGTGTGTAATAGATAACATATATGCTGTATAATATCTTGTATGTAGAAGAAAACATCCCGTATGTAGGAGATAACGTAGAGCTCCCATAATATCTTTTGTGTAATAGATAACATCCTGTACTTAGGAGATAAAAGTATCTTGTATGTAGGAGATAACATCCTGTATGTAGGAGATAATATCTCGTATGTCTGAGATACTATCTCCAACGAGATAACATCCCGTACATAGGAGATAATACCCTATATGTAAGAGATAATATCTCCTATGAAATAGCATCCCGTACATAAGAGATAATATCTTGTATGTCTGAGATAATATCTCAGATGAGATGACATATCATATGTAGGAGACAGTGTCTTGTATGTCTGAGATAACAAATATCTTGTATAACATCCCATATGTAGGAGACAATATCTTGTATGTCGGAGATAACATTTATCTTAGATAATATCTTGTATATAGGAGCTAACATCCTGTACATAGGAGACAATATCTTGTATGTCTGAAATACTATCTCCAACAAGATAACATCCCGTACATAGGAGATAATATCTTGTATGTAGGAGATAACATCTCCTATGAGATAACACCCCATACATAAGAGATAATATCTTGTATGTCTGAGATAATATCTCAGATGAGATGACATCTCATATGTAGGAGACAGTGTCTTGTATGTCTGAGATAACAAGTATCTTGTATAACATCCCTCATGTAGGAGACAATATCTTGTATGTAGGAGACAACATATATCTTGTGCAATAACTTGACTCCATGCTCAGTAATTTTACACTGACTGTTTTAATTGTTAAAGCCTAACCAGGGACAGGGGCTGCAAATCCGCCATGGCGAGGAACCTGTAAAGATTGTATCTACTTTGCATTTTACATATGAAGCAGTGTGTTATACATTTGTCTTTGTCAGATAAACAAGTAAATAAACAAATAAATAAATAAAGAGAAGGTTAAAAACATTCTGACATAGTCTTTTTGTCGGTACATCTTGAGGTGTCCTAAATGCAGCGGCGGTTAGTGTCCGCTATGATACGCTAATAAAACAATCAAGAGTTGCACTTGACGCCCATTTTCACTCCCACTATCCTACATCTGCCGGGTCTGTTTGTTATTAGGCTGATATTGTGTCAGTCTCAGTCTGGTTCATTGGTCCACGTCAGTTTGATTGACAGGTTTCACACTGGCCCAAACAAACCGGACTGATGAGGCAAATGAACCAAAAAGCACCCCAAAATATCATTGTTTGTTGAAGCATTAAGATTTCTCCTCATAAGAGCAGAAAAAACAGACCCAAACCAAGGCACGGAGGTGTGCGTATGTTTTTGATGTTATAGTTTTAGATTGATTTTTTTTTCTAACATCTGCAGGTTGTTATATAATCAGGAATTTCTTTCATTTTCAAGCAGTATTTTTCTTTCTGTGTGTTCTTTGACAATACAAAGAGAGAAAGAGGAGGGAGAGGTATGAAGGGGGAAAGAGGGATGATGATGGTGAGAGGGACAAACAGAAGGAGGGACGGAGGGGGGAGGAGGAGAGGGGGAGGAAACAAAAAGACAGAAAGAAGGAGAGAGAGAGTTTTGTCAATATTTCCTCAGGATTGATGGAGCATTAAAAATGGATGAGTGTGTGTGTTTGTCTCTTTGTGTATTTCGGTCATACCTCTAAGTGTGTGTGTGTGTGTGGCAGTATAAGGTGTGTGTGTGTGTGTGTGTGTGTGTGTGTGTGTGCTCTGTTTAACATTCCCAGCAGCTCCTCCTCCTGCAGACAGCATGAAGACATGAAGCCCGTCAACAGAAAAATAACCACCACAACAACACCACACCGAACCTGCTGCTTCTTTGTTTGTTTTGTTTGTTGTCACCCACACACACTCACACACACACACACACACACACACACATACACACACACAGTCTGGCTCAGATTGACCCTTCACCACCTCGACTGACAAACGGAGCGAGACTCAGACGTCGAGTAAACATCCGCCGACATCCTCCACTTCCTTTAGTCTGTCCTGAAGAGTAAATAACACACACACACACACACACACACACCGCCAAAAACAGATTCAAAAAGACACTACACAACAGCAGGTAGAAAGTCAAACAATCAGGTGACAGTTCATACTGAGCAAAATTGAAACTCTCATAGCAATGCCTGAATGTGAAGACAAATGTGTTAATACTTATTTAAAGCAACAGTAACTGTCTGTCTGTCTGTCTGTCTCTCTGTAATTGACTCTGTCTGTCTGTTTCCTCCACAGCTGATAAGGAGAAACTGGGGAAGAAAGATGACAGCAGCCCCTTCAAAGTGAACGTGTTAGGTAAGATATCTTACACCTTAAGTCTAATTTTTGAAGTTTCATTGATCAGTAATAATAACACTGATACTCATGTCTACATATTGCGTGCAAGGCATCCTCCTACGTTCCGGGATGGTCATGTAACACAAGCACATGGTTAAGTGTAGGCAACAAAAACATATGGTTAGATTTAGGACAACACATCATGGTTGGCCCTACCTTCATATCGGAAGCAAACAGTGGGCCCCACGGCTGAAAGTCTAGGGTTTGTTAGACCCACCCACCACTCCCCCACCAGCCCTGTGGAGACTTTCCAGCTCCTTATATTACATTGTTACCAGCAGTGTTTCAAGTTGACGCCATCCAGCGGGATGTCATACCACCATTAAAGGTGCAGTTTGGCAGCGTTATCAACCAAAGTGGCCAGTCCATGTATCATACTGCCATGACAGGTGCGGTGTATTATACACCACAAAAGGTGGCTTTTAGCTTCTGTCTGTCGTGATAGTTGGAATCATAACATTTCTATCCACTTCCCAAACCTGCAAACCCTGGATACTATGCGTCCTGACCTAGAACTATTAGATAAATAAAAACTGAGACAAAAGCTATGTTTTGTTTTCGTTGATGAGACATGACGAAAATGTTAGTAGTGGACTATCGGACGTTGAAAGCCAAGAACGGCCATGCTTGTAATGATCTTAAAATGCCACATGAGCAACAGGCAGATAAACTCTAGCAAATAGTCTGCACTAGAATATTACACTAACCAGCAGAAACACTCAGAGCAGAGCAGCGTCAGCCGTTGGTGCGAGTTGTAAGCTGTAATTCAGCAGTAAATAATCAGCCGTGTGTGTCTGACTGTGGATGGTGGAGCTGCTGAATGGATTTGTGGAGTTTGTTAGTTGCAGCGGTGGCTGTTAGCAGCTAGCTCTGCTTGTTAGCCGCTGAACGGCAGCGGAGCAAGCAGCCACTGGCTACTGGACTTCACAGCTTCACCCTGCAGGACTCCACTCAGTCCAGACTGGAGAAGGTTTCTGGGTTGATGGTGTTTGACAGGCAGGTAGGAGGCTCAGTTATCTGTCAGTGGAGCTGTGCTGTAAGTAAACAGTCTGAACTCAGATCAGTTTAGTTTGAATCACCAACTCTGTGAGAGGACACGAGTTTAAACCTCCAGACTCACATGTTGCAGATGAAGAAAGAATTCAGGCTTTAATCAAGTTATTTTTCTGCTTCTTAACAGTCAGATGGATGGTTTCATACCAAAGTTCCAGACATACTAAAAGAACTCACATACTGTTTTAGCTTAGCATACTTAGAATAGAATATGGAATTTTGGGTGCATCCATTAAGCTCCTCTGGGTTCTGTTCATACTGTGGCTTCGGAGTCACGGTCACTGGCAGCTCTGCTACACTACATTCATTATAAAACCTTTTCAAACACAGCTGTGTGTATCCGTCAATGACGCCTGTAGAGGTTCGGCACAAATACACAAACCATTACGGCAGCTACGCTGGCAGAAATCAGTCAGTGCATTAATGACCGCAGAGACTCTGTGTTAATTTTCTGTCAGATTATATAACCACATTGTAAATCCACGTTCCTGCCTTTAATGCAGCTGATGGAAAGACTTCCTGTGGCCTTTCAGCAGCCTGTTAACCTGCGTCTGAACCGGCTGAGGAGCAATAACCGCAGAATGAAACTTAATGAAAATCTCCTTAATACACAATAATGTCCTCACAGAGAGGGAAACAGAGCAGGAAAATCAAAATCCTCACAGCTCTGAATCTCTGCTGATACTGAACATAATGTGAGTACACTGTTCTTTAAGCCGCGTGACGCTGTAATTTCTCATAAGTAAACACACAGATTAGTGGAGCAGAACGAGCGTTACCCACCGAGCTGCACGATGCAAATGTTGAGTTTGGAGATCAAAGAGGAGATGAAACAGAATCCAGAGGGTTTTATTATCTGCAGCTCGCTCTGTGCATTGATTTCGCCGACTAAAACGTCTCAGGAGGATTGATTCCTCCACAGCTCTGTCAGTTCCTTCACTTTGTATTTTAACTTGCACTCAGAGATGGACAATAGAAGGATCGGATTAAACCGCTGCATTGTCAACATCACAAACAGTGAAGGACACAGCGACGCATGTCTCACTCTGATAATGTGAGACACAAGAACTGAGACAGGCTGCGTTCACAACCGCAGTGATCACATTCGTTTATCTGAATTCAACAGTGGTGCCTCCTATGGTTCGTCCAGGTGACCACGATGACCTTCAGCCAATAAAACGCTGTTTGAGGACGTGTCCTTCCAGTGAATAAATCATTCAAAAACAATAATGAATGAATAAAACTGCAGTCTGTCTGTTTCTTATCCTTGACGACGTGTTTTTAGCCACTCATGGTTCCTAAAGACTGTAATGTAAGTTCTGTTGTGTTCACGACACAACTGTTTGCAATACAAATTTTCACTTTGCGTTTCTTGCGAGTTTGAACGCTAGAATATTTTGTTTTGACTCGATTCATATGCACAAATAATTAGCATCTTATGTGCATTAAATTACATGTACCTTAGTGCCCAAAAAACATACATTTCCTTGAGAGAGGATACAGCCGGTTATGCTAACTGTGGTAGTGCTAACTTGATAGTACAACCAAAAACTGTTAAAACAGACAAATGTTTTCATAATTTACCAGATAATCCCACCTCCTCCCTCATTTTCCTTCAAGTGAGCTGCTTTTTATTTCTGTTTTAATAGAAGTAGGACATGGTGTCATACAGCTCGGGTAAGCAACAGACCGACATGACGAGCCTCTCCTTCATTTTTCCGATAAATGAACTTCCGCCGGTACTTCCTGTGGGTCATACGTTCCTGGAGTCGAGAGGAAAAAACCCGGAATCTGGAGTTTGGTATCCAGTTCTTACAAAAGTCTGCATTCACGGAAACAACCTTTAAACAAAAGGAATTGTGGGTAGAAAGAGACAGATGCAGTCAGCACAGAGTAAAGCCTGATTAGATGCTGATATTCTGCTCATTAACCATCACATTGACTCCAGTAAATAAAAATAATGAACGCTTCTGCCAAAATCCCTCCACAGTTTGGCTGGAGGACAGTTTACAAAAAGCTCCAACAAGCTCACTGCTTGTGAATCATTAAAATGTTGTTTGAAAACCCTGATTGGCCTTTAATTTGTCTTTTTGAGCCCAAAAACAAGAACAAAAATACCAAACAAGCCATGCGGAGGAGATGCTGCTGGATTTCCACTCATCATTTGCTGCTCAGTGATCATTTCTGTGTCACATTATAATCATCGAAAAAGAAAAAAAAACAGCAAAATATGGGCTCTCAAGCAAATTATGGTCATTAATGTTTTCTTCTCTCTGAGCTGCTCTCGGGGAGGTTTGTAGGAAAGTGCTGGAAAGATTCCCAGGATGTTGAAATGACACATTTGTTGAGTCTGTAATTACAGCATCACTAATGCAGCCATAAAGGTATCATGTTCGTGATTATCCTCTCTGTGCTGTAAGTAATAGACGATAAGTTAATGCTCCGCTTCCCATAACAGCAGCTGGAATAATCCTCAGTGAACACATGAAAACCTCACGACGATGGTTTGATGGTTTGCTCCTCTTACCTGGAATTAAAAGATCCTGCAGGTTGGAAAGAGTGCAAATCCTGAGTTTATGAAACCAGACTTCATAATCTCTAGTATTTCTGACAATTTGACAATTTAAAAGGTTTCATTAAACTTCTTGTTTTTTTTTTAAGACTTGTAAATCTCCCAAATGTCCTGTTAGTTCTGTAGTCGTGAAGTGCCGAGCAGTGAACTTTAAACTCCCACACACACAGTTTATCAAAGGCTTTCTTCGTGTTGATGTGACTTTGGTACATTGCATATCAGTCATTTTAATGAGCAGTGCAGATTGCTTTGTAGGCTGTTTCTTTATTACTGCACTGAATTACAGGGAAGAGACAGCTGTGTGTGATTGAAGAATCCCTTAATGAGCAAAGCATTTGTGTTTTATGATTTATCCGTTCAACACAGCAGAGCGGCCGACAGAAGGACTGAATTCATTTCTATTTTTCTTTTTCTTTTTTTAACAAAATCACTTGATAATTCATGTTAATTCTTCTTATCATAATGATGACATCATGCACTCTTACTAAAATTAAGAATTCAACCATACTCTGATAATCCCAGGTTACTCTCTGGCTCCTGCTCATAGACAACACCTAAAGACTGGGACTGTATGAGTACAGCATTAACTGTGTCTGTATCTGTTCAACCAACTAGATCATCTGTGTCCCAGAGTGGGCGGGGTTTCAACCAGAAGTGGGTGAAACAGGACATGAAATAAGGATACGGATACTGACACATTTTACTCGGATGCTACTCGTACACATATATACACATTTATCCCGATACTTGTTTCATCCGAGTATTTGGCTCAACTCTACTAAAGACCGTCCTGATTCTGGCCAACCTATGCACATTAAGAAACAATGCAATAACAAACCTGCAGCTCAGCACCAAGATAAAATGCTGGTATTGTATATTTCTGCAAACCATGTTACATTTGTGCATTATTATTATTTCAGTCAGGAGAGACTGGTTCTGAGAGAAAAGAATATTAATTTATTTATATTCCAGGAGGGCGGTAGAGACGTAGTAGATTAGGGAACCCCGCACCTGTGGTGGTGATTAGATGAAGAGGGAGCTGAGGATCTGGATGTGAAGAGGAGTGGGCTTTTGATGAGCTCGTCCTGGGCTCTGGATAAGGTGACTGGAGATGAATGGGGTGGAGGAGGAGGGGGTGATTCCACCTACAATGACAGCTGACAGGAGCAGAGAGGAGGACAGGTTTAAAGTTTGGCAGAGGTAGCATGAATGACTGAAGGAGATCATGGCAAAGTTTGATTGCTAACTGGGAGAGGGAACGCCCAGAGTCAGCTGATTGGAGGAAGCGGTGGAAGTGGGACAGAGAGAGAATTGTGAATGTACATAGCATAAAGAAAGTTTTGATTAAACTTACGCTGTGCTTCATGTGGCAGATACATTTCAACAACGCTGTGGTTAACGCGTGGTTAGGTTTAGGCACAAAAAACACTTGTTAAAAAAACAGTTATGTGTAGAAAAACAGTCTCACTCATGAAATGTTAGTAAATTTGTGAGTAAATTTGCACATAAAATACTTTGGTACTAAAAACCTACACTGGATTCATGAACACTGCAGAAGATTTAATTGTAGGCACGTGTGTATGTTCATGAATGCCAGTCAATCATAAATTGACAGCGTGCTCCTGCTAGTCAGCAGTTAGCATACATCCCTGCCCATGAGTAGCCAGTGACCATCATACATGCAGGTGATAACTACTGTGGATAGGTGCATCCTGTCAGCCTGTGAACATGCGGCAAACAAAGACAGACAGAGAAAGAAAAACTTTTCCAGCACTGAGACTGAAGTTATTTACGGTTAAGTGCGGTTGAGAAAAACATTTGATTTTCTTCTGTTAGTAGTGGTGTGACAGGGACAGGTAAATCAAAGGCCTGGAAGGAGGCAACAGGTGCCGTTAACTCTGTGTCCTCTGTTGTAAGAACCATTCAAGAAGTTAAACAAAAAAAGTTCAACATGAAACTAGATGTAAAAAAAAAACACAAGAACACACAAAAAATCTTATTAAGTCAACATTCAGTGTGAATCTGAATTTTCATACTGAAAATTCAGATTCACACAAATTTGTTCTGCTGACGTTTCATGAATGAGACCCAGTGTGTTTTGGTTTAAAATACACTGTTTGGGGGCGCAGTCCCGCCTGGAAAAACAGCAATGTCTCAGTAGCAAAAAAACGCTTTTCACTGCACCGTCTCAACAGGAAATGCAGCAACATCTCCGTAAAAAAAAACAACCACTTTTCCTGATACTATCTCGTCTGGAAACACAGTGACAGGTTGCTAAGAAACCACCAACCTTTGGTGGCTAAAAAGCAGCTGGAAACACACTAATGACAGCAATGAATCACAAACGAATGTGTTGTTTGTTGGTCTCAAACAGTGGTCTGCAGCTTAGCTGCCGTCTCACCAAGGTGTCACGGCGTCCACCATCGCCTCCATCTACTGACGACAATGTTAGATCACAAACTTTACATACATCTGAAACAGGCAAATGTAACATATTCACGGGTTAGAGAAACATACAATGACACATTTTCTTTTGGTGACTGGGCTGAGCTTGTCTTTGATTATATGCCTTTATTGTTGCTATCACTGTAACAGTAGTAATGACATATCTAACACTATATTAAATTGCATTCTGTTACTTATTTTGTTGTGTGTTATATTTCAATATCGCCATGTTTTTTTCCTTTCCATTAAACATATTTCACATTACTTTATCGTTATGATGTAGTGTGTGTATGTAACATACAGCTATTTTGCACAGAAATTGTCTATAGAGCCATATACCTAAATTAATTTTATGGATATTATATATTACTCATTTACACCTATGTAAATCATGTATCTATATTTATAATATGTATAGTACATACATCTTGGGTACCTGTTTCTCAGTTACTACCTCCAGAGGGATTCATCATTTCTGCACATATATATTTACATCATTTGTTGATAAAGTCCATATTAAATGTTGTACAGAGATTTTTAATGTATTTACTGTTTTAAAGTGTATTTATGTCATTTAAAGAGTTCTTTATCTGTTTTCTTGTGCTGCTGCCTTAATCTGTTCTTTTTGTGTGGACGGTGTTTAGCTGTTTTATTGGACTATTTTAATGACTACAAATAGAGGCTGTTAAATTTAAATAAGACCAGTTGAAACACTGTCCAACACTCACCTGTACAGCAGCTGATCCTCCAGTATCTGCAGCAGCTGATCGTCCTCTCATTTTGTGTTTTTGTTGTTTAGAAACCACTGGTCTGGACCATGGTGACGGTTTCTACGCCGGGATGCCGATCCCCTGCGCCGACAGCTACGCCGGCTTCTGTGTTCACGGGAAATGTGAGATCAAATACAACATGGCCACCTGCAGGTGTGTGACTGCCCAAACTATGACTGCTCACACTTGTGTGTTGTGTGCTTGAATCATTCTGTATCACCATCAGAGTGCTCCGCCGTCATTTACTCGTACCTACAGACCCTTTTAGGGCTGACATCATGATGATGTCATTTTATTAGCTAAAGGCAAAAACATGCCTCTCCCCCACAGGGCTGTAGGCTACATAGGAGTCTTCAAATGTGGTCTTGTTGTGTTATTGGGAGCCAGAATAGAAGGAGTCATGGCTCAAAACCAGCCGCCACTGCCCGTCAACAAAAACAAAGATGGTTAAATGTGATCAGACCAAAGGACTGGACGGAGGCCATCATCAAAAATGCTCACATGTGCAGCGCACACTTCATATCAGGTTAGGGACAAAGTATTTCCTGTTGTAGGGATGAAGAACGTTATGTGTATTAAGGGTTATCATGTCCACCTCATCAGAAACTGGGGAGCTATTAAGAGGAAGATTGGATTTCTCTGGAACGCTAACTTTTTAGCACATTAGCTAACGTTAGCTTCCATAGCAAAACAAACAAGATTGGCTTCCTGTGACATCATCCATCCACTGAGTGAGAGCATACGGGTCGGCCAGTCTGGTCCCGTTGGTCAGTGTTTACTTCTTCCAGTAACACTGGCGGTCCCGGAGAGTGAGTGACCTGACATGGTGCGTTGGTAAATTCAGTCTGACGCTCTACACTAAAATGAGAGCCCTGTTGGTGGAAGAAACGGAGCCTTATATTTCTACATGAATGAACCAACGCTTCACTCCGCTCGGCGCTCTGCTGCTCCGTCTCCACAGACAGAGTGTCCAGAGTGCGCTCTGCCACTCTGAGAGTGCGCTGCTCTGGATAACCCAACGCTACATTCAGACAGCGCTCCCAATTTATCAACGCTCCAGTTTGTGTCAGAGTGCGCTCCTGAACGCACCACTCACATCATCTTCCTCCATTGTCTAAAACAAGACAACAGAACTTGCTAACTAGCTAATGTTTGTAGGGAATTGTTTTGCCTCCAGCTAAGCCCCGCCCACCAAAAAACATCATAATGTTCACCATCAGTAAGAGGGTCTCTACTTCTGCTGCTACTACTGGTACGACAGTTAGTATTTTTATTATAAACACTGCTGCCGTTGTCCTGACGGGTTCAGGGTTGTTCTTCCCAGTACACAGCTCACCTGTAGATTTAAAAAATAAAAATGTCATCACTGACACGAGGATGTTGTTTTTCACAGATGTTGTGTCGCTCAGTTGTTTAAATCCTGCTGGCACAACAAGTTGTATGAGGTTAATTTTTCTGTCACTCAGTCTGAATGAACATAAAAAAAACACCTTCACAGAAACGATCCTGTTGCTTTTTGTCTACATCAGACCAGGTAAATAACTCCTCTCAGTAATTTGTCCATGACACATATTCACAGTGTTCACATACCGAGTATTGACCTGTGGAGGCTGTTCAGAAGTGCTGCTCTGCAAATTCCGTCGCCCTGGCTGGGTCTGTGAAAAAATGTTCCTTGCCATTGACAGTGACCTGTAGTTTCACAGGGTAGTGCATACCAAACCTCACTCCGGTTTAACCTTCAGCAGCTCTCTCGCTCTTTTAAACATGGCACGACGTTTTACTACCGCTGGGGGGGTCGTCTGGGAAGTGACCTGCTGGATCGTGGCTGCTTTTGGTAGTATTTCTTCCAGCTGGTGAGTGTCATGCATTTTGAGAGTGAAAGTGCGAGGAGGTTCACTGTCACTGTCGTCTTTCAGACGTTAAGCAACAATGTCTTTGGGTTTCTTACCCATTTCAGCGCCCACCTTTACATACAGAATTCGTAGGCTTTGCTCCCTGATGTGTCCCCTCGAGATCGGTGCATTTGTCAAAAAGCCGCTCTTCCACTGTTTTTAAGCGCCCAACGACATGCTTCAGCTTGCTGATTGTATCAGCAGTAGAAGACGCACTGTGCTCCAAGTTTACTAGCTTGTTAGCATGCTCCTTCACGGTAGCTGCAGCAGAGAGGGCGGTGTTGGTTTAGCATTTGAGAGCTGACAGTTCATCCCCTGACTGTGGTTGAAAGTTTGTCAATTTTGCGTTGATTTTGGCTACAGCCTCAGTCTTCAGTGAGAGTATTTGAGTATGGAGCGAAGCAGCAGCCTCCAGTGTCTTGTTGTTTCCCAGCTCTTGGGCGTCTCCAGCTGGATCTTCACCCTCAGGACAGGCCAAGGCAGCAGGGCGTACTTCATTAGCTTTACGAAGGCGGTGTGACATGGTCTTAAATTATTAAGTTATTAGATGTTGGAGTAAAGGGATATTTCAGTTTTTACATTAATGTTGGCCGGAATATTTTGTTTCAGATAAGTTTTATAAGATTCGACTGCGGGAACAACGTGACACGCATCTCATTTTGGCATGGTTCAACCTGAAGTCCGAATCCTGTTGATTTTCAACATTAAATTGACAAATTTATGGTTATGTTTCAATGATATGTGCTGTTATTACATCATGTCTGCTCGGCAGGTGTTCCAGTCTTGTTTTTCAGTCCATGTCATGTGAGTGACAGAAGGTCCTCAGTTTTAATCAGTATCAGCTGTCTACACCACCAACATGTTGTCAGCTAGTGCTTCACACATGTAACTGTGACCTGAAGCCTCTTTTTCAACTCAGTTTTCTTTAGTTTTGGGAAATAACTGCCAAAACTCAGATGACCTATACTCTGCACTGTCCCCGAACGCATCCTTTGTGGACTGATGCTGATATGCTGTGTGTGTGTGTGTGTGTGTGTGTGTGTGTGTGTGTGTGTGTGTGCGTGTGTGTGTGTGTGTGCGTGTGTGTGTGTGTGGTCCAGGTGTGACGCAGGCTACAAAGGTCCTCAATGTGACGAGCCTCAGGACTTCAACATCCTCTACGTCGTCCCCAGTGGACAGAAGCTCCACTACGTCCTCATCGCCGCCATCATCGGCGCCGTGCAGATCGCCATCATTGTCGCCGTGGTGATGTGCATCACAAGGTGAGGTAGCATCCACTAAAATCCAGAGCCCTTAAAAGAACTTTAATTCAATTAGCACATGAGAACAATTGAATTTGCCCTTAATTTCTACATTAATTAAAAATGTCAGAGAAGTCCATTAAGGATCATTTTAATGGATTTTGCTTTTCATTAGGTGCAACTTGATAATTTAAGGGATTTTAATGTAGTATGCAGGTATTTAATATCTTTTACCCAAAAGTGAGATAAATTAATGGGTTGTAATATATTCAAAGGTTTTAATGGGTTTTTGCATGGAAATGTACAGTTAACCCTTAATGTGTACCTCAAAATATCTTGAGTGTTTTTAAGGGGTTAATGCTCCTTGATTAGAAGGGGTTTGAAATTAAAAGATAAATAAAGGCCCTTTAGGAATTAAAGGATGTTTTTTGGTTTTTGATCTATTTTAGTTTTTACCCTTCAAAACGTACTTGCTTAAGTGGTGCTGAAAACCCATTAAAGTGTATCTTTTCATTAATTTATCCATCTCTTTAAATCTAAATATATTCATACAATGCATCATGTTTGCATTCCCACCATATTTATGTAGAATTTTGCTTCAAAATAAAAGAAAAAAATTACCATATAAAATAAAATAATTATTCTTTTACATATTACAAAAGAAATTTCTGAAAATCTCAGTTTCCAAATACAGAAACAGGAGAGTCAGACGAGTTTTAATCCCTTTGAGTTAAGAGGAGCACATGAGGAAGATGGTAATGAAGGTTTTCCACTACAGTAGTTTTAATCCACAGTATTAGAGTACTCTAAATACATAATAAGACTGTATAATGCTCAGCGATAATCCCCTACTGCATAATGTGCACAGAAAGGTGTGAACTAAAACACATGTACAACAGAATCTAAAAATAATCTGTGTGTACCTGACGGATTATTAGATTATAGAAGAGATTATTATGCGGTTTGTATTTCTGGGTTGTAGAGACACATCTCCAGGTGTCTTGTTACCTGCTGAATGTTGTTTGTCTCACCTGGACAAACTAAAGACACACAGCTCAGACAAACGGGTGTGAACCTGCTGGCAGTGAACGCAGCCTCGTTGTTCCTCCATCACACGTGAAGCGGAGGTGTGATGTCTGTCAGGTTTCTGCAGAGGAAGGACGACGATGGCGGTGGAGGTTTGAAGCTGAGGAGAATTAAACAGGATTTGACTTGGCCTCGTTTCTCCGAGGCAGCAGACAGACTTTCCTGCTTCACTCTGAGGAGAAAATCAAATCTAAGTCTCTCTTTGTATTGCAGAGGATTTTTTAGGCAGCAGTTTGATAGTAAAACAAGCTCCTCATTTCATTAACATGTTCGAAATAAATCTCTTGATAAATGTGGACGCTCTAACTCAAGTTGCGTGTGACAACCAGGCAGTGTTGAGAGAAGTACTCAGATCCTTTACTTCAGTAAAAGTACTTAGGGCTGCTCTCCAATAGTCAGCCAAATGTTAGTCGACCAGAAAGATCATTATTCAGCAAGATTTCATTGGTTGCGTAGTCACAGGAAAGACGGAAACAAACATGAAACTCTATCAGGAGCTGCGCCTTGTCAAAATAAATCCAAACCTATATGAATGGACCATGTGGGAATTTAATTTGAAAGGACAGACACAGGAAGTGTCCACACTCAGCAGTCAGACAGGAGTCAGGTTAATCTCCAGGGCTGGTACCTGTGGTTATTCCACAGGCTAGTTAATAACATGTGGGGCAGGAAATCCAAAGTGTGGGATCATTTTGAGAACGTGAAGGACCAACCCAAGGTGATATGTAAACTCATCTTCATTGGTCCACTACAAACATGACGTATCATGTGAAACATGGAAGTAGCTACATGCCCATTAGCCCACAGCGTCATTAACAGGCGGCTCGCTCAGTGTGTGACGTGCACTTGGAGATAAAATATAGGCCTATATTAATGAAGGTTCATTAGTACGGTTTGTATTTCTCTGTAATGTAGCAATATAGAACTAAAGGAAGAACTGATAAAATTTTGGTTGTCAAAGGTCACTGTGACCTTGTCTGTCTCAGTTTTGTGAACATGATATCTCTAGAACACCTTGAGGGAATTTCTTCAAATTTGGCACAAACGTTCACTTGAACTAAAGGAAGAACTGATTAGATTTTGACGTCAAAAATCAGAGGTAATTGTAACCTCATCTGTCTCTTTCTTGTAAACGTGTTATCTCAAGAATGCCGTGTGGGTATTTCTTCAAATTTGGCACAAACATCCACTTGGACTCAAGAATGAAGTGATTTGAATTTGGTGGTCAAACGCCAAAGGTCACTGTGACCTCACCAAACATGTTTTTGGCCATAACTCAAGAATTCATCTACTAATTATGACAAAATTTCACACAAATTTCTAATAAGATGAATAATGAAATGGTGACATTTTATATTCAAAAGGTCAAAGGTCAGCTTCATCATCGTAGTTTTCTCCAAAAACACTTTTCTTGCCATTGCATAACGTCACATCTCAGGAACAGAAGGGGAGACATTTGGTCAGATACTGAATTGGTGACTCTAATCTTGAGTGTCCACCTTGAAACTGTGCTGATTGTATAGATCTTGTGTGCTGCTGGGGGGGAGATGTGTTTTAGGCATCTATGTTTGCACAGACATGGATGTAAACTGTAAACTAAAGGTAAGAAGACCAAATAGACACCACAGAAACAGTTTTATGACTTTGATTAAAAAAGAGAACAGTATGAGTTTTTGAGAAAGCACTGACACAGTTAATGGTTGCCAGTGAAAACTCTTGAAATGTCAAAACGTCTTTAGTCTCACTGTCAGGCTACATAATGAAAATGAATAAATTTCTCTCTCTGTGTCTGTTTCTAGGAAATGTCCAAAAAACAACAGGGGTCGCCGGCAAAAACAAAACCTCGGACACTTTTCCTCAGACACTAACTCCAGGATGGTATAGCCGTGTTTGTCTGGGTTCTTTTTGATAAGTTTTTTCTTACAGCGTGGGGAAAACCATTTTTTAACGGTTGATGTGAGGTAACCATTTTTTTCCTCCTGGGAAACCATTTGAAAAAGAAGAATATTTGTTGAAGGGGCCTTATTTTCCCTCCTTTTTTTTTTTTTTTTTTTTTTTTTTTTGCTTTTGGATGGAGAGTCTTTCTTTGCGGCAAGACCAAGTACAAGGAGCCGAATAGTCAAAACCCGCTGTCACTTTACATCGTTAACATGTCCGCTGTCTTAATTACTTTAAACTGCTTCATTAGAGGTTTTGTTGAATGCTTTATGAATACGGTACCTTTGGTAAACTGGCTAACAGAGTGATGTCTGCCCCTCTGGAATGTGCTATTTATTGAAAAAGATGATTTCTACGCCCCTCTCTGTTTTACTTTTTACTACTAATGTGCAGCTGATCACCAAATGCAGTTTGTTTTTGTGTTTTGTGGGAGGTGAGCGGGGGCCAGCCAGTGATATAGATATGTTTACACTTATTCTTTGTATGTAAAGACTTCACTGTGTTCAGACAAGCTAATAATTTATTATTATTATTATTATTATTATTATTATTATTATTATTTTCTCTAAAGTAGTTTTTACTTCAGGTTTTTATGTTAACTTTTATTTTAAACGTTGGATTCTGAATTCTAGTTCCTGTATATTCGCATGACTTGTGAAAACTGTGTACTGTGGTGTAGTTTTAACTTTTTAAAAGAAAAGCCGATGGCCCCGACGCCTCCTCCATCTCAGAGCCGCAGAGATCCGATGGAGATGGGAATCCAAAAAGTCGGACTGATGAACGGAGGACACTGAGGGGGGAAGGTATTAGTCGCTGTCGAAGAAAGGAATGTGTAATGTTTTGGGAAACCGCACTAGAAAATAACATAAAAGAACTCTTGTATCGACGGTGGGAAACTTCGGAGTACATTCTTCTAAATACCACTTTTGCTTTGACGAGGAACAGATTCGTGCTGATTTTCACGCTCAGAGGAATGTTTTTGCATCTTCGTCCGAAAACCTGAGGATTGTAAAAGGAAGTGTGTCGGCTGTTTTGGGGTTTGAAGGACCGACTGCAAATGGAGGTCAACTCTAAATGATATTTTTTATGTAGCTGGAGAAAGTCTTGGTTGCTGAGATGGCTGTAATCGAGGCTTTTCTTTGAATGTGAGAGAATATTTGTGTCCTTTTTTTTTTCTTTTGTCTGTTTTAGTTTTGCATTTGCTCCTCAGTGAGACATTCCAAGCACAGAGGATCCCGTACAGAAAAAAAACTAGAACAATCCTGCAGGAAACACTTTGCAGTAAAATTATATCACTTAAAGACGACGTTTCCCTCCAGTGTGATCAGATGCAGGTCCTACAGATGTCAGTGGTGTGCAGCTAACTCACCATCATTAAAGTCTCTAAGGGTATTATTGTTGCGTGAAAATCGTGCAGACAGAAAGTACAGTCACATGACTTTACATCCAATGAATGACGATGCCTTTTCTGTGTTGTTCCCTTGTGTCCAGGTGTTCTTTGTAACACAACCTGTTGTTATATTATTTATGTCAGGTTTTTGTGTGTTTTATATCAAAGTCCCATAATTTCTTTACAAACTGACAAACTTTTCACCAACTTGTCTTGATCTTGAGCGTATAAACTCCACCTCTGCCCCACCTCCGAACTCTCAAAAGTGAAAGCCGTCTTTGCGTCTGATCCGCTCTTTCACTCGTTTTAACAGTAAATTTAAATTTATGTTAAAATACAATCATTGTAATGTCAATCAATCACAAATTTAACCCTCTCCTCATGGCGTCCATCGATAACAGCTAATTTTATTTGAACTAATGTCTTGATTTCCTGAAACGACCATGTATTTTTTGATGCTCAGCATTCAGGAGGTTGGAGAAATCAACAGTGTTTGGTGTCTAGATGCAAAAGCTGACTCATATTTTTTTGTATTTAAACCTCAGCCTCACTTGTTCACATCATATCAGATAGTCTCTAAATACAAGCTTCTGCTAATCTGTTCATGTCAAGGCATTCACACAGAAATGTTTTTCAGGCTTCAAAATCATCATTTATCTTCATAGTAAGGAAACTAAATTGACTTGGGACAAGTGACAAATATAGCTGTCATTTGTTTAAAGCTGACATGTTCCAACATTGTGAGCACTCCAAGATTTTACTTAAAAAAAGATCTGAATGTTCTGTGTCCGGATGCGATGAAAGGCAATTAACTATGCACTGACTCTACTGCCATTTACTCAATTTAGCAACTTGATAGTTATAGAATGATTACAACTGAAACTGAGACTACAAGAAGAGACTAAGGGCCCTTTCGCACCTTCCTCTTTGGGCCGGACGTTCAGACTTGACTGTTTCATCCGAACCAAAATTACAGGTGTGAAACCTCCCCACATCAAACAGCTATACCGTAGTCAGACAAACTAGTCAGTCTCGATCCAGATCAGGCTGAACCTTTGTTCAGTTCGGGTGTGAAAACATTTTTTGGATGGTTGGGACATTTGGACCAATTACAGGAAGTGCTTGCAGGCTGTTGTCAGAACTGGAAACGGAAAAACAACAAAACAAAATGAGCCATGGTAGATCATTGGGAGAGAAGAGGACCACGTGTTTAATGGAGATTTGGTCTCTTGAAAAAAACATCATAAAAATTCCAACCTTTTCTTATTATTTTCCAATTGTATGAGAGAGAGAGAGGATACGATAGGATGGATGAGCCCATCAACAGAGCAATCAATGTCAAGTATCTGGGGACGCTGCTCACGTAGGGGCACGAGGATAGAACGTAGGCGGTAGGTGATGACGACAGGATGTAGGTATGTCTTGTAAAGTTCTTAAGTGCGCTCGTATCACTGCAATGAGAAACCAAAACTAACAGGATCAAATGTTTACAATGCAAATGCAAGAACCTTGGCTCGGACTTAAAGGTGTGAAAATGCCCTGAGAAGAAGAGATCTTAAGCTACAGTTGGTTATTAAATTAATTTGGCTGCCCAGTCAAGTAGCCAAAGGCCCGTTCACACCAGCATTATTAACGTTAAAGTTTGGACCAAAATTAGTTATTTCAATGGAATTATCCAGATCATTTGGTAGTGGCTGCAGTTACACAAAAATTTAAAGTTCAACTTTGGTGCGCTTTGACACGCTGAGTCACACTGTTGATCAATCGCAAACAATATTAGCAGAATTGATCTTTATGCTAACAGAGACAGTAATTGGACAAGATTTTAAGATCGCATAGAATTCGTGGGGATTGGCTGAATTTCTTATGATTCACTGGTGCCAGTTTTTGATCTGATCAGGAACTAAATCTAGTTTACCTGGTTGCCAGACTCATCATGAATAAAACCCCCTGAACTGACCCAAGCATACTGGTTCACACATGCAACCACTGGACACACGTTAACTGCTACCTGGAGCTAATTCTCAGCCAAAGTCTGCAGTAACAAAAAGTGGCAGATCCTGCAGCGATATATGGGCCTGCCTGCTCACATTAGGTCCACTGGTGCCAAAAGTGCTCCAACACTAAACCTTGATTGGCCCGACTCAGCTGGCTACCTGAATATTATGCGTGAGCTGCAATATATTTGGGGAATATCAAAATAAGGTTAGCTAGCACGCTAACTAACCTTAAGCTCACGTGTGCAAAGTATATTCTAGGGATTCAAAGCATTAAGCTAACTTTGTCTAACATCAGTTAGGTTGCAAAAAAATTAACAAGATAATAAGTTAAAGTTTAACCTCCAGAGAACAACTAGCATTCACAGTGAATCGGTGTTAATAATTCGATAATCATTTATATTTCCTCATGCATGGTCAGTGTGTCATTTACCTCATCTGACTCAGTAGGGAGGGATGGCCCAGTGGTGACACCAGATTTCAGTTTTTTACTTCTTTCTCAGTGTGGAAGTAAAACTCTGAGGCCATGCCGTGGTCCAAAATGGGAGTTAACAGCAGGTTTTTCTTCCCTGTGTATTTACCATTTTTATTTTCTGTCGCAGGATTTTTCATTTCTGTAACGTCTTAGTCTACAGGTTGTAGGTCAGCCCCCCCCACCCTCCAACCCCTCCGCTGAGCAACGTGTTTCTACTTGTTGTCGACCATCGCAGCCGTGACTTCTCTAAATGTGACTAGAATGTGTTTGACATGTTAATATTCTGCATGTAGACTTCGAGAGGCTATTTTTGGTCTCTGCCAAAATAAAAAAGGAAATGTTTTTTTTAATGTACACCGGGGTGCCGATGTGTCATTTGAGTGAAATGTTCCCTTCTTTATCTCCTTATACTGTGAGGTTGTGTTTGGCTGTTTCTTCTCCCAACACTGCTCTCATTTTACAGCATATTCCCCTTCCTGTGAAGGATTACTGATGTTTTGTTCGCTGACATTGTGTGTGTGTGTGTGTGTGTGTGTGTGTGTGTGTGTGTGTGTGTGTGTACAAACATATATTACCATGTTGTGTAATCACTTAGTCACATTGTGGGGACTCACCATCCTTATGGGGACAAAACACAAATACCCCTAATGTAAATCATTAAATCATACAGATGTTTAAGGAAAACTGTCCGACTTTGGCCTCCATCAGACAATTGCTCTTATAGAGAAACAAAGTGCTGTACATAGCCTTTCTTGAGCTACCTTCTGTAGCTAGGTGCCTGCTGTAATGCAGCATTTCTTTTATCTTACCTTTCCAATATGGACCCTTTTATTTGTAAATAATATGATGTTTTTTGGTGGGTGGGGCTTAGCTGGAGGCAAAGCCATTCTCCACAGACATTAGCTAGCACGAGCTAGCAAATTCAGTTAGCTTGTTATCAACAATAAAGGAAGATGATGTGAGTGGTCCATTTGGAAATATTCATTCCAAGTACTGGGGTGCACTCTAGTACAAACTTGACCTTTCGTGAATGCGGAGCGCTGTCTGAATGTACTGTTGGGTTATCCAGAGCAGCGCACTCTCAGAGTGGCAGAGCGCACTCTGGACACTCTGTCTGTGGAGACGGAGCAGCAGAGCGCCGAGCGGAGTGAATGTGTGATTAACTTAAGCGTTGGTTCATTCATGTAGAAATATAAGGCTCCGTTTCTTCCACCAACAGGGCTCTCATTTTAGTGTAGAGCGTCAGACTGAATTTACCAACGCACCATGTCAGGTCACTCACTCTCCGGGACCGCCAGTGTTACTGGAAGAAGTAAACACTGACCAACGGGACCAGACTGGCCGACCCGTATGCTCTCACTCAGTGGATGGATGATGTCACAGGAAGCTTTGTGGTTAATTACGATGCCAATCTTGGTTTTGAGCCATGACTCCTTCTATTCTGGCTCCCAATAACACAAGACCACATTTTAAGAGTCCTATGTAGCCTACGGCCCTGTTGTGGCGAGTCGTGTTGTGCCTCCAGTTAATGATGTCATCGCGACGTCAGCCCTAAAAGTGTCTATAAGCATGTTCCACGGTTTACCGTCCGTATGTTTTAAGTATCCACAATCAGAATCCACTACAGCAGTATTAACACGTGGATATGGTAGGATTTAAAACTGAAATTTTGCTGCAACATCAATTATTGCAACGGAATCAACTTTACCAGGTAAAAATTGTTCACTGCCTCTAGCTTCTCAGATTCGAGGCTTTGGATCACTAGTAAACTGATTTTTTTTAGGTTTTTGAGCGTAGTCCTTAAAAAAAAACAATAAATTAATAGGCATTTTTTATATTATGTTAAAAATATATCTTGCATTTCGTAGTCCTCAGTTCATTAATTTTACTAATATCAGCCCCACCTAAAGAAGCTTTGGGACTTTGTGGTTTGAAAATGAGGACAGATGAGGTTGACTATGGCCTCCAGCCACGTCTTTTTTACCAGTCTCCACCCACCTGTCGGGGCCGGTGAGGCTGTATCATTAATTGACGTTCCTATCTAATTAAAAACTGCTCCTCTGCAGAAGCCAGAACCAGAGCAGAGGTCACCACCTCATCACATGAAAATAAACCAACGTGTGTGTCGTACATTTCTACGAGGGGCAGGGACTCAAGCACGCCACCCCGGAGTAAATATAGAGTTATAGACTGGAGGTGGTGGGGTGGAGGGAGGGAGGACTGGGTTGGTGGGTATTCAGGGACAGGGGAGCAGCTGCTGGCTTCAGTCGAACACATTCAGCATTCAGTCATCTCCAAAGCCCCACACTGTACAAAACATCCATCCTGATCCAACATTCATTCATTAAAAAGTCCCTGATCGTGAAGTGGTGCCTCACTTACAGACAGGAAATATCAGGGGGAGTTTTTAGTACTGAATGTTGCTGAATTCTGAATGAAATTAAAAGAGAGCATGAGCAAATCTACACTGAAAATTACTTCTATTTGCCAGTTATTTAATTGTATTTGAAAAGAAGAAGAAGCAGAAATACACAAGTAGGCCTTAAGCTTGTTTTGGTTTATGAAAACATGATAGCTGCACAAGCATAAATCACATTAATTTAAAAAAAAATCTTAAATTATGTTACTCTGTGTTAAATCATGGTGGAGGAACTTTATTTCCTCAGCAAACCATATATTATTTTTCATAGGAACTGATGCTATAATAGCAGGGTATCTGCACGCTTTAAAATAAAATCCTAATACACTGTAGCTAAATAGTTTAAGCAATACAATATCAAAAACAAAGCTGACGTCAGCACAAACTGATAAAATGTAAGCAGTATTACCTGCTAGTGTTAAACAAAAAGACTCTAACATAACATGAAAACAATTTGTTTCCTAATTTTGGCACACAGGACTTATGTCCAGCTAAAAATATGCAATATTCAGCAACATTAACTTACTTTGCTTCTAACACATGGCTAAACTTAAGGATAAAAATCTGGCTGTCTTTTGCCATGTAAGACGAATGAAGTAAAACCATGAAATATTTTCCAAAAATTGCTGGTGGAGGGCCATATACTAAATAAAATAATGGACGTAGCTACTGTGACATCATCCATTAGTCTGTGGACTCCCATTTTGAAGACTCAAGTTCAGTTTTGGCCTCCATCTTGGTTTTTTGGTGGGGTGGACGTGACTGAGAAGCCGAGGACACTATTGGCAGACAGCCTATCACTCAAAGCAGCCTGCCCTTAATTATGCATAACTTTGAGCCTTAATAAAATGTAAAGGGTAAGTGACATAAAAATTCACCCCCCGTTAAGTTGTCATGAAGGGGGAAAGTAGCTGTAGAGACCAAAACCATTTTTTGTACCAGGCTGTAAACATGTTTATTTCTGCTGTAAAGTTGGGCATTTTAACATGAGGGTATGGGGATTATCTTCATTATTAGCTTCATTTTTCAGCCCCGCAGCTTGCCGCTTGTGGTGGCCTTGAGGCCCATAAGGTGGACTGGCCCATCTGGCATTTGCTAGAAATGCCCGATGGCCAGTCTGAGCCTGGTTATGGGCCCACTGGCTAGAATTAATTTTACAGGCATTTTACTGACTGCATCAGCAACTACATGGAGCATACGATGGGCTCCGTCTCTCTCTTTTTCCCAGGCCGATACTGCTATGCTGTCGGTGCTCACCATCAGGCCCCCTCTGTGTTTGTTACACGCCCACTTTTTGACGATCAAATCGAATTCCTCCCAAGTTATATCCCACTCATGGAATTATATATCCCGCTTGCCTATCCTGTTTCACGCAGAAATACGCCACGATACTGAAGCTCTTGAAATGCCATTTCACCTGCACTTTAAGGCTAACGTATAGCCCCCTTTAAAACTGAACCATCACTGCATGGGAGGAAGTCACGAAAGCTTATCCTTTCAGAATTTAGGGGGGCAGCTGTGCGTGTCGGCCTGTGTTATTTTTAACACATTCATGTGTGTATTTATGGATGAGAAATATCTTTCAACATATTGTTAATAGATGACAAAGCAAGTTCACGGCTTGTTAGCTGAAGACCAACAATTAATCACTTTACTGAAAACATGAACATGTACTGTACACTTATAACATATAATGCTCAGAATCATCTGTCTGTGCGGGGTGGGGGCTGTTCAGAAGAGTGAGTGTTAAATTCGTGCCACTTTGACACTCCTCGCACTATGGAATTGTCAGTTGTCTCTATAAAGAGCTTCAGATCTCAGTCACAGTCAATGTTTGGACTCTGCTGCCCAGGGGAAAGTAAAAAGGGCAGCGCTGCGATGTTTAATCCCCCAAAAACATTCCAGCACTGTGTAAAGAGGCCAGACAACTGTGGCTTCTTTGCATTTGTCACTGCAGAGCTGCAGAATGACTCCTAAGCTGCTGTTGATGAACATGTTTCGCAGCTGCTAGCATGAACGTGTGCAAATAACGGAAAATTATGAATCAGTCTGCGTGGCTCCAACAAAGCAGAGCAGGACTTGGATGGGGATTTCCATCATCCTCTGCGTCTTCCCAAAATGTCAGAGTGTCGCCTTACGAAGAGTTTTTATTTTTAGGCTGGGGGGTTCGTGTGAGCTTTGCCGCTCCCCTCCTGGCCCATATCCCGATGAGGGCTGATTTCAGGTTCCCTTTGGATCCTGAAGCCTTTTTTAAAAGGGGTAGGTGGAGTTTGCCTTCTCTCCTGTCCCCAGACCTGAGTTTGGGTCATAGCGGTTGGGTGTTGCCACTCTCCGGTCTCCCTGCTGGTAACTCCAACAGTCCTGGTCTCCTTCCCCAAACTAAACCTCACATCTGCAACTTTTAAGCAACAAATTCAAAGTGAGAGATCCTCCCTAATCATCGAAACCCTGCAATGGATCAGCACAAGTATCGCACAGCGGGCGTCCAGGAGAAGCTGGAGATCGTCGGTGTGGAGGACGAGGCAGGGAACCCCATCAGTGCCCTGACTATCCTGTCTCTGCTGGAGCGCGTGGCCGGCATCATCGACAACGTCCAGTCCTGCCAGCAGCGCATGGAGGAGCGTCAGCTGGACCTGGAGAACAACATCAAGACCATCCAGGGCGACGTCCTCAAACTGGCCAAGGACCATACCGACACCAGCGGCACGGTGGAGAAGCTCCTGCAGAAGACCCGCAAGGTCAGCGCCAACGTCAAGGAGGTCCGGACACGCGTCGAGAAGCAAAACATCCGCGTCAAGAAGGTTGAAACGACACAGGATGAGCTGCTCACCCGCAACAAGTTCCGTGTCGTCATCTATCAGGTAAGCCAAGGTTTGATCATCAAGCGTATCGTGTTTAATTTTTAATTTGCAGATTCTCATCTTTTATACGCAACTGAGTTTTCTTCTTTTTTTTTATAAACTTTAGCCAGTATTTTTCAGTGTGAAACAGATACTTAAGTGATGGTAAATCAAAGCAGCTTTGGCTAACAATTAATTGGTTTTAGTAAAATTTTGTTTGTGGGTTACGGTGTCTAAAATGTGACAATTTGCTGCTTTCTTTAGACTTTTCTTTTTTCCACAATGATTGAAGGCATATGGACGTTATTAAATTAAGTGCACAGCAAATACATCATGGTTCAGCTCAACATTTTATGCAGGAAGCGCACACCGGGCCCCAGGTTGGATGTCCAGGTTTGTTAAAACCATCCACTGCCCCTCGCACCGCCCAATAGGGACTTAGCAGCTCCTTACATTACATTGTTACTGACGGTGTTTCAAACTGATGCTGCCCAGCAGCATCATAACACCACGAAAGAGTCTGGCGCTGAAAACACTGACCAAGTGTCAGTGTTTGTTTGGCAGTGCTCATCAAATATGAATCAAGATTCTGTTACTGCATCGTCGATTTCTCTCCTGAAATGTTTTCAGAAACACATTTTAATGAACTGTTGAACTGTAAATTGAGAAAGTTGGTCCAGCTGCTGGGCAGTTCTTGGTATTTCTTTTTAATTGTCTCCAACATGGCAACCAGGTCATAAACTTTCTCATTTTACAGCTAAACAGTCACTAAAAAATGTTCTTGAGAACATTTCAGGAGAGAAATCCACGATGCAGTAACATAGTCTTGAGTCACATTCGATCAGCGCCGCGTAGTTTGACAGTTTGACAGCAGTTCACGAGCAGTGACTGACATGATTGACAGCTGCGTTACAGACTCCATGGCTCTGATTAGTTGTGTCATTCACACGCAGTAAGGCCATTAGAAAGGAGACAGACAGGTGTGATTATCTGTCTCATTTAGTGCTGTGTAAATATAGCAACTGTAGCTTTAATTCTCTGTCTCCCTTTGGCGCTCATTGGTTTTTATTTTATCCGAGAAACAGCTGTTTTACATCACGATGCCAGATGAATCAGTCAGCGCGAACTCAGTGGAGTGGGCGGATTCAAAGGTCGGGACCCAGGCAGAGAAAGTTGTTTGTTTTATCAGGAAACCGCCGCTTACAGTAAGAAGCTGACTGAGAAAATAGCTTTTTATGGCCTTTAACAATGAGGACAGTTGTTAAAAAAATGCCTTCAAAAGTCAAACAAGAATCTGAACTCAGCCAACACAACTCCACTCTGTTTTATCAGTTCCAAGGTCCCGTCCAGGTTTCCATTAACGAGGAACTGGAGCATAATTAAGTACGTACAAAAAAATAAAGTAGTTTCATTCCCTCAGGCGGCACAAACTCTGTGTGCCAAGCAGCGAGATCTTAACTGAAATGAACTCTGACTCAATTCATTAAGTGGTGGACGCAGTGAGAGGAGCGAGCTGGGATGTGAGGAAATGAAGAGTCCTTTAAGTTCAACACTGAAGAGCCCTCCACTCTGAAACACTGGCAATTTATAGAATAGCATCCTCATTATGTTGAGAGGGCACACTCTCCTCCAAAGTGCAAACGACCTTAATCAGGTCAGGTGAGAATGAGATGATTCGCTTGTTAGTGGTAATCTGAAACGCTCCACTGAACACAACCATCTGAGCGCCCAAAAATCCACATTTGCATGAACAAGTATTCCTGTTGCGTTGTCTCGCAAAGCAAAGGGTTGAAAAATAAACCAAACGAGGTGTCTTCTCTTCAAATAGACACACGATACGTCCTTTAAAATTGCAAAGAGAGTGAGAATACTTTGAGGCGCTCGTGCTGATTGAGGAGGCTGTCGTCGTTACAGAGATGGACAGACTTTATAATAGCACTAAATTGGAGCGCTGACGAATCTTCTGTGGGAGCAGCTGATCTGATGGCAGGCAGAAAAAGACGTTTCTCTGAACTCTGAGGATTTTAACGGTGATCAAAGACGCTCTGTACGTCGCCGCGGGCTGTATGAGAGCAGCTTTGGTCAGACAAGAGGAGGATAGTGTCAAAATTTGAGCTGCAGCCTCAATCAGAAACGTTCAGTCTGGAGGTTTTGCTAAATTGCACCATTAAAGCACAAAGAAAACTTAACTTATGCATTTTTACTCAATCTTGAAGTCTTGTCTTGCAGAGAGGCCCTGTGTCAAAGCTATGTTTTAATAGCTTTAATATCTCAGTTAATATTTTGCTCACAAGGTTCATATCTCTCAGTAAATTTGGGTTTAACCAAATTACATCAAGCAGACATGCACACACCTGGGAAAGGACAGTGCTCCAGCATACAACAAACTGGTGGTCAGTGTCTTTATTGTAGTTTAGTGAGTTGTAGTTTTCCAAATTTCTTAATTTAATCATTTATTCTCTGGAGATTTGTGTTCTCAGATTACTTAATTTGCTCTCTTCTTTCTCTTGTGTGAAGGGCAACATTTTTACCATCATGTCATCGTGTTTTTTTCTATAAAAACAACACGTCTCATTCTAACATCAAAAATGAGTCCAAGCAGTTTGGAGCAAAGGAAGTAAATAATTTGAATAAAACAATGTTTCTGAATTGAGAGAGCAAAATACTGTAAATCAGACTTACTTTTGACAGCTGTTTTAGATTTAGTCTTAGTCCTGAGACAAAAATGTTTATTAGTTTTAGCAGAGTCTTAGTCACTTTTATCCTTCGTAGTTTTAGTTGACGAAAATTCAAATGTTTTGGTCAACTTTTATTCATTATATTTTTTCATCTTTAAACTAATCCAGTGAGGCTAATTTATGTGTCATAAATTAGAATCAGGGTGACAGGTTGTATAAAGATTTCATTTAGACACCACCAAATAATTTCTGCAGACTTCCAAACAGTCATGTCTCCAGCAGTGTTTGACAGGTTTAAGGGCTGATTTACGAGCACACACTTACTGATCATCATTTGAAAAGTTCAACATCTCTCTGTTTATGCTCTCAAAAACTTTGACACCACAAATAACTAAGGTGAGCCAGCTAGGATTTGTCCCCAGGTTCATTGTAAACTCTGACTGATCCATCTGACTGTTAAGAAGCAGAAAAATAACTTGATTAAAGCCTGAATTCTTTCTTCATCTGCAACATGTTAGTCTGGAGGTTTAAACTCGTGTCCTCTCACAGAGCTGGTGAATCAAACTAAACTTTCATCTCTGTCAGAGAAAACTGATCTGAGTTCAGACTGTTTACTTACAGCACAGCCACACTCACAGATAACTGAGCCTCCTACCTGCCTGTCAAACACCACCAACCCAGAAACCTTCTCCAATCTGGACTGAGTGGAGTCCTGCAAGCACGGCTGTTCTCAGCTTTCACTGTCTTACAGTCCATCACTAACATTTTCGTCATGTCTCGTCTCATCAACAAAAATATTAGATTTCATCTTAGTTTTTATTATCAAGAACTATTTTTATTTCATCATCTTCTCATTTTCGTCATTGGCGAAAAATGTTCGTCATAGTTTTTGTCAGTGAAATTAACACTGCTGTAAATGTTACACAAATTAGAGCCATATTTCAAAGGAATTATTTTTGATTGTAGGGAACAAATTACTCATTTAAAGAGCTCTGCAAAAACTGAATACTTCATTTGTATAATCAATATGTTTGCTGGTGACATTACAATGGCTGATAGATATTGTGCAGCAGTTAAACACATCCTGGCACATTTTAAAAGCCCCATGAAATAACTTTAATTCATTCTGAATTCATAACTTAAACATACCAGCCGTTAATAAGTAATGGATTTGAATTTAAAAAACAGCCCCCCTAATGTGTGTCTTAACAGGGTATCGGGGTACTCTTGTGTTTTTATTGGTGGGCAGAAATGCACGTTCTAAATATTGAAGAGAGTGTGTACCCAGTTTCCCCCATGAAATCTACACCTATGTGTTAATTAATGGACAAATACATAGATTACATATGAAGTTATATTAAAGAGTTTTTAATGGATTATCCTCAGGATTTCAAAAAGCAGGTTCAGGGATAAAATCCATTAAAATCTACCAAATACTTGAATGAAAGTTATCCTGAATTTCCCATTAATGGAAAATCATGATACTTTTAATATAAATAAGAGCTTTCATTTATTTGGTTAATTTTAAGGGAATTTTACTTAAACTGTGCAGATAATCTGTTCAAAGTACTGTTATCTAGTGCAGTCTCTTAATTTAGACTTGAATTATCCCCTTAATATACAACTGAAATTACATTAAAATCAAGAGGTTAATAAAGAGAAAGCTGATAATGAAGGGATTCAGTTTTATGGTGACCAGCAGACCAACATACTGAAATATACACTTAAAGTTTATAGTTTGTGCCTTTAATCTTTACATTTACACATCTAAGTGACACAAACTTATCTTCTCATCTAGTAGGAAAAGGTTCTGAAAGAGCATTCAGACCATTATGGGACAAACAGTCGTCTTCGCGTTCAGATACGTTCAGCAGTCAGTATTAAAGGGAGCCTCTGCCCTCCTTAACGTCCACACTTCAGAATAGTAACCGGGCCGCTATGTGCTGCTAACAGCTGCTGTGGATCCGTGACAGAGAGACCTATTCTGGGACCACATGCAGCATTCAGCTTCACTGCCAGCGGGGACACGCTATAAACTGCTGTCAAACAGAATCAGGGTCTGACATGGCAGCTTATCACAAGGGTCAATATACAGAGAGAGAGAAGGGGGGTCTGCTGCTGCTGCAAGGACTGCCCCTTAAAACACTTTAAACTAAAGATAATGGAAGATGAAAGAAAAATATTAAATGTAGAAGAAACAAGATGATAATACCAGACAAACCAAAACAATTAATGTAATCTAAAGAAAAGGATGCATTAATCAACAGGAACAAGCTTAAAACACAACACTGGCAAACTGTATGTCTCATTAGGTTGTTATAGGTAACATTTATTTGGAGTGAATGTCTCTTTATTAGTTCTGTTTTTGGTCTCCACCAACTCCTGAGCAAAATATCTGTCTCTTTAGCTGCTAAACGCTCCACTACGTTCACAGATGGTCTCTAACTGTGTTAATAAACACTATATAAAAAAATATTGCTCAGTGCAGCTTTAAAGTTCCAGTAAAGTAAGAAATATCAGTAAGACCCTGTAAAAGCTATCAGCTTTGATACTGAAGGAAACTTTGTCTTTTTGGATTTATTATGGATGGGTATCAGAAAAAATGATATCCTCAGGAAGTGTAAAGTGATTTGTGTTTTATGTCTACATGTTCACATTTGACTGAGTTGTGAATTTAAGAAGGAGTATGATTTTACTCAGATACATCCTGCAGTATCTTTGCCTCCTCTTCATCTCTCTGAAATTGACATTTCAAATGCAGTTTAAATGGTAGAAATCTGTCCAGCCTCTGTGGAGATATAAATGTTTAAAGCCAAAAAAACTGTCTCGCCCACAAATGTGAGGGTGTGGGTCTCAGGGCCCTGACAAACCGAGACGACAGTCAGTCATCAGTCAATGTGGGCGTCTGTTGTCTTGGTCTTTGCGGTGTGTCCTGCACCTTTGGCCCTCTTGGGCCATAGGGACGTTTAAGTGCCCTCTGCATCACATAGACTGCTAAAGCGTGCCCTGTGCGTCACATAGAGACAGTACACAGCGCCCTATGTGTCACATGGAGATGCTAAAAGGTGCCCCATGCGTCACACAGAGACGTTACACAGCGCCCTATGTGTCACATGGAGATGCTAAAGGGTGCCCTGTGCGTCACATAGCGACGTTACAGAGTGCCCTGTGTGTCACATGGAGATGCTAAAAGGTGCCCTGTGTGTCACACAGAGACATTACACAGCACCCTGTGTGTCACACGGAGATGCTAAAGGGTGCCCTGTGCATGACATAGAGACATTACACAGTGACCTGTGCGTCATATGGAGATGTTACAGAGTGCCCAGTGTGTCACATGGAGACGCTAAGGGGTGTCCTGTGCGTCACATAGAGACATCAGAGAGTGCCCTGTGTGTCACATAGAGATGCTAAGGGGTGCCCTGTGCGTCACATAGAGACATTACAGAGTGCCCTGTGTGTCTCATGGAGATGTTACACAGCGCCCTGTGTGTCACATGGAGATGCTAAGGGGTGCCCTGTGCATCACATAGAGACAATACACAGTGACCTGTGCGTCACATAGAGATGTTACAGAGTGCCCAGTGTGTCACATGGAGACACACTTTCATGTGAATCACACAGAGATGCTAAAGAGTGCGATGTGCGTCACATAGAGATGCTACAGAGTGCCCTGTGGATTACACAGAGACGATAAAGGGTGCCCAGTGCATCACATAGAAATGCATAGGGTTTACTGTGCGTCACATAAAGACGCAGAGGGAGGGGGCAAAGTGTCAGTACTTGATGACCTGGGAAAGAGTGCGGTCTGTAAGCTGTGGGTGGGTGATTTCAACTTATTATCCAGGGAAACATGCACTGTACATTTGACCTAGGGAAAAAATCATCCCTGAGAATGTAAACCCTTTTGAATAGTTTCTTTAATGAGTCATTTTAGGAGGATATTAAGCTGTGGGACACAGATATGCTCCTGCTGTGGGTATCACACCAGCGAGCTCCAACTTATTATAGTTCTCTTGTCTTGGCTGTTAGCTGACTGTGGTGGCCCACAGATAAGCAAACCAGAGTTTAGTTCCTGCAGCCTGGTTTGTGTCCGGCACTACAGCAGACAGCTCCTCTGTATGCTCTTTGTATTTCTGGACTCTAAGACCAGGTTTAGCTCAGTCTGGTCCCGGGCGGCTCAGGCTTTCTCTCCGTCCTGCCTGCAGAGGAGACAGTCGCAGTGTTGAGTTTCCTCATGACTGATGTGCTGTTGGTTATTCTGAGGCCTCCGTTCATCTCCTAATATAGAGCTTCAGCTGTGGTCATTTAACCAGGAAGCAACAGGCGGTTTGTTAGAGACGGTCGTCGCCAGCGGCTGAATAATGAAGGCCGGGGCAGTAATAAGAAAAAGATAAATGTCTGCTGGTTTACACCCAGGGCCTCTCCGCCGCGGCTGTTGTTCACAACACTGGACATTAGAGGACAGTGTGTCATTTCAGAGGAGTTAATGAGTTTTAGTTTGTGATATTTCTGCAGTGTGGGAATGAGAGAAGCTGAGCAATGACAAGTTAATGACTTAAACTTCCCAGAGGCATAAACACAATTGAAACAAGAGGTCACCCTGCTAACAGACAACATCTCTATAACATTTACAACATTACACAACACTTTTTCCTCCCTTTCCTGTCCAGTGAAAACCATGTATCTCCAGATGTGTTGATTTGAACATTTGTGATGAACTGATGGATGAAGTGTTCCTGTATGTGTTGAGGAAATTCTCCTACTTCTTAAAGGAACAGTGTGTAAGCTTTAAGGGGCTTTAGTGGCATCTAGGGGTGAGGACTGCAGACTGCCACCAGCTTAAAACTTCTCCCGCCTCTGAGGGATTTCCTCACTGTACATTGTTCAGGAGGTTTTTACCAGGAGCTGAATTATCCTCAGAGGTCTCGTATCTTCCAAAATAAACCAACCATGTGACTCGAACCGGTAAAAACACTGAATTAAACAGTTTCAGGGAAGAAAACTGTGATATTCTGACGCTGCTTGTTGAAGAGGGGCTTTTAATAATGGCGGCCAACACGAAAACGCAAATAGTCCTATCTACAGCCAGTGTTTGGTTTGTCCATTCTGGGCGTTAAATGTCGCTGCTTTCTCAGTGGATCTCAGCATCAGACACTGATGCAAAGAGGCACCCTCTGCGGCGGTATGACATGCACCAGGCAGCAGCTGTTTCTGACACAGCAAGGAACACCACAACTTGTCAAATACCTGCACTCTGACAGTGGACCTCAGTGTCAGACACAGAGGCACTTTCCGCGGCGGTATGATGCACACCAGGCGCCGACAATTTGTGACACCACCGGCAACTACTGTAGTATACAGAACATGAAAGTCCATATATGTATGGTGGGAGAGAAGGTGGCCAGGTAAAAAAAAAAAAAACTCAGGAGCCCACCGCCCGCCATAGTGTGCTAGTATGTGTAGCATGCGACTCTAGTGACGTTTGTCATGTGATGTGACATCACATTAGTAACAACTGTCCTTATTTAGATCTTTGAGGTTTTCTCTAAACCTAACCACATGCTTTTGTTGACTAAACTCAAGGAAGAAAACAACAACAAAAAAACGTTTTACCTATGTTGTAAGTTTATTTTGAAAAAGATTATATGCATGTGACAAACAGAAACTGTACATTTACATCCTGTGAAGACAGAATTGTATTTTGTAAAGACACAACACATGTCAGAAAGCATGGGTTGGGAGCAAGCTATTGCCCCGAGCGAAGGAGTTCAAGTATCTCGGAGCCTTGTTCACGGGTGAGAGTAGAATGAAGCGTGAGAGGGAAAGGCAGTGGCATCTGCAGTGATGCAGGCGCTGCGCCAGACCTGTCGTGGTGAAGAGGGAGCTGAGAAGGAAGGCAAAGCCTTCGATTTACTGGTCCATCTCTGTCCCAACCCTCAGCTATGGTCATGAGCTCTGGGTAGTGACTGAAAGAATGAGATCACGGATACAAACGGTGGAAATGAGTTTCCTCTGTAGGGTGTCTGGGCTCAGCCTTAGAGATAGGGGGAGGAGTCAGACATCCGGAGGGAGCTCGGAGTAGAGCCGCTCCTTCACAAAGAAAAAGGTCAGTTGAGGTGGTTCGGGCATCTGATCAGGATCCTCCTGGACGCCTCCTGTTAGAAGTGTTCCGGGCACAGGCCCCGAGGCAGATCCAGAACACACTGGAGAGATTACATATCTCATCTGGCCTGGGAACACCTCGAGATCCTCCAGGAGGAGCTGGAAAGCGTTGCTGGGGAGAGGGACGTCTGGAATACTTTGCTCAGCTTGCTGACCCACGACCCGGCCCTGGATAAGCAGAAGGAAATGGATGAATGAGTAGATGTACAATCCATGTAAAGAGCGTAAATTGCTGTCCCTAAACTACTGAAACTAACCTAGCGCGTCACATTTGGACACATAGGTCCACTGACAAAGCAGCTGTATTTGACGAGTTGGGATGAGCATGTGTTGGCAGCACACATCTGAGAGGAAGCTACAAAAATCGCAGACGCAGCTGCGAAAAAATGCAAATGTAGTGAAGCAAAACTCTAAGCGAACAAAGCTTGTTCCAAAACGAGAGAGAATCTGGGGTTGGTTTTCACTTTCGCTAGCAAGCGTGTTTACAAACAGCACCCACAATTCCTACGTAGTATACCTCAACAGTTTGTGCCTTGGAGAACATTACAGCAGTTTAACATATTGATGGGTAAAACATTTACTGGTGTATTCAGCATTTAAAACATCTTCCTTTGGTTGAAAATGGCTCCAGTGGAGAGTGTGAGTGATACCCTGGTTGGTGTGTGTGTGTGTGTGTGTGTGTGTGTGTGTGTGTGTGTGTGTGTGTGTGTGTGTGTGTGTGTGTTAACATAATTAATGTGTTAGTGTGTGTGAAATCAAACCGTCTTTCTGCTCTCGCTCCATCACCTCCTCTTCCACCACCTGAGGTTATTAATACGTCTTGACCCACATTCCCTGCCGGTGTAATTATTGTGTCACTCACAGTGTCTGGACACGCTCTGATGACTCCTCCCTGATTAATGAGTGTGATCGTTGCAGGTGGCCGCAGTTTAATTAGGATTAATTGGCTTTCACATCCAAAGTCACCTGTAGGGCGCAGCAGGTGGAGCAGGTCTGGGACAAGGTCCCTCCAGGAGCTGCTTTGTTTGAGTCGCCATTGAGAAACATTCAGAAACATCGAGGACCACATGACGATCCTGCTTTTTTTTTTTAGGGTTCTGCATTTACTTAAAAAGAAGAGGGAAATTTTTGATTTAAAATCGCATTAACTGTCACAATATGACCTCCATACCAGCGTGCTAATTATACTAAATGAATCAAAATCACATTAAAAAAAGAGTCACGTTCATGTTCACTCATGTTCATCTCACTGACTCAAATATTTTCAATCTTTCTCAAGAAAAAAGTCTTGATCTGCTTTTAAATACTTCTGTTTAAAACACCCTAAATCGCAACATTTTGCTGTGAGAATTGTAAACTAATTATATTGCAGACAGTTGACAATAAACAATCAAATGTTTTTACTAAAATTGCAGTAAGCACTCTGAATACGATCGTCAACTACAGATGGACATTTATCTGTGCTTTGGAAGCAACCTTGAATGCATCTATAAAGACTGTACTGTGTCCCAATCAGATAACTTACTGATAATTAAACTGACAGTATTCAAATTATATATAATCTGCCGACAAGTTTAAGGGTCATATATTATTTACTCACCGCATGTTACGTTGAATTTATGAAGAAAACTTTGTTTTTCTTGCATGCCTCCACGATGAATGAAGAATCCTTAAACAGCCAAATTTCTTTATGAACTGAAGTCATTGACGATCCTGTTTCCCAACAGCAAAAGATCCCTTTACAAACTCTCACGTAACTCAACAGTGTAATCCCAGTCTCAATTATCCAGTTGTATGATCAGTATTTCCCAAACAGAAAACCCTCTCCAACGGGCAACTGAACTGAAAGTGAATTTTAATCTACGCTCTCTTCAAAGCCAGACGCCATAACGCTAATTTTAGTGACTGAGGCAGCACCAGAGCAGCAGCTCCTGTGTTCAGTGAGGTAAAATTACTGTTTATGTCAATGGAGTCTGGCTTTGTAGAGAGCGTAGACTGAATTTCACTTTCAGCTCAGTTGCCCGTTGGAAAGGGTTTTCTGTTTGGGAAATACTGATCATACGACTGGATAAATGAGACTGGGATTATACTGCCAAGTTGTTTTAGAGTTTGTAAACAGATGTTTTGATATAATTTTGTTGTTGTGAAACGTGGACCCCCTTCACCTCAGTTCAACAAGAATTTTTCTTGTTTTTGGATTCGTGGTTTATCATGGAGGCATGTGAGAAAAATAAAGTTTTATCTCTGAATTCAACATAATACACGGTGAGTAACTTATATAAAATGGTAATTTGGGGATTTAAGTATTCCTTTAAGTGAGCTGATTGTCACCAAAGCACAGTATAATGCAAATAGTAGCTGAAGTGATAAATCATATAAAGTTGATCTAAGCTTAGTTATTACATTCTTTTACCTTGAGGTAAACATAAATCTCTGAACCACACTTCATCACTGTCCATCCATTTCTTGTTATTATATTTCAGATCAACATCGTCCCACTCCAAAACCAGATGGTGTCATTATTATTAGCGGCCATCTTGAGTTACAGGTGTTGTTCCTGCCAGCAGCTTCCTGTCTGAATGAGTCTCAGTTACTCCTCGTCTGTAAAAATAGAAAAACATGATCTCATGAAGATGCCAGTGTTTTCAGAGGCTGCAGGTCCGACAGAGTCTCTCAGAGGAATATCATGTTTTCTATCTGGGCCTGCATCAACGAGCAACATAGTCATTTATCCATAATGGATAGAAGAGACGGATGAAAGGATGGTTATCGGTTTCATCTCTGTGTGTCCAGTACAGTGATAGGTCCTTGTGGAAGTGAATGTCGACATGCACAGTGTGACATTTCATTGACAAATCAGTGCAGGGATCAAATCTTTAAAGAGAGAAAACTGTGTTCGCATTAAAAGTCCAGTAGAATTCAACACTTTTTAAATCATCCCTTGTATCAGTTTCATCTCTGTGTGTCCAGTGCGTAGACAGGTCCAGGACTAAATGCCCTGAAAGTATCCCTTTAAGTGATGCAGTGAAAGGCTCTGCACACCCACACAGGTGTTGTCAGTTAACCTGACTGATTGGACCTCTGCTGTGGTTGAAGTTTGGCAGAGAAATGCTTAAATTTATGCGAGGTCACCAACTTCAACACAGCAATAAGAATGAAGAAGGTTCAGGCTGTCCTGCCTTCACCGGTGCAACTAGAGAGGGAGATGTCACTTGGCACAGGTGGTTCTCATGCACTGTTCGTACGTTTTCCTCCGAAAAGCATTGCACTAAAATGTGAACATATGTTATCATGAGCCATTCAAACCCATGTATCTGAGGAGGCTGTGATCAGGTGGCCAATGTGCTCACGGAGTGAAGGAGGAAGCGGTCCTGTGGGGAGGTAGGTTGTGGTGGTGGACAGGTCACAAAACAATCTGATCTTTGAGTCATTTAAAGGTATGTCATCACCTAAATCTAACCTACGCAGCTTTACATTAAGTACGTAACTGTAACATCATTCATAGGGTGCTGATTCATAGGACATCACACAAACTGTTGTATGAGTATACTAAGTGTGTGACAGTTGGCGGTAACATGCTAACAAGAAGGGAATACTGATGTGTACAAACCAACAAAAAGCACACAGAGCGAAAGACAAAAGCAGCTGCGATGTAACATGCAGACAGGTGACGTTTGGTACAGCCTGTGTAGTGAAAGCAACACGTTGATGGCTTCAGTTCTTTGTCAGCGGATAAACAGGACGCGTTCAGCCACAGTGCTGCTTTCAGCTGAGACACATTTTGGCAGCACTCACAGCTCAGTACAAATCAGTGTCGTTATGCACTTAAGATGAAAAAAAGACTAAAAGAGGCCTCTGGTTGTGGTTAAGTGCATTAAGTGCTTTTTTCTGCGAGGAGTGAGAAATACAGATTTAATCTTAAATCTGTTCTCAATATTATGATCTAGTAAAATTATCAGGCAAATATTTTATGGATAAAATACCCAGAGTGTCTGTTTTGGGCTAATTTAATAATTAAAATCCAAAGAAATAAATCTACTCCATCACACTGATGCCAAACTCATATAAAACTCCAATATGTCCATACAACAGCCCTGACCATTGATTTGCATCTTAACGGCCAAAATACATGGAGCACACACACGATGCGATGAGCAAAGCAGGGTTTTTACCCACTACGCAGACTCCATCTTGTCAGAGAGATGAGCAGGTACTTAAGTACACTCAGCACATTTGCTACTAAGGTATTTTACTTGTGTATTTCATCCTGTCCGTCTTTCTCCGTCTCCTCTCCACCACATCTCAGAGGTAAATATTGTAAATATACCGCACTAATTTGTCTGACAGGTTTAGTTACTTCCTGTCCAGTGAAAAGCATGTATCTCCAGATGTGTTGATACTGAGTGTTTGTGAATAACTTAAGAATGAAGTGTTCCTTAAGTTGTTGTTGTTTAAAAAAAACTCTTTAAAAACCCTCTCAGATCAGCTGAAAAAATTACCAGTCACAAAGCTGAAAACAGGCTGTTTCTCTGACTTTTTAGAGATAAATGGGTCTCACAGGACAGCCACACTGCAAACATATTATCATCTTATTGAATATGATGCATTGCTGTAGATTAAACTGCCTTAGCAGTATATAAAGGAGTTAAAACGAGAACCTTAAACATCTACAGTAGTAAAATAATACATACATACAAGGATGTTAATCCAAAAACATCAGATAGAATAGTGAAACTCTGATAGAGGCCATTTTGCTGCACAATGACAACCTCTACATCAACTACAATACATAATCAGGCCTACTTTCACTTTGGTATGATTTCAAATTCAGGACTTTTACCTGCAGTGGAGTATTTTCACAGTGTGGGATTATTAGTGGCCTACCTCTACTGCAGTAAAGGATCTGAAGACTTCCTCCACCACTTCCTATTTGTTGAGTACCTGCAGTAAGCGCTGCAGCTCATTGTACTGATGTTGATGTCAATCTCTCTTCATCCCTTATCTGAGAAGCACCGCTTCTTGGTAAATTTACTTTTATCCGAACTTCCACAGCACTGATCTACTTCAGCAATGTGCCGCCACATGCCTGTAGACTCTCTTTGCATTAAGTGCGAAATTCACATGATACACAAACAGTGTCGTTGATCATCGAGCTGAGCAGCACGCTTAATAAAGCAAGCTTAAAAGTAGTGACGGTGGACAGTGAGGGTCAAATAAAGAATTTCAATACAAATGCAAAACGAAATGTGGTCAACATATCTATGCCCCTCCCTCCATTTCAGAAACTCATCCGATCTACATAAATGACTCATTTTGGATTCAAAGCGCCGTTTTTTGTTGAAAGGTGACGAGTTTGTACCCCTGAGCGTTTGGTTGCTGCCAGCATCTATGTGTGTATTGAGTTTTACCAAATGAAAGAATTGGAAGATGAAAGGTTTGGAAGCGCAGGTTATATTAACTGGAATTAACTGAATTAATTAACTGGATCATTTTCACAGGACGCAATGATTTGATTGATTTATTTTAATGTGGCTCTGATGCTTCCCATTGCCTCTGGTACAATTAGGTATTATTTCATCTTTCAACAGATTGTACTCCTTTCCTTTCACAGTTGTCTGTATTTTTACCTGCTCGAGGGCCACAGAGCCGAGTGTAGAGGGGAAAAGACCAGCCATGTTCAATTTTATGTTGAGCAGTGTGGTGCCAGGCAGGCAAGCGGCTCCCGTGGTCAGTGTAGCAGCTTCGGTTTCATATCATGGACACACTTTGCTGCAGGCAGGCTGCGGCAGACATGTCATGCTACATCTGTGTCCCATGTGGTCTAAACAGTGTATGATAAATTGTGAGATGATACAATGGTTTTATGGTTGCTTCTTACTATTCTTACTATCTCAGCTGTTTCTCTGTTGGAATATAGTCTGTATCAAAGAAGTGGGCGTAGCCACCATGACATCACTCATTTATTTTTGGACTCCTATTTTTAAGTCTCTGTCGCCATGTTGGGTTTTTTTGTTCTAGAAATGACCGTATTTGGACGAGAGTGTGGACAACTTTAACACTAGCTGCTCGCTTGATTAGCATGGTGCATTTACGGCTATGATTTTCTGTGGTAATGCTAATGCTAGTTTTTGCCAGCAAAAAGTAGGCTTAAAACCATTAAACAAAATGTACTTACTTGAAAAACTGAACATCCGACTCCTCAGAGTTTCTTTACAACAAAATGCTGAACAAGAATTTTTAGACAACCAAAATGTTAAAGTTCATTTTCATTAACTGAAAACACAGTGAAACAGCTATGACTACACCATGTGGTAGTGGATTAGGTGGGTGTACTACTGGGTAAATGGGTACGTTATCGAGAAGGAAGTGGGTGTACTCTGTTGTTTATTCCAATGGCTTTTTGGCTGATGGGTGGGTATACTGTCAACAGCCAGAAAAAGGTGGATACCGTACCCTCCACTACACCACTGGCTATACTGTGTGAATCTGGTGTTAAGCCACGGTTACATTACCTATTGTAAAATGTCACTGTGGTAGCAACTTGTCAACAGAGGGCATCCACCTGTCATTTAATGCAGTCACGCCCTTAATGATTATAATTTTAAGCCTTAATAAAATTGTCATGAACGGGTAAGCTTTAGAGACTGAAACTGTTTTTTGTACCAGGCTGTAAACATGTTTATTTCTGCTGTAAAGTTGGGCAGTTTAACACACGGGTCTATGGGGATTAACCCACTCTTGGAGCCAGCCTCAAGTGGCTATTAGAGGAACTGCAGTTTTTGGAACTTACATGTTGGCTTAATTTCTTCTCTGTTCTTCTCCACAGGGTGAGACCGAGATCCCATCAGTGGCTGTCACTAAGTCTCCCAAAGGATCCGGCCTGGATGGGCTGGAGATCGAGCCTGACTCCTATGACGTCCCAGTCGACCTCTCCTCTGATGAGGAGTACCTGAGCGTGGAGGAGGCCGATCCCTCCAGAGCTGCCCGCATCAAGAAGTCAATGGCGAAGGGCACAGAGAGCCTGAAGGCTGCCTTCTCCAAGGAGAACATGACCAAAACCAAAGACAACCTGGGCACCAAGTTCCACAACCTGGGCGAGAAGGTCATGCCGCCCGAGCGGAGGGACAAGATGCACCAAGCCGGCGAGCGGCTGAAGCAGTCCGGCGAGCGGCTGAAGGAGAACATCGCCAAGAAGGCTCCGAACAAAGAGACCTTCCGCATCAAACTGAAGAAGGAGAGAGCCGTCGCCGAGGGCCAGGAGGGCGCAGAGGCCGAGGCGGGGGCCGAGATCCACATCAAGGCCCCGACCGATGACAAGTCAGTTGCTTACACTGAGGTCGCCATGGAAACCAAGAGGGAGGGGCCGGTGGAGGAGGTTGGTGCCACCCGGATAGGAGAAGAGGATTACAGGAAGTAGACCAGACATCGGATCATGAAGTGAAGGTGAAACATCGGAGGAAGCTCATAATGCTGAGGATTTAGAGAAGAAGGTCTGTGATTGGTCGACATCGATAACGGACATTTTTGATCGCTGGAATGTATTAGAACTGGAGTTCTTGAGATGGGTATCGGTACTGACCCCAAAAACTCGTCAGAATACAAACTGGTTATTTATGAAATTTATTTCAGGGTGTTTGATTCAAGTCTAATCAGTCTGTCGTCTGCTGACAGTTTTTAAGAATGATATGATTTTAACAACTTGACGTGAATGTGAGAATCTTTATCTCTAATGCTCTAAAAAGAAAAATCAGGTTTAGAATTCGTTACATTATATGTGAGTCCAAAATTCAGAGATGTGAGATCGCCATCAGGTTGTGCTGTGATTAGTTACCATGGTTACAGGTTTGTTTGCAGGATAACTGGAAGGAGAAGAAACGGTAGATAAAGGATGATGAATGTTGATCTGAAGTTCGTGTATTGCTCTTTTATCTGGATGTACATATGTTGTTGTACATACTGCCAAAAGTAGGGAGGTGAAATCTGGTCGGTGCAGGTCTCAGCTGGTCTCTGAGACGCCTGGTGAGGAAATAAAAATTACATTAATTCAGCGTCAGACTGGTTTCTGTATGCAAAATAGTAGGAGGGAGATGGAGTTAGAGTAAACTTTGAGGTGCTTAAAGCTCCAGAGTGGAGGATTTAGGGGGATATACTAGCAGAAATGGAATATAATACAATGAGTATGTTTTCTGTAGTGTATAATCACCTGAAAATAAGAAGTGGTGTGTTTTCGTTACTTTAGAATGAGCCGTTTATATGCACACAGGGAGCAGGTCCTGGTCTACGGAGATCACCATGTTGCAACACCATGTTTCAACGGTAGACCAGAACAGACAAAGCAAACACTGGCTCCAGGTAAGGCCTTTCGCGTTTTTGCATTGGCCATCGTAGTAAGGAGCCCCTCCGTGACGACAGCGCCAGAAAAACACGCATTTTTTTCTATGTTAAACTGCTTTATTCAGTGTTTTTATTAGTTTAGATAACCAGATTTATGAGCTCCCAGTAAAAAACCTCCTGAACGTCTGGATCTTAAGTTATCTGAGAAAATAGGCGAGCAAAAATTTGCAGGTGCTGGGCTAGCGGGCTTTTTCTAACATGCCAAACAGCATCAGAGAAACACTGATTTGTAACATGAAACTACTTTATTCAGTGTTTTTACTGGTTCAAATCACCTGGTCCATTTGTTTTGGCGAGGAAGAGACCTCATTGGATAATTCGGCTCCTGGTAAAAATTCTAGGCTGAAGTTTAAGGTGGTTGCAATCTGCAATCCTTACCACTAGATGCCACTAAATCCCCCTGAATCTGACACACTGAACCTTTAAAAGCAGCATCATTTATCGCTTGGATAGACATTAAAGCTGCACCAGGCAAAGAGATTTAACTAAGCTTTGGGACTTCATGCTGCTTCAGGCTGAATTTGTTCAAATGTCAATGAAAACTGAATTCAAAGGTTAGCACTGAAACAAATGCATTCTCTTGAACTCCTTAAATTTCCCCTTAAATTTGACAACCCTTTAGTGTCACATATATGTTTTATATCATATATTTCAGGTTTCCCCTGGGAGAAAAATCAGAGTCAAGACTCCATATTCAGCATCTGCGCTGCCTCATTTTTAACACAAATTTCCCCAAAATTCATCCTGACACATTTGGTATCTTTGGAAAATCTTTGTCCAGTGCAGTTTTAAGTTTGATTGAGCAGCACAAACAGTAGAGGTAAAAACTTTGCATGAACTTAACAGCAGTGCGGTCCTTTATAGCTGTGACGCAGACCTTATAATGATTGACGTATTATAGACGTTAGACTGTAATTACTGTTCTGAAAGTGAATGTAGTGGGTTTAAGGCGGTCTGAGATGATGTGTTCGTGGCTTCAGAGCTTTTTGAGCATTGCTGAATTTTGGCATATGAATGTTTTAATTTGTCCAGTTTTGCTGCTTGATATCGATATTTTCTTTTGAGTTCAGTGAGCGTACTGGCTGTCTACTCCTGGAGTAATTAATGAGGTCACATCTGTCATCAGGATGATTCCAGGATGTTCAGTCACTCCTCATATTTTCTGTAGAAGCTTAGCTTATATAATGCTGCTATATATTAGTACAGTGTCTTATTCTGAAAAATACACTTCCTGTATAGCTTTAAACTTGTGCTTCATTTCACACCTTCCTGTATTTATGTTCCTGGTGAGTGAAACTGTGTTGATGTGTTGTGATTGATTTGGTTTGAACATTTTGAACAAGGTTTCATCTCTTGCATATATTATCCCTTTTTCATTTTTTGATTACAGCTCAGTTTCCATATTGTGATGTGCTGTCATTTTTACAATCACCTCAGTCCAGTTTTAATGCTTTCCAATGAAGAACAGCTGATTGAGGACTTGTGTTGTTGTTTTGGCCTGTACTGTATAAGCAGCACCAGAAATGAATCATTTTGTTTTTGTATCAATAAAGTTCTCATGAAACCTGGATGCTGGATTAACAAAAACAAAAATGACGTAACTGGAGTTGTTGGTGTAATTATTATTATTATTATTATTATTATTATTACTGTTAGAATTACTATTGTTGCTATATATATATATGCCTAGTGTAGTATTTAGGGATGAGCATTACAGACTGCAACCTGCTGAAACTTCTCCTTGTTAGAATTTCTTCAGTGTTCTTTGTTCAGCAGCTGAATTATCCAATCAGGTCTCCTCCTCTCCAAAACAAATGGATAAACCACTAAAGAACACTAAATAAAGAATTTCACGTTACAAGTCAGTGTTTTTCCAACACTATTTGGCACGTTGCACACTCACCTTTTTTCCAATCCAGACAGTGCGGAGGTTTTTAGCAGGAGCCGAATTATCAGCAAAAATTAATTATCAAAAAATTGTTGTAAAATGTGTACTCAATGTTTTTATGTTTATATGACATAGAATTAAAAGTTTAAACAACAACAAAAAAGTATTAAGCATTAAATTCCTGTCAGACAAAGGTCATGTGACACATTTATTTTGTGTCTGGTGTACTTAAAACTTTTATGTTACTGTGCTGTTTCCAAAAAAAAAAATAAGTTGAGTAAGTGAAGTGGGGTTTACAGTGTACCTTCAAAAAATCTTTTTCCTGTTTGTATACACACCCCCAATAGAATTGCATTGTAGCAGGAAGTAATCTAAAAACAAAGTGTTTACTGTACCTATGTTGTATGCTTAGACTGAATCCAAATGTTCGGACTTGACTGCACTTGCAGATTCGTAAAACTTTGCGGGCACGTTCACAGGAAGTCTGGGAGTGCTGAGTGCTGTCCAAATCCACAGTTCAACCAGTCCACAAAGGCCTCAAGTGGACTTTCTGCAGACTTCCAGAGAGTCCGCTTGGGGTGCAGACTTCAGCAGACTTCACTGACTTAATAACCCACAATTCATTGCAATATACTGTAGATGTGACGTTGTGGTTTTTTCAACTGCTGAAAAAAAATTGTGAATGTGTAAAATGGTTATTGATAGTTAGGTCTATTAAAATGTTACTTGAATTGTGAAGGCCAGAAATAATATTCAACCACATCATGATACAGAGAGATGTAGAAGTACAGGCTGTAGAGGGACTGAAAATAGATTTTAATATTGCAGCCTATCAGGCTGTGCAGTGTGATAGGCTAAAAAAATGTCAGAAAAACAACAAATACATTTTTGTTTTTGAACACATGCAGCCTGTTATATAGAGATGTTTTAATACATTTTTGTTGAGTCACAAAAAAGGTTATGAATGGGATTTATATCCTGTTATCTGCAGGGACAGATGAGTTGGCACTGTTCATCAACTTATATGACATATATGTGAATATGACAGCAGCAGTAGTTGAACGTTTCCACGGCAACAAGCAAAACAGTCTCAAGGGCAGTCTATCAGCTGCTTGCAGTCTCTGCCCTCGCAGACTTTACGTGATGACAGTAAGTACGTCACATTACGTACAACTGAAGTTTCGTAACGTCATTGACTAATTAACAGTAATCGACTCAGTATCATGGAGCCAATGAAATACAGGAACATTACACAGATTAACGTTATTCTAAATATGATCTGACCTTTTATCACCATGATGACAGTCATTCACAGTCAGTCTAGTGTTTGTCACTGTTTCGGTCGATGCCCAGTTCACTTATCAGCTTCAGTCTGCAAGTCCAGAGGGTGGACATTTCAATTCAGCTTTAGTTTGAACAAACACCCAAAACTGACCCAACAGGGTGCCTTGCACGTCCTATTTTGATGTAGAGGTCCATTGTATTTTGTGACAAGCTGTTGTTTGTGTGTTGAGTTCTTTGTTCTTTACACAGCTAACAGGTCTTTAAAAATGGCGGTTTCCAGTGCTGCATTTGCTTCGACCAACCAATGTACACGTAAGACATCTGGACTGATCACTAAACATACATTACTCATGATTCCTCTTGTGCTGGGAGAGCGCCTACTCTGAAATAGGAGCTTAAAAAATCCCTCAAATAGCACTCTTAGAGCAACGATCGTTCTTAGCTCTGGTAGTAAGGTTGTTGTAAGGTGTTTGCCTGCCTCCGGCCACTTCTCGCTTCCCTCAGGCCCACCACACATTTCTGAGGAACTTTCCACACTTGTCGTTCATCACCTGTCCACCAGATGTCCTCTGACTTTCCCATCAAGTCCGGTGACCTGTTCACATTCCCAAATCATCCCCACCTGCTGACACACCTGCCTGTCATTCTCTCATCAGTCCCTCAGTCTATATAACCAGCTCACCTGCCCTTTCTCTCTTTCCTGCCTAAAATCTGCCTCACTCCTTTGGATTTGTTTGCTTTTTTGGACGTCCCTCTCAAACCTAACTGTGAGTTCTTTCATTTTGATTTAGTGTTTTCTTTGTATTTTCTGCCTCCTCAGTCACATTGTCTCATAAACATAGCTTTAACAGACCAAAAGTACAGCAAAAAAGAAGAAGAAAATGCACTCTTACAGTCAGTGTTGTATAAAATATTTGTGGTCAGACTGACACTCATTATGGGTATGAGATTAACAAAAATAGTCAGTGTATCCTGGTGAAATGATATCTTACTCTGTTAGTTGAATATAGGACAATTGGACTCAATGGACACCGTCAGACCCTGCAGGAGTCATTTATATAACCGTAATTATAATTATCATCTCCATCCGGTCTGACCCTTTGATGGTTGCTTATCTTTTCACAGATGTCTGGTTTTATCACCAACATCTCAAACTGGTGTCTCACAGCCGCGACAGAGGCTCACATCATCTCTCCCCTCTGTCACTATCTCTCACTGATCTCATTCATCTGCGGCTCAAATTAAATCACTAACTTGATGTCGGCTCGAGCAAAACACGATCACTCAACTGAGTCAGCAGGGTCCCGCAGATTCACTTCTCCGCCGGCGCTGGCGTCTAAATGAAATGCCAATCATTCCACTTCGCTCTCCCTGGAGGGAATTTACAGTTGGACTCGTCTTCTGTGTGGCCGGAGATCTCAGCAGCAGTTTGTCAAGTGTGAATTTATTGGCCCTAAAACAAACACCGGGGCCCTTATTTCCTCACAGAGTCCAATCAAACCGACCAGCTGCAACATGAACCCTGTAAAGACGATAAGACTCACTCTGTGGTCTGACTGGAGACGTACAATCACTTTATCTGTAATCTGAGCGCCAGAGAGGTGTCGGTTTAACCGGGGCTTTATTCTGAAAGGACGCCAACAGAATTTAATTAATGAAATGAACACAGGAAATACATGGTCTGATGAAATGTGCTAGAACTGTTTATGTGTTTATCTCAAACATATGTGTGTCCAACAGACTAAGCTACCGTGCAATCCTACTGTGAACAGAAAGTAAGAGGAAAATAAGAGACATATGGATGCTCAGATGGCTGGAAGACGCAGACAACATGTCTGTCCAGCCCGTTCCCACACCCAGCTCATTAAATACGCTTTGTCAGTGGTCATGGCGTCAGACACCGACGCACAGAGGTACCCTTTGCAGCATGAGATGCACAGCAGGCAGCAGCAGTCTGTCACACCACTTGCAACTACCAAAGAGCAAGACAGTCTGTATAGGAACTATGAGAGGGGAGATGGACGGGTCAAACAAACCCTGGACTTTCACCCAGGAGTCCACTTTTCATTTCTTGTGTGAAACCAAAAGTCAATTGAGTTATTTTAATAAGAACTTAGTGTGCTAGGATGTGTAGCATGCTGCACCGGTGACGAATATGATGTGAGTTAGTAAGAATGTAAATATAAAGCAATGAAATAAAATAAACAAGGAAAATGTGTGCTAAAATAAAAATAGACTGGGCATTATGCTACAGTGTTTAACGAAAACATAATGATTCTTAGCATTAGGTGATTATAAACTCATCATAATCATAGTTATTTCTGCCATTAGATGCCCTTGAATCTCACACACTGGACCTTAAAATCATGAAACGTGATAAATAAGTAAGACTAACAACCTGACCAGTGTCAGATCTTCATTATTCAGTTGCTGCTCTAACTGAATTGAGATTCAATATCTCTTCTTGCTAATAAGAAATATCTATTTGGGATCTTCTGTTCAGTTCTTGTCATCACTTCTGCTTTCACTGAGTTTTTCGTACTCTTTCCGTGCACCTTCTGTGAGACATATTGTACTGAGCAGGGCTCTGGATTCACAGACATGATTACTGAGTGAACTGAGGCCAATTTAACACCTAACATGGACTGTGCAGTGTCAGTGTGCACAGAGGGAGCAGCAGGGGTTCCTCGCTGTGTTGGATGTGATTATGAATCTGGATGTTTCTGATCGGCTCTCCGCAGGTCGTCAGCTGCTGCGGCTAATTTCAGCACTGCTGCTTTTTATAACCCTGACAAACTTAGAGAGATGACACCGCCGCCGTCTGCACCTCCCGCCATAAATATCGGCCATCGCCCGCGGGCACCTGTGCTTCACTGTTACCGGGTTGTCACGGCAACCATACCCATCAAAGCCTCAGAGAAGTGGAGCAAAATGACATTAATTAATTTCCCCTCGTTCAGGCAGATCTGTGATTCTGAGCCACACGATAACTGTGTGGCTCTGCAGCGCTTCTCCTCCTGCAGAGCAGCACTGACGCCAGAAACCATCATTTTGATTTACTTCAGAGAGAGAGGCAGAGAGAAAGAGATAGAGAGGCCACTCTGGAGTGATTGCATTCAGCTCCATCTGTTTGTTATGCATTAGCTGAGCACAATTGAGCTCTTCAAGCAATCTGTTGAAGAGAAACGGCCTCGGGTGATTCCAGTGCAGAGAAGGGAAAGAGAAGCGCCGTCTGCTGATCCACGGCTCCATTAAGACATTTTCATCCTCTCCCTCAGAGTGTGAACACTTCTTCTTCTTCTGTGCCAGAAACACTTGAATAACCTGCATATGTTTCCCGGGGAGTCTCTGTTTCGTTGAGATTGACTTGTCAAATCTCTTCTTTCAGCAGTGTAACATGCATTAACACTCTCACAGGTTTACATTTGCATTTTGTTGGAGTGAATGCGCTGCACTGGATTCAGAACTCTGGGTTCTTTTGTGTTTTACTTGATCTGTCACCTGAAAAGTTTCAGTTACAATCCAGGACGTGGCGTCTTTGAAATTACCTGTGTAAAGCCAAGACTGTGGCTTATAGAGGTCTAGTGCTGTTTCTTATTTGTCCACTGTGACAGCTACAAGACCACAGAGGAAGATAACAAAAGAAGAAGTCAAAGTACATAAGAAAAGTGACTGAGAGAGTTTGAAAAACAGACTGCATGTCAGCAGCATCAACACAGAAAAAAATAAACCCTGTGTCTTCCATAAATAGCATTTACAGTGGCGTGCAAAAGTCTGGACACCCCTTGTCAAATGTCTTTTACTGTGAATAGTTAAGTGAGTTGAAGATAAACTGAAAGATGAAACATGCTTTTCAATATTTTTAAGCAAGATTAGTGTATACATTTTTGTCTTGTAACATTTTAGAGTGAAAAAAAATCAAAGAAGCACCATGCAAAAGTTTGGGCACCCCAAGACATTTGAGCTCTCAGACAACTTTTACCAGGGTCTCAGACCTTAATGAGCTTGTTAGGGCTCTGGCTTGTTCACAGTCATCGTTAGGAAAGGCCAGGTGATGCAAATTTCAAAGTTTCATAAATAATCTCCTCTAAACAGCTGCCTAGCACTCTGAAAACTAAAATAACTGGTGCCCACAAAGCAGGAGAAGACGATAAGAAGACAGCAAAGTGTTTTCAGGGAGCTGTTTCCTGAGTTTGTCATTTCATTAAGAAATGGCAGTTAACAGGAGCTGTGGAGGTCAAGCTGAAAACTTTCGGAGGAGAGGAGAGAGCTGCCCGGAGGATTGTTAGAAAGACAAATCAAAACCCCTGTCTGACTGCAAAAGACCTGCAGGAAGACTGATCAGACTCTGGAGTGGTGGTGCACTGTTCTACTGTGCAGACACACCTGGACAAATATGACCTTCATGGTAGAGTCATCAGAAGAAAACCTTTCCTGTGTCCTCACAACAAATAAGTGAAGATGTTGGCCTGTCACATATGTAGCATGTTTGTGAAATATTTCTTCAAAAAGACATATAAACGGCTGAATCAGTCATAGTGACAGTGTGACTGTATATATAAATTACTCAGATTCACAATGTGTTAAAGCTAGATGAACAAGTTCTCTTTAATCATACAAACTCACTTGACGATCAGCACAGGCAACTGAATTGAACAAATTAGCCTGTTAGCCAGTTAGCAGCCTGTTAGCTAAGCTAGCACATTGTCATACAGACTCTCCGAAATCCTTTATAGAAGCTTAATTTTTTTATAGGCAGATTACTGAGATTCCCATAGGAATGAATGGATTTCCGGTTGAAGCGTAAGTGGAAATAATGTGTAAGAAAAAATTGCTAATTTTTGGTTCCACCTGAGAACAAGCTTTTCAGGTTCTGAACCAATTTATTTTTGGTCGAAATGCTCTGAACAATTCAAAATTAGGTGCAGGAACTGGAGCAGCACCCGTTCCATGTTGGTGGAAAAGAAGTTCAGTGTCGGTGCTTACTTATAGATAATACTTATAATTTTTATTACAACTATGTTTTACCTGTGCAAAATGATGTTTTTTAAAATGATCTATAGCCAATTGTTGAATTGATGTGTCTGTTTTTATGCTTTGCTTGAAGCCAAATGTCTCATACAGACAATAAAGAATCAGCTGGCCTAAACCCAGATCAAATTAAAGATGTGAAAATTCTGCTGACTTCACATCCGTCATCCTACATACTGTATCTGTAAATACTTATAGGGCATCACATGTTCACGTTATTAATCTCTGCAACATACCATGCTCTTTCTGGATTTATCCCAACCTGATTGGAGGGCTTTAATGTCTTTGTTTCAGCTTCTCCAACAGGAGGAAGAAATAAATGAACAGATGAACCATTAAAACCACAGAGTGACGATAAACGCAGCGTTTACTGCTGTTTGTTCACTGAGGGTTTTTTTGGCCTCGACACAGAGGCAGCAGGTGGACGTGTTTAATTTGTCTGCATCCTCCATGTTTGAGAAATTATAAAGCTTTTATCATAGTTAAATTGATTTTTGTCTTGTTATTGTCACAGTGTGATGGCAGAGTGGAAGCTGTTTTGAGATTTTTTAAGAACAAGGCAACAGTTTATCCAGATGATCTAAACCACTGTATTTTGAAGTAAAACTGAAAGTGACACACCGAAAATGTTGCCGACGCTGCATTGACACATTCCTCGGATAGTGCCATTTCCCGAGTTGGAAAGTTGTGCTCCTGACTTTGGTTTGTTCATGAGCTTATAATGTGGAAACAACATAGACGCTACAGAGATTTGTATTACAGAGCGATTTTGTCTCAGACTTGTTGATGCACCAGTACATCCTCGAAAACTACTAAAATGTGGGGGTTTCCTTACAACCTAATACCATATTACAAATTACGTGAGCAACAAATAACATGAGCAAAGTAAATGTTCAGGTGATGATAATAAACTTTTTATTATTTCAAATATTGACTTTTGTCCGCCATGTTCCTGCAGATATGACGTGAACTCAGCTACTCGTACTCATTTTACGTTGACTTTCTAGGATACTGTTCCAACGTGAATATTCCCCGTCAGGACGTAATTTTTCAGATTATTCTGACACCACATAAATGTAGGGTAACAATCCCTAATTGATCAGGAATCTGTGAGCACACACCTACTGTGCAGGCAACTTAAAGCTGAAACAGGAAGTGGGTCTGTAAACTGTGGTAGATGTTTATAACGGACAGTTTGGGTTTTAATTTATACACACAAATGTTAGTGTGTATGGAGATCGATTTCATCTTGCAATACTGTTTTAAAACAAGAACATGTTAGTGTGGCTGTGGCCTCAGATTTTGGACTCGCTTTTTATGCTGGGTTGTCGGCAGAATTAATTAGAATGTTTAAAACAACCTTTCGTTAGTTCTCAAGACAGCAAGATGGCTTCTCCAAGTTTGGCAACTCTTGGCTTCCATACAAAGCATCACACTGGGTTGTGTCTTCAAAAATGTGCAAATGGGGCTGTTGTTGGACCGACACACTGAACTGCTCTCCTGCTCACACACATCAGCTCCAGACCTGTGGAAATGTTGTCAATGCAGATTGTGTGTGAATGGAGCTCTCAGTGTGTGGGATCTAATCGCTTCGCCTGTCAGTCGGTTTTCGGGGAACATAATGACTCATCAAGCTGTGAAAAAGAGAGTGTTTTCTTTCCAAAATGACAAATCCAGCATTTGAAAGAACTGACACCTTCTGTTAGGGAAATGAGCGCTGACACGACGGCAGAGGAAGTGGAATACTAATGAGGCTGAGAACCAATCTCACATCTGTGCTCGCACAACAGTAACGTTAGCAACATCGGCGCCTTCTTCTATAAAGGAACAGATCTTTGACCTTAACTGACCTCGAGCAGCCCACAGTCACAACTGCAAAAACTTTTTTTTTGCTACAAGAGTGCAGAAAAACTCCACAACAAGCTGACGGACACATCAGCTGCGCTTCATTAGTCGTTCAACATGCCCTCCTTGACTTCCCCTCGGCACTTACCCTCGGGGGAGTCCCTGCGCCATCATAAGCGTCGTTCCATTTGTCTGAAAAAGTGAAGTGAACTTGGTGAGATCGACCCACGGAGGGCAGAGGGAGCTAGTGAACAACGATGGTCGCTCCAGAGCTGCATTGCAGTTATGCATTTGAAGAAAACACATCAATGGTCAGGTGGCAGTGATGTATGCAAAACTCAGGTTGCACCCACAGAGAAGATTGATAAATTGGAAAACAAATGAAATAATAAATACAAATAAAACTGAATAAATTCACTATCCAACATGCTTTTCAGTTTCAGTTTTTCTAGGTCTGTATAGGTGCCCTTGCATGTGTCTAGGTTCACTCGTCTAATAGTGGATAGTTTCTTAATAAAATCTCACTTATATCTTGATATTTTAATGAAAAATGTCATAGAACTAATTGCAGTTAATATTTACTTTTATAGCTGTTCTGTTCAGCTGGTCTGATGTCCCAACATAACTATCTGTAAACACATGGGAAAAATGCTGGTTTGCAAGATATCATAAACCTGCAGCAATAATAATTATGACATCATCATACAGATCACAAACAGAAATGTCTAAATGAGAAACTGATGCAGCTGATTAACAAGTGCCTGTCGATGTATTGCAATTGTGCAATGTATATTTATACCATGGTCTGGGTGAATACTCGATTCTGATTGGCTGTAGGATGTCTGTTAAAAACTGATAATGGACACCTACTTAGTAGTTCAGATGAAACTGTTCACTGTCCTAAATTAATGTGCCAGCTACATGATAGTATCAGTATCTGTAATCTGTTTACAATTAATCTACAACACTAAGAGTAACATCAGTCCGTCAGTGCCTCGGGAGACTGTGACGCACTCAGCAAGAACTACACCGACCCTCTGACCTTAAACAATCATTTCACATCCCGTCCACTATTCAATTTGCTATGTCAGGCTGACAGTAAAATTACACGTGGCGTACCATTTGTTCATTAAAACCTTGATATTGACTCGGGGACAATGACATGGCTGATAGCTAACCAGTCATGTTAAATACACTGTCAAATATAGTTACTGTTTGTCAACTGTATGCAGTGTTACTGACTTTAAATCTTGCTAGCATAACATTAGCTTTCTGGCTAACAGCTGGTCCAAAGGGTTCCATGAGCTGGGCAGACTAGAATATCTCTCGTTGCTATGTCTTATCTAAGGTTCGCCCTATTCACTGGAGTAGTGAATAACGTTTCCATTGCATAAGAACCTTATGAGGGGCAATGATTGTTCCAGGTGTTAGGTAAACCCTCAGGTGTTACCAAGGACTTAAGCCTTGTGAGAAACTTTTGATTTTGACTGCAAAAAGCATAAAAATCCGAATGAATATTCTTACTTTTTATTTTGGTGAAATTGCAGTATCATGTATTTGCATATTGCACAGCTCTAGTGATTTGTCCAAGTGGTGTTCTCAAGTTCTCAATCACAACCCAAGCCTAATGGGCCCTGGAAAGCCCGAGAGGTCAGATCGGGTTTGGGCTGAAAATGTGCACTGATTGATTGGTTGGGTCAGGTAGGGCTCAGGCTGTGGAGAAAAAAATTAGAATAATATATATTTTGTAATGAATAAATAAAAAATATTAAAAAGTGGAGGCAGGGAGAGAAGGAGGGGGAGCACTCAGGCTTCGTGCTGGGCTCTCTGTCCTTCCTCCCGGCAGGAGCAGGCAGCTTCTCTGGCGGAGAAATACAGCGTGGAGAGTCAGTGATCCACTGAGCTCATCCATTTTCCTTCTGGTGACGCCCATGGCTTGTGCCGCCACACAGCTGGTGTGTCCAGGGTGTTAGAAGCTGACTTGTGCTTTATGGGGGGGTCGAGCTTGGTCGGGCTCGGCCTCAGTATTTTACGTCACACAGGTCAATTTGGTTCAGGTTGTAATTTTTTCAGCCCGTTGAGAACTGTTTACCATTCCCCAGCAGAACACGGCTCATAGGCATATTCAACTAACGTTAATGACTGTATTATATTTGTCTGATAGCCCTCGTGATGTCTGAGTAAAGTGTCAGTCATTTGTATTGCACTGCATGTGTAACTTATGTAGACAGCGGTAGTTTTCATTTGTGGCATATTCGTACACTGCAATCTTTGGTTATGATTCATTTATTCCAGGGTGAGGGGACGACTCCCTTGGCCCTCCTAATGTTGACTCCATGAGTATGGCCAGTGTTGGGCTCATTACTCTAAAAATGTAATGTATTACTTATTACTCATTAGTTTTTTAAAAGGTAATTATATTACTTTACGTATTACATCCTGTCAACAGTAATCCATTACACACCTTGTTATATTACTTTTCTGTAACACCCCATAAAATTTGTAATTGCGTACCTCTCCTACTAGGCTCTACATGGTTTGGTCCCACCTTATCTCGGAATTCACCTTGGACATTATAGCCTACAATCCAGTGGCTTCTTTACTCTGACTGTCCCTCACGTCCTCACAGACCTGGGGAAAAAGGCATTTGGTTATGCTGCTCCCTCTGCATGGAACTCCCTGCAAGCTGAATTAAAACTGCCAGACCTAATCCCTCTTGACAGCTTTGTTGAAATTCTTAGAACCAAGGAACTCGAAAGCATTGGGCTTTGTCACTGTTTTTAAATCAGATGGTACGCTTTTTTAATCTATCCCTGATATTTTTATTCTTTATTTTTCATTGTACGAATGTTATTTGTGTTGTTGTGTTGTGTACTGTAAAATTTTAGTACTGTAAAATTCTGCTGCCTCTTGGACAGGTCGCTTTTGAAAAAGAGATTCTATATCTCAATAAGCTTTTACCTGGTTAAATAAAGGTTAAATAAAAATAAAAAAAACCTCCCCAAATTCAGATGTGTGTCTCTCTGTGAATGTCAGGGAAATTGCCGTTAAGTGTACTGTAGCTAAGGATAGATAGCTTCTATTTACCTGCTGGTTTTCATTTGCCTGTGACCGGTATTTTCCCAGAGATCTGCCCGAAAGACAGAGAGTCAGTCATGGAGCAACACTTCATCCACCACATATCTAACCACAAGCTTCATCACTTCTTTGTAGCTGCAGCTGCCCACAATTAAAATCCAGTTTTGGTTGTTTAGCCATTGTAGAGCTACAGCCGACCTCTGCGGCCACAGAGGGCTCTCCTTTGGTGGGGTGTATTTCCTGGAGCTTCATGTTGTTGTGTTGTTGGTCGTAGTAGCCGAGGTGTTTCAGAGAGGAGGTTTGCAGATATGTTTTCACAGTGGAAAGAGTTTGTCCGTCTACCTGCAGCAGCAGTGTTCTTGTCTTTTTTCCTCTCATCAAAATCAAAGTAATGAGGATATTAAGGTAAGGCATGACGATGACTAAAATGAGTCTGCTGATGTGTCTGTTGTATTTCAAGTCAGTAGTGATGTGATGATAATAGTAATGTTGTAACATGTTGTTTGGTTTTGGAGTAATTGTAATATTATGACTAAAATTTAATTAGTAAGTAGTTACACTACTCGTTACTGGAAAAAGTAATATTATTACTGTAACACATTACTGCCCAACACTGGGTACGGCCTTGCATGCTTTACACACTATAGTGCACCTTTAATTTAGATAGTTTAGGTAGTGAACACAAAATATGCCTGAGAAATGAAAGAAACTTGTAGCTAATCTTTGTTATTTGTTGTCAAGCACATGTTGATAGGTTGAAATACCTCACAGGGCCACATACTGTATATCTCCTCATTACCCTGGAAACCATATCAACCCCCACATGGTCATTTAATGCTGCAGAACAGTAAAAACGTCACCTACCACCCCTTTTAGAAAATATCCAGTGAAATAATGACTCTCAGATAGCAGTTATTTTTGAGCAAAAAGGCATAAATAGCCTTTCTGAATGACGCCCAGCGGGCTGATAAGCTTCCTGCTGGCCCTCAGGCGAGGCCTCCCGGCAGCCGGCACTCATTACCGCCTCGCTCAGGTTAAGCCGTGGATCCACCTCTGCCTCTCCTCCCAATTACCTCTCCATCCAACACTGGCAAGCCAAGGAAAGGAGGCCAGGCCACAGGCTGACACGCTGTCTGGCTGCAGCGAGCCTGTAATCACACCGGAGCAGAGAAGAAGCCAGGTTTCCTTTCTCCAAAGGTTGTGTAAAGACTCGCTCAGGTCTGGGTTTGATTTGTGGGCGTCTGGAGGAGGATTCATTAACAGCTGCTGCCTGCAGCGAACGCTCACAGGCAGCAGGATGGTTGACAACTAAGTGATAGTTTTCATATTAACAATGAATCAAGTGGCTCGGTGTGAAGAGAAAAGAGTGAGCCAATATGTAAATTTCACTGTAGAATTATCTGGGCCAGATTCTCTTGATAATGGCTGGGAAAACATGGTAATCCTCCAACATTCATTTATCATTTTTAAACATTTGTCTTCATTTGTGTATCTCTGTTTTATTCATTTATTTTGTCTTTAGTTGGAACTGCATTCCAACGAACCATCTGCGCAGTACTTGTGTGTAGGACCTACTGTACGTGGCAATAAATGAACTACCATCATTGCAGTCACGTCTCACTGTTAAATCCATGTAACAACATATGATGCATGTAAAGGATTGGACTTGTTTTTGCCAAGAAATGCGGAACATACAGTACAGGCCAAAAGTTTGGACACACCTTCTCATTCAATGCGTTTTCTTTATTTTCATGACTATTTACATTGTAGATTCTCACTGAAGGCATCAAAACTATGAATGAACACATGTGGAGTTATGTACTTAACAAAAAAAGGTGAAATAACTGAAAACATGTTTTATATTCTAGTTTCTTCAAAATAGCCACCCTTTGCTCTGATTACTGCTTTGCACACTCTTGGCATTCTCTCCATGAGCTTCAAGAGGTAGTCACCTGAAATGGTTTTCACTTCACAGGTGTGCCTTATCAGGGTTAATTAGTGGAATTTCTTGCTTTATCAATGGGGTTGGGACCATCAGTTGTGTTGTGCAGAAGTCAGGTTAATACACAGCCGACAGCCCTATTGGACAACTGTTAAAATTCATATTATGGCAAGAACCAATCAGCTAACTAAAGAAAAACCAGTGGCCATCATTACTTTAAGAAATGAAGGTCAGTCAGTCCGGAAAATTGCAAAAACTTTAAATGTGTCCCCAAGTGGAGTCGCAAAAACCATCAAGCGCTACAACGAAACTGGCACACATGAGGACCGACCCAGGAAAGGAAGACCAAGAGTCACCTCTGCTTCTGAGGATAAGTTCATCCGAGTCACCAGCCTCAGAAATGGCAAGTTAACAGCAGCTCAGATCAGAGACCAGATGAATGCCACACAGAGTTCTAGCAGCAGACCCATCTCTAGAACAACTGTTAAGAGGAGACTGCACGAATCAGGCCTTCATGGTCAAATAGCTGCTAGGAAACCACTGCTAAGGAGAGGCAACAAGCAGAAGAGATTTGTTTGGGCCAAGAAACACAAGGACTGGACATTAGACCAGTGGAAATCTGTGCTTTGGTCTGATGAGTCCAAATTTGAGATCTTTGGTTCCAACCGCCGTGTCTTTGTGAGACGCAGAAAAGGTGAACGGATGGATTCCACATGCCTGGTTCCCACTGTGAAGCATGGAGGAGGAGGTGTGATGGTGTGGGGGTGTTTTGCTGGTGACACTGTTGGGGATTTATTCAAAATTGAAGGCACACTGAACCAGCATGGCTACCACAGCATCCTGCAGCGACATGCCATCCCATCCGGTTTGCGTTTAGTTGGACGATCATTTATTTTTCAACAGGACAATGACCCCAAACACACCTCCAGGCTGTGTAAGGGCTATTTGACCAAGAAGGAGAGTGATGGAGTGCTGCGGCAGATGACCTGGCCTCCACAGTCACCGGACCTGAACCCAATCGAGATGGTTTGGGGTGAGCTGGACCGCAGAGTGAAGGCAAAGGGGCCAACAAGTGCTAAACACCTCTGGGAACTCCTTCAAGACTGTTGGAAAACCATTTCAGGTGACTACCTCTTGAAGCTCATGGAGAGAATGCCAAGAGTGTGCAAAGCAGTAATCAGAGCAAAGGGTGGCTATTTTGAAGAAACTAGAATATAAAACATGTTTTCAGTTATTTCACCTTTTTTTGTTAAGTACATAACTCCACATGTGTTCATTCATAGTTTTGATGCCTTCAGTGAGAATCTACAATGTAAATAGTCATGAAAATAAAGAAAACGCATTGAATGAGAAGGTGTGTCCAAACTTTTGGCCTGTACTGTATATGCTACGTGTTGAAAATAAAGCGCAGTCATCAAAATGCATTAGAAATGAAGGTTGTAACATAATAAAAGCACAATTTAGTCTCTTTTTAGTTTACAGCTAGACGTCTTTTCTCCTGCAAACCCCATTTACTTGGCCGAGCTGTGATCAGCTGCTCCAACAATAAACTTTGTGTCTATTAGATTCCTGTAAAACCAAAGTCTTAAAATGTTTTTGATTGATAACCACATTAATCCAAACACCAAAGCAAGAAAAGAAAAGTCTGTAAATTTCTGTTTTTTTGTGCAGATTACAGTGCCTTGCGAAAGTATTCATCCCCCTTGATATTTTTACCTGATTGCATTACATCCTGTAATTTAAATGTTTTTGATTTGTTTGTTTTTTTGTAATGGATCCAAACAAAATTAAAAAAAAGTTTTTAAAAATTCTAGAAATTAAAAAAATTGAAAAGTGGTGCGTGCATATGTATTCACCCCCTTTCCTGTCAAGCCCCTAAATAAGTCCTGGTGCTACCAATTACCTTTAGAAGTCACATAAATGTCCGCAGGCAATATGTTTTCACGTTTGCATATGTCCGTCCCATTCTCATGAAACGCCTCGAGGGAATTTCTTTAAATTTGGCATGAACCTTCACTTGGACTCAAGGATGAACAGATTTGATGATGACAGTCAAAGGTCAAGGTTACTGTGACCTCACAAAACATGCTTTTGTCCATAACTCAAGAATGAATGTGCTACTTATGACAGAACATCACAGAAATGTTTAATATAACAAAATGATGATGACAGTTTATATCCAGGAGGTCAAAGGTCAACCTCACTGTGACATCATAATGATCTACAAAAACCTTTTTCTGGCCATTATTCAACATCCTAACTCAGAGACAGACGGGGAGACATTTGGTCAGATACTGAAATGGGGACACGGATCTTGAAACTGTGCTGACTGTATAGATCTCCTGTGCTGCTGGGGGGAAGGTGTGTGTGAAGAATCCACTGACATGAACTGTAAGTGCAACTTGACATGGCCTACAACTGTGAGGCGGTAATTCTAGTTCTTTTAATACATTTTGTTGTAGCATTGTTTCAAAGAATTTCATTGCAAACAACAGTTTCACTTTAATTTTTGAGCAGATGACAAACAAACTTTAACATGAAAGGTCCAAAGCTTACTGCTGTGTTGAAATTGCTGTCTGTTGTTGCAAGCTGTATTTTTTTTATCTCTTTTGTGTTCCAGTCTTTGTGCTAAACTGGGTTAAACATGTCCTGCACTTGTCTCTGTACCGGACACACAGCATCTGAAACATCTGACTCAGACATAGTCCCCCCAAATGTCTGAATATTTCTGTAATATGTTTGAATCACTCCCACACCTCCATGTTGTGTTTGTACGATTCCATTTCTCAGCTGAGTCAGTGGTGAGTCGAGGCTGTCGGTGGATGCAGCTCGCTGAGCGTCATCAGCGATGCAGCAGGCAGTCAGCAGGTCTGTCAATCAAACACAGTCACCGGGGAGCTCCACCTGTGTGCTCACAGACAGGCAGGGAGCAGCATGCAGATTAAACAAACACCCCTCCCTCCGCTGCCTGCTGCACCACAGGGGGAAGGGGCGGGTGGAGATATGAATTATTCACACATATACTGTGTGCGTGTGTGCAGGTGGAGGCTGTGTGTATCATGCTTCACTAGATAAAGTAACAAGGTTGTGTTGAGGTTGAATATATATTATGCATGGACGAGATGAGAGAGTGACAGAGATATATGAGCATTTATCAACAGTAAAACGGAGAACTTATCTCGGTGTGATCAGCTCTCACTTATCTGGAGCACAAAATGAAGCACAAAACACCACCCTTTATTCATTATTAGAAAGCACCCAGAGTCTTTATTCATGTAGTGGGAGTGATGTCATTTAAAGATGCTTTACTACGGGTGAAATCCTGCTTATTTCTAAAAAAGAACATCATTTATTTAATCTAAAAGTAAACGTAGTTATCATGCAGCAACATGGGTGCCTGTTAGCGTTATATTCCTTTGTTTTGCATTGTGTGGTAATTGAGACAGGTGCAATAACTAGTTGAGAGGGAGCTAATTTTAACTTTGTGTACAGTTGGGTAGTTCAGTCTATAACAGTGCATTATGTTTCATAAAATGTGACGTAGGGAAATTCTTCATCACTAGCCTCAACTAGCTGTTAGATACATACACACTAGTGAGGTAAATATTTTACTTTTAAATGTTTTGGATTTAAAGTAGCCTATAAAGAACTTCAAAAATGAAAATGCTAAGGGACTGTTCATTACTTATAAGGGTGGATGTGGTGGTGCAAAACAGGAGAGGCATATCAAATAATTTTGTATGTTTTGGGGAGGGACATAGGTTTTTATTTTTAGCTTAGTGGAGGGGCATAAAACTTTAAATGGTTGTATTTTTTTCTATTTTAAATACCTCTAAAACCTGCCAGTGGGCTATGAAGACATGTTTTCTTGTAAAAAATCATTAAAAAATTACACCGTTCATCATACCCAGAAACTGTGAAAACAGAAATTATCACATGATTTTCAAATATCAGACAGTCCATGAAAATGTCATGTGCAATGAACCCTTCTGTCAGGAAAAAAAATCTAACCAAATCTAAACCAAAGCTTGAAATATATGTATCATTCAAAATTTTGCCAAAAATAAACCTTGGAGGGAGGGTCATGCTGCAGCATTTTCCCCTAAGTCACTCAGGGCACTCAAGGCTCTGATAAGCAAAGAACAGTCCCTAAGATAACAATACTTAGGTACCAAAAAATTGTACTTAAGTATTGTAGTTTTTTATTGCACTTATTGACAAATATATTATTAAATACTGTATTTTTCCTCTTTGGTCTACTTTTTTCTTCTGGCATGGGACACATAATAATAAGAACAATAATAACTTTATTTGTACAGCACAGTTCATACATCAAGTGCAATTCAAAGTGCTTTACATAATAAAATGAGAGAATACAGATAAAGGTCAATATAAGATGGAATAAATGAGACAAGAATACACAACCACATATACATACAAATTACAGATTATCTCATGATTAAGGAACATCTTCTTGAAGGAGTGATTTTTTAATAGCCATAGATTAATACAGAAATAAATTATACCTTTAATCGCCTCCTTTTTGAAAATATAATATCGTTGATGATCTTTTAATTTGAAAGCCTTGACAGCAAAGCAACCACCGGCACGCTTTTATTCTGAAGGTCACAGCGGAAGTCATTGACGCTGATGTTGAAAACAGAGCTAACAGAGCTAACAGCTAATGGCGTCAGACGATTTAAGTGCTGAAAACTCCTCCGTTGTCGTATTTTAAGTTTCTCACCTGTAGATATCCTTCTAACTGATACAAGCTTTGACTTTGATAAATGACGAGTCTGAATTTTAAGTTGTAAACATGACTTCGCTAGCAGCTAACGTTAGCTACTTAGCCAGCTAGCGTTAGCTGTCGGTTGCCTGACAACAGAGAGGAAGCCAAACAAACCCAGCTCACAGCTAGCAGGCTAGCACAGGCTAGCTGGCTAAAGGGAGTCAAGAGAATTGATTTGGTGTATTATTTTTTAAACGTTTAGTTATATGACTGGTGGCAGGTAAAAAAAAAAGACAGATGATGGCGGATGACGGTAGACGAGGAGATGAAGATGACCGCGGTCCCGGAGCAGCTAATCAGGTGTTTGTGGTGATGGAGTGTTTGCTGGAAAAGTTAAAGGTGCTGAATTATGAGGAGGAAGTCCTGGCCAAACACAACATGAAAAATATGTCCAGGTGAGAAATAACTTCACAGTAACACGTGGAAGTCACTATTTAGTTAAAGCTTTATAATGTCACAGGTGTCTAAGTGATATTTGTTCATTAAAGTGTGCTCCAGATTCCTCCAAATGTTACTGTTTACTTACAGATATTTATTTCACCAGTAAGAATCACCAGCACTTGTTACCTACTTAGTTAAAAGGTTTGCCACTATGTCCCAGTTACAAGTGTGGTTTTGTCACTTTTGAGATTTAACAAGACTAGAAGTTAAATAAACCTCAGTTATGAAAATAATTAGAGTTGCACGATATGGGTTTTTTGTACAACAACTTACTTGGCTGATAATCGACACCAATATCAATATATCAATTTTTCCCCACCTTATTATAATGATTATCGTTCCTCTTCTGTAGTGGAATTAACATCATATTATTCAAGTGTACTCTTATCATGTTGGCCCACCAGCAGATGGAGACATGATATAAAATGCTTGTAAAGGTTTGTAATATGTATTCATTGCTCAAAATAAGAAAAAGCATGTTGGACGATTCTGATTCTAGTTCATTTTGAAGATGCACAATATCAGCACAATGTTGAATATGAATTTCCCCACACTCTTTAGAAGAACTATGATGATTTCAGTCTCTCAGACTTAGATGTTTACAGTGTCTGCACAAAAAATCTATATACATATTATGGATGTACGATAATAGCAGCATGAGTATCGGCTGATATTGGCTTTAACATGATCTATTAGAATCGGCCAACATCCATTTATCCATTTTCATCCGCTTATTAGAGGCGGGGTCGCAGGGGCAGCAGGCCGAGCAAAGCACCCCAGACATCCCTCTCCCCAGCGACACTTTCCAGCTCCTCCTGGGTGACTCCAAGGCATTCCCAGGCCAGATGAGATGTATAATCCCTCCAGCATGTTCTGGGTCTGCCCCGGGGCCTCCTACCATTGGGACGTGCCAGAAACACCTCCAGTGGGAGGCGCCCAGGAGGCATCCTGATCAGATGTTGAACCACCTCAACTGACCCCTTTTGATGCGAAGGAGCAGCGGCTCTACTCCGAGCTCCTTCCGGATGTCCGAGCTCCTCCCCCTATCTCTAAAGCCGGGCATACACTGTGCGACTGTCGGCTCGTTTTGAGCCGATTTTCCAGTCGTGCGACTGTTTTTTGGATCGGGCCGAATTTCGACCCAATCGTGGGTCGTGCTTCGTGCAGTATACGTGGGGTAACGACGAGAGATTAACACCTCGCCACGAGCTCTCGATCACAAATCGTGTGCTCGCAAGAAAATCAAACTTGTTTGAAATCCTGGTCGCTCCTCGTGAAGGTACCGCACAGTAGAAGCAGTGTCACGACCCGATCTGTTCTATATTTAGCTGTTGCTGCTTACCTCCAGTTCTCGCTGAAGGATTGAGAGACCGTACTGCCCACATCTGCCCAGCCAATTCCTTGTCCAAACACGACGTCGTCTTTTCTTTTTTGATTTATCGCCACACAGAATGGCACAAATTGCCAAGGCAGCGCGTTTGTTTTTATTGAGCATCTTCAGTGTCTCCCACTTCCGGGTTCCTCTTCTTCTTCAGCTTCTTTTTGACGTTGCAGTTCCGGTATACAGAAGTCCGACGTGTGTATTATGACCGTATAGTGTGAGCAGTCAAGTCGCATCAGAGCATCGGGCCGTACAGTGTGAGAGCATTACTCGTGGGCTGCGAACTTTTGAACTCAGCGATCTAGTCGTGCAGTTTGAGATGGGGCTGAATCAAACGATTTAAAATATCGCACAGTGTATGCCCGGCTTAAGGCTGAGCCCAGACACCCTACAGAGGAAACTCATTTCGGTCGCTTGTATCTGCGATCTCATTCTTTCGGTCACTACCCAGAGCTCATGACCATAGCTGAGGGTTGGGACGTAGATGGACCAGTAAATCAAAAGCTTCACCTTATGGCACAGCTCTCTCTTCACCACGATAGACTGCCGCAGCGCATGCATCACTGCAGAAGCCGCACCAAACCGTCGATCCATCTCACGCCGACATACTTTTTCTTATTTTCCACAATCAATGAATATTATTTACGCTGAAAGGTGTTGTATATCATGTCTCCATCTGCTGGTGGGCCGTCATGATAAGAGTATGTATGCATAATATGATGTTAATTACACTACAGAGGAGACTTGATGATCACTAAAATTAGGTGGGAAAAAGAAGATAAATCAATATCGGTGTTGGTTATGGGTCTAATGAGTAGTTACATATTGGCATATCGGATATAGCTGAAAAATCGAATATTGTGCATCCCTAATACATATACAACAGATATAGACAGATTTGAAGGCCCATAAAGCGCTAGCATTGTTTTATTTATTTATTTATTTATTTATTTTAAACAAAGTATGAAACTGAAATGTGAGATTCAGAAGATAAATTGTTTTGTGTCTGTTTACATGGCGTGTACTTACTGTATATTTGCACACCATTTTCCCTGTGTGTTTAATTATTATACTTTTTTATTTCAACTTTATTATTTATTACTTTAATGTGTCAAATGATTTAAAACTAATATTTTAAGATCATTTTACAGCACAAAACTTGTGGGGCACTTTAAGGAATGCTCACACTTTTAAGCTAAGGATAAAGAGCTTTGTTTAACCCAAGGGAAGCTGTCGTGCTGCAGTTGCAATGCAAAGTAGAAAGAGTACAATGTAATATAAATATATGTATGTATGTATATATATATATATATATATATATATATATATATATATATATATATATATAGATAGATAGATAGATAGATAGATAGATAGATAGATAAAAGACCAATGAAGTGCAAATCCAAATATACACAGTAACAGAAAATATAAACAGAGTATTATAGATATGTATGAAGTACGGCACCATGGGTATAAATCTAGAGATAATCTTAACACCATAAGTGATCTAATAATATTGTTTAGGGATGCATGATAATATTAGCAAGTCATCTGTATCGGCCAATATCGGCTTTGACAATAAGAATCAGAAGCGGCCAACATGCTTTTACTTAATTTGCACAATGAATGAATATTACATACATTGAAAAGCATTCAGTTCCATGTCTTCATCTGCTGGTGGGCCTCACGATAAGAGTATGCATGTATAATATGCCACTACAGAGGAGACTTGATCACTAAAATTAGGTGGCGAAAAAGTGGATATGTTGATATCGGTCAAATGAGTTGTTACATATCAGCATATCAGATATTGGCAAAAAAAATCCAATATCATGCATTCCTATTGGAAATTTATTTAGGAGCCATACCATTTAGGGCCTTGTAAACAAGCAGAAATAAAAAAAGACCACTAACTGCAGAAATTCAATTCTCTGTCGCCTCTGTTTTCTCCTCAACAGACATTACTTTGTCTCCAGTCCGTGTCTTGCGGTCAACTCGGGCGAGCAGTTCTATATGTTCACCATCATCGCAGCGTGGCTCATCAACGAGGCAGGGAGGCCGTTCACCGAGCCTCAGGAGTACGACGAACCCAACGCCACTGTGTCCAACATCCTGGCAGAGCTCAGGGCTTTTGTAAGTGACGCTTAACCCTCAGATCTGTGTGTTGTGACTAGGGTTGCAACGGTATGAGATTTTCACAGTATGATAACCGTCTCAGAAAATATTGCAGTTTCATGATATCATGGTATTTAAGTATTTGTCTAATTATCAGTCAGAATGATCCTTAAAGGAATTAAAACAGAAGAGTTATTGTTGGTTGAACAAACGTTTTATTACTGTAATTGAAACTTGAAAACAATTTGTTATTGGAAGTTTGTGTAAAAAGTCTCCCCTTTAAAAATAGATTCTCCAGTTTCCTTTTTTTTTTTTTTTTTTTTTTTGATATTGTAGATAAGCAAATGTACTAACCTTCAACTTATATTTCATGGTATACCTTGCAACCGATATATTGCTGCAGCTCTAGCTGTGACACAAAGTGGTTGTAGTTAAAACGCCGTTGCTACTCAGAGTCAAGGCTCTAAAGTGTACGGTTAAAGTTTTTGAGCTGCTGGATTCAGATTTGGAGGCTGTACAAACGTTGCATTTCCCTTTCAATTACCAATCATCCAAATTGTATTGTGATAGAGTGTGCAGCTTTCATTTTGTACCTACTTCATCCTGACTGGCGTGAAAGAGCTTTCGAAAGTCTTCATACGCAGACAGCCAGTAAATTTAGTGATCATCACATATTCCAGAAATCAAATATCAACACAGTCACACAGACACTCTTTCTAACAGCTTCCACTCGTTTTTCATTTTTCCCTCGTGTAATTGAGTGTCTGCTTCTTGTAACTCAGAATAAAAAGGTCTGGAAAAGTTCAAAAGTCTCACATTTATCCTTGATAAAAACGTGCAGACGCTCTGTAACTTGACAGACGAACAGTGAATAAAACAGATGAATGAAATATGTAACAATGAATAAAATATTTCACAGTGCTTTTGATCCTGACCTCAAACTCAGTCGACTCAGACTCCTCATTGTTAGCTGCTGTTACACAGTAAGAACTCAGAAGTTTGAGAGTGCCGGGGACTTACTTGACTCGTGACTGTCTGTCAGGGTGTTAAGGTGGATTTCCCGCCCTCCAAACTGAAATCAGGTTCAGGCGAATATGTCTGCTTCGTGTTGGACCGCCTGGCTGAAGAGGCTCTGAGGAGGAGGGGGTTCTCCTTCAAAAGGTACTCAAATATTTCTCCTCTGTTCACCTCTCTAAAACAGCTCAAATCTCTTCTGTCTCACTCTTTAACTTTCATTTGTTTCCATTTCTTTGTATTTCTGTTGCTCGTTACGTTTCATCACCTGCTGGGTTCCTTCTCAAAGTCTTCACGGTTCTGATTTCTGACACATTCTCAGGTCACACTCTGATATTTAGCTGTAAATGTGAGGGCGCAGGGGCATGCAGAGTATCTGTGTAAATCATACTGAACCGTGAACACACTGTTTGCTTTTTTAATCACGGAGAAGCTGATCATGCTCATGGCTTTGATTTCCTGTTCTTTTCCTTCCCTCCAGGCCAAACTACCCAACAGAGAACACCGAAGAAGAGTCTGTGATAGAGGACGACGCAGAGCTTACACTCAGCAAAGTAGAAGAGGAGATGATCGTAGGTGTCCCAGCTTTATTGGACTGTAAACGCAGAACTCCTCATCCTAAGTGTCTATTCTTTACTTCCAAACTTTTACCCGTTTAAAGATTAATTGTGTATGCTTTAGGGGGATTTAGTGGCATCTAGTGGTGAGGATTGCAGACTGCAACCAGCTGAAACTTCTCCTGGTTAGAATTCCTTCAGTGTTCATTTTTCAGGAGGTTTTTACTGTGAGCTGAATTATCCACAGAGGTCTCTTCCTCTCCAAAACAAACAGACCAGGTGAATTAAACCGGTAAAAACACTGAATAAAGCTGTTTTATGTTAAATATCAGTGTGTCTCCGACGCTGTTTGGCATGTCAGAGATGGCTTGCTCTTCCACAACACACTGACTTGTGCTCACCTTTTTTCTCTGATAACTTAAGATCCAGACGTTTAAGAGGTTTTTGCCAGTAGCCGAGGTCTCTTCCTCTCCAAAAAAACAAAACAAAACGGACTAGGTAATTCAAAGCGGTAAAAAGCCAAGCAGTTATGATAAAATGAAATAAAGCAGTTTCACGTAAAAAAAAAAAAAAAAAAGTGTTTTTCCAGCGCTCTCATCGCAGAACAGCTGCTGACCTATGTACAGTGGCCGACATGAAAATATGACTGTCCCTCTCTAGAGTCAGTGTTTGGTTTGTCTACTCTGGGCTACTGTAGAAACATGGCAGTGAAAATGGTGGTCTCCATAAAGTAAGATCCGCTCCCTATGTAGCTCATTCCAAGGTAACGAAAACATAGTGATTCTTATTTTCAGGTGATTAAACACTAATGAAAATATACTCACGATATTATATTTTATTACACGGCATTGTCAAATGCTCGATCCTGATTGGTCAATTACAACATTCTACGGTCTGTTATTTCTGAATAGCAGACCGTTGCTATGAATAGCAGACCGTTGTTAAGGACGCGTCTGATCGACTCGGGCGAATCACGTCCTGTCATATCAATCCGCAGAAAGACGTTTATACCTGCGGCAAGAAATCGTTAATTTTCTGTTGTTTTCTGTTGCTCCATTTGATTTCTTTAGTGAGTAGCCGTGTAATAAGCGGGATAATGTAGAGCGAGCCGGTCACTATAGAGAAATAAACCCCGACAGGGTGATGCAGGACCGACATCACCCTGTCGGGGTTTATTTCTCTACAGTGACCGGCTCGCTTTACATTATCCCTTACATATTACATTTCTGCCAATATATGCCCCTGAATCCTACACACTGGGTTTTTAAATCCGAACTGATTTACCTGCTCTGTTATTTTTAATGTAATGTAACATTATGACCCATGTTACATTAAAATTAGTCAGCTGTTAGATTCTGTGACTCCACAGGAACAACTGTAGGACAAAAAACGTGCTTCACCCTGTCTGTGACTCTGTTAAAATACTTTCTAACAGGTACAAGCTCTAAAAGAAAGCAAATAAATCAATGAAGGAAGAGACACTAATTATGTTAACAGCTATGAAATCATGTGACCGTCTTATGCGAGAGTATAGGTGAATTTACAAACAGTGTCACAGGATCTGGCAGGTCACACATCTCGATGTAACTCCTGAACAAGAGTTAAGGTCACTTTAGAAAAAACTGTCTTTGATGAAGGGAATTGCTGCATCTAAAGCAAACATCACAATAAAACATGTGCAAACACCAGCCTGAGATAAAACAACCAAACCAATTAGTCACAAGTCATTCACTCTGTTAAAAATACAAACATCCAAAGGCATACGTCTCCAAGAATACTCACCTCAGCATGTACATTACAAGCAAACACACAATAGGTGACAGAACCTGCAGTTATCTGAGAGCCTCCCCACCCTTCTGTCTGTCCTCCAGGAGTTACCCATTAATCAGTTTAACTGACGGGGAGCCAAATGAATGTTTATAATGGCTGTGCTTACACAAGGGAACTCTGCACCCTCTTCAGAATTCATTAGCACATACTCAAAAGTTCAGCACATTTAAAGGGTCACATAAAATTGAGCGTGACCCCTGAAAGTCAAACATTCAAAATCATCAGTCGGAGACCCCTCAGTCAACCGAGAGTCTTCAAGTCGAGCAAGCAGTTGCTTTTTTTTTTTTTTTTTTCAGTCAGTGTGCCATGTACTTCTGGAAATGTTTTGGTCCCCAGTAGCATCGTCACAATACTGGAATTTGATACAGTACCTTAAAAAATATCAATATTCAATACCATTTTTTGATACTAAGGGAAAAATTGACATTGACGGCATAAAATTTTAAATTTTTATTTAAGTGTCAGTGTGTAGGATTTAGAGGAATATATTAGCAGAAATTGAATATAATATAATGAGTATGTTTTCTGTAGTTTACAATGACCTTTAAATAAGAATTGTTGTGGTTTCGTTACTTTGGAATGAGCTGTTAATATCCACATAGGGAGCTAGTCCCCTTTATGGAGATTGCCATGTTTCTACAGTCACCCACGTTTTCAGGTCGGCTACCATAGTTAGAAATACAACTGCAATGAGAAGCACCGGAGTCACACCGGTTTGTAACGTGTCACCGCTTTATTCAGTGTCTCTAGCAGTTTAAATCACCTGGGGTCTCATTTATAAACATTGTGTATGCACAAAACGAGGCCTGAAAGTGGCGTACACCACTTCCTACTCAATAGTTGTGATTTATAATAAATTATCTATTATTTTTGGTGCATGTCTGTATGTGCATTTCTAGTATGGATCTTACATACACTTTTATAAATGAGACCCCCGGTCCGTTTTTTTTTTTTGGAGAGGAAGAAGCCTCTGCAGATAATTCAGTGTCTGGCGAAAATTGCTCAACATCTGGATCTTATGTTAGCGGAGAATAAAGGTGACCACACATCAGCACGTGCTGGACTAGCCGTCCACAGCGACATGCCAAAATGTGTCGGCAATACATAGATTTGTTACGTGAAACTGAATTATTTGGTGTGTTTTTTTTACCAGTTTAAATCACTGTGTCATTTTGTTTTGGAGAAGAAGAGACCTCTGCAGATAATTCGGCTCATGGTAAAAACCTCCTGAACGTCTGGATGAGATAAAGGTTTGCACACATTAACATATGAGACACACAGTAGAATGTTGCAACATGAAATTGCTATATTCCGTGTTTTTAGTGGTTTTAATTGCCTGGTCCTTTTGTTCTGGAGAGGAAGAGACCTCTGTGGAAAATGCGGCTCCCCATAAAAACCTCCTGAACAATGAACAATGAACGCTGAAGGGATTCTGGCCAGTGAGGAGTTTTAGCAATTTGCAATCTGCAGTTGACCACTAGATGCCACCAAATCCCCTTAAATCTTACAAACTTCATCCTTAAATGGTAAATACAGCAAGCCTATACCAGACAATGAAAAGATGGGTTATCTTTTCTTTGTTGGTAGCAGAGAATGATAAAATAACTGTAGTAAACATTAACAGTAAGAGAGGGCCAGAAAGAGCAGCTAGTAGCAGAGTATCAATACTGTGAAAAACGGGTCCTGAAACCATTTCAAATATTTAGAATCACAGATATTTCTGACAACACTAGTCCCCAGATTTGGCTGCAGAGTGAACAGCTCTCACTGCTCCTTGCCCCTGCTGTCAAGCTACCGTCTGGTACAGGCAGCTGCAGACACAGACCCAGAGTGAGTCTGAGTGAGACAGAGTCAGCTGCCCGGAGGAAGAGAGGCTTTACCCAGTCAGGCTTCGAGATAATGTTATCTTCTGCCTTCTGCTTAGAAGTGGGGAAATTACAGCTCACAGCAACTTAATACTTATTACAGTCTTTGGCTTTTTTTGAAATCCAGGGCTGGGAAAAAATTATGCACATTTGCAAGTCATCGTTACCGTAGTTAGCACACATTAGCTCAGAGGGCTAACTTGGCTTGTTTACGATATCACATGAACGTTTGCTGTCACCCTGAACGTCCCGCTGAAGCCTGTTCAAATTCTCATCCTCTACGAATGAATAGTCAAATATTAGCATTAAACAGCCAGATTCAATTCTGCTGACATAATTGTGAGTTGGGTACAGCCCTTAATAAAATCCTGATGTCCTGCCAAATAGTAGACTGCTCAATAATGTCTTATTGAGCCTCATATTAGACTGTTAGGTTTCCAAACCAGCTGATAATACCATCACGTAGACTTGTCACTATGGGAGCTCTATAAAAAATAGGCATGTTATTTCTACAGACACCAAAAACTCTGAAGGAAATGAAGGCTCTGAGGGATTCAACATGGGTGTGTCAGCTAAGCTTACTATCAGTGTGGACTGCTAAAGATTTGTAAGAAGTGACCTGTCTAGTGTCCTGTATGACAGACTTATGATCTCTAAATGATACCTGAGTCTTAGGGCTAACACCAATGTGAAAATATTACTTGCTGATTTTGCTGATATCTTTCCCTATTTAACAAAAAAACGTTTAAAAAAAAAATTAAAAATTAACCAAAAGATTCATTTAAATCCAGTACATATAAATCTAATTAAGTATTCAATGCCTGTTTTCAACACTCGACAATCAGTCACTACTACAGTCTTTAAAGCTTGTCGAGGCCTTGCTGTGAAAGCTGCTGAGTAAAGTTAATTAATATGTGTTGTGTGCGTGATCTCAGGAGGAGCCTGATGATGAGGAGGAGAACGTGATGGACCTGGAGGCTCTGAAGTTACGAACCACTCACACTGTGAGTTAAACTGGAAATACGATACATTCAGAGACTCTCAAATGACTTTTTGGTGTGTACATTTGAATTCTGTCACACTTAGTGATAAAACATGTCGTGTTGTTTGTTCTCTGACAGGAAGCTGAACCGTCCTCCAAACCAGACGAGATTCTGGAGTCGACGGTTGATGCAGCAGAGTGGAACCTGGAGGTGGAGAGAGTCCTGCCACAACTCAAAGTCACCATCAGGACAGACAACAAGGTACACACTCCCCTGAGCACCACCTTCATATGAAAGGTGATTCTGTTCGGTGCATCACTCTGGGCCTGATGCAGGATCGGTGTCAGTTTTTGGCTAATTAGATCCCGACGTGTGGACAGCTTTCCCATGTCTTCCAAATATAGAGCTGGCTAAAAAGCAGAGCACAAGAGCAGCTGCTATGGCTTCAGTTTGGTTTTATTCTAATGTATCTAACCAAGATGTTTCTCTTTCCCTCTCTCTGACTGGGTCAGTTGTGTGTGTCCATGTGAGACGTGGGAAGAGGTAAAGAGACGAGTTTCAGCCATTGTGTTGCCTGATGAGCAGTCAGTCATAGATACAGAGATAAATACTGCCAAACTTTTCTAAATTTGAGCTTCGTCAGTTATATTTGACAGGCCTCAGAATTGTTGGAATATCAGGATGTTGTGACAACAGCTTGAAATCACTCTAACTATTTATAGTGTTAAATTTCTGACACACAAATGTGTTTAGGCCCAGGCACACCAAACTGACTTCAGAGAACCAGTGGCAACGAAGGCCCCCTGTTGCGTCGTCTGACATTGCCATGTCTCGGTCAAAAAGTTGCACATGAACACACCGCAGAGACTACAGTTAGCAACCAACCAGCACATATGCTCTGCACCTGGATTAGAGGAAATAACTCTCCACACCAGCAGATGGCAGTAGTCTGTATTTGTCATTCAAAAAGGGAAACTGGAAGACTGTCTTGATGCTAGTTAGCCAGTTAGCACCATAAAAAACACAATCCAGTGTTAAAAGAACAGAGCATATTTACTGTGCATCACTGAACAGTAGCGCAAACCATCATGAAACATTTCTGCTAAAGAAAAATGATCCTACCTTATGAAACAAGTTTGTTTGATCTCATTTCCTCTCAACTTCAGCTGTTTGTTTACTTTCCTCACTTTGTTTTTCTTCTCGTGCCCCAAGCTTAACTGTCAATCTGAGTGATTTCATTCGCCAACTGGCTCTGCTGTCGCTGTCGCCAAATGTTCACTTGGACTCAACGATAAACTGATTAGAATTTGGTCGTCAAAGGTCAAGGTTCACTGTGACTTTTACAAAAGATGTTTATGGCCATAATTTAGGAATTCTTATGCTGGTTATGACAATATTTCACACAAATGTATAAGAGGATATAATGATGGAGGTCAACTTCGCTGTGATGTCATAGTGTTCTGCAAGAACTCATTCCTGTCCATCACTCAACCTCATAAGTCGGAAACAGAAGGGTAAACATTTGGTCAGATACTCCGTTGGTGACACCAGTCCTGGGTATCTACCTTGAAACTGTGCTGATTTTATAGGTCTTCTGTACTGCTGTGGGCAGGATGTGTGTGAAGCATCCATGTTTTCACAGATATAAACTGTAAGTGCAGTTTGTCCGACTCGGAGAGGCAAACAACTGCGAGGCAGTAATTCTAGTTCTTTTTATTCATTTTGCTAACTGAGTAGGGAGCTCTTGTCTCAGCAGGCAGATATCACTGTTCAGACTTTACTCTTTAACTTGAATGTCTCACTGGTCCCTGAAGGCAACAGTCTGACACCTGTCTCTAGGTTTTGTCATGAAGCAAAATGTGGTCCTAAAATATTTTTTTATAGATCAGCTGTGATTATGAAAACAAGCTAAACTTCTATTGCTGCTACCATTGACACAACTACTATATTCAGGGTTCCCGCTGTCGTGGAAAACCTGGAGAGGTCATGGAATTTCACTATTGTGTTTTCCAGCCCTGGAAAAGTCATGGAGTTTTGTTGTGTCTAATAAACATAATTGTTACAGTAGTCGTCGGTTTATATCTCTCTATGTGATGTAACATAACAGCAAATTAATTCACTGTAGCTGTTGACATAACGTAGCTCTAATACGTGTTGGTGCTTGACGTTTGGTTGACCATCATGTAGCTTTCTTCACTTGTCCCCTATAGTTCCTTAAAAACGTGGGAAAATTTTGAAATTGTGTCTATGAAAATGTGTGGAAGCACTGTGTATTACTGCAGATAATTATTATCATAGTAATACTGATAAATATTATGTGGGCAGTAAAATGAAAGAATGTTCTACGTATTAATGTCATGAAGCTCAGTGTGAAATACGCTGTTTGAAGGATTGAAAGGACAGCCTCTGTGGGCAAACTGAGACAGTTGCTGTAGTTTCCCAGCATGCTCTCTGTTGTGTTGCTGCTGTCTGACTTGTTTTGTCTGGTCTCTGGTCTGTGTGTCCGTCTGCAGGACTGGAGGATCCACGTGGACCAGATGCATCAACACAGAGACGGGATCAAGTCCTCGCTGAAAGAGGCCAAGGTGCGTTCACCGACCTGGTGCAGTAATAACAGCAGTGATGACTGTTGAGCTGAGGTCTGTCTGTGTGTGTCTGGCTCCACCTGCTGTCTCTTATTTTAATTACTGACAATCTGCATCCAGCACACTTTTAATATTCACCTTCTCTACAATTAGCCTGTGCTGCGTGACACCTTCTTTACAACATACACAAGTGATGCAGCGAGATACTGCAGTGCTACTTCTGTGAAAACACCATCAATACACTGCAGCAGGTATTCATGTTTTCATCACACACGTGTTCTAAATGAAGCATTAAGTTTGTTTGAGGAATGTTATTGAGCTGCATTGTTTTGGCTAAAATTACAAAAAAGTTGAGCTTGGATGGAAGGTGACTGACAGTGAAGAAGAAAACTGAACAAATTATCCAGAATGATAGAGTCATTGTTGTGTTTAAAGACCGTTTTTAAATGTGCGCCTCTGATGTAACAACACAAGCTGTGAGAGGTGATGGAAATAAATCACACAGGTGAGACAGTGAATGTGCACAGTTGACTCGTTTGTCTTCACCCTGATCTTTTTGGGGAAAACAGCTGATGTAGCAACACCACACCTGTCAGCCTCCACCTGATACCAGGAAGCTACCATCATTAAATGTGTACCTTTCACTTCATTTGCTCACTTTGAGAAGATTTGAGTTCCCGTGTTGCTGAAGTGTTTACTTAATTGAGTGTTTTTAATATCAGCTCTGCATCATATTACACTGAGCCTCCTGTTAACCACCTGTCACCCACAGGAAAAAATAATTTCTTCAGTCCTTTCCAGGGAATAATCCCGCAGAAACAGCTCGTTTTTACTGACTAACACTTAAAATGCCCACATAGAAAGAAGTTCAAGCACTGAAAGCGACAACGACAACAGGACTCTCAAAAGACGCTGAAAACATCCTTCATAATGTCCACTCCTGTGCTGTGTCCTCTCATGTCCCAGCAGAGCTACCTGGACAAACTGCAGGAGGACATCGGTAAGACTCTTGAGAAGGTGAGCAGCAGAGAGAAATACATCAACAACCAGCTGGAGCATCTGATCCAGGAGTACCGCAGTGCTCAGGCCAAACTCAGCGAGGTAAACACCAACACTGTTCACAAGGTCCAAATAACTGGAAATAAACTCCCAGCTCATGGATTAAGAGGTTTTAGGAAGGAGCCAAAACACAGGAAATAAATGTTGCCGTGTCCTGTTGAGATTTCAGACTGTGGCTCTGTGACCTCTTGCACATGTTTGGGAAAGAAACAGAAACGTGGTAACAAAGCTGTGTTCTCCACCAGGCAAAGGAACGCTACCAGCAGGCCAGTGGAGGAGTGACTGAAAGGACCAGAGTCCTGGCAGAGGTCAGTGAACACATCACACATGTTCACATCACTCTACAGTCGAGCCCATGTGGAGAAAGATCTCAGAGAGTTTGAGCAGAAGACGCTGCAGCAGCTGATAAAACTCTGTCTTTGGGTTTCCTGTTATTTTCCACCTTCTCACCTGCTTTCAGCTGACAGGGAAACTTCCTGAAGTACCTTGAATCAAAGTGTAGTACTTGATTAAATATACTTGGTCATGTTCCACTGCTGAGCTTGTGTGCATTAAATGTAATGGTACAATCTGTGATGGATTCAAACACAACAGGAAAACAAGATGACAAACATGCATAAGACATTATTATTCAGTGATACTGTTAATATGAATATAGTTTATAGTAAGTTATATGTAGCCAGTAACAAAAAGAAGTGTTTGGGCCTTTAACTCTGCATTCAGAGTGAAATAAAGTGTGTCTTTAAGTAATAATGAAAGACGATGAGAGAAATAAAGAAGCAGACAGGTCCTGAAGCAGAGAAATAAAGAAATAAAAACAGTTATTAGAACATGTAAATGGATGAAAAATAAATGAAGTCATCAATCAAAGAATAAATGCTGTTTAAGAATCAGTCATAAGCAGTGTTTCTCTCTGTGATTCAGATCAGTGAGGAGCTGGAGAAGGTGAAGCAGGAGATGGAGGAGAAAGGCAGCAGCATGTCTGATGGAGGTGATACTGATGGCTGAATCTCTGTCTCTGAGTCGAGCTTGAAGAAATCAAGTGTCTGTATTTGGTGCTGACCGTCTGTCCGTGTTTGTCCTTCAGCTCCGGTGGTGAAGATCAAGCAGAGTTTGACCAAGTTGAAGCAGGAGATCGTTCAGATGGATGTGAGGATCGGCGTCGTGGAGCACACGCTGCTGCAGGCCAAACTCAAAGAGAAGTCCAACATGACACGCGACATGCACGCCACCAACATCCCTGAGCCCGCCACTGGGCCCTTCTCTTAGGTCTGTCTCCACGATGGTCCCTTCTCTTACATTCACCCTCAGACCAGGCCCTTCCCTTAGGTTCACCTTTATGCCCGGTTCGCCTCCGCGCTGGGCCCTTATATTAGGTTCGTCTCCATGCTGGGCCCTTCTCTTACATTCACCTCCAGACCAGAGGCCCTTCCCGTAGGTTCACCTCCTCACTGGGCCCTTCTCTTAGGTTCACCTCCATGATAGGCCCTTCTCTTAGGTTCATGTCTACGTCCGGTTCACCTCCACATCTGGCCCTTCTCTTAGATTCACCTCCATGATGGGCCCTTCTCTTAGATTCACCCCTACGCCTGGTTCACCTCCACACTGGGCCCTTCTCTTATGTTCACCTCCATGATAGGCCCTTCTCTTAGATTCACCTCTATGCCTAGTTCACCTCCACACTGGGCCCTTATCTTAGGTTCACCTCCACGATGGGCCCTTCTCTGAGGTTCACCTCCACGATGGGCCCTTCTCTTAGGTTCACCTCTACGCACGGTTCACCTCCACACTGGGCCCTTCTCTTAGGTTCACCTTTACTCCAGGTTCACCTTCACACTGGGCCCTTTTCTGGGGTTCAGTTGACACTGGGCCCTTTCTGAGGTTCACCTCCACATCTGGCCCTTCACTGAGGTTTGTGTCCATGAGGGCCCCCCCTCTGAGGTTCACCTCCACACCGGGCCCCTCTCTGAGGTTCACCTCCACACTGGGCACCTGAGCTAAGACCAAACACACCACCTGTATTTCTTGAACTTGAACTGAAAATTTAAGTCTTGTGACATTGGATCCTTAAAACGTCCTGAAGTTTCATTTCAAAACAGAGAAAATGAACTGTCCTCATACTCCAAAAACATTTTTTAGCATTAAGTCATAAAACCACTTGGAGTTGAATGAACAGTGAATTCATTTGGCTCCTTGTCCTGAAGGTCACTTATTTATTTTTGAGCTTCAGTTTCTTGAACAATAGTATTTGGTATCTTTTTATGTGTATATGAATATAAAATAAATTTTGATGCAGACTGTAATTTGTGTCTTCAGAAATCATTAAAGTGAAATTTATTACTTAAACATTTATTGGTCTTCAGCAAAAAGTCCACTAGATGTCGCTAACAGACAAAGTAAATCTAAATGTATGCATTCAGATTAACTCAGGTACGTCCTGTTATTACTTTATATTTTAATATTTTACTGATTTATGCACCAGCCATGAAAATAAACACTTTCACGGTGATATCTTTTGATCAGCTGTATAATATTAATCAAAGGCAAAAACCAAACAAACATGAATTCATATTAAACAACAAATGAAGTGCTGAATCAGCTGATCTGGTTCACTCGTCTCCTTCTGGATTCACAGTTGCAACAAATAACTTGTTTGATGATATTTGTTTAAACCCATCTGAAGCTTGAAATGCTGCTTTGGTTCAGGATGATATTCTGACACTGAAACGTTTTGTCACAAATGCTTGAAAGTAGATCATTAAATATGTGAGAAGATTCTTATACAGGTATTTAAGTGTTTTATGACAGTTGACTTTGGTAACTTCCTGTTGTCAGTCAAGTGTTTTTGACCAGTAGAAGAAAATGTGACAGAATTTGAGGAGGAGTCAGAGAAATACGGAGCCATCACCAAAACCTGAGGAGCCAAGAAGTATTTTACAACTAAAAACTTCTCAAACAGGGAGCAGGCTTTAAAAGAGGAGACAAAGTTCAAATTCAAAGTGCTGCTCCTCTTCCTGGAATGACTCAGAGCTTGATGAGCCCTCCATCTTCCTCCTCCTCTCACACACAGCCAGCTGCACTCTGTCCTCACATTTCCTTGTTCCCTCCCCTTCAGATCTACAGTTTGTAACCAACACAGTGGTGACGTGAGAGAGCTGACAGGCTCCATTCATTGCAGGAACACATGATGTTGAGATCAGAGCTCAAACTAGTTTCACTTTTAAGGAAGTGAGAGTCAGACGGGTGGTGTTACTGAGAGGTGAAATGGCACAGAAAGGAGTTGAGCTGGACCAAGAAACCTTCTCTTGTTCCATCTGTCTGGATCTACTGAAGGATCCTGGGACTATTCCCTGTGGACACAGCTACTGTATGAAGTGTATTCAAAACTTCTGGGATGGAGAGGATGAGAAGGGAATCTACAGCTGCCCTCAGTGTAGGCAGAGCTTCACACCGAGGCCTGTCCTGCTGAAAAACACCATGTTAGCAGTTTTAGTGGAGGAACTGAAGAAGACTGGACTCCAAGCTGCTCCTGCTGATCACTGCTATGCTGGAGCTGAAGATGTGGCCTGTGATGTCTGCACTGAGAGGAAACTGAAAGCTCTCAAGTCCTGTTTGGTGTGTCTGGTCTCTTACTGTGAGAAACACCTCCAGCCTCATTATGAATCCTCTGCCTTTGAAAAACACAGGCTGGTGGAGCCCTCCAAGAAGCTGCAGGAGAACATCTGCTCTCGTCATGATGAGGTGATGAAGATGTTCTGCCGCACTGATCAGCAGTGTATCTGTTATCTCTGCTCGATGGACCAACATAAAGGCCACGACACAGTGTCAGCTGCAGCAGAAAGGACTGAGAGGCAGAGAGAGCTGGAGGTGAGTCGACACAACATCCAGCAGAGAATCCAGGACACAGAGAAAGATGTGAAGCTGCTCCAACAGGAGGTGGAGGCTATCAGTCGCTCTGCTGATAAAGCAGTGGAGGACAGTGAGAAGATCTTCACTCAGCTCATCCGTCTCATGGAGGAAAGACGCTCTGATGTGAAGCAGCAGCTCAGATGGCAGCAGGAAACTGAAGTGAGTCGAGTCAAAGAGCTGGAGGAGAAGCTGGAGCAGGAGATCACTGAGCTGAAGAGGAGAGACGCTGAGCTGGAGGAGCTCTCACACACACAGGATCACAACCAGTTTCTACACAACTACCCCTCACTGTCAGCACTCAGTGAACCCACACACTCATCCAGCATCGACATCCGTCCTCTGCGCTACTTTGAGGACGTGACAGCGGCTGTGTCAGGACTCAGAGATAAACTACAGGACGTCCTGAGGGAGACATGGACAAACGTCTCACTGACAGTGACTGACGTGGATGTTTCACTGTCAGAACCAGAGCCCAAGACCAGAGCTGAGTTCTTGAAATATTCACGTGAAATCACACTGGATCCAAACACAGTAAACACATGGCTGTTATTATCTGAGGGGAACAGGAAAGTGACAGTAATGAGACAATATCAGTCTTATTCTAGACACCCACACAGATTTACTAACTGGCAGCAGGTCCTGAGTAGAGAGAGTCTGACTGGACGTTGTTACTGGGAGGTGGAGTGGAGAGGGGAAAAAGTTGGTGTGTCACTCACATATAAGAATATCAGACGAGCAGGGTGGTCAGATGAATGTAAATTTGGATACAATGACAAATCTTGGGCGTTAAGATGTGAGAAAAACAGTTTTGTATTTTGGTACAACAACGTCCAAACTCCCGTCTCAGGTCCTCTGTCCTACAGAGTAGGAGTGTACCTGGATCACAGAGCAGGTATTCTGTCCTTCTACAGAGTCTCTGAAACCATGACTCTCCTCCACAGAGTCCAGACCACATTCACTCAGCCTCTCTATGCTGGACTTCATCTTCCCGTTTCTGGAGTCACTGAGTTGTGTGAACTGAAATAGTCAGGAGTCATTTAAGGGTTAAACTCAGTGTTTTAACTCTTGAACTTGTTTAGTCTCCATGTTTGTTGCTGACAGCTGATTGTTGTGGCGTCTCTTCACTGCACTGAGATCAGCTGTCAGTCAAACGTTGTGGGCGGGACTTTGACATCTTCTCCTGAGTTGTTGTGGAAATGTTTGAGTGTCTTTAGGTGGCGCTCCTTCCTGTGTCTGTCACCTCCTTTATCCTCCACACTTTGTTCTCTTTGTCTTCATCTGGAAAGAAATCTAGAATCACATTGATTTCTTTGGCAGACCAAATGTTGTTGTTGTTATGAGCTTTTATAGAACTGTAATGATCCTGATCATAATCAATAAGGACATCATTCATTATTGTTTTGGACACAGCTGAGATTCTTGTGTGGATGAAGTCAATCTGAACATGAAATCACTCAACAAGAGTCATTTCATAGTGTTTGCTATCTGTTTTTGTGTCCATGAACATGAAATAAATTTGGATGCAGATCATAATTTGTGTCTTGACAAGTCATTAAAGTGACATTTGTTATTTCAATCTTTGTTTTCATCACATGTCGCCAGCAGAAACTTTATTTGCAACTGAGCTTGATGAGGTCTCATTTTCCTTTTTAACCCTTTCATTTTAAACATGTATAATATGTTGATATGACAGAATGAATATGTGAGAAATGTTGTCAGCAGACAGCACCTAACAGAGACACTAGAAAACCAAAAACTACCACAGTGACAGTGAGTGACTCAGCTTTTATAACACATGAAATATTTCAACTTCAACAACACATGTCAAACTGAGCAGCTTCTATCAGGTCCAGTCACAAAATCATGACATGAAAATATGATTCTTTATATTTGGTTACAAGTCTTTCAATGTTCTTTAATCACAATTCAACAGGTCAGAGACATTTAAAGGTTTCGCCTCAAATCTCACATTCCCAAATCCTATTTCTTATCTCTCCCATCTTTCCCATGTGACTTGAATGCAGCATCAGTGTTTCAGGGTGTGACTTCTGTCAACAAACGGACACAGTGTGATATTACAGATATTGAAATGTCTCTTTACTGATGTTGTTTGAAGCTGCCAAAGGCTCAGTGAAGTTTGGACTAGTCTTCCTGCAGTGAACATCACAGCAGGTGAACAAGTGAAATGTGAAAAGTGATGCTCAACACAAGAGGGCGCCTTCATCCTGCTAACCAGAGAGGTAGAGGAGGTTCAAGCTCCTCAACTCACTGTGTCTGCATGTTTTAGTTCTCAGGCTCATGAAGACATTTTATAATAAACACACATGGTGTCACACATCATGCTAAATTGTGTCAAAGCACTCAAAGTTCAGCTTTCCTTAAATATACACTCAGTCCTCTCTGTGTGAAGTTCAGGCAGCCAGTGATGCTCAAAGGTTGAAATGTATCAGGAGCGTCTGGTGTGTTGCTGATTCAAGAAGCTCCTGGTTTCACCTACATTTATTGAACACACTCTCCTCACACCACTGCTGCAGAGAAACTACATGATTCAAATATGTGCCACCTTTTGCAGAGTCATCCTCACACAGAAGGCCAACCAGTGCCACATCATCAGCAGTGGCTTTGATTTTAAACTCACTGGTTTACAGAGAAAATAACAAAGGTGATAACATGGCACCTGGTGATGCACCTGTGTTCACAGTCCTCTCTGACACCTCACCTTTTACACACATTCTAGGATTTCATCATCTCAAATACAACAAGCTGAAATGATTGTCTTTATTAATGGATGTTTGGCTCATGATACTCACTGACTGAAGGCTTCACTTTAGTTTGACCTCCTTTATTTCAACTTAAAAACACCACAGAGTGTTTTCATTTCAAGGTCGTCATTTAATATAAACAGTTTTCCTCACAATCACAGTCATAATGAAAATAAATAAAAAGTTGAAGTGTGATCTCAGTGTGATTTGCTGCGAGAAAACTATAAATATGAATCAAATGCAAAGAAAAGAAAAGACGTTTGAAAGATCTTGTATTTCGGTTTCTCACAGCAGAAATTCAAACTGACCAAAAATCAACGTCATCTATCGTCTGTATTGGACATGAGGTGACGCTGGCATCAGACATCGTCCTGACATTGAGTGCTGGTAAACAGACATCACAACCTAAATTCAACCAAATATAGACACTGAAAAATGTTGGTGACCAGCTGGGATGTCAAGAACCCTAAAATCCTTCCGTCTTTACAGCTGATATGATGATTGTGATTATAGCTATTATTAAATTATTAATCAGAGTTCTGCACTGATAGTTTGCTTTATTTTATCAGACTGATTTAATAACCTGGCTGTCATTTTTCCTTCGTCGGGAATGCTGCCCAAAACTGAATATTTTACTGAAAATAGTTAATAAACATTTTTAATAATTATTGTTTCTGATAGACTTTGAAATACTTTGAACCACACGTTTCCAACAGCTCCATTAACTTTACTCAAAAATGTGAAAAATATAAATAACATGAAATGTCTAACTGTGTGAGCTGAGTGTCGTAGTTTGGAGTCCATCTGTTCTTACTGCCTGTTGTTCATGACACAAAACACACCCGACCTCTCACCACTCCTTGTGGAATGCAGTAAAGCCTGAAAAGCCTTCCCTCTCCTCCCTCCACCTGAAGCCAGCTCCACCCTATCAACACATTTGTTTTTCTGATCAGAGAGAATTAAAATATTCAACAGTCACCATCACAGAGAGGTGAAATGGCGCAGAAAGGAGTTGAGCTGGACCCAGAAACCTTCTCTTGTTCCATCTGTCTGGATCTACTGAAGGATCCTGGGACTATTCCCTGTGGACACAGCTACTGCATGAAGTGTATTCAAACCCACTGGGATGGAGAGGATGAGAAGAGAATCTACAGCTGCCCTCAGTGTAGGCAGAGCTTCACACCGAGGCCTGTCCTGCTGAAAAACACCATGTTAGCAGTTTTAGTGGAGGAACTGAAGAAGACTGGACTCCAAGCTGCTCCTGCTGATCACTGCTATGCTGGAGCTGAAGATGTGGCCTGTGATGTCTGCATTGGGAGGAAACTGAAAGCTCTCAAGTCCTGTCTGCAGTGTCTGGCCTCTTTCTGTGAGAAACACCTCCAGCCTCACCGTGACTCAGCTACATTCAAGAAACACAAGCTGGTGGAGCCCTCCAAGAAGCTGCAGGAGAACATCTGCTCTCATCATGATGAGGTGATGAAGATGTTCTGCCGCACTGATCAGCAGTGTATCTGTTATCTCTGCCCTGTGGACCAACATAAAGGCCACGACACAGTGTCAGCTGCAGCAGAAAGGACTGAGAGGCAGAGAGAGCTGGAGGTGAGTCGACAAAACATCCAGCAGAGAATCCAGGACACAGAGAAAGATGTGAAGCTGCTCCAACAGGAGGTGGAGGCTATCAGTCGCTCTGCTGATAAAGCAGTGGAGGACAGTGAGAAGATCTTCACTCAGCTGATCCGTCTCATGGAGGAAAGACGCTCTGATGTGAAGCAGCAGCTCAGATGGCAGCAGGAAACTGAAGTGAGTCGAGTCAAAGAGCTGGAGGAGAAGCTGGAGCAGGAGCTCACTGAGCTGAAGAGGAGAGACGCTGAGCTGGAGGAGCTCTCACACACAGAGGATCACAACAAGTTTCTACACAACTACCCCTCACTGTCAGCACTCAGTGAACCCACACACTCATCCAGCATCGACATCCGTCCTCGGCCCTACTTTGAGGACGTGACAGCGGCTGTGTCAGGAGTCAGAGAAAAACTACAGGACGTCCTGAGGGAGACATGGACAAATGTCTCACTGACAGGGACTGACGTGGACGTTTTACTGTCAGAACCAGAGCCCAAGACCAGAGCTGAGTTCTTGGAATATTCACGTGAAATCACACTGGATCCAAACACAGCACACACACGGCTGTTATTATCTGAGGGGAACAGGAAAGTGACATTAAGGAATAACCAACAGTCTTATTCTGATCACCCAGACAGATTCACTGGATGTTGTCAGGTCCTGAGTAGAGAGAGTCTGACTGGACGTTGTTACTGGGAGGTGGAGTGGAGAGGGAGAGTTGATGTAGCAGTCACATACAAGAGCATCAGCAGAGCAGGGGGGGTGAATGAATGTAAATTTGGATACAATGACAAATCTTGGGCGTTAAGATGTGAGGAAAAAAGTTTTTCATTTTGGTACAACAAAGTCCAAACTCCCGTCTCAGGTCCTCTGTCCTCCAGAGTAGGAGTGTACCTGGACCACAGTGCAGGTATTCTGTCCTTCTACAGCGTCTCCGAAACCATGACTCTCCTCCACAGAGTCCAGACCACATTCACTCAGCCTCTCAGTGCTGGACTTTGGCTTAATGGTAATGGAAACACAGCTGAGTTGTGTAAACTGAAATAGTCAGAAGTCATTTAAGGGTTAAACTCAGTGTTTTAACTCTTGAACCTGTTTAGTCTCCATGTTTGTTGCTGACAGCTGATTGTTGTGGCGTCTCTTCACTGCACTGAGATCAGCTGTCAGTCAAACATTGTGGGCGGGACTTTGACGTCTTCTCCTGAGTTGTTGTGGAAATGTTTGAGTGTCTTTAGGTGGCGCTCCTTCCTGTGCCTGTCACCTCCTTTATCCTCCACACTTTGTTCTCTTTGTCTTCATCTGGAAAGAAATCTAGAATCACATTGATTTCTTTGGCAGACTGAATGTTGTTGTTGTTATGAGCTTTTATAGAACTGTAATGATCCTGATCATAATCAATAAGGACATCATTTATTATTGTTTTGGACACAGCTAAGATTCTTGTGTGGATGAAGTCAATCTGAACATGAAATCACTCAACAAGAGTCATTTCATAGTGTTTGCTATCTGTTTTTGTGTCCATGAACATGAAATAAATTTGGATGCAGATCATAATTTGTGTCTTGACAAGTCATTAAAGTGACATTTGTTATTTCAATCTTTGTTTTCATCACATGTCGCCAGCAGAAACTTTATTTGCAACTGAGCTTGATGAGGTCTCATTTTCCTTTTTAACCCTTTCATTTTAAACATGTATAATATGTTGATATGACAGAATGAATATGTGAGAAATGTTGTCAGCAGACAGCACCTAACAGAGACACTAGAAAACCAAAAACTACCACAGTGACAGTGAGTGACTCAGCTTTTATAACACATGAAATATTTCAACTTCAACAACACATGTCAAACTGAGCAGCTTATATCAGGTCCAGTCACAAAATCATGACATGAAAATATGATTCTTTATATTTGGTTACAAGTCTTTCAATGTTCTTTAATCACAATTCAACAGGTCAGAGACATTTAAAGGTTTCGCCTCAAATCTCACATTCCCAAATCCTATTTCTTATCTCTCCCATCTTTCCCATGTGACCTGAATGCAGCATCAGTGTTTCAGGGTGTGACTCCTGTCAGCAAACGGACACAGTGTGATGTTACAGATATTGAAATGTCTCTTTACTGATGTTGTTTGAAGCTGCCAAAGGCTCAGTGAAGTTTGGACTAGTCTTCCTGCAGTGAACACCACAGCAGGTGAACAAGTGAAATGAGAAAAGTCATGCTCAACACAAGAGGGCGCCTTCATCCTGCTAACCAGAGAGGTAGAGGAGGTTCAAGCTCCTCAACTCACTGTGTCTGCATGTTTTAGTTCCCAGGCTCATGAAGACATTTTATAATAAACACACATGGTGTCACACATCATGCTAAATTGTGTCAAAGCACTCAAAGTTCAGCTTTCCTTAAATATACACTCAGTCCTCTCTGTGTGAAGTTCAGGCAGCCAGTGATGCTCAAAGGTTGAAATGTATCAGGAGCGTCTGGTGTGTTGCTGATTCAAGAAGCTCCTGGTCTCACCTACATTTATTAAACACACTCTCCTCACACCACTGCTGCAGAGAAACTACGTGATTCAAATATGTGCCACCTTTTGCAGAGTCATCCTCACACAGAAGGCCAACCAGTGCCACATCATCAGCAGTGGCTTTGATTTTAACCTCATTGCTCATTGGCTCTAGGACCTGATGGTGTGTCTCCCTCCTGCCTGAGAGCCTGCTCTGACCAGTTGGCCCCCATCTTCACTCGGATCTTCAACCAATCGCTGGAGTTGTGTGAAGTACCCTCCTTCAAACGCTCCACCATCATCCCGGTCCACAAGAAGCCCTCCATCACAGGACTGAAAGACTTCAGGCCCGTCGCCCTGACATCTGTGGTCATGAAATCCTTTGAAAGACTGGTGTTGCGCCACCTGAAGGACATCACAGGCCCCCTGCTGGACCCCCTGCAGTTTGTCTACCGGGCAAACAGGTCGGTGGATGATGCAGTCAACATGGGACTGCACTACATCCTGCACCACCTCGACTCCCCAGGGACTTACGCTAGGATCCTGTTTGTGGACTTCAGCTCGGCGTTCAACACAACCATCCACGGAATTCTCTACCAGAAGCTCATCAAGCTCACAGTGCCTGCCTCCACCCGTCAGTGGATTACCAGCTTCTTGACTGACAGGAGGCAGCGTGTGAGGCTGGGGAGCATCACATCCAGCTCCCAGTCCATCAGCACTGGTGCCCCCCAGGGTTGTGTCCTCTCCCCACTGCTCTTCTCCCTCTGTACCAACGACTGCACCTCAGGGGACCCTTCTGTGAAACTCCTGAAGTTTGCGGACGACACCACGGTCATCGGTCTCATCTGGGACTGTGATGAGTCTGCATACAGACAGGAAGTGGAGCAGCTGGTCCACTGGTGCGGTCAGAACCACCTGGAGCTGAACCCGCTCAAGACTGTGGAGAAGACTGTGGACTTCAGGAGAAGCCCCCCGAGACTGCCCCCCCTCACAGTGTCAGCTGTGACCACCTTCAAGTTTCTGGGTACCACAATCTCTCAGGACCTGAAGTGGACCTCCCACATAGACACTGTACGGAGAAAGGCCCAGCAGAGGCTGTACTTCCTGCGACAGCTCAGGAAGCTCAACCTGCTTCAGGAACTGCTGATCACCTTCTACACCGCCATAATCCAGTCTGTCCTCTGCACGTCCATCACCGTCTGGTTTGGATCCGCCACTAAACTGGACAGGAACAGACTGAAACGGACAATCAGATGTGCAGAGAGGATTACTGGGACTGATCTTCCCTCCATCCAGGACCTGTACTGGTCAAGGGTCAGGAAACAGGTAGGGAACATCTCTGCAGATCCCTCACACCCCGGACACAAACTGTTTAAACTCCTCCCCTCTGGTAGGCGTTACAGAGCACTGTTCGCCAAAACTACCCGTCACAAAGACAGTTTCTTCCCCCAGGCTGTCACTCTGATGAACTCTAACAGTCACAGAGTGGCAGGACAAACAACACTTTCACCCTGAATATTGTATTTTTTTCATATTTTTCTATTTTATATTTATGTATATTTGTACAATTTCTTGTATATTTGTATATTTTGCATTTTACACTGGTTATTTAATTTTTAGTACTTATGTAAATACTTGTACATTGAGGGCAAAAGCTACCAGAGCCAAATTCCTTGTATGTACACACGTACTTGGCCAATAAAGCTGATCCTGATTCTGATCCTGATTCTGATTACAGAGAAAATAACAAAGGTGATAACATGGCACCTGGTGATGCACCTGTGTTCACAGTCCTGTCTGACACCTCACCTTTTACACACATTCTAGGATTTCATCATCTCAAATACAACAAGCTGAAATGATTGTCTTTATTAATGGATGTTTGACTCATGATACTCACTGACTGAAGGCTTCACTTTAGTTTGACCTCCTTTATTTCAGCTTAAACACCACAGAGTGTTTTCATTTCAAGGTCATCATTTAATATAAACAGTTTTCCTCACAATCACAGTCATAATGAAAATAAATAAAAAGTTGAAGTGTGATCTCAGTGTGATTTGCTGCGAGAAAACGATCAATATGAATCAAATTCAAAAAAAGAAAATATGTTTGAAAGATCTTGTATTTCGGTTTCTCACAGCAGAAATTCAAACCGACCAAAAATCAACATCGTCTGTCGTCCGTATTGGACATGAGGTGACGCTGGCATCAGACATCGTCCTGACATTGAGTGTTGGTAAACAGACATCACAACCTAAATTCAACCAAATATAAACACTGAAAAATGTTGGTGACCAGCTGGGATGTCAAGAACCCTAAAATCCTTCCGTCTTTACAGCTGATATGATGATTGTGATTATAGCTATAATTTCATTATTAATCAGAGTTCTGCACTGATAGTTTGCTTTATTTTATCAGACTGATTTAATAACCTGGCTGTCATTTTTCCCTCGTCGGGAATGCTGCCCAAAACTGAGTATTTTACTGAAAATAGTTCATAAACATTTTTAATAATTATTGTTTCTGATAGACTTTGAAATACTTTGAACCACACGTTTCCAACAGCTCCATTAACTTTACTCAAAAATGTGAAAAATATAAACAACATGAAATGTCTAACTGTGTGAGCTGAGTGTCGTAGTTTGGAGTCCATCTGTTCTTACTGTCTGTTGTTCATGACACAAAACACACCCGACCTCTCACCACTCCTTGTGGAATGCAGCAAAGCCTGAAAAGCCTTCCCTCTCCTCCCTCCACCTGAAGCCAGCTCCACCCTCTCAACACATTTGTTTTTCTGATCAGAGAGAATTAAAATATTTGACAGTCACCATCAGTGAGAGGTGAAATGGCGCAGAAAGGAGTTGAGCTGGACCCAGAAACCTTCTCTTGTTCCATCTGTCTGGATCTACTGAAGGATCCGGTGACTATTCCCTGTGGACACAGCTACTGCATGAAGTGTATTCAAACCCACTGGGATGGAGAGGATGGGAAGAGAATCTACAGCTGCCCTCAGTGTAGGCAGAGCTTCACACCGAAGCCTGTCCTGCTGAAAAGCACCATGTTAGCAGTTTTAGTGGAGGAACTGAAGAAGACTGGACTCCAAGCTGCTCCTGCTGATCACTGCTATGCTGGAGCTGAAGATGTGGCCTGTGATGTCTGCACTGGGAGGAAACTGAAAGCTCTCAAGTCCTGTCTGCAGTGTGTGGCCTCTTACTGTGAGAAACACCTCCAGCCTCACTGTGACTCGGCTACATTCAAGAAACACAAGCTGGTGGAGCCCTCCAAGAAGCTGCAGGAGAACATCTGCTCTCGTCATGATGAGGTGATGAAGATGTTCTGCCGCACTGATCAGCAGTGTATCTGTTATCTCTGCTCGATGGACCAACATCAAGGCCACGACACAGTGTCAGCTGCAGCAGAAAGGACTGAGAGGCAGAGAGAGCTGGAGGTGAGTCGACAAAACATCCAGCAGAGAATCCAGGACACAGAGAAAGATGTCAAGCTGCTCCAACAGGAGGTGGAGGCTATCAGTCGCTCTGCTGATAAAGCAGTGGAGGACAGTGAGAAGATCTTCACTCAGCTGATCCGTCTCATGGAGGAAAGACGCTCTGATGTGAAGCAGCAGCTCAGATGGCAGCAGGAAACTGAAGTGAGTCGAGTCAAAGAGCTGGAGGAGAAGCTGGAGCAGGAGATCACTGAGCTGAAGAGGAGAGACGCTGAGCTGGAGGAGCTCTCACACACAGAGGATCACAACCAGTTTCTACACAACTACCCCTCACTGTCAGCACTCAGTGAACCCACACACTCATCCAGCATCAACATCCGTCCTCTGCGCTACTTTGAGGACGTGACAGCGGCTGTGTCAGGAGTCAGAGATAAACTACAGGACGTCCTGAGGGAGACATGGACAAACGTCTCACTGACAGTGACTGAAGTGGATGTTTTACTGTCAGAACCAGAGCCCAAGACCAGAGCTGAGTTCTTGGAATATTCACGTGAAATCACACTGGATCCAAACACAGCACACAGACAGCTGTTATTATCTGAGGGGAACAGGAAAGTGACAGTAATGATACTACCAGAGTCTTATTCTGATCACCCAGACAGATTCACTGAATGGTGTCAGGTCCTGAGTAGAGAGAGTCTGACTGGATGTTGTTACTGGGAGGTGGAGTGGAGAGGGGCAGAAGTTTCTGCAGCAGTCGCATATAAGAATATCAGCAGAGCAGGGTTGAATGAATGTTTATTTGGATTCAATGACAAATCTTGGGCGTTAAGATGTGAGAAAAACAGTTTTGCATTTAGGTACAACAAAGTCCGAACTCCTGTCTCAGGTCCTCGGTCCTCCAGAGTAGGAGTGTACCTGGATCACAGTGCAGGTATTCTGTCTTTCTACAGCGTCTCTGAAACCATGACTCTCCTCCACAGAGTCCAGACCACATTCACTCAGCCTCTCTATGCTGGACTGTGGCTTTATGGTTATGGAGTCACAGCTGAGTTGTGTAAACTGGAATAGTCAGGAGTCATTTAAGGGTTAAACTCAGTGTTTTAACTCTTCAACTTGTTTAGTCTCCATGTTTGTTGCTGACAGCTGATTGTTGTGGCGTCTCTTCACTGCACTGAGATCAGCTGTCAGTCAAACATTGTGGGCGGGACTTTGACGTCTTCTCCTCAGTTGTTGTGGAAATGTTTGAGTGTCTTTAGGTGGCGCTCCTTCCTGTGTCTGTCACCTCCTTTATCCTCCACACTTTGTTCTCTTTGTCTTCATGTGGAAAGAAATCTAGAATCACACTGATTTCTTTGGCAGACCAAATGTTGTTGTTGTTATGAGCTTTTATAGAACTGTAATGATCCTGATCATAATCAATAAGGACATCATTCATCATTGTTTTGGACACAGCTGAGATTCTTGTGTGGATGAAGTCAATCTAAACATGAAATCACTCAACAAGAGTCATTTCATAGTGTTTGCTATCTGTTTTTGTGTCCATGAACATGAAATAAATTTGGATGCAGATCATAATTTGTGTCTTGACAAGTTATTAAAGTGACATTTGTTATTTCAATCTTTGTTTTCATCACATGTCGCCAGCAGAAACTTTATTTGTTCCTCAGCTTGTAAAATACAGAACAAAGACTGTTGTGGTTGGATAACTGTGTCACAAAGTCCTCCTCAGTCCTGCTTCTCCCACTCTGCCTCTCTGTCCCTCCCTCCAGCCCCCTGCATCACCTCCATCCATCCACCAGATGTCCTCAGACCTTCCCTCCTGTCCCAGTCACCTGACTGTCTCATTCTCCTGCTCACCTGTTTCCACTTTCCCTCATCAGCCCTGCAGTATAGAAGCGCCACCTTTCCACTCATTCCCTGACAGATCGTCAGTGTTGCTTTCAGCCTGAAGCTGCTGTCTTCAAACCTCTTCCTGTGTCTGGACCTGTTTCCTGTTCCTGCTCTCTTCTTCTCGTCTTGGATTTGTTTGACTGTTGGGACTGCCGCCCTGTTTCCAACCTGTAAGCCTGTTCCTGACTGTTGTCTTCTGAATTTGACTCTTCCTCTCTGTGTTGTCCAAATTCATGATTGTGACAAATTTCCTCAGGGACCATAAGGACTCCATTTAATCCATATATACTCCAATAAAATCATACTGGCAAAAGAAATAGTTGACAAACACATCCATAAGCAGTGATGAGACAGAGCTGCAGTGACGGACATTTCAAATATATTATTTAACTTATGAAGAATGATGTTTAGAAAATTCATATGATGTAAAAAGAAACCTTTTTTATATTCACCAGTACAAACATGTCACAAACTAAACTGCAGAGCCAAATGATCTGGTGCATTCAGGTCCTGTGGGGATTGAGAGCTGCAACAAGTGACTTATTTCAATCAGCGGTTTAAATGTATTTAACATGAAAATACAGCTTTTACTCAAAATGACTTTCTGAATGAAATCTGTTTTCTCTAAAACATACTTTAAAGACTTTCATCTAATAACACTTTAATTATTGGAGGTTCATTACCTTTACAGCAGTGATTAATTTCTGTGTGGTATATTTACTGTATTAGGATTATTGTAAACAATCATGAGTTTGATGAAACTTAATTACAGGACAGTTTAGAAAACTGTGGAGCCGTCTCCAAAGCCTCTGATTCTTAGAGGAGTTGACCTCCTAAAAGCTGAAGTGATCAGTGTTTTGAAATGAGAAATGAGCTCTGTTGGAAACAAGTGTTAAACACACAGTATCTCTGTCTCAAAGCGCTCCTCTTCCTGGAATGACTCAGAGCTTGATGAGCCCTCCCTCCTCCTCCTCCTCTCACACACAGCCAGCTCCACTCTGTCCTCACATCTCCTTGTTCCCTCCCCTTCAGATCTACAGTTTGTAACCAACACAGTGGTGACGTGAGAGAGCTGACAGGCTCCATTCACTGCAGGAACACATGATGTTGAGATCAGAGCTCAAACTAGTTTCACTTCTCAGAAAGTGAAACTCACACAGTCACTGCTACGAGGTGAAATGGCGCAGAAAGGAGTTGAGCTGGACCCAGAAACCATCACTTGTTCCATCTGTCTGGATCTACTGAGGGATCCGGGGACTATTCCCTGTGGACACAGCTACTGCATGAAGTGTATTCAAACCCACTGGGATGGAGAGGATGAGAGGGGAACCTACAGCTGCCCTCAGTGTAGGCAGAGCTTCACACCGAAGCCTGTCCTGCTGAAAAGCACCATGTTAGCAGTTTTAGTGGAGGAACTGAAGAAGACTGGACTCCAAGCTGCTCCTGCTGATCACTGCTATGCTGGAGCTGAAGATGTGGCCTGTGATGTCTGCACTGGGAGGAAACTGAAAGCTCTCAAGTCCTGTCTGCAGTGTCTGGTCTCTTACTGTGAGAAACACCTCCAGCCTCATTATGATGTGGCTCCATTACAGAAACACAAGCTGATGGAGCCCTCCAAGAAGCTGCAGGAGAACATCTGCTCTCGTCATGATGAGGTGATGAAGATGTTCTGCCGCACTGATCAGCAGTGTATCTGTTATCTCTGCTCTGTGGACCAACATAAAGGCCACGACACAGTGTCAGCTGCAGCAGAAAGGACTGAGAGGCAGAGAGAGCTGGAGGTGAGTCGACAAAACATCCAGCAGAGAATCCAGGACACAGAGAAAGATGTCAAGCTGCTCCAACAGGAGGTGGAGGCTATCAGTCGCTCTGCTGATAAAGCAGTGGAGGACAATGAGAAGATCTTCACTCAGCTGATCCGTCTCATGGAGGAAAGACGCTCTGATGTGAAGCAGCAGCTCAGATGGCAGCAGGAAACTGAAGTGAGTCGAGTCAAAGAGCTGGAGGAGAAACTGGAGCAGGAGATCACTGAGCTGAAGAGGAGAGACGCTGAGCTGGAGGAGCTCTCACACACAGAGGATCACAACCAGTTTCTACACAACTACCCCTCACTGTCAGCACTCAGTGAACCCACACACTCATCCAGCATCAACATCCGTCCTCTGCGCTACTTTGAGGACGTGACAGCAGCTGTGTCAGGAGTCAGAGATAAACTACAGGACGTCCTGAGGGAGACATGGACAAACGTCTCACTGACAGTGACTGACGTGGATGTTTCACTGTCAGAACCAGAGCCCAAGACCAGAGCTGAGTTCTTGGAATATTCACGTCACATCACACTGGATCCAAACACAGCACACACACTGCTGTTATTATCTGAGGGGAACAGGAAAGTGACAGTAATGAGTCAACAACAGTCTTATTCTAGACACCCAGACAGATTTACTGGATGTCAGCAGGTCCTGAGTAGAGAGAGTCTGACTGGACGTTGTTACTGGGAGGTGGAGTGGAGAGGGAGAGTTGATGTAGCAGTCGCATACAAGAATATCAGCAGAGCAGGGGGGGTGAATGAATGTATATTTGGATACAATGACAAATCTTGGGCGTTAAACTGTGAGAATAACTGTTTTGCATTTTGGTACAACAAAGTCCAAACTCCCGTCTCAGGTCCTCTGTCCTCCAGAGTAGGAGTGTACCTGGATCACAGAGCAGGTATTCTGTCCTTCTACAGCGTCTCTGAAACCATGACTCTCCTCCACAGAGTCCAGACCACATTCACTCAGCCTCTCTATGCTGGACTTCAAATTTATGGTTATGGAAAAACAGCTGAGTTGTGTGAACTGAAATAGTCAGGAGTCATTTAAGGGTTAAACTCAGTGTTTTAACTCTTGAACTTGTTTAGTCTCCATGTTTGTTGCTGACAGCTGATTGTTGTGGCGTCTCTTCACTGCACTGAGATCAGCTGTCAGTCAAACGTTGTGGGCGGGACTTTGACATCTTCTCCTCAGTTGTTGTGGAAATGTTTGAGTGTCTTTAGGTGGCGCTCCTTCCTGTGCCTGTCACCTCCTTTATCCTCCACACTTTGTTCTCTTTGTCTTCATGTGGAAAGAAATCTAGAATCACATTGATTTCTTTGGCAGACCAAATGTTGTTGTTGTTATGAGCTTTTATAGAACTGTAATGATCCTGATCATAATCAATCAGGACATCATTCATTATTGTTTTGGACACAGCTGAGATTCTTGTGTGGATGAAGTCAATGTGAACATGAAATCACTCAACAAGAGTCATTTCATAGTGTTTGCTATCTGTTTTTGTGTCCATGAACATGAAATACATTTGGATGCAGATCATAATTTGTGTCTTGACAAGTCATTAAAGTGACATTTGTTATTTAAATCTTTGTTTTCATCACATGTCGCCAGCAGAAACTTTATTTGTTCCTGAGTTTGATGAGGTCTCATTTTCCTTTTTAAACCTTTCATGTTAAACATGTATAATATGTTGATATGACAGAATGAATATGTGAGAAATGTTGTCAGCAGACAGCACCTAACAGAGACACTAGAAAACCAAAAACTACCACAGTGACAGTGAGTGACTCAGCTTTTATAACACATGAAATATTTCAACTTCAACAACACATGTCAAACTGAGCAGCTTCTATCAGGTCCAGTCACAAAATCATGACATGAAAATATGATTCTTTATATTTGGTTACAAGTCTTTCAATGTTCTTTAATCACAATTCAACAGGTCAGAGACATTTAAAGGTTTCGCCTCAAATCTCACATTCCCAAATCCTATTTTTTATCTCTCCCATCTTTCCCATGTGACCTGAATGCAGCATCAGTGTTTCGGGGTGTGACTCCTGTCAGCAAACGGACACAGTGTGATATTACAGATATTGAAATGTCTCTTTACTGATGTTGTTTGAAGCTGCCAAAGGCTCAGTGAAGTTTGGACTAGTTTTCCTGCAGTGAACATCACAGCAGGTGAACAAGTGAAATGTGAAAAGTGATGCTCAACACAAGAGGGCGCCTTCATCCTGCTAACCAGAGAGGTAGAGGAGGTTCAAGCTCCTCAGCTCACTGTGTCTGCATGTTTTAGTTCTCAGGCTCATGAAGACATTTTATAATAAACACACATCATGCTAAATTGTGTCAAAGCACTCAAAGTTCAGCTTTCCTTAAATATACACTCAGTCCTCTCTGTGTGAAGTTCAGGCAGCCAGTGATGCTCAAAGGTTGAAATGTATCAGGAGCGTCTGGTGTGTTGCTGATTCAAGAAGCTCCTGGTTTCACCTACATTTATTAAACACACTCTCCTCACACCACTGCTGCAGAGAAACTACATGATTCAAATATGTGCCACCTTTTGCAGAGTCATCCTCACACAGAAGGCCAACCAGTGCCACATCATCAGCAGTGGGTTTAATTTTAAACTCACTGGTTTACAGAGAAAATAACAAAGGTGATAAAATGGCACCTGGTGATGCACCTGTGTTCACAGTCCTCTCTGACACCTCACCTTTTACACACATTCTAGGATTTCATCATCTCAAATACAACAAGCTGAAATGATTGTCTTTATTAATGGATGTTTGGCTCATGATACTCACTGACTGAAGGCTTCACTTTAGTTTGACCTCCTTTATTTCAACTTAAAAACACCACAGAGTGTTTTCATTTCAAGGTCATCATTTAATATAAACAGTTTTCCTCACAATCACAGTCAGAATAAAAACAAATAAAAAATTGAAGTGTGATCTCAGTGTGATTTGCTGCGAGAAAACTATCAATATGAATCAAATGCGAAGAAAAGAAAAGATGTTTGAAAGATCTTGTATTTCAGTTTCTTACAGCAGAAATTCAAACCGACCAAAAATCAACGTCGTCTGTCGTCCGTATTGGACATGAGTTGACGCTGGCATCAGGCATCGTCCTGACATTAAGTGTTGGTAAACATCCATCCATCCATCCATTTTCTTCCGCTTATCCGGGTCCGGGTCGCGGGGGCAGCAGGCCAAGCAAAGCATCTCAGACATCCCTCTCCCCAGCAACGCTTTCCAGCTCCTCATGGGGGACCCCAAGGCGTTCCCAGGCCAGATGAGATATGTAATCCCTCCAGCGTCTTCTGGGTCTGCCCCGGGGCCTCCTACCAGTGGGACGTGCCTGGAACACCTCCAGTGGGAGGCGCCCAGGAGGCATCCTGATCAGATGCCCAAACCACCTCAACTGACCCCTTTCGATGCAAAGGAGCAGTGGCTCTACTCCGAGCTCCCTCCGGATGTCCGAGCTCCCCACCCTATCTCTAAGGCTGAGCCCAGCCACCCTACAGAGAAAACTCATTTCGGCCGCTGGTATGCGCAATCTCATTCTTTCGGTCACTACCCAGAGCTCGTGACCATAGGTGAGGGTTGGGACGTAGATGGACCAGTAAATCGAAAGCTTTGCCTGCCAGCTCAGCTCCCTCTTCACCATGATGGCCCAGTGCAGTACCCGTATCACTGCAGAAGCCACCCCAAACTGCCGATCCATCTCACGCTCCATTCCACCCCCACTCGTGAACAAGACCCCGAGATACTTGAACTCCCTCACTTGAGGCAGTAACTCTCCCCCAACCCGGAGGGGGCAATCCACCTGTTTCCAGCAGAGAACCATGGCCTCAGATTTGGAGGTGCTGACTCTCATCCCAACTGCTTCACACTCGGCTGCAAACCGCTCCAGTGCGTGCTGGAGGTCACAGTGTGATGAAGCCAACAAAACCACATCATCTGCGAAAAGCAGAGATGCAATTCTGAGCCCTTCTCGCCAACCGGTACCTGTCTGCTGCTTCAGGAGACCCCTGGGCCAGCCAGACCCGAAAGGCCTCCTTCTTCAGCCTGACAGCCTCCTTCACCGCTGGTGTCCACCAGAGGGTTCTTAGGTTGCCGCCATGACAGGCACCGACGACCTTCTGACCACAGCTCCTAGCAGCCGCCTCCACAATGGAAGCTTTGAACATGGCCCACTCTGACTCCATGTCCCCAACCTCCCCTGGGTTGCACAAGAAATTTTTCCGGAGGTGCGAGTTGAAGACCCTACGTACAGGGGCCTCAGCCAGACGTTCCCAGTTCACCCTCACTACACGTTTGGGTTTACCAGGTCTGTCTGGCAGCCTCCCCCGCCATCTGATCCAACTCACCACCAGGTGGTGATCAGTTGACAGCTCTTCTCCTCTCTTCACCTGAGTGTCCAAGACACATGGCCGCAGATCTGATGATACAACCACAAGGTCGATCATCGATCTTTGGCCTGGGGTGTTCTGGTACCAGGTACACTTATGAACCTCCCTGTGCTCGAACATGGTGTCTGCTATGGCCAATCCATGACTAGCACAGAAGTCCAATAACAAAACACCGCTCGGGTTCAGATCAGGCAGGCCGTTCCTCCCAATCAGCCCCCTCCAGGTTTCTCCATCATTGCCCACGTGAGCGTTGAAGTCCCCCAGGAGAACTATGGAGTCCCCAGCCGGCACCCCTTGCAGGAAACCGCCAAGAGACTCCAAGAAGGACGGGTACTCCGTACTGCTGTTCAGTGCATAGGCAACAACAAACAACAGTCAGAGACCTTCTCTTTGCGACCCGCAGTCACATCGAGGCGACCCTCTCGTTCTCCGGGGAGAACTCCAACACGGCGGCGCTCAGCTGGGGGCTTGTGAGTATCCCCACACCCGCCTGGCGCCTCTCACCCTGAGCAACTCTGAATAAAGCGGGAGTCCAGCCCCTCTCCAGGAGTTTGGTTCCAGAACCAGTGCTGTGCGTGGAGGTGAGCCCAACTATATCCAGTTGGTACCGCTCCACCTCCCGCACCAGCTCCGGCTCCTTCCCCACCAGAGAGGTGACGTTCCACGCCCCTAAAGCCAGTCCACGTCGCCAGGGATCGGCCTGCCCAGGGCCCCGCCCCTGACTGCCGCCCGGCACACATAGCACCCAACCCTGATGGCTGTCCCTGCGGGTGGTGAGCCCACAGGGCAACGGTTCCATGTTTCCTCTTCGGGCTGAGCCCGACCGGGCCCAATGGCCCAAGGCCCGGCCATCAGACACTCGCTGGCGAGCCCCCCCCCCCCCCCCGGCTCTGGCCCCAGGAGGGGGCCCTGGTCTCCCCATACCGGGCGAGGTGCTCTTGTGCCGCATCATCAGGGTCTTTAAATCGCTCTTATTCTGGTCCCTACCCCGGGACCACTTCGCCTTGGGAGACCCTACCAGGGGCTTTTAGCCCCAGACAACACAGCTCCCAGGTTCATGGGGACATGCAAACCCCTCCACCACGTTAAGGTGGCGATTCTCGGAGGAGGGTAAACAGACATCACAACCTAAATTCAACCAAATATAAACACTGAAAAATGTTGGTGACCAGCTAAGATGTCAAGAACCCTGAAATCCTTCCGTCTTTTCAGCTGATATAATGATTGTGATTATAGCTATTCTTTCATTATTAATCAGAGTTCTGCATTGATAGTTTGCTTTATTTTATCAGACTGATTTAATAACCTGGCTGTCATTTTTCCTTCGTCGGGAATGCTGCCCAAAACTGAATATTTTACTGAAAATAGTTAATAAACATTTTTAATAATTATTGTTTCTGATAGACTTTGAAATACTTTGAACCACACGTTTCCAACAGCTCCATTAACTTTACTCAAAAATGTGAAAAATATAAATAACATGAAATGTCAAACTGTGAGAGATGAGTGTCGTAGTTTTGAGTCCATCTGTTGTTACTGCCTGTTGTTCATGACACAAAACACACCCTGCCTCTCACCACTCCTTGTGGAATGCAGTAAAGCCTGAAAAGCCTTCCCTGTCCTCCCTCCACCTGAAGCCAGCTCCACCCTATCAACACATTTGTTTTTCTGATCAGAGAATTAAAATATTCAACAGTCACCATCACTGAGAGGTGAAATGGCGCAGAAAGGAGTTGAGCTGGACCGAGAAACCTTCTCTTGTTCCATCTGTCTGGATCTACTGAAGGATCCGGTGACTATTCCCTGTGGACACAGCTACTGCATGAAGTGTATTCAAACCCACTGGGATGGAGAGGATGGGAAGAGAATCTACAGCTGCCCTCAGTGTAGGCAGAGCTTCACACCGAGGCCTGTCCTGCTGAAAAGCACCATGTTAGCAGTTTTAGTGGAGGAACTGAAGAAGACTGGACTCCAAGCTGCTCCTGCTGATCACTGCTATGCTGGAGCTGAAGATGTGGCCTGTGATGTCTGCACTGGGAGGAAACTGAAAGCTCTCAAGTCCTGTCTGCAGTGTCTGACCTCTTACTGTGAGAAACACCTCCAGCCTCACCGTGACTCAGCTACATTCAAGAAACACAAGCTGGTGGAGCCCTCCAAGAAGCTGCAGGAGAACATCTGCTCTCATCATGATGAGGTGATGAAGATGTTCTGCCGCACTGATCAGCAGTGTATCTGTTATCTCTGCCCTGTGGACCAACATAAAGGCCACGACACAGTGTCAGCTGCAGCAGAAAGGACTGAGAGGCAGAGAGAGCTGGAGGTGAGTCGACAAAACATCCAGCAGAGAATCCAGGACACAGAGAAAGATGTCAAGCTGCTCCAACAGGAGGTGGAGGCTATCAGTCGCTCTGCTGATAAAGCAGTGGAGGACAGTGAGAAGATCTTCACTCAGCTGATCCGTCTCATGGAGGAAAGACGCTCTGATGTGAAGCAGCAGCTCAGATGGCAGCAGGAAACTGAAGTGAGTCGAATCAAAGAGCTGGAGGAGAAGCTGGAGCAGGAGATCACTGAGCTGAAGAGGAGAGACGCTGAGCTGGAGGAGCTCTCACACACAGAGGATCACAACCAGTTTCTACACAACTACCCCTCACTGTCAGCACTCAGTGAACCCACACACTCATCCAGCATCAACATCCGTCCTCTGCGCTACTTTGAGGACGTGACAGCGGCTGTGTCAGGAGTCAGAGATAAGCTACAGGACGTCCTGAGGGAGACATGGACAAATGTTTCACTGACAGGGACTGACGTGGATGTTTTACTGTCAGAACCAGAGCCCAAGACCAGAGCTGAGTTCTTGAAATATTCACGTTAAATCACACTGGATCCAAACACAGCACACACACGGCTGTTATTATCTGAGGGGAACAGGAAAGTGACATTAAGGAATAACCAAAAGTCTTATCCCAGTCACCCAGAGAGATTCACTGGATGCTGTCAGGTCCTGAGTAGAGAGAGTCTGACTGGACGTTGTTACTGGGAGGTGGAGTGGAGAGGGAGAGTTGATGTAGCAGTCACATATAAGAATATCAGCAGAGCAGGGGGGGTGAATGAATGTAAATTTGGATACAATGACAAATCTTGGGCATTAAGATGTGAGGAAAAAAGTTTTTCATTTTGGTACAACAACGTCCAAACTCCCGTCTCAGGTCCTCTGTCCTCCAGAGTAGGAGTGTACCTGGATCACAGAGCAGGTATTCTGTCCTTCTACAGCGTCTCTGAAACCATGACTCTCCTCCACAGAGTCCAGACCACATTCACTCAGCCTCTCTATGCTGGACTGTGGCTTAATGGTAATGGAAACACAGCTGAGTTGTGTGAACTGAAATAGTCAGGAGTCATTTAAGGGTTAAACTCAGTGTTTTAACTCTTGAACTTGTTTAGTCTCCATGTTTGTTGCTGACAGCTGATTGTTGTGGCGTCTCTTCACTGCACTGAGATCAGCTGTCAGTCAAACATTGTGGGCGGGACTTTGACGTCTTCTCCTGAGTTGTTGTGAAAATGTTTGAGTGTCTTTAGGTGGCGCTCCTTCCTGTGTCTGTCACCTCCTTTATCCTCCACACTTTGTTCTCTTTGTGTTCATCTGGAAAGAAATCTAGAATCACATTGATTTCTTTGGCAGACCAAATGTTGTTGTTGTTATGAGCTTTTATAGAACTGTAATGATCCTGATCATAATCAATCAGGACATCATTCATTATTGTTTTGGACACAGCTGAGATTCTTGTGTGAATGAAGTCAATGTGAACATGAAATCACTCAACAAGAGTCATTTCATAGTGTTTGCTATCTGTTTTTGTGTCCATGAACATGAAATAAATTTGGATGCAGATCATAATTTGTGTCTTGACAAGTCATTAAAGTGACATTTGTTATTTCAATCTTTGTTTTCATCACATGTCGCCAGCAGAAACTTTATTAGCAACTGAGCTTGATGAGGTCTCATTTTCCTTTTTAACCCTTTCATTTTAAACATGTATAATATGTTGATATGACAGAATGAATATGTGAGAAATGTTGTCAGCAGACAGCACCTAACAGAGACACTAGAAAACCAAAAACTACCACAGTGACAGTGAGTGACTCAGCTTTTATAACACATGAAATATTTCAACTTCAACAACAAATGTCAAACTGAGCAGCTTATATCAGGTCCAGTCACAAAATCATGACATGAAAATATGATTCTTTACATTTTACAAAACTTTAATAGTCTTAAGATGATTGTGAAAATTAACAGTTTCACTGTGATATCTTTTGATCAGCTGTATAATATTAATCAAAGGCAAAAACCAAACAAACATGAATTCATATTAATCAACAAATGAAGTGCTGAATCAGCTGATCTGGTGTTTTAGGACGGTTTACGTTGGTAACTTCCTGTTGTCGATCAAGTGTTTCTAACCAGTAGAGGAAAATGTGACAGAATTTGAGGAGGAGTCAGAGAAATACGGAGCCATCACCAAAACCTGAGGAGCCAAGAAGTATTTTACAACTAAAAACTTTTCAAACAGGGACCAGGTTTTAAAAGAGGAGTCAAAGTTCAAATTCAAAGTGCTGCTCCTCTTCCTGGAATGACTCAGAGCTTGATGAGCCCTCCCTCCTCCTCCTCCTTTCACACACAGCCAGCTCCACTCTGTCGTCACATCTCCTTGTTCCCTCCCCTTCAGATCTACAGTTTGTAACCAACAAGGTGGTGACGTGAGAGAGCTGACAGGCTCCATTCACTGCAGGAACACATGATTTTGAGATCAGAGCTCAAACTGGTTTCACTTCTCAGAAAGTGAAACTCATACAGTCACTGCTACGAGGTGAAATGGCGTGGAAAGGAGTTGAGCTGGACCAAGAAACCTTCTCTTGTTCCATCTGTCTGGATCTACTGAAGGATCCGGTGACTATTCCCTGTGGACACAGCTACTGCATGAAGTGTATTCAAACCCACTGGGATGGAGAGGATGAGAAGAAAATCTACAGCTGCCCTCAGTGTAGGCAGAGCTTCACACCGAGGCCTGTCCTGCTTAAAACCACCATGTTAGAAGTTTTAGTGGAGGAACTGAAGAAGACTGGACTCCAAGCTGCTCCTGCTGATCACTGCTATGCTGGAGCTGAAGATGTGGCCTGTGATGTCTGCACTGGGAGGAAACTGAAAGCTCTCAAGTCCTGTCTGCAGTGTGTGGCCTCTTACTGTGAGAAACACCTCCAGCCTCACTGTGACTCGGCTACATTCAAGAAACACAAGCTGGTGGAGCCCTCCAAGAAGCTGCAGGAGAACATCTGCTCTCGTCATGATGAGGTGATGAAGATGTTCTGCCGCACTGATCAGCAGTGTATCTGTTATCTCTGCTCTGTGGACCAACATAAAGGCCACGACACAGTGTCAGCTGCAGCAGAAAGGACTGAGAGGCAGAGAGAGCTGGAGGTGAGTCGACACAACATCCAGCAGAGAATCCAGGACACAGAGAAAGATGTGAAGCTGCTCCAACAGGAGGTGGAGGCTATCAGTCGCTCTGCTGATAAAGCAGTGGAGGACAGTGAGAAGATCTTCACTCAGCTCATCCGTCTCATGGAGGAAAGACGCTCTGATGTGAAGCAGCAGCTCAGATGGCAGCAGGAAACTGAAGTGAGTCGAGTCAAAGAGCTGGAGGAGAAGCTGGAGCAGGAGATCACTGAGCTGAAGAGGAGAGACGCTGAGCTGGAGGAGCTCTCACACACAGAGGATCACAACCAGTTTCTACACAACTACCCCTCACTGTCAGCACTCAGTGAACCCACACACTCATCCAGCATCAACATCCGTCCTCTGCGCTACTTTGAGGACGTGACAGTGGCTGTGTCAGGACTCAGAGATAAACTACAGGACATCCTGAGGGAGACATGGACAAACCTCTCACTGACAGTGACTGACGTGGATGTTTTACTGTCAGAACCAGAGCCCAAGACCAGAGCTGAGTTCTTGAAATATTCACGTGAAATCACACTGGATCCAAACACAGTAAACACACGGCTGTTATTATCTGAGGGGAACAGGAAAGTGACAGTAATGAGACAACGTCAGTCTTATTCTGATCACCCAGACAGATTTTCTAACTGGCAGCAGGTCCTGAGTAGAGAGAGTCTGACTGGACGTTGTTACTGGGAGGTGGAGTGGAGAGGGGAAAAAGTTGGTGTGTCACTCACATATAAGAATATCAGACGAGCAGGGTGGTCAGATGAATGTAAATTTGGATACAATGACAAATCTTGGGCGTTAAGATGTGAGAAAGACAGTTTTGCATTTTGGTACAACAAAGTCCAAACTCCCGTCTCAGGTCCTCTGTCCTCCAGAGTAGGAGTGTACCTGGATCACAGTGCAGGTATTCTGTCCTTCTACAGAGTCTCTGAAACCATGACTCTCCTCCACAGAGTCCAGACCACATTCACTCAGCCTCTCTATGCTGGACTTCATCTTCCCGTTTCTGGAGTCACTGAGTTGTGTAAACTGAAATAGTCAGGAGTCATTTAAGGGTTAAACTCAGTGTTTTAACTCTTCAACTTGTTTAGTCTCCATGTTTGTTGCTGACAGCTGATTGTTGTGGCGTCTCTTCACTGCACTGAAATCAGCTGTCAGTCAAACATTGTGGGCGGGACTTTGACGTCTTCTCCTGAGTTGTTGTGGAAATGTTTGAGTGTCTTTAGGTGGCGCTCCTTCCTGTGCCTGTCACCTCCTTTATCCTCCACACTTTGTTCTCTTTGTCTTCATGTGGAAAGAAATCTAGAATCACATTGATTTCTTTGGCAGACCAAATGTTGTTGTTGTTATGAGCTTTTATAGAACTGTAATGATCCTGATCATAATCAATCAGGACATCATTCATTATTGTTTTGGACACAGCTGAGATTCTTGTGTGGATGAAGTCAATCTGAACATGAAATAACTCAACAAGAGTCATTTCATAGTGTTTGCTATCTGTTTTTGTGTCCATGAACATGAAATAAATTTGGATGCAGATCATAATTTGTGTCTTGACAAGTCATTAAAGTGACATTTGTTATTTCAATCTTTGTTTTCATCACATGTCGCCAGCAGAAACTTTATTTGTTCCTCAGCTTGTAACATACAGAACAAAGACTGTTGTGGTTGGATAACTGTGTCACAAAGTCGTCCTCAGTCCTGCTTCTCCCACTCTGCCTCTCTGTCCCTCCCTCCAGCCCCCTGCATCACCTCCATCCATCCACCAGATGTCCTCAGACCTTCCCTCCTGTCCCAGTCACCTGACTGTCTCATTCTCCTGCTCACCTGTTTCCACTTTCCCTCATCAGCCCTGCAGTATAGAGGCACCACCTTTCCACTCATTCCCTGACAGATCGTCAGTGTTGCTTTCAGCCTGAAGCTGCTGTCTTCAAACCTCTTCCTGTGTCTGGACCTGTTTCCTGTTCCTGCTCTCTTCTTCTCGTCTTGGATTTGTTTGACTGTTGGGACTGCCGCCCTGTTTCCAACCTGTAAGCCTGTTCCTGACTGTTGTCTTCTGAATTTGACTCTTCCTCTCTGTGTTGTCCAAATTCATGATTGTGACAAATTTCCTCAGGGACCATAAGGACTCCATTTAATCCATATATACTCCAATAAAATCATACTGGCAAAAGAAATAGTTGACAAACACATCCATAAGCAGTGATGAGACAGAGCTGCAGTGACGGACATTTCAAATATATTATTTAACTTATGAAGAATGATGTTTAGAAAATTCATATGATGTAAAAAGAAACCTTTTTTATATTCACCAGTACAAACATGTCACAAACTAAAGTGCAGAGCCAAATGATGTGGTGCATTCAGGTCCTGTGGGGATTGAGAGCTGCAACAAGTAACTTATTTCAATCAGCGGTTTAAATGTATTTAACATGAAAATACAACTTTTACTCAAAATGACTTTCTGAATGAAATCTGTTTTCTCTAAAACATACTTTAAAGACTTTCATCTAATAACAGTTTAATTATTGGAGGTTCATTACCTTTACAGCAGGGATTAATTTCTGTGTGGTATATTTACTGTATTAGGATTATTGTAAACAATCATGAGTTTGATGAAACTTAATTACAGGACAGTTTAGAAAACTGTGGAGCCGTCTCCAAAGCCTCTGATTCTTAGAGGAGTTGACCTCCTAAAAGCTGAAGTGATCAGTGTTTTTAAATGAGAAATGAGCTCTGTTGGAAACAAGTGTTACACACACAGTATCTCTGTCTCAAAGCGCTCCTCTTCCTGGAATGACTCAGAGCTTGATGAGCCCTCCCTCCTCCTCCTCCTCCTCCTCTCACACACAGCCAGCTGCACTCTGTCCTCACATTTCCTTGTTCCCTCCCCTTCAGATCTACAGTTTGTAACCAACACAGTGGTGACGTGAGAGAGCTGACAGGCTCCATTCACTGTAGGAACACATGATGTTGAGATCAGAGCTCAAACTAGTTTCACTTCTCAGAAAGTGAAACTCACACAGTCACTGCTACGAGGTGAAATGGCGCAGAAAGGAGTTGAGCTGGACCCAGAAACCATCTCTTGTTCCATCTGTCTGGATCTACTGAAGGATCCGGGGACTATTCCCTGTGGACACAGCTACTGCATGAAGTGTATTCAAAACTTCTGGGATGGAGAGGATGAGAGGGGAACCTACAGCTGCCCTCAGTGTAGGCAGAGCTTCACACCGAGGCCTGTCCTGCTGAAAAACACCATGTTAGCAGTTTTAGTGGAGGAACTGAAGAAGACTGGACTCCAAGCTGCTCCTGCTGATCACTGCTATGCTGGAGCTGAAGATGTGGCCTGTGATTTCTGCACTGGGAGGAAACTGAAAGCTCTCAAGTCCTGTCTGCAGTGTCTGGTCTCTTACTGTGAGAAACACCTCCAGCCTCATTATGATATACCTCAATTCAAGAAACACAAGCTGGTGGAGCCCTCCAAGAAGCTGCAGGAGAACATCTGCTCTCGTCATGATGAGGTGATGAAGATGTTCTGCCGCACTGATCAGCAGTGTATCTGTTATCTCTGCTCTGTGGACCAACATAAAGGCCACGACACAGTGTCAGCTGCAGCAGAAAGGACTGAGAGGCAGAGAGAGCTGGAGGTGAGTCGACAAAACATCCAGCAGAGAATCCAGGACACAGAGAAAGATGTGAAGCTGCTCCAACAGGAGGTGGAGGCTATCAGTCGCTCTGCTGATAAAGCAGTGGAGGACAGTGAGAAGATCTTCACTCAGCTCATCCGTCTCATGGAGGAAAGACGCTCTGATGTGAAGCAGCAGCTCAGATGGCAGCAGGAAACTGAAGTGAGTCGAGTCAAAGAGCTGGAGGAGAAGCTGGAGCAGGAGCTCACTGAGCTGAAGAGGAGAGACGCTGAGCTGGAGGAGCTCTCACACACAGAGGATCACAACCAGTTTCTACACAACTACCCCTCACTGTCAGCACTCAGTGAACCCACACACTCATCCAGCATCAACATCCGTCCTCTGCGCTACTTTGAGGACGTGACAGCGGCTGTGTCAGGAGTCAGAGATAAACTACAGGACGTCCTGAGGGAGACATGGACAAACGTCTCACTGACAGTGACTGACGTGGACGTTTTACTGTCAGAACCAGAGCCCAAGACCAGAGCTGAGTTCTTGAAATATTCACGTGAAATCACACTGGATCCAAACACAGCACACAGAGAGCTGTTATTATCTGAAGGGAACAGGAAAGTGACATCAGTGTCACAACAACAGTCTTATTCTGATCACCCAGACAGATTTACTAACTGGCAGCAGGTCCTGAGCAGAGAGAGTCTGACTGGACGTTGTTACTGGGAGGTGGAGTGGAGAGGGATAGTTTATGTAGCAGTCACATACAAGAATATCAGCAGAGCAGGGGGGGTGAATGAATGTTTATTTGGATACAATGACAAATCTTGGGCGTTAAGATGTGAGAAAAACAGTTTTGCATTTTGGTACAACAAAGTCCAAACTCCCGTCTCAGGTCCTCTGTCCTCCAGAGTAGGAGTGTACCTGGATCACAGTGCAGGTATTCTGTCCTTCTACAGCGTCTCTGAAACCATGACTCTCCTCCACAGAGTCCAGACCACATTCACTCAGCCTCTCAGTGCTGGACTTTGGCTTCTTACTTATGGAGGCACAGCTGAGTTGTGTGAACTGAAATAGTCAGGAGTCATTTAAGGGTTAAACTCAGTGTTTTAACTCTTCAACTTGTTTAGTCTCCATGTTTGTTGCTGACAGCTGATTGTTGTGGCGTCTCTTCACTGCACTGAGATCAGCTGTCAGTCAAACATTGTGGGCGGGACTTTGACGTCTTCTCCTGAGTTGTTGTGGAAATGTTTGAGTGTCTTTAGGTGGCGCTCCTTCCTGTGCCTGTCACCTCCTTTATCCTCCACACTTTGTTCTCTTTGTGTTCATGTGGAAAGAAATCTAGAATCACATTGATTTCTTTGGCAGACCAAATGTTGTTGTTGTTATGAGCTTTTATAGAACTGTAATGATCCTGATCATAATCAATCAGGACATCATTCATTATTGTTTTGGACACAGCTGAGATTCTTGTGTGGATGAAGTCAATCTGAACATGAAATCACTCAACAAGAGTCATTTCATAGTGTTTGCTATCTGTTTTTGTGTCCATGAACATGAAATAAATTTAGATGCAGATCATAATTTGTGTCTTGACAAGTCATTAAAGTGACATTTGTTATTTCAATCTTTGTTTTCATCACATGTCGCCAGCAGAAACTTTATTTGCAACTGAGCTTGATGAGGTCTCATTTTCCTTTTTAAACCTTTCATTTTAAACATGTATAATATGTTGATATGACAGAATGAATATGTGAGAAATGTTGTCAGCAGACAGCACCTAACAGAGACACTAGAAAACCAAAAACTACCACAGTGACAGTGAGTGACTCAGCTTTTATAACACATGAAATATTTCAACTTCAACAACAAATGTCAAACTGAGCAGCTTATATCAGGTCCAGTCACAAATCATGACATGGAAATATGATTCTTTACATTTTACAAAACTTTAATAGTCTTACGGTGATTATGAAAATAAACACTTTCACTGTGATATCTTTTGATCAGCTGTATAATATTAATCAAAGGCAAAAACCAAACAAACATGAATTCATATTAATCAACAAATGAAGTGCTGAATCAGCCGATCTGGTGTTTTATGACAGTTGACTTTGGTAACTTCCTGTTGTCAGTCAAGTGTTTTTCACCAGTAGAAGAAAATGTGACAGAATTTGAGGAGGAGTCAGAGAAATACGGAGCCATCACCAAAACCTGAGGAGCCAAGAAGTATTTTACAACTAAAAACTTCTCAAACAGGGAGCAGGTTTTAAAAGAGGAGTCAAAGTTCAAATTCAAAGTGCTGCTATTCTTCCTGGAATGACTCAGAGCTTGATGAGCCCTCCCTCCTCCTCCTCCTCTCACACACAGCCAGCTGCACTCTGTCCTCACATTTCCTTGTTCCCTCCGCTTCAGATCTACAAATAGAAGATGGGTGTAACCAACACAGTGGTTCAGTGAGAGAACTGACAGGCTCCATTCACTGCATGTTGATTAGATCGGAGCTTAAACTAGTTGTTACTGAGAGGTGCAATGGCACAGAAAGGAGTTGAGCTGGACCCAGAAACCTTCTCTTGTTCCATCTGTCTGGATCTACTGAAGGATCCTGGGACTATTCCCTGTGGACACAGCTACTGTATGAAGTGTATTCAAACCCACTGGGATGGAGAGGATGAGAAGAGAATCTACAGCTGCCCTCAGTGTAGGCAGAGCTTCACACCGAGGCCTGTCCTGCTGAAAAACACCATGTTAGCAGTTTTAGTGGAGGAACTGAAGAAGACTGGACTCCAAGCTGCTCCTGCTGATCACTGCTATGCTGGAGCTGAAGATGTAGACCAACATCAAGGCCACGTCACAGTGTCAGCTGCAGCAGAAAGGACTGAGAGGCAGAGAGAGCTGGAGGTGAGTCGAGAAAACATCCAGCAGAGAATCCAGGACACAGAGAAAGATGTGAAGCTGCTCCAACAGGAGGTGGAGGCTATCAGTCGCTCTGCTGATAAAGCAGTGAAGGACAGTGGGAAGATCTTCACTCAGCTGATCCGTCTCATGGAGGAAAGACGCTCTGATGTGAAGCAGCAGCTCAGATGGCAGCAGGAAGCTGAAGTGAGTCGAGTCAAAGAGCTTGAGGAGAAGCTGGAGCAGGAGATCACTGAGCTGAAGAGGAGAGACGCTGAGCTGGAGGAGCTCTCACACACAGAGGATCACAACCAGTTTCTACACAACTACCCCTCACTGTCAGCACTCAGTGAACCCACACACTCATCCAGCATCAACATCCGTCCTCTGCGCTACTTTGAGGACGTGACAGCGGCTGTGTCAGGAGTCAGAGATAAACTACAGGACGTCCTGAGGGAGACATGGACAAACGTCTCATTGACAGTGACTGACGTGGATGTTTCACTGTCAGAACCAGAGCCCAAGACCAGAGCTGAGTTCTTGAAATATTCACGTGAAATGAAACTGGATCCAACCACAGTAAGCACATGGCTGTTATTATCTGAGGGGAACAGGAAAGTAACCTGTAACTGAAGAAGAACAGTCTTATTTTGATCACCCAGAGAGATTCATTCCAGTTTGTCAGGTCCTGAGTAGAGAGAGTCTGACTGGACGTTGTTACTGGGAGGTGGAGTGGAGCACGTCAGGAGCTTGTGTAGCAGTCGCATACAAGAATCTCAGCAGAGCAGGGGTCTTGGATGAATGTAGATTTGGCCACAATGACAAATCTTGGGCGTTATACTGTGACCCGGTCAGTTATGTATTTCAGCATAAGAAAGTCCAAACTCCCGTCTCAGGTCCTCTGTCCTCCAGAGTAGGAGTGTACCTGGATCACAGTGCAGGTATTCTGTCCTTCTACAGCGTCTCTGAAACCATGACTCTCCTCCACAGAGTCCAGACCACATTCACTCAGCCTCTCAGTGCTGGACTTTGGCCTTATGCTTATGGAGACACAGCTGAGTTGTGTAAACTGAAATCAACATAAGTCATTTAAGAGGTCAATTCTGTGTTTTAACTCTTGAACTTGTATAATAGCCAGAGTTTGAACAGGAAGTGAGAGCTGTACTCAGTACATTTACATGACATCAGAGATAATTGATGTTTTGTGTTAGTCCGACTGAAATCGTGCTAAATTTAATTTCTCAAAGTCAGACTAACACACCCACATCACCACCTATCGTAGCAGAGTCAGACACACCTCGGTGGATAAATCGAGTCCCCTCCAGTGCTTTTATACTGGGACAAAGACAGTAGTCCAATTAAATGGCCTAGCCAAGCTGTAACTGTTGCTCGACTTAACTCTGCATGTAAAGATCACACTGACTTCCCTGCATGGTGAAAACAGAGGCTGAAAAAACTGAGATGAAACAGTAAAACGAAGCAGCACTGATCAAATATAAACCAAGAGTCTCTGGAAACAGACCTCACTGAGCTCCAGCATTATGTATACTGGGCATCTTACCAATGGAGACTAACCTGTCCTCCACAGTATGTGCCCGGGTGAAACTAGCCCCCTCACAGAGAACAGGACAGTTCTTAGAGATCCAGCTCTTTCAGTTTCGATACCGATCCCGATGCTGTTGCTTTGAGTATTGGCGGATACCCGATACCGATCCAATACCATGGTTGACCTAAAAAGCTATTTACCTTGGAGTGTTCAGTGTGAGTTAGTGAAATACCTCCACACAGCAGATTCTCTCCCTCGCTCCATGTTGTTGGCGCTTGCCTACGTAGGCTAATCAACTCTCGCGGCTTGCGGCACACGTGCTGCTGCTGACGTATGATGTAGCTCGCGTCGCAATAGATGTAAAGGAAAAGGACTGGCTCAGGTATCGGTTGCATTTTCCAATACCTGATCCATCTGTTTTGATGATATCGGGGCCGATATTCGATCCAGATATTGGATAGTGCTGAGACCTTGGAAGTCCAAAGAGAAAATCAGCCTCAAATAACGGAGTGATGAGCTGATGAGGAAAGCTTCTTATTCACAAAGTTATTAATTGTGTAATTTTTTTTCAGAAATATTTGGCGTCCCTGTACGGAGATGTTCGGTAAAGATGATTAACGTGTCAGAGCATATCTCAAGGCCCTGTCCTCGCTCTGTGTGCATTAATGTGTTTATGCTATGTGGAAGAATATAACACACAATATGACGTGGTTTAGATGTTACACGACAGCCTGTGTTACACACTGCCAAGAAGAATGTGCATGTCCTTTTCTTTTTTCCTCTAAGTTTCAATGTTGTTTGTACATCTGTAATGTACTGTCTGCTCTGATGCTGAAAAAGCAGTAAAAAGTTCAATCATAAACCAAGAGTCTGTCACTGCATTGAATGTTTCTCACCTCACATGTTTTCAGAAACACATTTTAGCTTCCCGTTTAACTGTAACACGAGAGAGTTTGTTACCAGCTGACCGCCACTGTGTCAGACAGATGAGTTCACAGTACATCACCTATCAGCAGGAGCACTGATTGGTCCGGTGCGACGCTGTGCATTCAGGTAGTTGCAAGGTTTTCTGCCTCTTGGAGAAAAGCAAATGCTGCAGTCCAATTTTCTGTTTTCTCTGGTCATGTCGCACCAATTTCAAAAGTGCTTTGCCGACTTAGAATTATAAGGTTCTATCTTAAAACGAATACACCATCTTTTTTCAGCTTGCCTGGAAAAACATGGAATCTCTGTTTTCTTTTGAGGCCTCCAAAAGCAGTGTAATATCTTTTATTTATCTCCAAATTTACAAGACCCATCGCTCAAATATCTGAGGTCTATGTGGGAGATCAAATTTGGGGATGAGCTGTGACAGTTGAGCAGCGGGGGAAGGGCCCTCGAAGGGGTCCAGCATGGCCTCATTCCATTTTACGGTGCTGCATCACCTTCAGTTCCCTACAGTCAAACTCTCTAAAATGTTCCCAGATGTTGATTCCAGGTGCGACAGGTGCAGACTTTCCCCTGCATCCTCAGCACACTCACTCTGGCTGTGTCCTAATTTGCGTGCTTATTGAAGCTCAGTCTTCAAAACACTGTAAGATATATTTAAAATAAAAATTCCTCCAGATCCTTTGACAGCTATTTTTGGCACAGCAGGAGAGAGAGATAAGAATCTTTCAGGATCTAAACTCTGGACTCTAAACCCCCGCTTTAGTAGATCTACCTGTAGCCAGTCATAATCGGACAGACCCTCATTAGGCCTTTATCCAACTGCCTGTCCCTTTAAAGTTTCTGTATGTGTGTGGGTATCTGTCTGTGTGGGTACCTGTGCATATACATACTGTTTTTTGACAGTTTTTCTTTTGCAGTGCTGTATAGCAGTTTATATGTTGTTTAAAAACCATAAAAAATATCTTTGAAAAAACATCCACATTTTGACATAAAGGTCAGATAGAATCTGAAATGCTTCGTTAAATGTGGAGACAGAATGAAACTGGAAGAGAGGAACCTGCTTTTATTCACAGCTCATACCATGGAGCTAGTCCTTTTTCTTTTCTTCTTTAGAGAGTTGATTGTCAAATGCAGTGAGCCTGTAGCGCTATCAGCGAGATCATTTTGGGAGGGATTAAGTTAGCATGGGGCTCTTCTGTTATGTCCTCCTGAAACCCAAACTTTTGTTTGGTGTGCATTTTTAATTTCTCCTGGCTTTTTGGGATCAGTAGGACCTGATAAGTATAAAAAACTAAACATGGTCAACGATCGCTAAGTCCCAGTGTCCTTAAACGAGTACTTCCTGATTAACAGCGTCTTGTTACTGTTGCTAAAATTGATCAAATTTGTCGCCACATCAAATTACACACATTATTAATCATAAATAACAAGTTTCAACCGTTAAATGTGATCAGATTGTGATCAGGTTTTGGATCTTGTTCACTTTTGTGTCAGGATCTGCTGCAGACTGACTTGGCAGAGATGGCTGCCATCTTGTTTTTACATGGATGAGTGTATTGTGCTCTAAGTACCACTAGATGGCACAAAAAGTGTCCACAAACGAGGACAACAGGTCTGAGTTAAGTAGAATGAAGTGTAAGGTCAGGTAAACTCAAAATATGATGTCCTCATATGAGGACACAGGGTCTCAGGAGGATACTGAGAGCTGGCACTGAATAAATAAACTGATTGTGTGGATAAATTCAGTCCGAAATCATTGAACAGACTTTACTGATGACGTGTGAACAAATTGAAGGACTGTTAAAATAATATAAAGAAACAAATTTGAACAAAGTCCTTTCTTCTCGTCTTTGTTCCAGTGGATCAGAGAAGCCTGATGGAGAAAATGTGACACTGATATGAGAGTATAACTGAGGCACTTTTCCTCCTGAAACACCACAAAGTCCAGTGTTCCCGTTTAGAGCAGAGGAGTATGTCAGTCAGTCTCTGTCCCTGTAACTTTCCTCACTGAAACTTTGTCGTCACAGTCCTGAATGCCAGTTAATTTTTTTCTGAGCTTCATTTTTTACTTAATAGTTTTATTTGTTTATGCAGACCATAATTTGTGCCCTCAGAATTCGTTTAAGTTGTATTTGTCATTGAAACATTTAGTTGTTTTGAGCAAAAATGGCCACTAGATGTCGCCAGCAGACACATCATTCATTCCTGAACTTGAGCTCTTATTTTGAATTTCTAACTTTAATAATAAATATTTATAATGTGTGAAAGTGACAGTGTTAATAAGAGAGACATGTCCAGCAGAGACACAAGAAATCCAAAACATTTAACCACCACTGGGATATTTTAACTGACTGGGGATTTTGGGGGAAGTCTCGTTTCATCAGTTGCACAAAGTTTCCATCAATTGAAGCAACCTCAAACCGGAAGTTCTGGTATTTCCTTTCAAAATAGCATTGGGTGATGAGTGGTATAAAAATTAGTCAAGTGACTTGTTAATTATCGGTTTTTTTTTTTCATTTTACATCCATTTTAACCCCTCTGTTTCTCAGTTCTCACATGTTTCATCACTTCCATTACTAATATTTTTATTACTTCCAATTTGTTGAATCATTTTTCTCCACCCTTGAGGACACCCTCCTTAAATGACACATGGCAGTTTTGTGTTGTGAGTGATTGATGAGTGATGAATTTAAGGTATTTTCATCATGTCACGATTGCTTGAATCGTTACAATTAAGGAAATCACTCTATTTTTCACGTCACATCAATTTTTACTGCTCAGATTATTTAATGCATGTACGTTTTCATCACCTCCATTTTGATCAGGTCAGTTTTTGTGACTTCCACTCATAACGTCTCGTATAGCTGTGAAGAGAAACTCAAGTTTAAAAGTCTAGAACAAAATAAAAGCAGGTGTAAATATTTATTTATAATTCATATTTTATTTCTTGTCCTTTCCTGTCCAGGGCTGTAGCACCACATTCTGGATCCTACACCCCTCACCCTTCCCCTCTTGATCCATGTCTCTCTCACACACATTCTGAATAATTTTTTTCTTTCCCTTTCCTTTCTTCTTTTCCCTTTGTTGGGAAAAAACCATAGACTGTCTTTAATAATGGATGTAGCCACTGTGATGTCACCTTTTGGTATTGTGGACTCTAGTTTGGCATTTCAGCTGTCGCCATCTTGGTTTTTTGGAGCCAGAAAGTGACCATAATTGAAGGAGAGGGTGGAGCTGTGGAGGAGTGAGGAGTGGATCTGATTCAAAGACTGAAGCAACGCCTGGCAGACAGTCTGTCACTCAAAGTAGCTCCGCCCTTAACCCTCTGAAACCTGAGCAAACTGGCTTTATTTCTTTTTTAAACATGTGAGGAAGACAACTACAGCAGAAATGACCCAAAATTTATCAAAAATTAGAAACAAGAAAATCTAGAAAAAAGAAATTTAAAAACAAACAGACAGGGAAATAACCTGGAAAGAGGGTTTAAAAATTAGAATAATTCTGTAGAATAGTTTTAAAATTTAGTAATAAGAAAAGATTATAAATGTTTTTTCCCTAGCTTTTTAGATAGTTTTCTAAATATTTTCTCCTTTTTTTCTTTTTTTTTTTTTGGCAGTTTGTGGGACACGAATCTTCTTACCTAGTTTCTCATTGCCTTTTTTTCCCCATGTTTTGCACTATTGTCACATTTTTTTGCACTCCAATGACTTTTTTTTTTTAATCTGTCAGCGCTTATGTCTCTGTCAGGACTTGTATTTTTCTTTTACTATTTTATATTCTTATTTTAAATTAGTTTACTTTTTTCACTTGCATTTTGCACTACAGGTTGGAGAGTACTGTAATTTCAGTCCTCTGTATGTCCTGTACATATGTGGTACTGACAATAAAGAGACTTTGACTTTGACTTTGAAATCTCTCCACTGAGCTCAGGTTTCAAAGGGTTAAATATGTGTAACTTTGGGCCTTAATACATGTAAATAGGTGACTTATATTAAAATTCACCCCGTGTAAAATGTTCTGAATGTAGAAATTAGCTATAGAAACCTAAACTTTTTTGTTATTATTTATTTATTTATTTGTACCAGGCTGTCAACATGTTCATTAAACATGATGATTTGATGCAAATTTAAAAACAAAACAAAACATATAATTACATCTAATATATATGTGAATAAAAAAATACAAGTCTTGCAATTACATATATTTTAAAAACATTGTTTCTTAGCCTAAATGTTTTTCAAATTGTACTTATTTAGCCTAGCTATATTACTTACTTTTCTTATATTTGCATTTTAATATTTTTAACATTTTTATATTTATATTCTTTTTACATGTGTTTTACTGTTTTAAACGACATTCAGAGTGGAAGGCAAGGAAATAATTTCATTGTACAGGGAAACTTGTTTTTAACTGTGCACATGACAATAAACTCTTGAATCTTAAATGTTATCGCTCATCGTCCTTCTTTTACTTTGAAATCCGTGACCGGAAACTGTATTGTTTCGCGTTTGTAATTCAACAGCTGATGGTGTTTCCTGTGTGGGCGAGGCTCAGTGACAGCTGCGGAGCTCTCAGCGTCTGATCATCTGTTTGAGACACAAATTCAACATTTTACAACCAAAAGTCCAGAAAATAAACAGAAGAAGAGGATTTTAAAAAAGTTTTGTCTCTCAGCGAGAAGAAAAGTTTGTTTCTTCACTTCCGGCAGAGAAACGTGGAGGAAAACAAACCGGTGAGTTCAGTTCAGTCCGTTATTTCTTTGTCTGCTTTTGTGCCCCAGATTCTGCTGAGATCGACGTAAAAAAAAAAAAAAAAAAAAAAAAAAATCAAAACAAATGGGCATTTTTAATATGATATGGTTTTATGAAAATATTTTCCCCAGTTATTTGGTTGGAAATTTTATTGTTACTGTTATTATTATTATTATTATTATTATTAGTATTATTATTATATTTTAGAAATTGTGAAACTCCTTTCTTAATTTGTATTATGACAAATGCAAGCTTTTTTTTCTCATGGAAATATTAGAGGAATGTTGCAGCTAAAAATAGCGTGAGGCCACTATAGGCACTGTATGAATAACATGGAGGAAGTGTGGTGATTATTTCAGTGGTAAGGACAATAAACACACTATGTTACATTAATATTTGAAAATAATGATTAAAAAATGCCTCAAAATACTAAAATAAACTTTACAAAATTAAAACATAAATACATTCACTTCAGAGTAGCTTTAATACTAAGTAAGACCTTTACAGGACCATTGTTTATTCTGCTGTACTGTAATGTTATCAGAACAGTAACAAAAAAGCAACACACATACATTAAGAGGCTCTGAAGCAAAGTTATAGAGGAGAATAATTAATTTTAAAAACCTTCAAATGACAATAATTGTTTTAAAAATTAAATTCCGTGCAGCTTGAAGTTCTATAAACGTCTCATCTCCTGCAGAAATATTATTTAAGTACAGTAGACTGTGCTGAGGCTGCATGCAGGTACAGTACAGTGTGTGTGTGTGTGTGTGTGTGTGTGTGTGTGTGTGTGTGTGTTGGTGATGTTGGAGCTGCTGATGCTGAAATGGTTTGGTCCATCTTTGTGTTTCCTGCTACGCATTTTCCTCCAACATCAGCAGCTCCAGCAGAGACAGGCTGCTGCTGCTGCTGCAAGGAATGCTGGGAAACACAGGACGGGAAGAGTCCAATGTGACACATATGGGGGGAATAAAATAAATGAATAACTGGCATCCTGTTATTATAAAGCCTTGAAGGTAACTGAGGTGCAACAGTTTGTAAATATCACATTAAATAAAGACACCACAGGAAACAAAACAATATGCCATGTTTTTGGCTCAAAATTATAGAAATATTTTGGGTCATTAAAATCTATGTAAAAATTATTATTATTATTATTATTTAGAGAGATCAGAGATTTAGATTTTCTCTTTATATTATTAAGTGTGAGTTTTTTCTTCCATATAATCGGCTTACATTCTTTAAATTTTTATCTTTTGTAAATCTGTATCTGAAGGTCATTCATCCCCCTTTGAGGATAAATAAAAATCTTAAAAATTCTGATTTTATTCTATTCTAAAATACAAAATGTTCTCAGTCCAGCTCACAAAATGTCTATATGCTGCTCTAAAACACAAAACTTAACATGCAGCTGTTGGAAAAACTATTAACAGGCTGCACTCCCTGTATCTTTCACCAGAAAAACACTGAACAAATGCGACACTTTCGTTTTTACACTAGTATCTCTTCAAATCCATGTTAGTGAGTATTTAATTCACACACTGCTGGCTTCATTCTGAGGTTTCAGACACTGTAACGCAGCTCACAGACTGTTTCAGTGTACTAAATAGCATGTTGGTGCAGAATCTTGGGAGCAGCCGCTGTCTCTGTCTGCAGACTCTCTCTCGAAAGACGAATTATATTGTATTGTTTTATTAACGAACACAAAGCTCTGGTGTCTTTGCTTGCTTCTTATAATTCTGTATGGAAAGTTATTTTTTATAAACCCACCCAGAGCAGTGAAAATGAACTTCTGTTTCCAGGCATTTTGTCAGGACATGTTTGTTTTATCTTCCAAACACTGACAGGAAGGAAACAAAAAGCAGCCTGAGTGTGTTTTATCAACAGAAGAGGAGACTTTGACTGTATTTAAAAGCTCCAGTGTGCAGGGTTTAGTGGGATATATTGGCAGATATGGATTATAATAAAATAAATATGCTTTCTTTGGTGTATAATCACCTGAATATAAGAACCATTGTGTTTTTGTTACCTTAGAATGAGCCTTAGGGAGCAGGTCCTCATCTACGGAGATCGCCATGTTGCACCGTCATGTTTCTACAGTAGCCCAGAATGGACAAACCAAACATTAATAGGGTTTCCATCCACCTATTCTTCTTCAAATTTTCAAAAATAGTGAAAATAAACATTAATGGAAACGCTAGAAAAATAGAAAAAAGGCCGAAAATTTGCAAAAAAGTTTTTACGCTTGGAGGGGGTGGATTTGTCTGCGTATCGATAAAAGGAAAGTACGACTTTTTGCTATGGAAACAGGTTTTGTGGATAAACGATGACTGGACCGGATACCACATCACACGTCTGGACCGGATATCACGTCACACGTATGCGTTGGTGGTACGCGGTGGTCTCCTTCCAGCTATTTCCGACAGTACTCTTAACATTAAAATACTTCCTTGTCGTCTCTTCTTCAGGATGGCTCGGTACGCGGTGAATGCTGACAAAATGCTGACCAGAGTTCTTCCAAACGCCGACAGGTCGATCAGGAATCTGTCCATGATCAGTTGTTGACTGTCAGCCGAGTGTGTTGTTTGTTTTGTGGCAGAGAGACGCTCTCTGATGACGTCATCTCATGGCGCACTCTCCTCTCAATAATCGCAAATAATAACAAATGGAAACAGGCATAAAGTCGCATTTTCTTTTTGCGCATTTTCACAAAATTTGCTCAAAAATTTCGAGACATTCGGATGGAAACCTGACTACTGGCTCTTGACAAGGGACATTTGCATTTTATTGTGTTGGAGCATGGTCTCACTCGCAGTGACTTGCAGCGTCAGAAACCAATGAAAAGGCGCCCTTTACCATCAGCATGATACGCAGCGGGTTGCCGTTACAGTTTAATGGTGCCTGGCAGCGTCAGGGGGAACGCAGTGGGACAAGGACAAAAGTTTAGGCGGCAAAAGTCCGAGTGGGGTGGGGGAGTGGTGGTGGATGGGTCCAACAAACACCGACTTTAAACCGAGGGAGCGGTGTTCACGTCCTGTAAGACTCTAAAACCAAACCCTGATATTTTTTTCCAAAACCTAACCGTGCTTTTTGTTGTTGAAAGAAAAAAAAAAAGGCAATTCACTTTTCATTCGCAATTAATTTTCACACACTGAGGCCTGAATCAGAAAGTCATGCATTTAAAATTATTAATAATTAAGTAAAAGTAGCAAATATCACAGTGTAAGAATACCCCATGACAAGTTAAACTCCTGCACTCAAGAATTTTATTCAAAGTTCAGACGTTTTTGCAAATGCAAAATGACTCCATTCAGAGTGTTACACTTATTATTCATATATCACTGGGATATTTGCAGCGATGCATCGACATGTTAGGGGTATTTTAATGTTGTGAAGCTGGAGCTAATTTAAATTTTGTTCTTTTTATTTTAACAGTACAAAATATTTATAGATTTGACCAATTCTGTGTTTCATATGTAAAAATCGCTGTGAAATTAGAGTCCTGCAGAAGAAAGCACAAATTGTTTAGTGGAGTAAAATAAAAACTATATAGTCGAGTCAGCAGTGATGGAAATTAACTAAGTGCACTTACTTAAGTATAAGTGCACTTTTGAGGTATTTAACCTGAATATTTCCATTTTATGCTTCTTTATTTTTCTACTCTGCTACATGAGTCCTTTTACATCTGGGTGCTTTAAGTATACTTTGATGCCAATGCTTTTGTACTTTTTTATTTAAGTAAAATTTTGGATGCAGGACTTTTATTTAGTTTTATTTGGTTGTTTTTTACACTGTAGTACTGATACTTTAACTTAAGTAAGAGAAAGGGAAACTTCTCCCACCACTAGAAGTAAAGTAAACAAGTAAATGTGCTTCAATTACCACTAGATTCTTTAACTTCACCGGTTGGTGTCAAGTCCCAGAAAATCATAAAACAACCGAAATGTACTGGTTGTTTCTGGGAAACTTTTTAATGCAACGCAAAACTAGATTTTTATATGAATATTCACCCTCACCACAGGACGAATCCTAAAATCAACACTATAAATATCAAACTCTGACAGTCAGACTGTCCTGAAATGTCATTCTGACTCTCCTGAAGATGAACCCTTCAGATTTGAATGACCTTTCCTCCAGCGCCACCCGCAGGACAAACTGAACATTTTTAGACGCACTAAAACTAAATCACCAGGATGTTGTTTGCTCTGTCTGCAGGGCTGGGGACCGTTAGTGCTTTTTAAACTCCGAGGAGCATTTTTCAGTTGAGACAGAGGAAGATGAGAAGGGACCCTCCTCCCCTCCCCCCTCCATTCACTGTAACACAGAGCGTCTCTGTTTGCAGCCCACTGACAGCCGCTGACCCAGTTCATCTGCTCATCTATGTTTTATTCAGCAGAACAACAGAATGGAGTCAGACCTCTGACTGACCTGCAGGGGGCAACACGCTCAGAGGCAGGACAGATAATCAGAGTTTGAGCCTTTGAAGAGATCGTGGAAAGTTACATCTGCACCTTTAAAGAAATATTCAAGAAAAAAATACACTTCATTGTTTTTGCATTCGTAGATGAGAACACTCTGTTGGTGCCACTCTTGTGGGTGTGATGTGGTTAGCAGGACTGCCAGTCAGCTGCCAGTCTTTATGCTAAGCTAGGCTAACCACATCCTGACCCTGCCTCCATATGCTGCGTTTAAAGGTGCAATCTGTGATCCAAATATAAGCAAACATTTAAAACAGGGTATAAACTTTACGCCACACCACACCACAGTTAGACACAGACGCCTATGTTACGGTTCCCACTGTGATCAACACAAAATCAAGTCAAGTCTGTTTAATAAAGCATGTTTTGTTGACATTATTGTTGGACAATTATTATTCCTCATCTATATAAATGATTTATCTAATGTCTCAAATATTTGCAGATGACACAACCCTTGTTCTCTCCGATTCAAATTTTGATTCACTGATGAAAGGTGCTAATGCTGGTACAGCTGCCTCTGTTAAATGGCTCAGACTAAATTAATTATGTTTGAATATAAGAAAATCAAACTGTTATTTTCAGTGGGAAAAAACTTACTCTGAAGTTTTATCCATAATTATAATTGAGTCTATTGAGATGCGTCAAGTGTCGAGTACAAAATTTTGGGGCAGAGAGAGAACAAACTGACTGGGTTTGTTAAAAAAATCCATAAATGTCTTGGTATAAAAATGAGGGTCAGGATCTTTCATATTGTAATATAGTTTGGACAAGTACTTTTCCGACTACTCTACGTAAAATTGTGGTCCTCCAGAAACTCCAGTCTCATCTCATCTGCCCCTTTATTTCGGAGACATCAGATTCTCACTATTTAAAACACTAATATTTTTTAAATATGTGTTTTTATTTACAAAATACTTCGAGCAGTTCAGGATTTATTTTACAGCTAATTCAGAGTTACTTTCAAACTTAACTCGTAAATCATCAGATCTTCATCTTCCTAAATTTCTGACTTGTAGAGGTCAATTTTTAATAAGATTTGGGGAACTGAAGTATGGAATTACTTTTCCACCTGGTAAAAAAAAAGATGCCTGAAAAAAAAAAAAACATTTAACTGCTGTTTTGAGATGGCTTTTCCTCCTCTTGTTTTATTGTCAATGTTTTAATTTGGGGTTTTTTTTTTTTACTTAAATCTTTATTGAAATGATTTTTGTGGTAATAGCAGAATGAAATAATAATTTAAAAATAATAAGAGCCAACAAAACAGAAACTGCCTGGGTAAACACACAACACACAATTTTACTACTTACAACAAGATTGGTGAATCTATTAATTTTTATACCAGTGAAGTGTTGTCGTTTTAGTCGTACTGCTTTCTTACCATTGTGTTCAATGTGAACTAGGGCTGCAACTAACGATTATTTTCATTGTCGACTAATCTGTCGATTATTTCTTTGATTAGTCGACTAATCATTTTATTAAAAAATGTTGAAAAATGTCGGTCTGTCTCTCCCAAACCCCAAAATTATGTCATCTAATGTCTTGTTCGTACTCACGCCAAAGGGTTTTAGCTCACCGTCATGGGAGAGTGTGTAAAGCTGCCAATATTTGAACGTAAGAAGCTGCAATAAGAGTATTTTGTTGTTCTTTTATAGTACTGTTCTATGAAAAATGACTCAAACCGATTAGTCGACTACTAAAATAGTCACCGATTATCTTAATAGTCGATTAGTCATCGATTAGTCGACTAATCGTTGCAGCCCTAATGTGAACCAGCTCTATGATCCTAAAGTAAAGCCCAAAGATAGCCTGATAACCCCCTAAGCTCAGCTGGTGTCACAGGGCCCCTGACTTCTCACTGTCATCTGATTTCTTGTGCACACAATGTCACAGGAAGAAACACGTGACTCCACCTCGGCAACAATAAGTCAAACTCGGCCTTCAGGCTTTTCAGTGGGACTGTCAGAGACGAGGTTCCTCCCAGCAGTCACAGAGTTAACAGGAAACATGAGCTCACAGTCACAGCCCCTCTGTTTTTCTCCTCTTTTCTTCTTCTGCTTTTTTTCTCAGGCTGCTGCTGCTGCTGCAGGATGTGAGAGAGCCACAAGACAAAACACTGATCACTGAACACAACAGCAGATCTGAGACAAGAGCAGAGACAAGTCTAAAGGTACGGCTTCAAAACAAAAACTTCTCTGGTGTGTCTGTCTTTATAAATACCCTGAACTTAGTTTGCAGTCTGATCAGTTAGTGGATTAGATTTAGATTTAGATTTAGATTAGCTCGGAGAGTCTTCTTCCAGTCAATCCCTGAGTGCTCAGACTGGAGAGCAGCTCTGCAGGGATTAACTCACCTGACGGAGCTTTGATAAGTTACTGGAAAGCAGATCAGAGAGGAGGGCAGATTACTGAAGAGCTGGATGTTATTCTCTGTATTTCTTCTAGTCTCAAACCAGCAGTGAATGAATCTCCTGACATGTATGGTGTGTGTGTATCTACAGCCTTCTTCTGTTGCTGGTAAAAACTCATCTGTGAGCCACACTGTGTCTCTGGATGACGTCCTCTTCATCACCATGAACACACACACAGTAGTTTATTTTGACTCAGTCCCACACACACCATCCTGCTGCCACAAATACTCACAGGAGCACCAAATGTGGATTAATCCGCCGCTGAAAATAGTCCCCAACAAAGTCACTATTTCCTCCTGTTTGCTTGATAAAAGCTACAGTGAGCAGCTGTTTGAGGAAACTGCTGCTGAAACTATATATTTGTGTCTTTAAAGAGGCCTCAGGCAGCGTAGCGAGGTCAGGCAGCACTGAGGGACGCTCTGACACATTGTTGGTTTTGGTCTGTTTTGATGGTCACAAAAACGTCAGCATGTTTCTCACGGCTGGTGTCGGGTTTCTGATGTCTTTCACAGATCGACAGGAGACGCTCGGCTGCAGACAAACATGGCTCTGTTCTTCTCCGGAGCTGTTACAAGTACGTTTATCAGCAGCAGCAGATACACACAACACACATCTGCATCAACACTTTACTGCTACATGGGTTGTTTGAGCTGTTTTATCTTTGTGGGGTGATAATGCTCTTTATATATGTAGGATCCCTAATTATTAATACTGTCTTTCATAATCTGAGCAATTCCCTGAACTGTGGTATTAAGACGAGTATTGTTTTTGATGCCTTCACTTCAATACTTGACTGCAACTCATCAAACAACCTGTAAGAATGTATTTAGTGTCAGTGAGCGACACTCCTCCATTCATGCCTTTGCTTTCATTATATGAATGAGCCTGACAGCTTCACGACAATAAGCTCCCCGTCCGTCACATTCCTGCAGAGGATTTATCAGCATCTCGTCAGCTCTGCTCAGAGGAGTACGTTGACTCAAGTGTTTTCCCAGGCCGGCCTCAGGAATGCTCTCCGCTCTTCAAACTGATAAAAGTCAACTCGTCTTTATTTAGAAACAAAGTCGGCTTCACAGAACAAACGTGTGTGGAGTTTGTTTTTTTCTAACCTGCTTGTTAGTCTGACTTATGTAATCTTTTCTGTTGCTCAGGTTCACCAATAAAACGCAGGTTGCGGGCCAATCACTCCTGTCAGAGGTAAAACTGTCTGCTTCTTTTCCCATTACCACATACTTCCTGCTGCCACAGGCGCGTTGAATTTATCTGTAAACGCAAATTAGATCAGCGACTTGTTCTATAACCTCCTGCCTGTGTCTCTCTCAGCCTCGACCTGTCACTCCTCTCTCCTGACTCCTCGTACGTCTGTTACTCATCTGTGGATGGAGGCGAGCCGTGCTCCTGCCGCCGCTCGCCGCGCCTCCTCACCAACGGATACTACAGCGTCACTGAGGACAGCTTCTCCTGGGACGACGACGGCAACGTGTCGCTGACTCCCTGCAAGACCAACGTGTCCTACAAGGAGAACCTCGTCAGGTGAGAGCAGTTTGCAAAATGAACTTTATCTGAACAGGAGCACAGAGTTGATTTGTTCTTTAACGTCCAAGTGGAACTGTTTAAGTTTTTTTACATACGCTGACGATGAGTTAGTAATCTGCTGCCACAGTTTGATGAGGTCCAGTCAGGTGTGTCAGAAGACTCCTCTTTATCTCTCAGTGGTCTCTGATGCTTTTACATTGTGGAAAGTCGTCTCTACTAACAGATATTATGGAGTATGAAGAGTCTGTTCAGTACATGGAGACAAAACGCTGTGCAAAGGTTCAACCAGACTGACAACTGAAAGAGTCAAAGATCCCTCTTAGCAAGAGCTGAATAAGAACAGAAGAAATCAGCAGTCGTTGGCTACATTTACATGAACAAAATGTTCAGTTTTTTGCCCTAAATCCAAAATAGACAATATTCCTATTAAGCTGTTGTCGTGGCTAACGAAACTGAATATCGCACTAATACTCCTGTTTACATGCAGCTGTGTATACCCACATTAACGTCGAAAAGTCATTTTGCTTCTTTACATCAAAATAAGATTTTACTGCAGTCTCCCATCAGCGGCGGACATGGACCACCTTCTCAAAAAAGTCTGCGTTGCGATATTTGCACACATCCAAAAACCCACTGACATCCAAGTCTTTCATAATGTTTAAAAGTGGGCACGTTTCTCCTTCCGAACACAAATGTGGGAGTTTCTTTAGAGCATGTGTTTCCACACCAGCCTTGCAAACAGTCGGCAAGTTAGTTTACGTAGAACGCATCCAAGGGTCAGCTGCTGCTGAGGAGGCAAAGCGGGTCGTCCACTATAGGCAGAGGATCAGCGGCTCCATTCCAGGCCCCTCTGGTTCACTTGTTGAAGTGTCTTTGGACAAAATGCTGAACCCCATGTTGGCACGGCACCCTCAGCCAGCAGTGTGTGAATGTGTGTGTGAATGGTGAATGTTCCTCGTAGCGTAAAAGCTCTTTGAATTATCAGAAGACTAGAAAGACACCAAACAAGTGCAAGTCCATTTAGCACTGACTGTAAGCACGAAAGAGATCGTGTGTTGCAAACTGCAGTAAAACCCAACTGAGACACATATGCCGAGTGGGCTGTATGCATGTCCAAAGACTGGTCCCAAAACCTGAATAAAAGCAGCATGTCCCGTATGTCTTAACCGCTAATAACTAAACAGAATATTCTGTTTACACGACCCCACTTCAAATTCAGAATATATCATGAATAATCATGGAATATAAGCGTGCATGTGAGTGTAGCCAGTTGTAAAAAAAAAGCTGGAGGCTTATCATCAAAATATGTGCAGATATAAATATGGACCACTTCCTGTTTTACTGTCAACTGAACAAAAATAACAAGCTGGTATTCACTTTAGCAAAGCTCCTCTTCAGACTTCACAACAGACACAGAATGATCTGACGCCAGCTAATAGAAGCACATCATGTGCTAAACCAGGTGTAATTCAATTTAAGGTCTTACATCATACGCAGCTCTCCAAGTCCAAGACAGAATCTTTTCCACTGTAGATGAGGCCTGTAGCAGATGTCTTAGTGCTCCAGCAACTCTGTCACATGTTTTAGTTTTGTCCCTATCGATCAGATTATTGATCAGGAATTTCTGAGATCCTCTTAAAGGCACTTGCCCTAAATTGCAGCCTAACGTATACTGAGCTATGTTTGGCACAGACTGACAGATTATTAGTAAATATAAAGATTTTCTGCCTTCCTGTAGGAAGATTCTTTGGCACTGAAAATCTGCTAAGCCACCAAACACCTCCCTGTGGATGAGTGATCTTATGTTCCACTTAAAACTACAGTTGGTAGCTTTATGAAAACAACTTTGTCATATTAGCTGAAACTGTCACTGTATTCCAAAAGAAGTACATTAGACTGATGATCTGTGAATTCAGTAACGTCCCTCCCCTCCTTCGACTGCCTCTGATGGCATTCGCTACAAACAACAAGCAATCAGAGCCGAGGAGTTTCTAACATGGCTGCCAATCATGTCGATCACTGCGGTCAAACTAGGCAGCTCTCATGGAATACAAGTTAAGATTCTGTCACTGCGTCGCCTGTTTGTGCCTCAGATATTTTCAGAAACATATTGACGGCTAAAAAACAGTCACTAAAAATGTTCCTGAAAACATCTGAGGTGACAAACACAGGCCATGCAAATAAGTTATTTCTTATAAAAGTTACCAACTGTAGCTTTAATCTTGAAAAGCTCTAATAAACATTGACAATAACATTGACAAACAACCCCTCCCGATGACACGAGCATGAAACATGCAACGACCCATGACCCATCATAAACTTTTCACTTACTCTCCCTGAAACTCTGATCTTTTTTCTTTTCTCTTTTTTCTTTTTGTTGATTTACTTTTAGTATTTAAATTAGCCACAAGGCTAATTTATGCAATGTAAACTGTCATAGGCCTGTGCTAATAACGTTAGCATGTTGTATGTGTCGTGTAGCTTGTGAGACAGTCGTTTTTTCAGTGAGTTGTGAGTTATAATGGAACCGAATTTGAAACACAACCTTTGTTAAATCACGCTGTTGTTGATGGCTTCATATGTACACATGTAAAATGTCATCGGCCTGTGTGAATATCGTTGGCATGCTGAAGAAAAAATATGGATGTGTTAACCATCAGGGGAAAATGTGTCTCGCACAGAAACCCCACTGTCTATTAGCATTTAGGAGGCGTAACTGCAGAGCAGCACAGACACACCACCGCACAAACATAAATGCCACAACGGCGTAGAGCACTTGCGTAAGCTATGGCGTAGGCATCGTGTAGAGCCGACACACAGCTATGAACCCACCCTAATCTCAGAGATTGTATGTGAGCACAGAGAAACGTTCCCTCCAGCAGATGAATGTGAAAACAAACAGACGTCGTTCTGCGTCCGTGACGATCAACAACATCACAGTCAACCAACAAAAACACACCTGTTTAAATGAAGAGAGAAGTCACATTGTCGTGACTGTTAATGCAGAGTGGTGCCAAAACTTTGACAGCTGAAACACACACACACACACGCACACACACACACACACACACACACACACACACACACACACACACACTCACACACACACACACACACACACACTCACACACACACACACACACACACACACACACACACACACACACACACACACACACACGCGCACACACACACACACACACTCACACACACACACACACACACGCGCACACACACACACACGCACGCATCCTCCCTTTATAGCGATGAGGTCATCCTCAGCAGCCAATCAGAGCGAGCCGTTCAGCACATGTCGAGCAGGCTAAAAGCTGTAAATTCTTCATGTCTGTCGTCTGTGGTGTTCAGGAGCCAGACTGTGATATCATCCATCACGGTTGCTAGGAGACCCTCGTGTTATTGAAACCTTTATCGTCAACATCAGAAGAGTTTCTTTGTGCTGTTACAGAGCTGAGGAACCACAGAGTCCTTTTACCTGCAGCTTTACTGTCTGGAATCTGAATATGTATTTTATCATACACTGCAGAACGTCTCACCTCATACTGTGCACGAGTTACACTGAAAACAACTTCTGGGCTTTGTTCATTCACATGAGCCGAACAGGACCAGGACATGTTGAATATAAATTAGACTACACTGAGTGTCATATAGTATCAGTAGGTTTTCATATCTTACAAGACTCATTTCTGGGCTTTCAGATACACATAGTTTGAACAGCAATCAAGCTGAAACAATTTGTCGATTGATTAAATAGTCAAGGATTAGAAATTGTCAGTCTTTAAAATTTAAAATGATTATTTTTTAAGCTAAAATGTGTCTGATTTCACCTTCTCTAATGTTTAGATCTCTTGCTGCTTCTGGTCCCTATCTGATAAAATAAACCGAATATCTTTTGGTTTTCAGTTTTAAGGTGTCACCTGTTGACTCATAGTGAACATTATTTTACAGCAGATTAATCAGTAATAAAGATAATTGGTAGTTGCAGGTCTGATTCTGTTCTTGATTTATTAAACAAAACCTTGAAGAAACCTTTAGATTGCATTTATTTAAAGGACACATCTATTCATAATAAATTATGACTCACAGTTATGATTTGGTGAAGGCAAAATGAATGAATGGGAAATTGGAGAAAAATAAAAAAAGAAACTTTTAAAGTTAGGATAAAACTTAATTAACAACAGTTAGAGTTAGGGGAAACACGATACAGATGTGACTGAGATGAACGTAAGGATCATTTTCTTCTTCTCTCAGAGTTTTCCGGCGCAGGCGGCGGCCCCGCGGCTCTCTGGCTCGCCTGCTGAGCGACGTGACGGAGAGCTGCCAGTCGTGGCTGGATGAGAAAGTCTTCAGAGGCGTGTTCGGGACAGCACAGAACCAAAACCAGACCTGGGACCAAGAGCTGGACCATGACAAAGACCAGGACTGGACCAGGACCAGCAGGGAGGGCCCGACCATGTTGGACGAGTCAACCTGGTCTGGGTTTAACAGCACCGAGCTGGACGACAGCCGCAGCTTCACTTACGGTGGGTAGTTTATATTTTAAGGGTTACATATTTGAAAATATCTGTCACAGAGATATCCACCCAACACCATGATCTGTTTTCATCAAGACTTATTTATTTTAATATCATTTCCTATGCTCTGAGCACCACAAACTAAATTTCATTCATCTCCATCCTGTTGGACGGAGCAGAAATCTCAGACACAATTAAAACTGAAGTGTCTTAGGCAGCTTAGGTTGTTCTGTTAGTTGGAATGTGCTGATAATCTGCTCACAATCAGCTGACATTCACTCACATTATTTTAGGACTGGGGGATGTTGGACGTCTTCATGGGTCAGAGGTTATGATGCCGACCATGAACCAAAACATCCTGGCTCAAGTCCCCGGTTCCCCATCTCTCTCTCTCCTATCATTTCTCTCTTGTAAAGCCTAAAAATTCCCCCAAAATGACCTTAAAAAGGATCTGAGAAAAGCAATATTCCCCTATGAGAGCAAATGGATAGTGTCTTTCTGTCCGTCTTCCATGATGAAAGCAACATGAACTGGGATGTGACTGTGTGCCTGCATTTGGCAGCCAGATCAATGATTTGATTGCAACTTACAACAGCTGACTGAATCTCAAATTTCACCATCTGTCCAGATCAGTGCATCAGTGCTGCTCTTCTGTGTTTTGTCATGTGAATAAAATCACGTGACACCTGCAGCCAGTCTGTTTTATCCAGTGGTTCCCCACCTGGATGTCAGGACCCACTGAGGGGTCACAAAATGTTTCCTGTTTTCTGATGTTGGTACTTTAAAGGGATAGTTCCTGTTTTTTTTAAGTGGAGTTGTATGGGGATGTCAGTCAGCACGCCCCCAGTTTGGAGAAGCAGGCAGGAATCTGACACAGAAGCTAAGCAATGTGCTGCTGTGGATGGGCTTCAGCATTAAAACGTATTTTAGCCACCTAAAGATAGTCCCATCTAAAAAAATCAATATCAGTTTAAGTGCACGCTATATTGAGATAATTTTTACTGCTTAACCTTATCGTCAGATAGCTCATACCGTCGGCAAAGCTGTTAACAGCCTCAGTTGCCCACCTATGCTCTCGTCATAGTCACCAGACTCCATTGACAAAAACAGTAATTCTAGCTCACTGAACACAGGAGCTGCTGGTCTACTGCTGCTTAGACCAGTTAGTTAGTTTGTGTTATTGTGTGACTTTGGTGAATCTGAACAAACACTATTAAATGCCAAAGTCACACAATAACATGATGGAGGCAGCAGTAGACCAGCAGCTCCTGTGTTTGGCAACATTAAATCACAGTTTTTCTCAATGGAGTCTGGCTTTGAAGAGCAAGATGTAACAGCTTTATTTTCCCGTTGGAAATCACTGTCTGACGTCAAGATAAAGCAGTGAAAATATTCCAAATACAGCGTACACTTAATCTGATGTTGAAGTGGGACTCTTGTAGGCAGCTAAAATCACATTTTTTTCTGACTCCAGAGCAGAACATTGCTTAGCTTCTATACCAGACTCCTGCCTGCTTCTCCAAGCTGGCTGACATCTACTGTTTGTCATACACTGACTGGATAAGTACACCACACAATCCCACTTCAAAAGATCTGAACTATCCCTTTAACCCCCTCCTCTTTGCTTCTTCTTCTACCTAACAATAAAAGCCTTCCAAGAAGACCAAAAAGACAGCTAACATGGAGACATGTAATATTATCACAAAGTTAAAACAAAGTCACTCAGCTGAACCTCTGTTTTCCACTTTCAGATCCGACTGAGATCCCGCCCCCTCCTGACAAAGTGGCCCCGCCCCCGAAGCTGCTCATCCAGGAGGAGATTTGTTCAGAGATCTGTCAATCAAAGGAGCGGTTCACGCAGTCGCTGGGTGGCCTATCTGAAGTCCCACCTCCCTCGTTGTTCTACACCAACAGCTGCTGTCAGGCCTCACCTGAGCACGCAGGTGAGCTGCTGCACTTTTTATTGATTCGTTTATTAGTGTTTTATATTCTGAGTGTTGTTTCAGAGGCTTCTCTTCTCTCACAGGATAGAGCTTCTCACCAATGAAATATTCTTAAAACACAAAATGGCAGCTTTAGTCAAAGCGCATTTTAAAATGCACCTTAGCACCAACATTAGTGCATAAAAAATACAGAAGTAGCAGAATTTTGACAGAATTTTTTTGTTGTCAGTGTCTGACTGAAATAAAAAAGACAAGTACTGGTAAATTTACAGATTTTCAGTCACAGATATCACAGAGGACGTCTGAGATGTTGGTTTGCATGTTGCCGAAAGGTTTTAGTTTCACAACTTAAGTACTATTTTATTTAATGTTTCTTTTCGACTGTTTGTATTTGTGTTTCAGGGTTAACCATGAAGGCTCTGCTCCTTTTCATCTTCACCATCTTCATCGTCACTGCTCTCTACTCAGGGTAAAGCTCTTATCTTTATTTCCAAATATCAATCATTAAAACAATTATCTGTGTAATTTTTTTTTTAATAAACAAAGATAAGAAAAACTACTGAGTCACCTAAAGTTTGGCGGATGTGTCCTTTAACAAAGGCCCTGGTTGAGTGTGATGAGACACCTGTCAGTCAGCTCAGACTCAGTTAATGAAGTTCACCGTCTTCAAGCTTTAATACCGGTCTTAAAGGAACATTTATTTTTACATCACCACCAAAAACATGTAAAAAACAATTGTATTTAGCTATCAATAGTCTCGTGTCTTTCGGAAAAGCTTTTATTGATTTGGCGTTTCTAGAAGGAAGTTACGGGTTTTCCTGTTCCCTTCAATGCAGTTACAGTTTGCTTGGAGCCTCTAGTGTCCATCAGAGGAACTGCACACATGCTGTTTGTTGTTGTTTTCCCCACATGTTCACAAACAGGAGGTGACAATGAACCGCGCATTGTGTTTCTGACTCTCTTCCTCTCTGCAGGTGTCTTATGTGGAGCGCAACCGTTGCATCGACCGTGTTCATGATGATCACAACATTTATGCGTAAGTATCACAAACAGTGAGACTGATGCGTCACTGTACGTCAGACATTTTGGATCCAATTTCCGCCTGTGACATGAAAACCTGCAGTGAAACATTTGTTTTACAAAATACATTATTTTAATATTTTTTATGCATCAGCATCAGCAGTAGCCCAGCCAGAGGTCTGTTCCTCCCGTTCCTGTGAATGAGATATCTCAAGATCGTCTTGAAGGAATTCCTTCAAATTTGGCACAAATGTCCTCTTAGACTCAGCAATGAACTGATTAGATTTTAATGGTCAGAGGGCAAGGTCACCGTGACCTCATCCGTGTCATTGTCATGAACTCAATGTCTCAACAACACTTTGAGGGAATTTCTTCAAATTAAGCACAAAAGTCCACTTGAACTCAAAGATGGACTGATTAGATTTTGGTGGTCAAAGTTTCTTCAAATTTGGCACAAACGTCCGCTTGGACTCAAAGATGAACTGATTAGATTTTGATGGTCAGAGGTCAAGATTACGTTGACCTCTTGTTTGTCTTAATTTTGTGAACACGGTATCTCAAGAACACCTGGAGGGAATGTCTTTATTTGGCACAAATGCCCACATAGACTCAGAGATGAACTGATTAAGATTTTGGTGGGGAAAGGTCAAGGTCACCGTGACCTCATGTTTGTCTCATTCTCGTGAACATGATAGCTCAAAAACACCTTGTGGGAATGTCCTGAAATTTGGCACAAATGTCCACTTGGACTCAAAGATGAACTGATTATAATTTGTTGGTCCTTGACCTTGACCTCTCTAGGTTACATTGACCTCAGGGTTTGTCTTAATCTTGTGGGCAAGGTATCTTAAGAACACCTTATGGGACTTACCTCACTTGGCACAAATGTCCACTTGGACTCAAGGGTGAACTGATTAGAAATTGGTGGTGAAAGGTCAAAGATCACTGTGACCTCACAAAACATGTTTTGGCTAAAACTCGAGAATTCGTACACTAATTATACGTTTTAGAGTATGTAGATTCTGCAGCAACATTTGTTGCCTGTTGTGGCTACTTATGAGTATGGATTTAAACTGTAACTGTAACTTGACTGGTTCACGCAGGCGTATAACCTGCAAGGCCGTAATTCTAGTTCTAAATTCAATTTGCTTGTTTTACAGACTTTTTGCACCTTAGCCAGACTAAAGTCAGAAGAAGTAAAACACTTGTGATGTTTTGAAAATGACCGAATTCAAAGATTTAGAACATGTTGACGATGTATCCACAGTGTAAAGACAAAAAAATCATATCATATTGGTTTTCAAAACCCAGACGAGTAAAATCTAAGTGTCACAGTCAGAAATTAGAAAGTATGTTTTTCATATTAAAAAGCTGGTTTGTGTTAAAACATTTCTGATTATGTGGTCTCTTTCAGTCCTGACGAAGTCGGGCCCGATGGGCGAGTGGAGGAGGGCGAAGACGGAGGTGAGTCCCAAATCAAACACGTTTCTCTCATTTCTGTCAACCAGCAGTGAAGAGACAACAATAACTAATCTGATGATTCTGTTTTTCAGGATATCACATCAAGAAACGAGTAAAAGAAGCGTCAGGAGACAGTTTCCAAAGTCTGCAATGTGAAACTGGACGAGTGGCAGAAAAGGTCTGAAGGGACTCGGCAGAAATCTTTTATATTTCACTAACTGTTTGCATGTAAGTTGCACTTCAAATTATCCTGAGCTCCGGAAAACATTTTACAGCAACACCTGCTCGATGCTTCGACTGAAAATGAAAACTTTTTGAATGTAAATCTGTAGCTAATCATGTTTTTTCTGCGCTGAAATGCGTCGACCAGAAGGGCTGAAGTTTTTAAAATGAAATTAAATCAAAGCCGACACAGTTTAAACATTTAACCTTTAAGTCCAAAGCATAATGCCGGGAAAGTCAACATGGTGGTCCATCCAGGTAGCTGACAATTTAAAAAATGATAAATATGTTTCAGGTTTCCTGCCAAAAAATGTGGTTGAACATGAACATGAGACTTTGTGTGTGATTCATGTTTCTTCTGTGTTGAATGCTGGAACCATGAAACGTTTCACCAACATCATGTCTAGATTTTCCCGGAGTGTAAAAGCTGAATCAGACAGTATGTTTGTTGTTAAAAAGCAGAAGGAGCTCATTAACATGGTGACACAAGTTACTGTAGTTTAGCTATAAAACATAAAAAAAGAGTATCCATATAAAACATAAAACATCCAAATGTACATGATGTATTTTTGAAACACTGTAAGTGTATCTTTTACTGTTAATAGTTGAACTTGGCTTTTTTGGGCTGTCCAAAGTGACCAAACGTCAGACTGAACTGGTCTGGAGAACAAATTCAGGTCCAACAGCAGTGATTCAAAATAAGAGCTGTGACTTTTTCTAAAAAATAAAAAAAAAAAATGCACAACACACCTGACGTTCTAGTTAATCTACCTGGAAGTTTTAACCACAGGAAGTGCCATTTTTTTCCTGAAGAAACTGAAGAGTTTTACTCCAAAATGTAATAAAAAAGCACCAGCTCAGATTTTATTGTGAAAATCTAAATTTTGTAGGGCTGCCCTCCTAATACTCGACCAAATGTTAGTCGACCAGGAAGGTCATTAGTCGGCAAGATTTCATTGGTCACTTAGTCGCAGGAAAAAACAAACAAACATGAAACTCTATGAGGAGCTGCGCCTTGTCAGAATAAATCCAAACCTATATGACTGGACCATGTGGAAGTTTAATTTGAAAGGACACAGGAAGTGTCCACGCTCAGCAGTCAGACAGGAGTCAGGTATGGACAGATATCTTTCCCTTCTTCTGTAAATATTGATAAACAGGGAGAAGTTGATGATGTTAGTGCAGGGCTACCCAGAGCTTTACATCTGTCCCACAGACGACAGGCCTACACACTTAGAAACAGCTCCTGGAAGAAGATCAGCTGTGCACTCAGGATCTCAGCTAAACAGGCTATATGATGCTTGTTAAGGTTGCTTAGCAACCTCAGACGCAACCTGCCGGCCCCTAATTTCCAGGGCTGGTACCTGCGGTTATTCCACAGGCTAGTTAATAACATGTGGGGCAGGAAATCCAAAGTGTGGGATCATTTTGAGAAGGTGAAGGACCAACCCAAGGTGATATGTAAACTCATCTTCATTGGTCCACTACAAACATGACGTATCATGTGAAACATGGAAGTAGCTACATGCCCATTAGCCCACAGCGTCATTAACAGGCGGCTCGCTCAGTGTGTGACGTGCACTTGGAGATAAAATATAGGCCTATATTAATGAAGGTTCATTAGTACGGTTTGTATTTCTCTGTAATGTAGCACAGTGTTAACAACGTTACTGAGACTATTCTTTCTCACACCTTCAACTCAAACCACCAAATATATTGTTCAATCATTAAATTAATATCATAAACATGCAGGTGACTAGTCGACTAATGGCGCTAAATGATGACTACTGCTCGACTACGAAAATTCTTAGTTGGGGGCAGCCCTAAACTTTTGGTTTCCTGGATAGATTTCTGACCAGAACAGGTTTTGCTGGTACAAAACGATAATTTATTTTTTATATAATTGCTTTACATAACCTTATCGCCAGTCAGAGGATGACGTAAATCCAGTTATTCTATCATTGCTTTGTGCATCTTTAAGAGTCACAGGTGATAAATCTTCTGCATTTTAAATATGAAATGATCGTGTTCAGACAGAGAGTTGTTCTCTGCAGCATTTTGCAGTAAAACTCTTCAGCTGTTGAAGTGCCTTTTATATCAGCCAGCAGTGCAGAAATACAGAATAATACAGGGAAGTGTTGGATTTAAACCTAAAATGCTGCTCGAACATTAAACAGACCTGCCGCAGTGTTACAGGGAGATAACTCTGATGGAGGAATTCACTAAAGGATGGTGCGGCTGCTAAACCTGCGCAAATAAGACAAAAAGAAACGTGTTAACGTGTTGTCTCTAAAGCACTTGTTGCCAAGCAAATAGCTTCTCAGATATAGCTGTCAAATGAGGTAATATGCATACATTTGGTGCAAAACTGTCTCCTTCCTATATTAATGAGTCCAGTGCACAAAGATCTGCGCTAAATATCAGCACAGTTACAGTGAAATTGTTAGTGTCTTCAGAAGGTTGGTGGTAACTGAAGCGTATTTTAGGGGGTGTGACGCTCAGACCCTCCAGACTGCCTCATGTTTTGAGGAATGCTTCTGCACCTTTAGCTCACTTCTCTTTGTCTCTCTGCTATTAATTTGCCTGCTGTATTCTTGGCGCAAAGGCAACATTTGAACTTGACCTCATGGATAATTACAGTCAGATGCATAAGGAGGCAGATTGCACTCAGCTGCAAAACTTCATGGGCATGTTCGTTTTCGCTGTAGTGTCATCAGCGCAGTATCTGTTGTAAACTGGACCATGAGACGGGCAGATAGCGGTGGCAAGAGATGCACTATCCACGGTACATCAGCGGCCGCATTCCATTCTTTGTGAATTCACCCCTCTGTGTTTGATTTAACCTGCAGGGTGAAGCAGGTGGGTGGAGTTTACTGCATTAGGAACATTTCAGATCTTAAAAAAAAAAACCTAAAGAGTTTTCTAATATATTTGGCTGATCACACGTGGAGTTGTTGTTGTCTGAGGAAAATCTGACGCTGGAACAAATCACTGCGAGGAAACAGACAAATAAGAAAACACCTTTTCAGTTTAACCTGCAGTGCTGTGTTGAACAGACGCTGCTGGAATATTTAACAAGAATAAAGCTGCAGACTGAGTGAAGCCACAGGTCCTGAAGATTTTTGGATATGCACTAAATTCTGCTTTTGCTGAAAGTTAGATGTCCAGGTGGATATTAAAGCCTGTGAAGCTGAAGTCAGGAAGTGGTTAGCTTAGCTTAGCTTAGCTTAGCATAGCTTAGCGTAGCTTGTTGGAAACCAGAGAGTTGGTCAGTTAAACTGAAGTTCATCATAAAATAGTCCGACCACATGACTCCCCCGAAAACCACAAAGTTGTTTTATACGTTCCTATTTAAACAACCAAGACACAACATGTTAATAACTGTGTTTTTGAGGTGCTGATTTGTCCGTTTGTAAATTCAAATTAAAGTCAATCAGGAACAAAACTGCTGAACTGATCTAAACTGATTCAAATCCGTCAAATAAATTCTACAAAACTTCACATGAAACCATCTCACCACTTCAACTGGTGCTTTTCAGAGAAGTTGGACCTTTATCTACTGCAGCTTCAAAAATCAGTCCACTCTGCCAGAGACCCTGACGGGCTCAGAGGGGATTTTGTGAGCGCCTTGTTGTCACTGTACATGCGTCAGTGGCGGTTTTAAAGTCCACGTGTGAACGCAGCCTTGCCAGATTTTCTGACAACTGGGAGCAACTCCACCCAGCTGGCATCACAGGCAGGAAAAATATCAACTCCTGTGTGAGTCAGGTCTGCGTCTATGTGAAGGTTTTCTTCACACATATTTCACTCTTATGTTGAAACAGGGACTTTCTGAGCAATAATTCCAGACAATGGGAGAAACTCAACTTTGAGCTGTGTTGAGTTTGAACAATGAGCAGGGAGAAACATTCTGGGATTGGGAGGAGAATCTTTAAAGTCACATTGAAAAGAAAAATAATTAAACATGCCGTAATAGATATGTTTAACAGCTTTAAAATAAAATAAAAAAAACGTCTCTGATCTCCTCCTCTGAAAATGCCATATCAATACAAACAGTTTGTGTTGATCAGTTATCGCTCTGTGATTGCTGTCAGAAGAAAAGAGAATTAAATGTTTTCATCAGGAAAAGAAATGTGGCGGGAAGGAAGCTGGGACTAAGAAATGTCAAGAAAAACTGTGAAGTACTGTACGGCTTTATAAGGTTTTTACTTTATAAAGTTTTTCAAATTCAATCATGTTTGGACCTCAAACTACGCCAAGACTTTTAGCAAATGGAAGAGATGAGCTGTGCAGCACAAATCAACTCTTTCTGAGTGAAATGTAAATGTTTTAATTGTGTGTTTTTGCTACGTATGCTCATAGAACGGTTCGTATGATATCCTGCACAGCAGTGCACCATGAATGACCTGAGGTCGTAAACGTAAGGTCACGTAACTATTGTACCTGTCACTGAGGTTAGGTTTAGGCAACTCAAGTTACTGTGGTTAGATTTAGGAAAAGAAACATGGTGAGGACGTACCTTAAAATGACTCAACGTTCTCTCAAAGTTCCCACAATTGCGATCGCGCTTCTCTCCACCATCCCAACCTGCCTCCTTACAAACGCTCGGGATTGCTTCCCGCTTTACTCCCGCCAGCGCACTGGTCAGGTGATTGCCTCATGATTACGAGGGATGTGTACAAATTTGGGTGCATTACTTTTCGTAGGAAAACGTACAAACAGTTTATATGAACAGCCTGGTTTTTGTGAACTGAACTTTTGTGATCAGAGACGTCTTTTCTTTATTACTTCCTGTTCCAGATCGTCTGAATGGATTAGCCTAAGTAAAACTTTTTTTCTGTTCATACTTGTGAGAAGGATGCCACGTTTGTGTCACATAGGAATTACCCGTTTCAGACTTGAGTACATTTTGTTCACGCCAACAACCGAGTTGTAATTGCGATTGTCCTGCAAGCTTCGATATTTACGACTTGGCGCTAAATTATACCGAAGTGCCTGAATGCCTCAAACCAACCAAAGTCTGCTGTTAAGGTAATTAAACCAAGATTTATTGGATGCAGTGCGACGTTATCATCGCACAGTATTTTTAACTCTCACTTGACGATTTTCTGGTGATGTGAACACTCACAAGTCGGGAACACAGGAGACTTTTCCATCGTTGTCGTCCATCTTATCTGACGTGAACGTGGCATCAGATCTGTAACATGAAGGGTTAACATCTGGTCACACCAGAGCGTAAATCATGGGTCTACGCTCACCAAAGTTAAACTCAATGGGGAGGAGAAAAATTGTGGATTTACTTCTCTTAAGATAATTGATGCCATTGAAAAGAATTGTGAAACTGGCCCTTTAAATGCTGGTGTGACCGCGCCTTTAAAGGTCAGATGTCTCTTTTTGTGTTTCTGAATCGTCTGATGTGTTTTTATTCACTCAAAGTGCCAAAATCGTAGAAATCTGGCGATTCAGGGAATGGAATACTTCATCCATGAACAAAATCTATCTATATTACTAATATTATTAATACAGCTCTGCATGACTTATTACTTTGCATTTTAAGCTGCATTTATTAATATTTTTAAATGAACAATGGATCAAATTATGCTGTAAATGAACTCTGCAGCTCTGAGAAGCTTTGAAGCCTCTTTTAGTCCCTTGCTCTGTTTTTACGGCTGAAAATATGAGCCAGACATTTCCCTTGATGTGAGTGGAGACCAAAAGGACTGTAAATATTGGATTAAATCCACCAGGTGAACGGAAACACAGCGATCGAATGATCTTGTTGCTGGTTGTGTAAAATCATGCCTGTTCTTCTGCCCCCTGGTGGCCAAAAACATTTTGATGCAGCTTGAAATGATCACAGTTAAATGTGGATCAAGTTTGTCTTTTTTTTTCGTTTATGTAACAGACTTTTATGAGGTGTTGTAAAATATTGAATTTAATGCAATAGACGTAAAAGTTTCTGTGACGAAAAGTCATTTAATATGAATTTTATTGGATGAGTCAAACCTTTAGGTAAGCTCCAAGTTGTGATGTAATGCAGCTACTATTCCTGGTGTTGTACATGTATACTGTAGATATATTCCATTGACTGCACTTGTTTCCAAAGGTGGAAATGTGATACTCTGCTTGTGACGGCACTTATTATACCTGTTAATTTTTTATTATTCCACTGTACTGTATCAATGTTGTTAAAGTCTGTAAACTGTCAAATTAAACCTCGAATGACGCACAAACTAGATTTTAATTTGAGACTGAGACACAAAGAATATTGTTGGCCTAAATGAACAAATGATGTATACATCAGTGTGACCAGTTTGCTTCCAAAATGCTTCCTTCACAGTGTTGATCACTGTGATTTAATCGTTGAATCGTCTAAATTCCCAAACAGCAGTTTAGTGATGCGGATGATGAGCAGTGCCCTTTTCGTCCTGTCGATGGCGCTGCGTTTGGAGGTTTAATTTTTACAGTATTTTGCATTTGTCATTTACTTTCCAGTTTCAGTGAAAGTGTTTTATGTAAAGTTAAAATGAATGTTTATCATCCATTAAATCCTGTTTGAAAGACAGAAGGTGTATTTCTGTTCAGTGGAGCTGTGACCTGCATGTTTCTCTTTGTTTCAGCATGGTGATGCCTTTTTCTCCAGAACAAATAAAAATCGTTTCTACAGGTGCAGCTGACTGAAAAAGTCCTGCTCCTGTTTCAGCTGGTTGAAGTGACGACAAATATAAAACATAATGTTTCTGATGGCTGTTTTGTTATCAACACTGAAGCTCAGAGCTTTCAAACTCAAATGACCTGTTTTTCATCAAATAAATGTTAACCATTCACACTCCTGATGCTTGAGATTGTTTTATCATTGAAAATGAGACAGGAAGTGGTCACATCATGATTTTGTAGTTTTGTTGAATAGAAAAATAAACGATTAAAGTAAAGGACAGTGGAAATAATCAGAATAGTAGAATACAATATGTTACTAAAAATGTAAAACTGGCGTTCTGGATGGTAGTTTGAAACCCCTGCTCATGACTGTTGGTAGTTTGATTGGTAGAAAGTAGTCTGACCTGTGGCGTAAGGGGCCCCAGTGCACGCTCTTGTGACGGACCCTAGTGCAAGCCAGTTACTAGTTATAAGGCACACACACACACGCGCCACTGGCAAGTGTTTATTACAAAAAAAAAAAAAAAGCCAAAGGAATCTAATTCGGGAGCTTTGCTACTTTTTCCTCCTGTTTGTTTTTCTCTTGTCCTTTATATTCAAAAGACACGACTGCTCGCTGGACTTGTAGATGTGCTCAGCTTGTCAGTCTAGCTACTGTGCTGTATCGTCTCGTCACATAATCAAATAAAGGCTTGACATTAGGCAACATCAACATACATGTTACCCAACAATCATCATTTTATACCTGTATATGACAAAAATGTAAAAGAAAATAAGAAGCTATTAATTTAAGTGAATAGTGTTTATATATATAGTTAAGAAAAGAAAAGAAAAAAATCATGACGGAGATGGGTTTGCATTTTTGAGAGCATACAGTCTGCAGCAAATGGCACCATTTTTAATTTAATGTGAGTTCTTTGAACACAGGCGTAATTCTGAGGTGGCAGTCTGAATCATTTGCAAGGCCTCCCCACCCAACGGGCCCCAGTGCAACTGCTCCGCCTGCACTGTCTGTGTTTACGCCCCTGAGTCTGACTAAAAACTAGGATAACATTGATGGTGTTCCTGGAAAGAGATGCTGAAGTTTTTCAAATATATTTCCTACAGTTTAATGCTTGAGGCAGAAAGGGTGAAAAACTTGTGATTTTTGTAATTTGTGTATGTAAAGTGAATGCTGGCTCAGTCCAAAAGAGAGCAAACACTGGAAAACTTCATTTAAACTAAAATAATTAATCTCACCAAATACAAAATGAGATTTCCACAAAATAATAAACTCTTTAGGAAAGTAAAACAACACTCAGTAGTGTACAAACCTCCATCCAAGACTCTAAATCTGTTATTTTATAAATTTTAAATCCACATGTACGCTGGGTGACAGTCTGCATACAGCCTACATATGCAATAGTTTGGAGGAAAATGGTGAATGAAGATGGTCAATGCTCACAGTGAGACCTCTTAAAGAACAAATTCACTGCTGGAAAGATGGTCTTTTCATAAAACTAGGATGTCTGGGCAGTAGAAAGATGTTAAAATGTTTGAAACTGGAGCTGTATGACCAGAGAAAACAGCGAAAAAGTGCTGTGGAAGCAGAAAAACTACAACTACCAGAATGCATTGCAAACACTCCGACTACTGGATGACGGGTTCTTCTGCAAGAAACAATATGGCGGCCAGCTGGTTAAAAACAACGTAGCATCACAGTGAAACGGTAAGCTTAAACATGTTAAATAGTCGAGCTGAGAAATAAAACAATGTAGTAACAGAGTCTCGGTTTACATTTTGTCACGCTGCTTAGTTTTACAGTTAAATCAGTTTTTTATGCCTCCATTTTTGCAATACAGCAAACCTCATGTCACCTGCATCTCTTTCACAACCTCCTGTAATACAGCCAAACACCGCGCTAACAAGTGTTTCTAAAGACATTTGAGGCGATAAGTAGGCAATAGAGTGGTGTAGGAATAAGTCCTAAAGCCAAGAAACTCTAAAAAAAAAAAAGGGAAAGGACATGGCGTCAGTGACAGCTTCAGATTCTGCATTGGATCCAGACTTTGGTGTCAGCTCTATTGAAGTCAATGGGGCTGGCGAATCACAGTATGACCCATCATAACTTTGTTGTTTCACCTTTGACATAAAAATCCCTCTGCCCGATTAAAAAAACACACATTATGCTCATTCTTGTTCCTTGTTATTGGTCTCCAAACAGTTCACAGCTCTGTTCATCAGCTGCATGTAGCTCAACTCAAGCTCCTGTGGGGTCCAAGATAGCTAATGTTACCTGCTGTTAGCATCTGTCACTGCAGGCTGATAATGAAGAAGGGCTGACATTAGCCAGCTACATTATGTTTCTAATATAAACAGGAGGTGGTACTAATCGCCAAATTATCATAAATCTCGACCTTCATCACTTACAGATACTTGTTAGCTTATTTGTCAGTGAGCGTAGTTAGCCATTGCATGTTGTTTTGCTAACATTAGCTAGCAGATGCCCTACATTAATTTGGAGATAAAACCGTAAAACGTTAGTAAGAAATAATCCTTGTGAAGGTGTAAAACAGGTTTTGGTGAGTGATGGCAAATGTTACAGCTTAATTGTTCTGACTCTAATTACATAGGCTAACGTTAGAGGACTAGCATTATTACCAATGTAAATCACTAAGGCAAATTGCAAGGCATTGTAGCACAAGGTCAAGTCCTACTTTGGCGGGTATTTACTCAATGTTAACTCGAGTCCAGTCATAATAATAATAATAATTATGTAACGTGACGACATGACACCGTGACTTCTCCTCTTTCTAACCTCCTCAACGCAAATGCAGAAGCACAATCTGCAGTTTGAGCAGCAGCCCCAGAGCCAGCGAAAATCTGCCAGTTTGCTACTGACGTCATTGATACAAAGCTGGTTGAAAATTAGCAAAGTGTCCCTTTAAACATCCTGAAGTTGAACCTAAAACCAAAACTTTCTGAGATATTCTATTTAAAAAAACAACCAGTTGTGAAAAAGGTGATACTTGTGATGATGAAGGAGGTGACTTTTCTGCTCACAGTTGCTTCCAGATAATTATTGCTCATGAAATTTCTGAGACTCACCAAATTGCTTTTATTACAAAATGACATGATAATCATAAAAAAAAAAAAACAACCATGACAGTATCACAAAATGTAAACATGACAGTTCTGTTTCCTCTTAATTCACCCCACAACATTTCAACAACTGATGGAGAGAAACGACTGGACAGACAGCTGCTGGCTGCACAATTAACTGTTAAGACAAACATGCAGATCTTTCCTCAAAACCAAGGGAATCAAATATCAAAATAACTGCTAAAAGAAACCAAAACAGATAGTGGATTTCAGCTGTAATATTTGATGCTTCTGCGTTTTAATTTTTGAATGTTTTTGTACTATAGTATCACTGTCTGGTGAACTGATGTGTTGAAGCTTGCTGACTGTGCATCTCTGACAGCCTGCAGCCCCCCTCCCCTTTCTTAAGACTCCACCCACTGATGTAGAGGGCAGGAAGTAATCAGTGAAAACACCTGCTGAGCTGAGCAGTTCAAATGAAACCCTGCAAACACTCCTGATGAGGTGAGTAAATATTCTCAGCACATAAACCTTCTAAAAACCTTTTAAATGTAGAATAAGATCAACTTGTTTTCAGCGTGCAGCAACGATAGCCTGATCACAGAACAGTAAAGTTTGTGTGTCCAAAAGTACAAGAGGAACCTCAATTAATTAATTTAAATCTGACGTCTGGCAATTTAGAAGTGAGCTTTTAAGGCAACAGAGATGAACTTGCAGAGTTACTCAAAGTACAGAATGATGTAATGTGGCAGAGAAAAGGTTTAAAATCATGACTACACATGGCACGAGCAAAGAGGAAGTGACAGAGAGACACTGTACAGGATATTTCCTCGACGACACAACACATGACGTCCTCCAAAATGTCCGCTGAGCTGAGTCAACAGCTCGACAATAACTAAACATTGCTGGTTTGTTTTTCCTAAAACAGATTTAGAAAAAAAAGGCAACACTTGTTGTCGTGGCCCTACAGTATTAACCCCCACTAACACTTTGTGTGCATCGTATTAAAGCTGAAACAATTTCTCAATTAATGGAACAGTTGATTAGGAAAGGAAATTAAGAGGCGGCCATCTTGATAATGAAGTTGTTATATCAGAGAAAAAAAAGCCAGATGTTTGCTGGTTTTGGTTTCTTACTTGAGGATTTACTAATGCTCTTTGTCATTGTAAATTTAAAGCTGGAGTATAGGACTTTTCCATAAAACTGAACGTCCATTACGTTCAAGCCAAATGAGTTGACACAATGTTGATGAAGCCCATCAGATGCTACATATTCTTAAACGTGGATGCTTCGCACATGTCTTCCCCCGGCAGCGCAGAAGATCTGTACAATCAGACACCCAAGATTAGTGTCACAAATTTAGTATCTGACCAAATGTCTTTCTTTTCTGTTTTGTTTTTGCAGAACTTTATGATGTCACAGTGAAGTTGAACTTTGACCTTTTGGATATAAAAGGGTCTTCCACCAATCATTTTTTTCTATTAGACATTTGTGTGAAATTCTGTCATGATTAGCATGTGAATTCTGAGTTATGGCCCAAAACATTCTTTGTGAGGTCACAGTGACCTTGACCTTTCACCGCTAAATTCTGATCAACTCATTATTGAGTCCAAGTGGACATTTGTGCCAAATTGAGAGAATACTCTCAAGACAACCTTGAGAAATCATGCTCACAACAATGAGACAGATGCAAGGTTACAGTGACCTTTGACCTTTACCCACCAAATTAATACATCCTTGAGTCCAAGTGGACGTTTGCGCCAAATTTGAAGATATTCCCTCACGGCATTTCTGAAATGGCGCATTCCCGAGAGTGGGACACATGGATGGATGGACTATGTGAAAACATAACGCCTCCAGTCACAGCTATCGGTGCGGAGACGTAAAAGATGCTTGGCATTCAGAGGAAGGATTGAAGATAGAAATTTGGAGAGAACCCTCCTGGGGCTGGGGGAAGTGTGTTTGTTTACATGCAGGCTGGCATCATAACCACACTTCAACAGTATCTGTGCAAATACTGTTGCTGCCAAAGCTCCTGTACTCCAGCTTTAATATCTCGTGGTTTTAGACTGTGGTTTGGACAAAACAAAACGATCTGAAGACATCACCTTGGTCTCTTGTAACTTGTGTTGGACATGCTTCACTTTATGGATATTTTATAGTCAAAAAATAACCAACCGATCAGAGAATCAATTCTGATAATCATTTGTTGCAGCCTTATGCTGGAAATTAACCCTGTCGCCTCCAGGTTCCCATTAAGTCCAGAGCAGACAGGTCTTGCTTGGACAACCAAACAGTAGTCATCTGCAGGAGTACCACCTGGACCAGGGCGTCCGATTGTGGTAATTTGATTAAACGCCACCTCATTTACTTGCACCACGCAAACACAATATAAACTGCAGTAATAAAGCTCTTAAAAGTAGATTTTAACACAGGTTTCCTCTACCGTGCTTTAGTTGATATTACTTTAGTGATCTGAAAATGTACATAAAAATTTGCAAATCACCAAAACCAACTGTCAAGCAGTGACTTGTGGGGCCCTCTGTCGCCTCGGGGCAGTTGCCTGCTTTGAATGGTTGTTAATCCAGATTTGTCTTCATCTTTTTTAGGCCCCACGCTGAACGATTTATCAGTAACTAAAATCACCACGATGACCAAAACATGAGGTGACGTTTTTGTGTGGAAACAAACACAGTGTGGTCATGCTATCAGAGGAGTTTTAACAGCTGTTCTAATCTGGGCCTGCTGTGTTGTATTTCCATGTGTTGGCTATATTGTCCACCTCCTGTAAGTCCGCTCACTGTTAGCACATGAGGCTCCTGTAAGATATGACCTCATAATCCCCCCTGTCACTGAAACGTTGGAGCAAATCGTTTCTCCCCAGCGTGCACGGTGACGTGGCGGCGCAGGTGGCTGCCGGAGATGAAAGTTTTGCCGCAGTAAGAACACCTGAACTGTTTGCAATCCGTGTGGACGGTCATGTGGACCTTCAGGGATCCTGACTGGGCGAAGCGTTTCCCACAGTGGACACAGCCGTAGCGCTTCTCTCCAGTGTGGACGCTCTGGTGGCGCTTCAGGTTGCTGGAGTCAGAGAAGCGTTTGCCGCAGAGCGCGCAGACAAACGGCTTCTCTCCTGTGTGGACCCTCATGTGGGTCTTGAGGTTCTTCAGGCAGGCCAGAGTTTTACCGCAGCAGTTACAGACAAACGACTTCCCCCCGCCGTCCTCCCTGCTTTGGCTGGACGCCCTGCTGACACCATCCTGAGGTCTCCATCTGTCCCTTCTGATGAACGCATTGAGTCTGTCTGTCATCTCTTTCCTCACAGGAAGCTGAGGCTCTTCTGAGGGTAGCGGCGCCCTCTGCTGGTTGTTCTGGAAACCTGCAGGCTGCTGGTGCTCGGCTGCAGGTAGACTCACCTCACTGATGGTGAAAGGGAAGCTGCTGCTGCCTGAATCAGACGCAGCTGAAACACTCACACTGGTGTTCAACACGTACGAGCAGCCGGGATCCTCACTCAGAGGATTCTGGGTGCTGAGGGAGCCGTGTTGGAGCTGTGGCTCGTACATCAGACACTCATAACTGCTGGTTTCTGACCTCTGGCTGGTGTTCAGGGTTTTTTGGACGGACATGGAGGTGGAGCTGACTTCCCCGCTTGCCCATGACCGAGATGAACCACCACCTTCATCTGCTACTTCCTGTTTGGTCATTGGAGGCGGGGCTTCTGTCTCTGTCGTCTGACCGTCAGCAACACGACAAAACTCCTCTGTAGAGAAAGAGGAACAGAAGTAACACCATTGACACTGTTGCAGATTTATAGATTAATACTTTAATTGAACATGGACATTTAACTTTATCAGAAAACTGCCTCCACCTTTACAGTACACTCAAAAAGCGTTCAAATAAATGTATCTCAAATGCACTTAGCTTTAAGTCAGTGTAAGTTCCACCTCAAACTCAAAACTTCAAGCTAAAGTCAAATAAAACCGTCCGTCACTACAGGATACGGTTAAACTAAAAGGACTTTTATCTACATAAATATGCATTTACATTTTGCTGGTGGGCAAAACAATTGGGTAATGGTTATTTCTGCATTATGGCCCACATCTCCCACTGACATCCAGCCTACATGGCATGTGCAATGATGTCCTAACTTGGACTGAACATTTTTGAAAACTAACTTGAGCTCAGCATCACAAAGACCAAGGAGCTGTGCTGTGGGGGCAGAGAGAAATCACCATCATCATCATCACCTCTTTTCCAACCGCTCAGTATCCAGAGTCAGCTGGTAGAGCAGGTTCAGTCTTTTAAATACCTCAGAACAGAGGTAGACACCTGTCTGTCCTTTTCACAGCACAACAGCACCTCCGCCTGCCGAAGAAACTGAGGACTTTTCATGTCAGCAAGGCTTTTTTTAACTCTGGTTTACCGTTCACTAATTGAATCCAATGAACCTTCAACATTTCATCCTGTTACAACTCGCTCACCACGAAACATGGCACTAATAAGGCCGGCAAAATAATGGGCTCACCCCAGGCTCCTTTATCTGAACTGTATAACTGCTCAGTGATCAGGAAAGCCACCCCGATCACAGAGGATCCATCTAACCCCCTACACCACTCCTCCCAGTTACTGCCATCACGCAGACACTACAAAGTCCCACTGGTCAGAAAAACATCTACAAGAAATCCCTCATTCCCTCTGCAATAACGAACCTGAGCAATCCAAAATAGAAACTGCTCTTTGACCTGCCTTTATCAGTTGCTGTTTAAACAGTCCCCTTTTTATATTTGCTTTAAATGTGGTTTAAATGTGAATCATGTGTAATGTTGAGCCTTGTCAAGGGAGAGTTTCTGTCACTGTTGGGACAGGCCATAAAATCCATCCATCCATCCATGGTCCACTCCTGGCTGCCACATAAGGGCCATACTGTAGCTTAGCCATAGGTCAGCCACAAGTTAACCAACTAAACCAAAAGGGGGCCTAATTTGACCCACAGCCACTTTACTCTGACCCACAACCCCGACTTCATTCAGTCCATATTCGAGGTCCGAATCAGTAGAAGAGGAGTTTCAAGGTCTTGTCTGTCTGATCAACAAAGATATTCTAGTTACTGCGATAACAGACTACAAAAACAAGCAAATATTTACAATTACGAAGCTTTAACCAATGAATTGTTTAAAGAATAACTTGACTGCCATTACGTGGCTATAAGCAGAATTCAGATTGAGAGAATGAAAGTGATGAATCCATATACTGTACTGCATAAATTGGAAATAAAGAAAAGTGACTACATAAAAGGGCTGCCTGAACCTGCAGGTGGCAGGTAATGTCAGAAAATTGAAACTCATGTTGGATGTGATACATACAAGACAAAAACATGGAACTTTCCCCACACCTTGCTCGGTGTGGACATGATCGCTGTTACCAATGACCTCGTCCTCCAGACCTCCTAATGTACTAACGTTACACAGCGAGACGATGAAAGCGTACAGGAGTCTAGTGGACTGTGACTACTTTGTGTGCAGTTGGGTTCACAACTGAAACAACTGCTGTATTGTTTCTGGCAGAGTGAGTAAATGTCTTACTCTGTCTAAACTCTGTATGGATGCTATTAGGTCAACATTACGAGGTAACATTAGTTCCCTTAACGTACTATTTCCCAACCTACCTGGTGAACCGTTGTAGTTGTGTCCAACCCGAGGCATGTTTAACCCAACGCTTTGACGTCTGAAAGTAGTCGACGGAGGTTTTTGATTTGCATCTGCAGCTGTTTCTGAAGCCCCTTTTACACTGCCAGATTTCCCGCGAATGTTCGGCCGATTTGCCGGCCAGCTGCAAGCGTTTACACACACAGAGCCGGATTGGCGATTTGATCTGATGCGCCCAATTTTCCGCCTCGTAGGGTAGTCATATCGGCGGAACGGTTTTAGTATAAACGGAGCGAGGCGGCCTTCCGCCTCGGGAGGGGCTGTTGATGACTTGTGGGAGGGGCTGTTGATGACGCTGCACGTTTGACCCACTGGTGTGGACTTCAAACCAGGAAACAGCTGATAGCAGGAATGAGTATCTAACAGCACTAAGGAGACGCAAAGCAGAAGATGAGCAACTGGGGAGATAAAGAATTGTGTGCCCTCCTTGCCCTCGCTAACGAGAAGACCATTAACCGTCAGATGACGGGAACCGTGAAGGACGGGCCGATGTACGAGAGAATCGCTGAAGGACTGACCAGCCGCGGCTTTCCTCGGTACGTCACTGTTTACGTCACACGCTAAGCTGCACGTTCTGTTACTAGCTCACGCCCCCCATTACCTCGAAAAAGGCGCATTCTTTATAAACACAAGAAGGCAGGCGGCAATTTGCCGCCCTCCCCGATTTTGTTTTTATACTGCCAATGCGGAAAGAAGAGGGATTGGGCTTTCCTGCAAATTTGCGCAATTCCTGTGTAAAAGAGCTTGAGTGACTTTTTTTGGTTACTCCTTCCCTATACATCCTACAATTTTCGGGACTGGAGGTGGCCTTTGTCTCTTTCCAATCTGATCCATGTGAACAGACGAAAACAGCAGAAATCAGAGACACTTGTGCAGTGTTGGTTGTCTTTGCCTCCAGCTGTCTGCCCCCCATCTGGACAGAGCACTGATGTGTGACGTCATATGCAAAGACACTATAATTTGAATGATTAACCATTAAAGTTGTTGCTACGTTCTGAAACTGCAGCTCTGATTTGGACCCAGCCTGACTAGTGTCCTAGATCAGGTCACAGATACCAAGAAACAAAAGAACCTATGAAGACGTCTCCTCTGTATGCTGCATTGTGACAACTGGACAGTCTGTGTTGTAACATAACACTGAGCTGACTGGTACACTTGCAAACCTATGAATGTGCAGTGCTGAATAAATGTGCTTTAGTTCGCCAGTGTTCATTTGCTAAAACTGTACTTACTGTCCTGCTCAGACTGGGACCAGGACTCATCGTCATCCTCCACTTTGATCACTGCAGTCGTCACTTTGGTCGGCTCACCTGCAGCAGGCTGCAATCAGAGCACAGAGGGAATAAAGAACTGAGAGAGAGAAGGAGGAGAGGGAGGACTATAATCTGCAGCTCTGACAGCCTGCTAACATTCCTGCTCTACTCACCGTCCCCTGTGTGGTATCTTGTCCAGAGTCTGAGGATGGATCGGGGTCTCCACACCGCAGAGTCTCCTGGTTGGACACTGTGGACCGCACGGCCTCACCTGGAGGAGGTAAGTCATGATGACGCTTTAGTTATGGATCATACAAAACAAATGTGTACGTCTACGGTGACGTAGAGCCTAAGCCGTAAGATACGACGTCATTAGTCCCAAACTCTGTGAATGATTTTTTTTTTATCCTATCCTAGGCGTGATGTTTTGGAGGGGACAGTAAACCAGTAAATTACTTATTCCTATCGAAATTGTCCATTTCACCGTCTCAGAGCTTAATATTTTTATATATTTTTTATATTATTTTCCATTCGTTGGCAAAAATGGCAAGAAATCTTTTAAGTCTTAGTTTAGTAGGTTCCATGTTTATTCTGTTTTGTCCATTGTTGATTAAAAACAAAACAAAGGGATATACCACTTAATGGGGGCCAGCTCTGATTATTGGTGCATGTGATCATGTGTTCATAACCTTAATGTTACAGCCAGTACAGGTGAAGCTAATTTGTATTACTGTATTTACTGCTTGCTAGCTTAAACTGTATCATATCAATATTTGTGACTAGCCCTTTTTACAGCAGACATTTTGTCATGCCATAGTAGAAAAAAAGATCCTGTAAATCATTATAATGACAAATTTCCTTTAAATAATGACTACGTATCAAGTAAGGACAGACGGATTCCTGTTATTTTGAGGTAGCAAAATCAAAGTCTAAATCACTTTTTGAGAATGTTTCTCATCATTCTGAGGTACTAACTTTTTTGAAGGAAAGTTTCACTTTATTTTAAGATACTTTTTTAAAAAGTTTCTAAATATTTTGAGATATTACTTTTTTATTACAAGAGTTTCCTCTTATTTTTGGGATACTAATTTATTTATTTATTATTTTGACAATTTCTTATTATTTTGAGATACTACTTTTTTTTGGAAAGTTTCTCATCATTTAAAGATACTTTTTTATTTTCAGAAAAAAATCCTATTATTTTAAGATACCTTTTTTTATTTTGAGATACTAACTTTTTTATTTATTTATTTTTTAAGAAAGTTTCTCATTATTTTGAGATACAAAATTTTTTTTGGAAAGTTTCTCGTCATTTTAAGACACTTTTTTATTTTTAGAAAAATTTCCTATTATTTTAAGATACTTTTTTTTATTTTGAGATACTAACTTTTTTTAAGTGAAATGTTATACTATTTTAAGATACTTTTAAAAAAACGTTTCAAATTATTTTGAGATGTTAACCTATTTATTTATTTATTTACGGAAAGTTTCTCATTTTATTGTTTTGAGATACTAACTCCTTATTTTTAGAAGAACTTCTTATTATTTTGAGATATGAACTTTTTTCGTAAAAGAGTTTCTCATTATTTTGGGACACTAATTTATTTAATTATTTTTAGGAAAGTTTCTCATGTTGAGATGATAAGTTTTTTTTAAGAGAAATGTCATATTTAAAGATTTTTTTTTTTAAGTTTCTAAGTATTTTGAGATACTAACCTATTTATTTATTTACGGAAAAAAAGTTTCTAATTATTTAGAGATACTAGCTCATTATTTTAATGAACTTATGATGACCTACAGGATCTTATTGTGGCCTAACTGTAGCCTGCTCGCCTGTAAGTGAACGTATGAACGGTTACCTCCAGGTGTTCCGCTCCTCCTTGGCGCGTTGCCCAGGTGATGAGCAGGCAGCTGAGCTCGCGCGCGCGCGCCCGCGAGCAGCAGCGCGTTGCCGCCTGCGGTGGCCGCGGCGCGCAGGGCGGACGCCCGCGCGGCTCGCAGCTCCATGAGGCGCAGTTTTCTCCGCAGCACCTCGTTCTCTTTGCGGCTCCGCGAGATCTCCAGCTGCAGCACCGAGTAGCCGCTGTCCACGAGCTCGCAGATCTCCGCCACCGCCGTGTTGGCCAGCACCTCCATGATGGAGGCGAGCTGCGCGTGGAAGGCAGCGGCCGGAGACATGATTTTAATAACCCTCCGCGTGCGTGTGTTGAAACGGAACAATCCAGATTACCCGCACGAGGCAGGTGACAAAACACAGAAACGCACGCGCCCTCTGCGTTTACCTGAAAGCAGAATCCCACCTGATGTAAACAGTGTCGAGAAAACCAGGAAGTGATGCGGGGGTAAAACTGACTCGAGACGGCACACAGTGCGCATGTGCAAAGTATCATTTTACATGATTCTCAGATGTATTCCAGTATGACAGCAATGCGCATGTGCACATCCATCAACCCGAGAAAACCCCTTTTCAATTTACATCTTGTATCTGAAGCTCTCAAATCCAGAGTGACCTTAAACACACCTTTTATTTAAAGCATCTCAAGATCAAAACTTCTCTCCCAGTTATTCCCAGTAACGATTATCCTCTGGTCTCTATAATATTATAATATCAGTGTTCATATTACTTTTTCTTGTCAGACCAGCAGTCATAAACTCCTCAGAGTTTAATAACACACTACAGGGGCTGAAAACAGGGGATTTTTTTTTTTTTAATTTTATTTTTATTTACTTAGACAAAAATGAAAGAAGAATTTCTACTCTTGTTTGTCTGAATTAGCAAAATAATAATCATTGTTAATATAATAATAATCATCATTGTCATTTTGTCTCCTTGTAGTTGCTGTCTTTTTAGTCATTTTGTGTCTGTTTTGTGTCTTTGTAGTTGCTTTGTTTGTTTTTGTAGTTGTTTTGCATCTCTTAAGTCTTTTTTTGCCTCTTTGTAATCATTTTGTGTCTCTTTGTACTTGTTTTTTGCCTCTTTGTAGTCGCTCTTTTTCCCTTTGTAGTTGTTCTGTGTGTCTTTGTGGCTCTGTTGTGTTTCTACGTAGGAATTTTATTTGTCGTTGATTGACTTTCCAACAGTAATGATAAGTCAGTTTGAGGCCCCCTAAACCTTTGGCCCCTGTGCCAGAGCCCAGTACGCCGGTTCACTAATGCATCCGTGGTCCAACCCCTGACCTTAACAAAAACTTCTTCTGTTGTCACTGCAGTGAAAACAGGTCAAGTTTGTCCCAGCTAGACGTTCAGTTAACTGGTTTAAGTCTTTAAAACAATGACTTGAAATACCTTAAAATCTTTGTATGACAAATCTGATTTATCAAAGGTAATAACTGATACAAAACAAATTTAGAATCTGTTTTATTAACAAAGAATGACACAAACCTTATAAGACAGTGCTTTTGCTTTTTACTCAACTATTAACCTTTTTTACCTGTACACTTTTACACCTGTAGACTTTGTAACAGCAGAGACAGAGCTCAATAAAAACGTAGCAAATTTTAGGTTTCATTCCAAAATCAGGCACCTCTTATTTGATTAACAAGATGGTCTAATCTGCCATGTATTTCCTCAATTAATTATTTGGTCGTTTCAGCATTCAGAACTAAAAAATGTCCTTAAACCCAATGTGACGTCCTCACATGTCATTTTAACTGAGCGACACCTCCAGATATTCAGTGTACCATAATGTTAACAAAAGAAACAGCAAGTCAAATTTGAGAAGCTACAAACATCAAATGTTCAAATGCTTGAAAAACAACTTTAACCATTAATCAAATATCAAAACAGTTGATTCATTTTCTGTTAGCTGATTAACAAACTAATTATTGCAGCTCAAAGTCAAACTCCTTCTTTAACATACAACATAGAACATATTTTAAATAATTAAAAACCCTGGAACTCAATGTGCCTCTGCACATTTGTAAAACTTATTATTTATGAGTGTTAAATAACATTTCCTCCTTTTAAAACTGTTTATATTTACAGAACAGAACATTTTGGAATGAAACCTGCACACACTCATTCACTCAGACATTGGGATGACATTTCTTCATGTGCAACTTGAGACTGTATTTGACGATGAAGCTCCTGGAGCAGAGCGTGCAGGCGTACGGCCGCTCCCCGGAGTGAACGCTCAGGTGCGACTTCAGATGAGCCGACTGGGTGAACTTCTTGCCGCACTGGCTGCAGCTGAACGGCCTCTCGCCCGTGTGGATCCGCATGTGAACGTCCAGGTTCTGAGACGTGGCGTACGTCTTAGAGCAGATGGCGCACGCAAAGCGCTTCCCTCGGGCGCTCGGCTGCCCGTGACTGAGCTGAGGTCGTCCCGATTGGTCCCTGTAGAGGGTGTAGTTCATCATGTCGGCATCATCGTACTCAAACGCAGAGTTGCTGCCCTCTGACAGCTGGCAGTCCGTGGAAGTCGAGCCTGTGACGCTGATCATCTTCAGCCCGAAAGCATCGCTGTCCAGGTTTTCGTTTTGGTGAAACTGAGCGTAACTCATCTGACTTTTCGACTGTTTGGTCCACGTCAGGCTGAGATCTAGTTCTGCTCTGTTTGTGGGGGACTGAGACTCCATCAGAGCACTGTTACCAAAATATGTTTGTCTGTTAGCACTCGAAGGGACCAGAGAGGACTCCTGGTGGACCAGCTGGACGTCTGCGTCCATCTGTGCAGAGTAGGAACAAACCGACTCACTGGCCTCCATCTCATCACCGCCAAGCTGGGTGGAGCAGCCCGGCTCGCTGCGAGGAGAGTCCAGAGTGTAGACGGTGACGCTCTTCTTCTGCGCCCCTGGGGTTTTCAGTGTGATCGGCTCAGAGGACGACCTCCTGTCGGCCTCCTCGCCTGCCGGCCAGTGTCTCTTCATGCTCCGGCTGATGGGAGTCGACGTGGCGGTCTCTCTGGATGCAGCCGTCCCTCCATCAGCAGGTGTTGTGTTACCTGGAAGAAAAGACGAAATACAAAACCAAGCTGAAAGCTGTATTTCCAGTACGTTACATCCTGCTCGTCTAGTTTTCACTTCACGTTTCAGATCTAGAAAATAATCAAACCAAATATAACTACTCACTCAAATATTTATCACAGCAAAGAACTGGCAGTGTTTGGATGATGATGTCACTCAACAACTATGAACTAACCTGACAAAGACAGATTGTGTTGAAAACAGGTTTTTCGTGTTTATGTAAATCTAAACCAGTTTTTTTTTTTTAATGAATGTTAACATTCACACACTGAGTTGAGCTCAGGCAGGTTTTCATCCAGACTGTGGAGCCACCAGTGCTGCAGTTTGATATGAAGTTGCATATTTATTTTTAGTGCTGTCTGTATTTACAGTTTTTTTTATTATACATTTTGCCTCTTTAATTATTATGGGCCTTTTTGTGTCCATAATAAAGGTCCTTATTATTATCAGTATTACTATTGTTAATTCATCCTTTGGTCAAAATCCAAATGATTCAAATACAGGACATTAACGCATGGCTTACCTAAAACAACACCTGCCCTCACTGTTACAGAAAGCCAAACACTAACCCCACATGTATAACAAAGCTTTACCTCAGTCAGGTCTGATGTTTTCAGCGTAGAGCACAGAGCGTGCACTGTAATCAAACAGGACAGTTATTCTTTAAATTCTTCTCAGCTGCAAACGTGCCAAAAACTGGTGTCCTGAGAGATTCACTGTCTTGGGTTTTGTTTTGGTTTTTTTAGTTATTATTATCAGTCTGTGATTATTTTCATGCCGTTCTGCCTCTTGTTTCCTAGATCAGGGTTTTCTAGTCCCAAGGTTCTCTAACTATGTGGTAAATGTGGTTTGTTTTCAGATTTGTAGAGCATTGGGCATCTTGAACTGATAATTAACATTTTAAAATTGTCAAACATATTTATTCTTTAATAAAAAATGCACTAAAAACCAGAAAAGCGCTGCATTAAAAGTCCCATGGGCTGCTGTGTTGGTGGAGGTTTGTTCCCATAGTTCAGCTTGAGTTAACGGGTCAATGAGTTTGAAGGTTTATCACAGCGTCTCTCTCTCTCTCTCTCTTGCTATGTCCTCAAGTGATTTTGTCATAAACCTTTGGTAATGTAAACCTATGTGAATAAACTCCATATATGTGACTGTGTGATAGTTGTGATATCATAAGAGCCTGTCACAGGTTACAGTGTGATGATTAGAGGAGAAATGGCAGAGCATAAAGGTCCACAACTCCATCATTTAGGATTTTACTAAAAGAAGGAAATCACCTGTTGATTTATATATATAGATCCCAGGGGACATTTTTTGTATTTGGGAGCTGTTTAAATGTGTAATTAGTGGTAGATTTGATTTAGTTGAACTATTAATATTGTATACAGAATCTGAATCTCACTCTGAGTTACTGTTGTTGTTCACAAACTAAAGAAATAAATCTTTTTTTTAGACTGAGTTTTTGAAGGCAGACTGTGAGGCTGACATGTAAAAGTATATGACTTAATTTGTTGCAATTCTACTTTCTTAAATTAATAATAAAATATTCCAACACACACCGACTTTCACCTGAGAGAGCGCTGTCCCGAAAACATCAACAACCAACGCACCCAGGGTACCTTGTGCCGTATGTGGACGTGGAAAGTCCACGACCAAACGTCAATATGTGACGAGGTCGGAGTGAGAATGCGTTGCTTAAGAAAGACGATTGCTAACGAGTGGCTAAATAAGACTACAGAACGTCATCACGCCAAACACGGCATTACGGCCTTTATATGATGGCAACGATAAAGTCATGCAGCTGTGGTGTAGTTCGTTTACAGCCTAACATTAGCATTTTACTTCTAGCAATTGCATTTACGCTTGAGACATCATCAAAGTGGTGTTCATCTGTGAAGCTTATCTTGCTTAAAAAAATATGTAAGCATCAAACGTTTGTTTGCCACAGAGCTTATTTTCGGCAATAATCTAAAATGGCTTTTTGACGAGGGAAGCAGAGCGACGCTAACTTCTGCGTGGGCTTTCAGAAAAACGTCATCCCCTGGAGCACTCTATTAAGCATCAGAAATCTGGATCAGAAGGGGCCTGTCACATCTGTTAGGCTCAGTGGGCCATTATCAGGCCACGAAAAGGCTGTTTACCTTTATTGTTAGGCGGGACCTCACAAGGCTGTAATAGCTGTGATGGGAGCAAAGGAAGAGGTCAGGTGACGTAGTATAAAGAGTGTCATAAAAAGTCATATAAAGTAAGTGTTGGGTGGGGGGGGAAGCAGCGTGGTGGATGGTTCAAACAACACTTTCACCCAGGAGAGCGGGATAAGGAGCATGTCACACCTACTGTGAGGTTCACAGCCCGTTAAATGGCCATTTGTATATCCAACGCCATGAAATGGTCACAGTTTCGTGAGATTTCACTTTCGTTAGGTTTATGTGCCAAAGATACGTGGTTACGATTAGAAAGAGGAGTCATGATGCGTCAGTTAAAACAACCATCTCTGGTAAAAATAAGTCAATGTTGACACGACAGCAGCACTCACCTTCCTCAAAGGCGTCGTTACTGTCTGAGTCTTCATCTTTGATCAACACCACGTCTGGAAGCTGGAAAAGATTTAAAAAATTACTAATAACATAGTGCAGCCACAAGAGCAATAAAACTAATGTTTAATGAATATACAAATCAATTATTAACATCAAGAAACTACAATTAACCAAACAACCAGGCAAGTGATGCATTCAAACATGAAATATGGATTTTCTATCTGTGAAAATGAGATAAAGTCGATAACATGCAAACTAATCAAGATACAGTGTCCCTTCTGTCCTGACCTGCTGACGCATCTTTGAGGTTAATTAAAGTTTTAATGAGAACATAATTTAAAAAAGGAAATCAGCGATGGTTGTACCACTGGATTAAATTCCAACAGCTGCAGCCAAGTGATTCACTACAACTGCTCAAATGTTAACAAGACTAGTGAGTGACTTACTGAGATAACCTCTCACACCTTTGCTTTTGTCTGAAAACTTGAGAGCACTTTATGTTTTAATCCTGTTATCTCAAAATCTCCATGTAATTATCACATTATCTAAAAAGAAAAAAAAAATAGCCTTTGGGTTTTTCAAGATAACAATATAATTAACATGTTATCACAAAAATAGGACTTTCAGCCCGAGGTAATAAGACTGACATAAAAAATAAATAATGGTTATCTTGAGATAAGTTCTTAACATGCACAGAGCAGGCGCAGCACCGATAAGGACATGATTAACGTCTGATCTAGAGATTATATGGGATTAAATATAATTGCAACCTCGTCTGCTGTCAGTGTACTGTACACAGTGTTTGATATACAGTACAGCCTTAAGGCCTACTGGCTCAATATGAAAGGATGCAGTGAACTGTGTCAACTTGAAAATCATAAATATCATCATTAAGACGGAGGTGACATGTATGGAGGCCATTAAGTCCAAAAATAGATTTTTTTTTTTAAATCGTAAGAGGGTGGTTTGTAAACTGAAAGAAGACACACGGTTTAATATTGTGAGAATAAATTCTAATAGTGTGACAGCCATGTGTCTGGGGCCCCTGAAGTCCCGAAAGGTGATCTGTTTGTTTTGTTTTTTAATTAAATCTTTTGCACACAAGTTAATTACATTGTAGGAACAAGATAATTAACTTGTGTGCACGAGATAAATGACCATAAATGTTGTGTCTCTAACAACTTCAGATGCAAACAGCCACCATATTGTACAGAACTCGGCTAATCCAGAGCTTTAAAAGTGCATGAGGTGATATTTTTTATCTTGTGCTTTGTTGACTACCTTGTTTTTTTTTGTTTTTTTTTTACTATTTTCTATCATTTTATAAACTAATTAAGGAAACAATCAACAGATCAGTGATAAAAGTAATCATTAATTGCAACCCCAAATCAGTTTACAATGTTATCAAACAGAGACAGTCTAAAAAAAACTCTTTATTAACAAATAATAAATTATCAAAGTAACAAATAATAGTTAATTTTCTAACAAGCTGAGAACGGCAGTGCTTGCATTGCAGTCTTTATCTTGAGATCTCGAGTTAATTATCACGTTAACTTGAGATAACGAACCTTGTTTCCTGCAGCTATGGAAACAATTCACTCCTGATGTGATAACGGCATTAAAAAAACAAACACTGCTGGCTTCCGTAATTTTCCCTTATTACCCTGCATCTCTGCTCTTTACTTATCAGATGGAGGTGGCTGAGGTGTGATTTCGTTTTGTTTCTTGCTTTTTTTCCTTAGACAAATATTTTTCCGTGAGCCTCGCTGAGCGACTGGAGGAAAATGCATGACCTTTCCTCCACCATGAATAAGTTGTTAGATTTTGAAAATTTACCCTTTGACAGTTTTCAGTTGAGGACTAAATTCTTGATTTGAAAAGAACATGAGTTTTTCATTCTTATCGTGTATGCTGGTTAGTTTATGAAAAAGTTTTGTTTTTGGCAAAAATTGAAAACATGCGTAGAATTAAGTGATTTTGATAAGATTTTATATTAAGCTCAGATTTTTTTTTTTTTGGTTTGTTTATTTTTTCTGATTGAAACTTTCATCACACATCATGTGTCCAAGAAGCCAATGATAATTTCTCTTTTTACAGATTTCACAGCTCTGACACATGGTGTGACAGATGAGGCATGTTTTCTTCAAAAATTCATGACAAAATAAACACAAAATATAACAATTTAAAGTTGTATGGCCTTCTCCTAAGCCAAAATAAAAAAAACTAATGTCCTTCTATTACTTAAAAAATTATCCCCCCCCCCCCCAAAGTAAAGAACAGTCCCTAACTTTTATTAATATATTTGGATAACATTTGTCCAGGGTCTGTGGATGAAAAAGCCTTTTGACAGCATTGTTTGTCACCGTGCACTGTCCCTAACAAATAAACATAACTTGATCGACTAGTCGACTAATCGTTTCATCACTTGGATAACGGTAATGAGGTCAAACTGTTTACTGAGATAAAGATGAATGAGAGGCCGGCTGTGTGTGTTTACCTCCTCCCGCGCCACCACAGCACCTCCTCCGTCTCCTCCGGGAGCCGCAGCGGTGGCTCCTCCATCACCGTCCCGGTGCTGCTGCTGCTGCTGCTGCTGCTGCTGCTGCTGCTGTATTTCCGCCTGCTGTGCGCCCTCCGCGGCCGGTGAGAACTCCGGCTCCGCCGCGGCCGCCGCGGTCCCCCCGCCGCTCCCCCGGACCACTATGGACTCGATGAGGTGCAGCTTCTTCTTCAGGTCCTCGTTCTCCTTGTGGCTCCGGGTGATCTCCATCTGCAGCACCGCGTAACCTTCGTCCACCACCTCGCAGATCTCCGCCACCGCCGCCTTGGTCAGCGCGCCCATGATGATACAGAGCTGCTCGTGAAGAGCTTTGCTGGTTAAAACGGCCATCCCGCCGCTCGAGAGGAAACCACACCGGACTGAGACACCTCCTAACGGGGGACACGGAGCTCCGGCAGGCTCGGCAACACGCGTCGATGTCGGTAACGGAGCCGCTGAGTGAACCTGTTTGGGTTTCAGTCTGCCCGTCGCCCACCACAAAGACGAGAAATGTTTTTCTACTTCCTTCCGACTTGCACTTCCGGAATGACACGGCTGACTTCAAAATAAGAGGCTGTTGTTACTCAGTCCCTCCAGAAAATCGCGATTTTGCGATCGCAATAATTGACGCAAATTCAACGAAAGTCCGTAATATTTGCGGGGGGCGGGGCTTGCAATTTTTCAAAAGTCCCGCGATTTTTCCGCATTTTCATGTGAAACGTCATCAGGCGCGTCATCAAATTGCGCTAATAGCATTGCAGTATGGAGAAACGCTCTGTAATGACATGAGTCACATTGTCTGCTTTGAGAGCTACAAAAAACATGCTATTTGCCAAAACTCCAGAATTCATACTCTAATTATGACAACACATTATACAAGTGTCTATTAGGATAAAATAATGAAGTGATGACATTTTATATCTAAAAGGTCAAAGGTCAGTTTGACTGTGACATCATAATGTCCTGCAGAAAACACTTTTCAGGCCATAACTCATCGTAGTATCTCACGTTTTTACTGACATGAACGTAAACCAAAACTGTAATTTGACTGATTCGCAGAGGCATACAACCACTAGGCAGTAATTCTAGTTTAACATATTATTCAACATTTTTCATTAGGCAATATTAGTTATATTTATTACTCAATCAATTTTTTTATCTTCTTAATTGTTATTTGATTTCTTTCTAATCAACCTATTTGTATTATTTGCCTGATCTAGTTTTAATCTACCCATTATGTTCTTTTATATACTCATTTATTCTGTAGTGTTTATGGCTCTCCTTCCATCAACACCAGTTTATCATAACAATAACCAGTCCCTCCAGGATCTCGCAGCAAAAAAAACTTTAATTTGCGGCCAATTTTGTCAAAAATTGCAGTAAAAATTGCAGCATTTTTATGTGAATTTTTTGCGGGACATTGCGGCAAATGACAAAAATTGTACGTCAGGAGAAAAAAAATGCCATTTTTTTAAACTACTGCCTCCAAAAAATATGTAATGACTTGTTTTAATAACATAGTGAATATTACAATAACAGCTGCAGATGTTTCAGTTGTCTTCCCTAGTTTTATTGAATTAGTTTCAAAACATGGACTCCAATAATGTTTTTAAAAAATCCTGAGTGAATATTGAGGTCACAATGACCTTGACCTTTGAGCACCAAAATCACGACATTTGTGCCAAATTTGAGGAAATTCCCTTTAAGGTTTTCTTGAGATATTACGTTCAGGGGAATGACAATGAGGCAAGGTCACAGTGACCTCGACCTTTAACCACCAAAATCTGATCAGTTCATCACTGGGTTCAAGTGAACATTTGTGCCAAATTTCAAGTAATCCCCTCAAGGTGATTTTGAGATATCACATGTACAAGAGTGAAACAGATGAGGTCACAGTGACCTTGACCTTTGACAACCACAATTTAATCAGTTCATTGTTGTGTTCAAGTGGACGTTTGTGCCAAATTTAAAGAAATCCCCTCAAAGCATTCTTGAGGTATCACGTTCACTTGAACCCTAAAACATAATGCCTCCTGCCACGGCAATCGCCGGCACGGAGGCAGAAAAATATTTAATAAGAAGTAAAAAAATAGGACATAAAAAGTAGATACAAAATAGAATAAATAGGTAGATAAAAATTAAGACAGTAGAAAAAGAATTAAAATAGTGATTCCTCAAACAAATGAATAATACATGTTCAAGCTAGAATTAATTTGTTGACAGAATGAACAAGAAATGGATAGATAAAAATAAAACACTAATAGGAAGATTAAAAATGGGTGGATAGGTAAATCAACAAATAGGTAAACAAATCTAAGTAAACATATCGATAAAACATCATAGTCGTTGTCCACCTTGTTTAGATCCTTCCACCATCTGCAGATCTACCTGCCCATCTGGGGACTTGTCCTTCAAGTCGCGCTGAAGCTAATAATGACTGATGTCATCAGTTCATCTGTCCATCACTTTTGCTAATGATCAGTTCGTCTTTTAGTCCATAAAATGACAGGAAATAATGAAAAAATGTCCAAAACCCAAAGATATTCAGTGTACTATCACATAAGACAAAGAAAAGCACCAAATCCTCACATTTGATTTATAGATTATTAAAATGGTTGACTATTAATTTGCTGTCAATCAAATGATGATGTATTGTTTCAGTGCTCAGTAAAAAAGGAAATTTTGACGTCAGCAGTTCCATGACATAATTGCGACTCCATCTGCTGATGAAGATAATATGAAACAGTCCAAAAATGTCCCTTATGCTGACATTGTTTCATTAACTACTGTTTCCACGCTGTATGAAGCTCCCTGTTGAGCCTCCTGTCAGTCAGTGTGTGAGTGGATTTGTTTGAAAGCAGTGGAACCAGTGAGAGCGCAGTCAGCTGCTGCTTCTCTGCGCTTCTATTGTGTGAAAGGCATTTGTTTGTGATTCTATCGAACATTGTGTGTTGGGACAGAGAACAGTCCAACACAATCAGCCCGGGCGTATAAAACATCACGTCACTGCTCAGTCGGTAGATGCTACTTTTTCTCTGTGCCATGTAGGCAGCTCGGTGAGGCTGTAAATGATACAGGGTTTTTAAGACCCACAGTGATATGGATATCTGAGCATGTATTTTCATATATATTTATGATACTTCTTTAAATTTGGTTGTTAAAGAGTTGTGACTGAGATATGTCGTGAGTACGGAAGCCGCAAACAGCTGTGCTTACAATTCGTTTTTTTAATGCTGATATGTAGAGATAGTTAATTATTTTGTTATCTCGAGATAACAGAGCTAGTTTTCTCATAATAGTAGATTATTTTGATTAATAATTAGATAATTATTGCAAGAAAACAACTTGTTTTCTTGGTCATGGTGTAGTTATGGACAATTCAAGAATGAGTGATCACACCTGATTTCAGCTCTGACGATCACTGTCATAGCTGAACAGCTGTCAGGGCATTACTGTGTAGTTTAGTTTGCTGCAGTTGCATCATTAGAGCAGTTTTGTTTTAGATAAGAAGTTGACCAGCTCCCATCTCTCTGCTTCGGGCAGCAGCTGCTCAAATAAAGCCTGTGAGGTTGCAGCCGGGCCGGTTTTCTGATCTGAATGTTGTCTCTAAACAAAAGACAAAATGCAATTTCTGCCTGTGTTAGACCTTCATTGAAGTAGAGTCTGATGCTTTGCATCGATAGTGGCTCCTCCTTGATCTGACATTTTCCATTATCTCGAGATAACAAAACTTGTTTACTCGAGATAATGAAATAATTAACTTGTGATCTTGTGATAATGGCATTAGGAAAAGAACTGCATGCACAGCCGTTCGTGACCTCCATAAGGACAAAAATAAACCTGTCAGTGCTCTCTGTTGAAAAAAAAATATACAGTGGACGCAATTTCTATTTGATCTCACCAACATGTTTGACAGTTTTTGTTTGAGATTGGCCAACATCACATCCACGTGTATATGCAGTAAATTACTATTGGCTGATAATGTTCAAATGTTTAAAAAAACAACCCTTGAATTTCCGACTTGTGATGTACGCCTCCACGCACCAGTCGGGTTGCAGTTACAGTTTACATCCATGTCCATCCAGACTTAAATGTAGCCATGACAGTTGACAATGCTTCAAATAGGCTATGGATGCTGCTGCAAAGAAGCTAAATATTCTTTAGCATGAACGCTTCAAACACATCTTCCCCCCGACAGCACAGAAGATCCGTACAACCAGAAGCGTTTCAAGGAGGGCACCAAGAAGAGTGTCACCAATTCAGTATCTGACCTCTGTCTCGTTCTTGTTAAGGTGCTATCTTAAGAATGCCTTGAGGGAATCTCTTCAAATTCGGCACAAACGTCCACTTGGACTCAACAATGAAATGATAAGAATTTTATGGTGAAAGGTCAAAGTGACCTTGACCTCACAAAGCATGTTTTTGGCCATAACTCAAGACTTCTTACACTAATTATGATAAAATTTCACACAAGTGTCTAACAGGATAAAATGATGAAATGATGACATTTCATATCCAAAAGGTCAAAGGTCAGCTTCACCGTGACATCATAAAGTTCTTCAAAAAACTTCTCTGGCCATAACCCAACATCATATCTCAGGAACAGAAGGGGAGACATTTGGTCAGATGTTGAATTGGTGACACTCATCTTGGGTTTCCACCTTAAAAATGTGCTGCTTGTTGAAAGATCTTCTGTGCTGTCGAGGAAGGATGTGTGAAGTATCCATGTTTTCACAGACATGGATATAAACTGTGAGCACAGCTTGACTGGTGCATGAAGACATACAGCCACGAGGTAGAACTTTTATATATATTTTTTTAACATAATGGTATTAGATTGGTACTTAGCAGTGGCTGATAAAAATTTCAGGTAGCGTAATCAGCATTGGGAAGAATAAAATGGTATTGGAACATCTCTAAAAGCACACACTGAAGGAACCAAACCATTCATCCAAGATTGCACACTTTTAATTCCAGATATACACCAACTAATAAACATTCACATGCTTCTTACAGGTGTTGGCTCTCTACAGGAATCATCTTCACCACGCAGTCATTCCTCTAACCTTGAGCACTGAAGTGGACCCAAAATGGCCCGCGTTCTTTTTGAGGTAAGAATTGATCTGGATCAGCTCGTAGTCCCATTTAGCTTTGTATCAGGATTCTACCAAGGCAGTTTAGATGGTTAAAAATATGTAAGGCCTGATAAACTTAAAACAGTCGTATCTATGGATCAGTTTTTCAAAAGCACCCGTTCTTCTAAAACTTTAAAAGACCTTCAACTTAAAAAAAGATCTATTTAAGTTACAAGTTCAGCAACAGTAACAGCAGTCAGGTTGTGGTCTATCACAGTTTGGAGCTCAGTACCATGAGTGCATATATTTCAGCTGGTCGCACCGCAGTGTTCAGCTCGGACAGTGTTTGTGTTAAACGGGAGCAGTGCTCTGCTCGGCCGGATGGTGTTTCTGCTGATGGATCCGTAGGTTCTGCTTCCCGGCAAATCTCTTCCCACAGTGCTCGCACGCGAACGGCCGCTCTCCAGTGTGGACGCTCTGGTGCGTCTTCAGGTGTCCCGACTGTGTGAAGCGCTTCCCGCACTGAGCACAGCTGTACGGCCGCTCGCCTGTGTGAACTCGCACATGTGTCTCCAGGCTGCGGGATGACGTGAAGCATTTTCCGCAGTAGCTGCAGACGAAGCGCCTGTCCCTGCAGTACCTGTTCAGGTCCAGCGGGTCCAGTCTTGATCCACCGAGACCCAGAGCTAAGGGGAAACCAGCAACATTCAGGTCCGACACTTTGTCCAGCAGCGTCGGCCGCTGAGGGACGGGCACCATGCTCGGCAGGCCCTGATTAGTCCACGACGAGCACAGGTCCAGGTCTGTGTCGTAGGGGAGGGAGCTGATAAGAGACACACCCCGCTTCAGCTCAGAAGTCCCGGGCAGAGAGGTGGGACTTCCTCCAGTCCCGAGAAGATACGGCTTCCTCGTCTGGACCACAGACGGAGCTTCACAGTCCGACTCAGAGGCCAAGTCAAACACCACATCTGAAGAGCTCTCAGCGCCCCCTACAGGGCCTGGAGACCCCGGTGCACTGTGGGATTCTTGATGCTCTGACGGTCCGTTACTGTTTTGATCCCACAGCCTCATGTCGGTAGCTGGGGTGGACGTCATCATCCCAGAGGGTCCTTCATCACTGTCCTGTCTATCTGATGGCTGCACCTCCGTCCCTTCAGACACACAACAAACAGTGTGAAACACAGTAGCAGTGATTTCAAGGCCTTTTTGCATTTGATGTCTCAAAGACAAAAGACCAGTGTGACAGCGACTTCTGTCAAAGTGTCTATTTTTACATAAAACCTCAGTTTGCACTAAATAAAGAAACATTGGCTGCAGTTTGTCTTGTGCGTTTGATGTCAAAATGTCGGCCCTGTGTTATCCACTGACAGGCATACACACATAAATAAAAGTTGCTAACAACTACCACCGATGACAGAAAATTTGTTTCACTGTTTAATCACAACAGGAGTCAAAATAAAGTCAGTGAGCAGCGTGAAAAGGCTTGTTAACAAAACTTTCAGCCTGTTCCCAAGTCATCAAATACCGCCGCTTTGTCAGTCATCTGGGTGTTAGATACTGATGCACAAGGCAGCTTTCACGGCGGTATGATATGCACCAGGCTGAAGATGCAGCAGCCAACAACCAAAGTTATCCAATCTTGCTGTTTTGTCAGTCAGTGCATTTACATGACGTTAGAGAAAATGGATTTATTGAGTTAGTCCGACTAAAACCGGACTTTTAAGATACATGTGAACATGTTAGTCTGACTAACACACCCAGATAGTCGCACCTAAACCGGCTGAGGCACTCTGAGCATGCTCCACAGTTTCCGCCCCCAGCTTTGACCCAGAAGTGGAATAGCATTAAATGAGTAACAGAAGAAGAGAAGAAAAAGAAAAAGTAAAACCTTACAGCACGTACGAAATGTACAGATCTGTATAGTTGTCCACCATGGTACCAGTTAGCTGCTAGCTAACCGTAGCTAACTTGTCTGTCGATTGTTTGCTCTGTGACGTAATAGGTCAACAGGAAAAAGGTCCAATATTAACAAGCTGAAAGGGGGCATATCTCCACCTATCAGAGAGGAGTCAGACATAATTTGGTCAATAAACCGATTCCCCTCCCGTGCTTGTATACTGGGACAAGGACAGTAATCCAATTCAATGGCCAAAGTAAAGCTATAGCTCAACTTAACTGTGCATATAAACATACCAAGTGATCTGAGCATTAGGTACAGATGCAGAAAGGCACCCTTTGCAGTGCTATAATACGCACCAGGCCACAGCAGTTGTTGACGCAGTGGCCAACAACCAAAGTTGTCAAATACCGTCAGTGGACATCCTGTAAGGTACCAACACACAAAGGCACCTTTCGCAGCGTTATGTGACGCCACCTGAAACTACCATAGTGTAACCAGTGAGAATGTCCCTATAAGGTGAGCGGGAGCGGAGGTGGATGGATCCAACAAACACTGGACTTTGACACTGGGAGCTCACTGTTTGTTTCCCGTGTAAAACCAGAAGTAAATGGAGTTATTTTAATAACAAGATAGTGTGCTAGTATGTGCAGCATGCTACGGTAGTGACATTTGTCAGGTGATGTTAAATTACTTTAGTAACAGCCATGCTCATTGTAAGCCAAGCCATGATGTTTTTTCTTAACCTTTTTCCAACCAAATGTAAAAAAACAGATGCAGGAGGGTATCTAGAGCGTCATACGGTGCCTTTAAGCCTCACTGACAAACGGCTGTATTTCACGAATTGGGATGAGAATGCGTTGAAACTTTGTGACAATCAAACTGCAGTTTTTCCTTTTCTTATCCCAGAACAACACCAGCAGCTGCTGTGGTGTGAGCTTAGTTCTCAATCTCAACCTGAGCGTGACGGGTCCTGAAAAGCCTGACGGATCAGACTGGGTTCAGGCCAAAAATGTGCACTGATTGGCCTGATCGGGTAAACTCTTTTTTTCTATTTTTTTAAAATAAATATATAAAAAATATTAAAAGTGCAGGCAGGGAGAGAAGGGAGGGGAGCTTCTCTGGTGGGGAAATACAGTGTGGAGACTTGGATATCCACTGAGTTGGTCCATTTTTCGACATGCAGGGCTTGCGCCACCACACAGCCAGTCAGTACGTTTACATGCACGCAGTCATCAAGCTAAGGTCATTGCTCTGCTAATCAGTCAAGTCGGACTTCTCGTCTTGTCTGAGTATACATGCAGAAGAAAAAATCGAATTTCTGACCAAGCGCGTCTGACTCCGCCTCGATAGGCGGCGCTGTGTCCTTTTTAATATAGTGCGTATTGAACTAGTTCCAGTGACCTGAAGAGGAAACTAACGACGAATGAAGATGTGGGAGCATGAATGTAGTTTCCTCATCCGTCCAGAAGTGTGTCTTCTGCTTCTCGGTTGCCAAGGTGTTTGTTTGATTTTCTGGGAGTTACTGCACTGCAGTATACTGAACTGCTGCTACGTCGACTCCGTCTTCTTCCAAGTGAAAGCCCGAAGAAAAAGTGGTGCGCAGAACGCCGAGTCCGACTCCAGTCAAACTAAGTGGATACATGCAGCAATAGTTTGATTTTCTATCAAATTTCTAGGTGTGTTAGTCAAGCTACAGATAGTCCAGTTTCAGTCAGACTAAGCTGTTTACATGCATTTAAAAGTCCGGTTTCAGTCGAACTAAGCCAATGATTCGATTTTCTCAAGCTGCATGTAAACGTACTGAGTGTGTCCTGGGCATTAAAAGCTGACTAGTGCTTTTTAGGGGAGGTCGGGCTGGGATCAGCATTTTATGTGATCATCACAGATGGGCCGGATTTGGGCTTCAACTCACACAGGTCACTTCAGTTTGGGTTGTAATTTTTTTGGCCCGTTGAGAACTCTAGTGTGAGCATGTTGCTGCAAGATGTGATATAATAAAGCAAATCCAGTTTGAATAGAAGATTATTATAGAAATGACAAACTGTCACTCTCTCGGGTGTTTGAACAAAGCTGACATGGTGACCATGTGGCACTGGCATCATCAAAAAAGTCTCATTGAATGAGGACACTGTTGGTATAAAAGCTGCATCAAACCTGCTTTCATCTTCTGTCCTTTGTGATCATGTGTGATTTTATTTTGTGGCTGTATTCATGATTGCTGTTACGGGCAGTCTGGCAGGAAATTAAGCATTACTTCCTGGATTAATGTTAGAGTCAGTGCGTTTCCTCTCTTACCGTCCTCGTTGAGAAGCAGCTCGTCTGTGGGATCGCTGCAGTTGGCCTCCTCTTTTGTGGCTTCCTCTTTTATCAAAACAACATCCTGATCGTTGGTCTCCTCTGCAGCCCTTGTCGCAGAATCCTGACAGCAGAAAACAACAGAATGAACAACTTTTTTTTTAACTTTGCTTATGATCACAGATGTGCTAAGCTCCACCAAAAGCAACACAGTTACTAAAGGCAGCAGAGGATATGCATTTAAACAACCCAGTAAAAAAATAATATGCTTGACTTTGTGCAGTTTATTCAGACATTCACAGGATCAATTAAACTGACACATTTCCAATAAATCCAGAAAAACAAGCACAGGTAGGACTACAGCTGGCAGCTAACACTGTATGATTATCCTACTGATACTATGATGTATATCAATAGTTGTCTTTCCTGGGTCTTTAAGGCCAAGCTAAAGTGAGCTGAAAACAAACACTTAGCACTTTGAACTCCGTCTTTGTCCTCCCACCTCTTTGGCTGCAGGGGTCAGCTCTGTCGTCACCTCCAACGCAGTGACCCTTCCACCTCTTTTGAGATTTGCTTTCGGCTGTTTGGGCCCCGCTGCAGCTGGTAAGGCACGCTCTGAGTACAAAACAAAAAGACAGTTACGCTACCGGCTCCTTATTTCAGATGAAGGAGACTACCAGGGCTCTTTGAAGGGGTTTGAAGTGGGTTTCAGTGATCCCAGAGGGAAGTATAAGTCTGATCACTGTAATCCCAGGCCTCACTGTACTCTATTGCTGTATCTGAATAAATGGTGTTCTTACTTACATACAGTGAGTACAATATATGAGTGATTAATGTGTAGCTAAGTTGTTTGAGTTTTTTTTTTTTTTAAAAAGGGTGGGAAATGCCAAGAACTTGGTTCAGTGATCTAACAATTTTAAAGTTGTTTTACTTTCTGTGACGTAACACACTCTTAATAATGTGTCTCAATATCTTTTCTGGATGTGCTAGATTAAGTCTTCAATTCGGCATGTATACATGTGAGGTTAAAAGTTTTTTTGGCAGCGAAATGGAAACTTCACTCTCTGCTTGCAAATGACTTTGTAACCTGTCTATAACAAAACAGTGGGAGTCAACGGTAGAGGGCTGCATATTTTAAAAATGTTTTACAGAATTGTGTTTAGTTTCCTCGCAAATAACAAGGAAACGTTTTAAGAACAGCTTTTCAACTGAGTTTGGTGTGCAGCGCTCTCCATGCGTAACGTGTAAACAAAGTGGGGAAATGCCAAGAACATGATTCAGTAAACTGACAATTTTAAAGTTGATTTACTTTTTGAGACGTCACGTGCTCTTAATAATGTGTTTCAATGCTTTTTGTGAATATTCTACATTAAGTCTTCAATTCGGCATATATACATACAGGGGTTAAAGTTTTATATCAATAACATGACAAGTTTTATTTAAGATGACTCTTTGCTTGCTGGCTGTGAACGTTAACTGCTAATGACGTTTTATATCCTGTCTATAACATAACAGTGGGAGTTAATGGTGGAAAGGGCTCCATAAATGGACACTGAGTGCAGTTTGGAGTTTGCCGGGTTGATATATTATCCTGAGGCAATGGTATCGGAACAAACTGCAAAATAAGAACACGTATAATGACCCGTTTTCAGTGGAGTTTGGTGTGTGTTGCTCTCCATGCGGAGCAGCAGCAGTTATCGGAGTCATGAGTCCATTCATTGCCGCACACATCCTGCCACCATCATCTGTGGCATTAACATGGAAATAACGGGCATTTGCATGTCGGCGCTGTCTGGAAAAGGCCCCGGAACTCACCGAGAGTGAAACCCATGAACCCCCCGCCGGCCGCCTCCAGCCTGCCGTCATCCAGCATCGCGACGTTCCCCCGCTGTCCCCGGGCGATGATGGTCTCGATGAGCTCCAGCCTCCTCCTGAGCGCCTCGTTCTCCTTGTGGCTGCGGGTGATCTCCAGCTGCAGCACGGCGTAGCTGTCATCCACCAGCTCGCAGATCTCCGACACGGCCGCTTTGGTCAGTGCCTCCATGATGGACGTCAGCTGAGAATGAAACGCCTTGTAACTCGTCATCTTGAGCGGACGTGAAACGACAACAACCGCCAAGACGTGAATTAAACCAACATTAGAAAACACGCGGCGCGTTCAGGGGAGCAGAGCAACGTCCGGTGAGCTCCTCGCGGTGGTTTCGGTCTTCTTGTGGCCGAGCAGCGAGTGACCGGCTCGGGGACACGGATGGATGCTGCGGTTAATCGTTGTTGTTTGTTGATGGTCGGCTCTCTCCTCCTCAGCGTGTCGTTGATCAACTTCCGTAATGCCACTTTCAAAATAAAAGCTCCGAGTGGATGGCGGGGTGCTGCCTTCGAGTGCGAATGGAAACTCTAACTTCCATTTCACAAGTCTTTTTCTTTTGATAATAAAAAGCAGCGGCACGAAACGCTACAAGCAAACAAGTGTACGTGGGCCCCACATGGGTTAGGGTACTAAGTGGGTATGGACAGAATAGAACAGAATAGAATACAATAGAAAGAACTTTATTTATTGAAGGACCTCAGTGTCCGCAGGAAGAACAGCTGGCTCTGCCCCTTCCTGTAGATGGCGTCAATGTTAGAGGACCAGTCCAGTTTATCATCCAGGAGGACCCTCAGATATTTGTAGGTGTTGACCACTTCAGTGTCCTCCCCCTGTATGGAGACTGGTCGATGGGGTGACCTCCACCACCATCTTCTTGGTTTTGGCTGTGTTCAGGTGGAGACAGCACCCACGAGGTCCCTGTACTCCCGTCCCTGATCGCTCCTGATACAATCCACAATAGCTGTATCATCAGAGTGTTTTTGTATGTGGCAGGACTCTGAGTCGTATGTAAAGTCTGCTGTGTAAAGTATGAACAGTAACGGTGCTAGAACAGTTCCCTGTGGAGCACCAGTGCTGCTCCTGGCCATCCCAGAGTTACAGCTTCCAAGCCTGACATACTGAGGCCACTCTGTTAGGTCATCTGTTATTCAGGAGGTCAGGAGGTGATCTACTCCCAGTCCCTCCAACCGGTCTCTGTGTGGGGGCCTGGATAGTATTAAATGCACTTGAAAAGTCAAGGAAAAGGATCCTCACACAACATCCCGCCTCCTCCAAGTAGGTGTAGGCTCGATGCAGCATGTTAAGAACCGCATCTTCCACTCCCATGTGCTCCTGATAGGCAAACTAGCATCAGTGACCTCTGACCTCAGGAGGACCAGGCGCTCCTGGGTCTTCATAATGTGTGATGTTAAGGACACCGGTCGGTAGTCATTTAACTCGGCCAGGCGCCCCACAGTGGGCCCACAATGAGCATTTTATGTGGGGCCCACTTGGATAAATTAAGTCCTACATGTGTGTCCTAGTTGGGTCACTAAAGGCAAATGAGTGCACCAGTTTAGAATGGGCAAAACAATTGGGACCCATTTGGGGTCCACGTGACACCCAGTGCAACACTGAATGAAATCCAGGTGGAAGAGTGGCATGGGGCAAACTGGATGATCCCACAATAGGGGCCATTTTACAGACCATTTACTACCCACATGGCCCCACATGCAAATGTTGACTATTATTTTACATTTATTAGTGATCCCACTCATGGAAAACCTGGAAAAATCATGGAATTTCACAATTACGTTTTCTAGAGTTAGGGTTTGTTGTTTTAAAAAAAAAGGTATACAAAAAATGTCATTGAACATCTTAAACCCATATTGGTACATATGTGTATAGATCTGTGGTGTGAAAAAAGAACAAGACATGCTGTGCTGAAGTAGCTATCGTGACACTTTTCTTTTTATTTCTACTCAACTACATTTTAGAAGGCAATATTGTATTATTTTTACTACATATATCAACTTAATTCAACTGAATAGAGCTTTATCTATCTATCTGTCTGTCTATCGTTGACATCTATTGATAATGGTAACTTCTTTGCATATTTAGGTTTTTTTTCTTTCAAATGAGATGATTGGGTTTAAAATATGATTTTTTTTTTAAAGGTTTAAATATATTCTGTGGTAAAGTTAAACCTAGTTTCAAATTGACCAAATACACTAGATGCTGCTTAGAAGTTAATACATCATTATCAACATTAACCATACGTTATATACAATAATTATGAGGGGAAAATACATTTTCATTATATTTTTATTGTCTAAAAGTAAGTAATCAAATTCAAATATCAGTATCAGTCTCTAAATTAACTGTGGACCTCGGCAATAGCCAGATTTGTAGTGTTAGTATTTCCCACAGTCCTCGAATGCAGCATCAGATCGGTTACTACAGCAACGGCTGTCAACAGAGAGGACGATGGTTTACAGTAAGTTCAATAAAGAAAACAAATAACTCCTGATAAAACCGAAGAACAGTTCCCTGCATTTTTACTGTTGTTAATCATCGTTGTTTGTAAAATAAACTTTGTACTTTGTCTTAAAAGCGAGTTAGACCTTCTTTAACTGAACTAACGTTAAATATTATTTGGGGGATTTTGCTAGCTTCACGGTAACGGTTAACGGTAACAACTGGAAATGCGCCAGCTATCTACATTCCGTAAACCATAATTTTTAGTAAAAGTAGGTCTTGTTAGTAGTTATACCTTTATCACAGGTGGCTTTAAGTGCTATTCCTAGCTAATGTAGGAGCTATCCACTGCTATCATAACACTTCCTTAGCATGCTAACGTCATAAAGCTAACATTTACTGCTAAAATTAACTACTTAGCATCCTCCACTACCAATAGTAAAGTTAATTTAAAAGTCAACTACCTTTTTGTTGAGAGATTAAAGGCACTGCAAATGTATTCCTGCATCACTGGTCACCAACAAGGCAACTGAAAGTTATTGGACGATAGATAAGACTTTAAAATACACAACAAGATAAACACAAGGCCAGAAGGGCTCAGATAGGGGAGACCGGGGGCAGTTGCACCAAACAGATATGAGACAGAACCATGACACTCATGCACACATGGTCTGTGGTGATCCCTCTCTGCCTGCCAGAGCTGCCATGAAAAACAGGTTTGTAGCAAAGGAAACCAGGCACATTAGCAATGACACTGTTCTAATATAATAAGAGTAATAACACTACCATAGAAACAGAGCGTCCCTCCTGTGTGTGATGTAACTGCTCAAAAGTGTTTTCTTCTAGTTGTTTTTAATGTTTTACCCTTGTTTGTGTTTTGTCCGTCCAGTCACAGAGGACATGGTCCGCCGACGGGCCGAGCACAACGAGTGTGAGATCTTCTCCCTGGAGGAAGTTTCTCTGCATCAGCAGGACATCGAGAGGATCGAACACGTCGACAGGTGGTGCAGGGACCTGAGGATCCTCTACCTGCAGAACAACCTCATCCCCAGGATAGGTGAGACATCTAGTGTTTCCCACAGGATTTTAGGAGACTGTGGTGGGAGAGTCTCTGACCCTCTGCGGTTTTAATGTGTGTGTACGTTTTTAAGCACGATGTATCGCCCTTACATGTTTGCGTTTTGTACTTTGTTTCACATCTTGTGTGTGATCTTATTTGGTCATTTAGAGAATGTCGGACGTCTGAAGAAGCTGGAGTATTTGAATCTGGCTTTGAACAACATTGAAGTCATTGAAAACCTTGAAGGTCAGTATGCAGAGCACAGACAGTTGTGTTTTGGTGTATTCGGCCTTCCTGAAAATGGATGCTTGATGATGAAGATTGCTAGTTATATCAGAATTTCGCTGAATAAATCTTTCTAACATTCATTCTACCTTCATAACCAGGCCTGCAACTAAAAATTGATTTGATTCATCTACTCATCTATTCATTTATTTGGATTATGTAATTAACAATTTAGCTGTAAAATGTCATAACTAAACTTTTGTCACAGTTTCAATCAAATATACACATTTGACTGAATCACCAGGTATTGTGATCTGGACATCTTACATGTATAAATGTCCTGATGTGGGGTCATTGATCCACTTGGACGGTGAAACCTGACGGGATTACGGACGCTCAGGTTCAGGCAATGTCGCAAAACAATTATTGGACATGTCTAAAAAAAAAACAAGTGTTTGTTCAACAAGGAATAAATGTTAAAATCAAAATCCAAACGTCCAAAACGACATCTGTAGCATCTCCTGTTGTCTATCCCCAAATAATGTGCAGCCTTGACGTTTTACAAAGTACCTGTAAGTGCTGGTCTAGTCTGCACTGTTTGCATTTGCAGGTGGTTTTCAATGGGAATATCTAACGAGCCAGTGAAGTAAGCACGTGCTCGCGGTTTTAATTATCTGCAGATGACTAGGAAGTTGGTGTCCATTCATTGACAAGGAAGTGGGCGTGGCTGTATGGCTAAAGGGCATTTTAAACAGTGCATTACAATAGATGAGGCGTGAGAATTTGTAAAATGTATCTGTCTTACAGTTAACATTCAGTTGTGTTTGATTCACTCTGCCTGTAAATATCTGAAGACAGTGTTTGTGTGTTCGCTTCCTGTCGTCAGGCTGTGAGAGCCTCCAGAAACTGGATCTGACTGTGAACTTTGTGGGTCGTCTGAGCAGCGTGGAGTCTCTGAAACACAACATCCACCTCACAGAGCTGTTCCTGGTGGGGAACCCCTGCACCGAGTTTGAGGGCTACAGGCAGTATGTGGTGGCCTCTCTGCCTCAACTCAAGGTAACTCAATAGCTGCCTTCCCCTCCGCCTGAGGACAGGGCACACCTGGTCAGTCTGAGCCCTGAAGGAGGCGAGGCTCCCAAACCAACTGCCAGCTGAAGTTTAGGCTGAAAAAAAATCCACTTTACAGACATTTCTTTAACTACAAATTCAAAGTTGTTATAAAGTTGCACTTTCATATACTCAGTTTTAAGACTTAACTCAGCGAGCGAAAGTCACAGAATTCATTTTATTATTGCCAAACATTTAAAAATGTCTGACTGACATGTTGCTTCTGAAGCTGAAAATCACAAGTCAGGGACTGAAAGGGTTTATGGACATTAATCTACAGATATAAGGGCTTCCTGTTACACCAAAGAGATGAAGATGATGAGGAAGAGGAGAAAATATGACAGAGGAAAAAAGCATAATTGGGTTTATTACAGCCTGGATCGTACGTTATTAATTTTGGACGTCATTTTTGTCTGTGATCATCAAGTTGAAATCCCAAAGTTAACTGACAAGAAAATTAAACAAGACTAAGTTGTAATAAAAGCTGAATCATCTTCAAAATAATTGAGTGAAAGAATAAATGATTAACACCAGTTTGATTTTGGATGAAGAGGCTGATTCTGATCCAGATTCAGAGTTTGGTTTGTCTCTGTCCTCAGTGGCTGGACGGGACGGAGATCAGCCGGTCTGAGAGGATTCGAGCCTGTCAGGGACTGGAGGAGGTGAAGAGACGAGTCTGGGAGCAGGAGATGGATCACCTGAGGAGGAGAGCCAGGGAGAAAGAGGAGGTGCTGAAGAAGGGGGCACGAGAGGAAGAGGAGAAAGGAGACAAGGAGAGGAAACCAGGCTTTGATGGTCGCTGGTACACAGACATCAATAACACAGTGTGAGTGCAAACAGCACTAACAAAGGTCTAATCAAAGAAAGAAACTGGGGTGTTGCATTCTGGGAAATGTAGGATCCAGTGTTTTTTGGAGCCTGACCAACACTGCAGACTTTAAGTTTGGACGTCACTGCCTCTGCTGTTTCGATTTTTAACCCTTCTTTTTTTAAATCCCCAACTTTATGGAAGCGTGATACTTAATTACTGTAGCAAACCTTTAAAATGTCAGCACTACAGTATACAGTACGTCATTACAAGTGAAACAACTGTATTTAAAGTAATGAAAAAGAGATATTGACAAAGTATTTAGATTATTTTGTCACACTTGAACATCCAGTTTGGAGTTATTCACACTTTGAGTGAAGTTTAAAAGAGAAAATTATAGAGGAAGAACTACAAAGAAGGAAAAGAAATCTCTAAACTCTAAAAGCAAAGATTATATGTCCACAATTAATTTTATTGAAATATTCAGGCCATACATGAATCAGTTGTTCAGTGTCTAAGTTACAGTCCCATTTGTAGGCAAGTAATACAAGTAAATAAACAAGAAAACAAATTTAAAAAATAAATGAAAATTCTGAGTAAAAAAAATAAAAAAAAATAAAATAAAAATAATAACAGTAATATTATTATATAAATATACATTTAGAGACAGAGAGATAGAAAGTGATAATAAAAATGAATAAAAAAGACTTACTAAAAACAACAAATAATACATATAAAAAGAAGTAAAAATAAATAAGGAAAATACATTTTTAAAAAACGATAAAATGACAGAAAATAGAAAGATTATAATAATGATACAAATTTTTTATATAATATAAATAGACTTAAATGATTAAAAATTGCTAAATGAAAAATTAAATAAAAATAACATTTACTGTAAAAAAAATAACATTATAAAGGAAAAGAGAAAATTACCCATTTTAGAAAATTAAAGTTAATATGTTTTCAGCAGCCGCAGCCATATTCATTTAATGTTGACTGTTAAAATAGTCAAGTAAAAACATACTTAAGTCAACGGTCTATGGCTAGAAGATGTCCGATATGGTACAGCTAATAAAGCACTTTGAGGATATTTTAAATTTATGGCTGCATCAATAACGTTCAGTTCCCTCTATGGTGGTGGAAGGAAGTAAAAAGACTCTGAGATAGAAACATTCAAGTAAAGAAACAGAACTGGAGGAGATAAAGTTTGTCAACTACTGTCACAGTCAGCTGAACTGAATTAAACTACACTGAAGTTCCATTGAAGCTGATGTAAGCTGAATATTTCTGCCTCTGTAGTCCAGCGTTGGAGGAGAATAAGGAGAACCAGGAGGTGGAGGAGAACACCATGAACGCTGTCTCAGATGAAGAGCGGCAGGAGAGGGAGTTCTGGCACACGCCGTGTTCATTCACCCCCGAATCTCGCCTGGAGGCTCACCGCCACCTGGAGGAGACGAGAAAGGCAAAGGAGAAGTAAGTGCCCTTCATTTAAGATGATGCAGCAGTGATCCACCTGCTATTACACCTCTCCTGTGTGACTGTACAGACTGACGTCCTCAGTTCATTCATAAAAGTACACAGAGTTTGGTGACCACAGCAAACCCTCATCGTTGCTCCGCCCACAAAAGACAGCATATAAAATGCCATGAAAGTATTGCACATAGAGAGAAAAAGAAGCTTAAGAAGGACTCATTCACTGAGAGAGTCTCAGCCGATTAGTTTGTGTGTTTAAAACCCAAACACTACTTATATAATATAAAACACTATTCACAATAGTTTTGTGGTTTTGACTGCAGTTAAGAGTTTTGGCCACTGGATGTCGCTGCAACACCAACCATCATCCAGCTGATGCGGCCGTCTGACTCATGATGAGTGGACAGGCTCAGTTTCAACCTTTCAGTTACACACTGATGATGACCTGCTGACACATACACCTCCTGGCCAAAAGTATGTGGACACACAAACATTGCAACAGATGTAACAGTTAAGATAGTTTTAAGGGAACACATGCTGGTCTGTCCTGGCTGTAGGTGAAGGAGAGGCTCGTGTGTCGCCTTTAAGCCTTCCTCTGGGGAAAAACCTTTACTAGGAATAAGCACTATTCCTAAAACTAGACAAGTGATGATGGATAAGACAACTCCTCTTCAACCCAGAGCTGATGCTTTAATGAACCTCATTTATTTTATGTTATTTCATTTCTTATTACCTGTTTTTATATGTAAATACAAGTAATAACGTTCATCAGTGAGGTCCAACACTGATGCTGAGTCGTCAGGTCTGGCTCACAGTCAGTGTTCCAGTTTATCCTAAAAGTGCTGGACGGGTTCAGTGGTGGAAGAAGTATTCAGTTCCTTTACTGGAGTCAAAATACTCCACTACAAGTAAAAGTCCTGCACTCAAAACCTTACTTAAGTAATAGTATGTAATTAGCTAAATGTACTTAAAGTCCTTAAAGTAAAAGCATATGCAGTAAAGGTTCACTGTCAGTGTTTTCCTGTTAGGGCTCCAAGATATGGAGAAAATGAAATATCACAATATTTTTGACGAAATATCTCAATACTGACAATGTGACGATATTATAGGGTTGACTGTTGGGGCTTTCACTAAATATTTACACACTGAAATGTTTGATAAATAATAATGAGTACTGTGGAGATAATGACTGAGGTCCTGATCACACAGAAAGCGTTAGGCAGATTGCAAAACAAGAGCAGCACTGCATTTTTTTTTAATTGAATGTCACTGGTGAATAATGCTTGTTGCACCTTTTCATTGTTGCCAGGTAACCACCCCATCACCTCCTTACCCTAACCTTCCAGTACATCCACTGTTTAATTTGTTTCAATTTTATTGTATTTATTTATTTATTTATTATTTTTATGTGTCAGCCCTGCGATAGTCCGGCGACCTGTACAGGGTGAACCCCGCTTCCCGCCCAAAGTCAGCTGGGATAGGCTCCAGCACCCCCGCGACCCCTAACAGGATAAGTGGTTACGGAAAATGAATGAATGAATGTGTTTATTTCACAGTAATTAGTAGCTACTTCCTAAAATGTTTCAGCAGAGGGTACTGTCTGTAGCTCTGGTTGAGGGTGAGAGGCTGTCAGCAGATAAACAGAGATCTGTGTGGGTACATGAGACCCTAAAAAAGAGGCTGGATCATGGGGAGTACCACCAGTTGGTCCAGGAGCTTCTCCTCCATGATGGGGAGTACCACCAGTTGGTCCAGGAGCTTCTCCTCCATGATGGGGAGTACCACCAGTTGGTCCAGGAGCTTCTCCTCCATGATGGGGAGTACCACCAGTTGGTCCAGGAGCTTCTCCTCCATGATGACGTTTCAAGTATTGCACTTAGCTGCTTCCACGCCTGCTGTTTTATATTGAGATGATGGTAACTGTGGTTTGTGAAGTCATATCGCTCTGGGTATCCAGCAACTGTTTCCACCACTTTCCGCAGAAAACTGCATAAAATATAAATACTAAAATACAGTACAAATACCTCAAATTTGAGCCTAAAGGGACAGCTCACCCCAAAATCAAAACTATATGTTTTTTCTCTCACCTGTAGCGTGCTGTTTATCAGTCTAGATTGTTTTGGTGTGAGTTGCCGAGTTTTGGGGATATCAGCTGTAGAGATGCCTGCCTTCTCTCCAGTATAATCACACTAGATGGCACAAATCACTGCTCAAAAAGAAGCGTGCATCTACTGCTAGCTCACCTAGCACCACTAAGCTGACAAACGCTACATTGTAGTTGACGAGGACGCCATTAATGTGTACATCTTGTGCTGTCTCTCGTTAATGAGCGGATGCACACTTCCCTAAAATGCAATTATATGTTGTTAGTGCTCAGATTTCCCTTCATTGAAACTAAAGAGCCCAAAATCAGGAGAAGCAGACCAAAAGTGCTGGCATGTCCACATACTTTTGGCCAGATAAGGCTGCACGCCTCAGGACCTCTGTTAAGGTTACACTGTTTTTCATGAGTGTCGGCGCTGCAGTGTGCTGAGGCTGAAACGTGTGCTGCCTTCTTAACCAATCACAGGGAACAGATCGATCAATCGCTTTATTGAGCACATGGCTCAGGTTGAAGTGATTTGTTTTCAGTGCAGGATGGAGGGAGACATCAGTTCAACAGCAAAAAAAAACAGACATAAATATCAGGATTTGACACGACAATTAGCAGGACAGATGAGGGGATGTTCACAGGTGCTCCAGAGCGGGTTCATCTGTCGGGTTAATGAGAAGTGTTCAGGTTCGTTACTGCAGCGGAGAACACAGTGTGCTGTAAATGGAGGAGACGTGAGCAGGTTTAAAGGGGTCAGAGAGGATTTAGTTCTGACGTTTTGTTTATACGTTTGTGACTAATGAATCGGCTGATGAGCTGGAGGATGTCAATAATCCTGAATGATGTACTGACAGTGTGTTTCGGTGTGCCGACTGTTACAACTGGACAGTCAGTGACCGATGTAGAAGACCAGAGGTGGAATTTAACTTTGAATGAAACTGAAACTGCTGGATATAAAGCCCCTAAAATACGAGTTGAACTATTTCTTTTTTAGAAAAAAATATGACTAAATACACAACATTTTAAAGTTTTGTTTTAACACTTTGAATCTCAGCTAATCTGCTCTATGTCAACTGCCAGGTTCTAGATCTCAGAGTCACCACCTGTATCTAACTTTAAAATACAGTAAGTCTGCTGATATGCTCTTTGACAGCTGTTTCCTCAGTTGGAAAAACATTGGCGCCAATCAGAGCTTTGTAGGTGGGATTAAAGGAAAGAGAATAATCCAGCGGCAGGGAAAACAAACTGTGTCCACTTGCTGTTTTGGTTGCACAATGGTTGATGCCCGTCCTCGGTGTCTCAAACCAGTAAATCGAGCTTTCACTTTCGTAGGAAATCGTACCCAGTGACAGACAGAATTAAACAGTGAACGCCATGTTTATAGACACACAGACTTCATATAAAGATGGACGACCTGACAGCTCCCCAAAAGTAAAGCCGAAACATCTTGACTAGCTCCCTGGTGGCCGGCTACAGCACAGGTCATAAAGCCACCCTCTCTGTGTTAGTGGATGGGACATGAGCCAAACTAAAAACTCAAAGTACCCATCAAATTAACGTTCACCAAAGATGGCTTCTGTCATTTTCTGTCACGCTGCTGTTTGTTCAAGTGTTCTGTTCTCTGATAAGTTTGGTTTTATTGAGTTATTTAATGCTATAAAACTGGGAATTAACATGATTGACAGCTGTGTGAGCCAGTAAGGGCTCACATTCAGTGGCACAGCATTGGCGGGAAACTTGATACCGTGGAGATCACTACTGGGCAGACTCTGGCTCCAAATGATGTCACCAGAGCAAGATGGCAGCGGCCGTATCCGGGATGTTTTAGCTTCACTTCTGTACAGCGGGGTTAAGTGTAGATGCATCGTCCATCTTTATATACAGTGTATGGTCTAAACACAGATGGTGTCATTATTCTATAACCATTACATTTTGCAATCAACATTTACTTTGTAATGCTAAATTAAGATAAAAAAAACTTGTCTCTTTCCACTTTAACTCTCAGTTATCTCTCAGTATTGGCTTCAAAGCATGTTGTCGGTGGTGAAAGTACACATGACCTGTGTGATAAAAACATGAAAGTGCACTTGATCTACATGAGACTGAGGAATGTGACTGTAAAGGTTAAACTGCGCGGCAGCCTCTTGCCCTCAACACACTCAGAAATGACAGTCATGAGACATAAATGGAGCATTTTCAGCAGAAGTGTTTCAGGGCAGAATTGTTGCTGACGTGTTTGTGTTTCTAACATTGTGGACTGTTGCACAGTGAGACTGGATAGGTTGTTGTCATGTTAATTCTCTTTAAACGAGGCTGGCAGAAGAAGTCAGGGAACATTATCTCTGATGTGACGGATTCACAGATATGAAACTGCATGTTGTTCACGTTTGTTTCTGCAGTTGTCGGTGAGTGATATGACTGCAGTGAAGCTCTGAAGCTCTATTGAACCTTCTAACCTCTCTTAGCTCTTAGTTTTGGTTTTGGGACACATTTTCTGTCTGTTTCGGTCTCTGGGACAGATTTACTGCAGCTTTTGGGTCTGCTTTTAAGGTGCAGATGTGACGGTGCTGAGCTGTGAGGATTGCAGTGAAAACAGGAGGTTTTACCATGGGCCAAATTATCTGCAGAGGTCTCCTCTTCTCTAAAGTAAACAGACCAGATGATTAAAACACTAGATAAAAAATTTTAAAGTTGCAAATCAGTGTTTCTTCTATGTTTTTTTGTACGTCGCAGACGGGCTGTTCACTCAGCACCTGCCAATGTGTGCTTGTCTTTCTTCTGTGGTAACTTAAGATCCAGACGTTCAGGATGTTTTTACCGGGAGCTTAATTATCCACAGATGTCTCTTCCTCAAACAGACAAACCCGGTGATTCAAACATAAAGACACTGATACGCAGTGAGAATGGAGTCCGACATATGTGCCAACAGCCTCAGGGATCTTAATGAGACGGGCTCAGCAGGGACAGAGGGTAATCTCAGAGAATGCCACAGCAAGCGAACACGCTGTCTGTGGACACATTTGGTCTAACGGACTTTGCTAAGAGCCGATTAGCTGTCGAAGAAGGTGATGTGCCTTATGTTCTAAAACCGGCTGCTGGTGACTTGACAAGCTGAGTCGAAGCTGACACCATCAGCCAGCCTGAGTCGAGCTGAGACCAAATTTAAACAGATTTAAACCAGTAAAAACACTGAATAAAGCAGTTTTATGTTAAAAAAAAATCTGTTTTTTAGACGCTGCTTGACATGGAGGGGACAAATGGCTCTATCTAGAGCCAGTGTTTGGTTTGTCTGTTGTGTGCTACTATAGGAACACGCTCCCTATATAAATATAAACGGCTCATTCTAACGAAACTAAAACAGGATGAGCTATTTTTCGCCACATAATTCACGTCACATAAGCCTTATACACTCCAGTGTGCATCCAGCAGTGATAACCTCAATATCCATATTCTTTTAAACTGAAGAAGTTTTGTTTCGATTATAAATGCATGAATATAAAAAACTCATTAAAATCAGTTGAGGAATACAAATGTTACTTTAACTGGTTTGCAGGCCGGTCTTTACTCTCCAACATGGCGGTGACACTGACGTGTAGCTGCAACGGGCTGACACAGTCAGTGCGGCGTATACGTGTATATGTCTTTGGGTAGTGAGTCGGCAAAGCATTTGTTAAAGCCTAATTAATTTTCCCGCCATGCTGCTAATTAGTGCTCACCCTTCAGGTGACCCTCTTGCAGGGGTGTTAATTGGGTGTGTGTGTTGCACGTCCTCTTCTCACTGTGCTTCATTTCTCTCTCTAACACACTGACACACACTTCCTGCCTGACTCTGACAGTACAGTGATATCAGTTGGCAGCTGTGAGGTTTCAGACCTGGAGACATCACTCAACACAATAAGTGTATGTTATTAGTTAGCAGTTTCATCTGACACATAAATACAAACCTTTGTGATTCTTTGGGAGTGTCACTTTAAGGGGCTCCTTTTTCGATATGGCTCATTGTTCCTTTCTCTCTCTATCTCATTTTTATTTTATTTTATTTTTTTTTTACCAAAGTAAAAAATAGATAACACAAAAATTCCTTCCTTTAAAAAAATAAAATAAAAAAAGTCCCCTAAAAAATGCTGATGAGGCTTTACATTGACTTCCTCGTAAATCAGTACAAAAGAGTAATAAATGGTTAAACTGGTATTTTTACAATCAAATCTCCACCTCAATTTTTGCAATATTTTAATATCTACTTTTCACATTTTTTTAATCGTAAAAAATATCCATAATTTGTGACAGTATTTTTTTATATGATTTTTCTTTATAAAAATGAACAAGATGATAATAACAACACAGGGGTCAGATCATTTGTTTGCATTAAAAAGTGTCAAATATAAAATTGAATGCTGGTAAAAATGTCCTGTCCTGAGTAATAATAACAATAAAGATGTTATATAGCACCTTCCATACAAGAAATGCAGCACAAAGTGCTTTACAGTAAGGGCAGTATGAGCACTGAGTGCATTACATAACAATAGAATGGACATAAAACAAGCAAACAAGGATATTCAATATGAAAGGACATTTAAAACAGTTTAAAACAGTTGTGAAACCATAAATCATGAAATCAAGTAAGATTTTAAAAGAGTTGCAGCAGCATGAAGGATAAAAAAAAGAGTTTCAGACCTGCATGAGGAAAGTCAGAGCTAGTTAAAGGCTGAAGTGAACAGACAAGGTTTTAGTTTTCTCTTAAAAATATTTAGCGAGCTAGCTTCCCTGATATCTATAGGTAGTGTGTTCCATAGCTTTAGGGCGTCACTGACAATGGCTGCATCCCCGATCTTCTTCCAGCTGTTTCTGGGAACCTCCAATAAACCAGCAGCAGATGATCGCAGTGCTTTTCGGGGCAAATAGTCAACAAGGGAGTTAGCAATGTAGTTTGGTCCCAGCCCATATCAGAAATCAGTGGTGACATCTTCCCCCCTTACAACCACATAGATGTTTGATCATAATCAGAGCCAGACACTGGACCGGAGCGGTATAACAAATTTTACTAGGTCTCCCACCTGACTCAGCAGCTGCTCTTGAGAGGAACATAATGACACCGTGTCCCAAAGGAAAACTACTGTCTGACTGTTGTGCAGCATCGTGATGACATCTGAGCTCTCGAGTCACACTGAATCCATTAAATATGCACTTCTGTGACATCATGTAAACAAATAATGTAGCTGTCAGTTGTGCGCTCAGAAGCTCAACATCAGGCTGGAGTTATAACGGCTTAAAAGACGCATGAGTAGCATTCTTGCTATCTTTGTATGTTATCTTACTTTTAAAACAGAAAACACACATTTATATCGTGATATTTACTATGCATGACAGACAGTATAGCAAACAGCCAGTAGCCTAGCTTCTTATGAGTGATGGTCATTTACCAGAAACTGATCCCTCTAGCCAGCTGACCGTCAGTTAGGTTTTTGTAGTGAAATAAAGAGTCAGGTAATTCTTCATTTCAACTTCTTAAATCAGCTGTTCCTCGTCTACTGCGGCGCTTTCAAAGCGAGTAACAGGAGTAAAAACAAACAGCGTCTGACCAAAATCCAGCTCTGAACTCACCTGCAGCCAGTTAGGACACCTCTTCAGTCAGCTTCAAATCCAAAATGTTGTCATATTGGTGCAGTTTTAGTTTTCTTGAGAGACTAACTCTGCCATGTCTCCTCTCGTCACCCCAAAAAACACATGAACTTTGGTAAACAAACAAGACGCACCACTCTGCCCCTCCACCTCTGCTGAAATTCGATCTCCTTCATGTTACTGGTGCTCGGCTCACAGCCTGTCAGAGACTAGTGGCTCCTTTAGTCCGTTTATAAACATAATATTATGTTAATCACATTGTATCATTGCTTATTACTAATGCTATATGAACTGGATTAAGAGCTGTGATGCCGTCAGCACAGGCTGCAGATGTAGGCTACAGGTTCAGCTTGTTTGCATAAAATCAAACTGATTTAAGCTCGTACTTTCACCTGACCGCTAAAGTGTAACTCAACTCAACTCTGCTTCATACCTGGGTTTAGGTGTGACAGGCACCATTTTGTTTTCTCTCTGTGGATTTTAGTTGTTTTTATGAGTTATTAATCTCTTTCTGCCTGACTGCAGTCTCCTTGGAGGGAGACTCCTCTCTGTCATGGTTTCCTTTTTTTTTTGTCCATAACTTTTTCTCGTTTGCAGTTGTTGCCATTGAATTACAGTGTGTCATTGATCTGAGGTTTGTGAGTATCATTCTTGTTGTGGTGCCGTCCCCTGTACTTCCATGACGTGGGCGTTGTGAAGCCAGTACTGTAACCGTGATTAAAGGCTATACAAATAAACCTGACATGTGATACATCTCTAGAATAATTTATACATGAAGCCTCCAACACTCACCCAGCTCCTCTGAGATTTCAGGGCTCCACGATTCAACTTTGTCCAAGGGCACTCTGACAGTGGAAGTGGGCTGATATCAACATCCAGCCTCCAGTTCACAGGGGAGTTACCCTCCTGGGTCTGATTATTAAACCATGACACTGTCCATGTCTGCTGCAGGTCAAGAGAAGAAATACATGCGCAGAGTTTAATCTGTAAACACCTGCAGCGCAGCTCATTTTTGTGCTTCAGTAGTTGCTTATTGATCCACGTGCTCTGTACACATTTTCAAAATTTTCATAAAAAAGTGGTGCTGCCAGCGCTGTCCATTTAGACACATGGAAACATGTCACTGTCTCCACTGGCTCCTTTTCTACTCTGCGGCGCACGTAGCCCGGGCCGGGTGGGAGCTAACATTAGCTAACTAGCAGCGCTGCTCATCTGGTGATTGCAGCAGGTAACACCATCCCAGTGGCAGAGCACATTGTTGTGAAACATTGTGACCACGCTCCGCTCTGTTGAGTAATCAGCTCACTTTTGAGCCGTGAAACCCCTTTAGCATTGTTAACTATGTTAGCACCACTAGCAGTGCTGAGACCGCTAACGGTGGTAACATCGTCAACAATGCTAAAGGGGTTTTACAACACAAAACTGAGTCAATGACTTATCGGAGCAGGGTGCGGGGAAACTGAAGCGTGGGCACAATGTTTCTGCAGCAGTGTTGTTAGGTCAAGATGTCATTACTAGCAGTATTCGATTAATGAGTGGCCCCACCAGCTAGCTCCTACCAGACCTGATGGTGCGCAGTGCAGTAAACTGAAGAGTATCAAAATTAACCAATAGACCCACATGTGTAACCGGTGAATAATATTCTCATTGATTAACTGTTAACATACCCGGTTGCCAGACACTTACAAAAATAATCTGAGCCTGTCGGCAAAAACAAACACTTATAGTGAACATACAGTGATGATGCGAACATGCCCCGAGTGGTTACATTGCAACCTGTTTCACAGCTGTCGGCTGCAGTGCTCTCTCTCTCTACTGGACTAGTTTCAAAAGTTGTTCCCATTAGTTACTTTGACACAAAAACGTAGGAAAATAGGGTCAGAATTGGGAAAAATACTGAACTCACACTATAATATGACATATTTGTAAAGCAAGGTGTGACAGATCTGTTTTTCATTTTTCTATCCTAGGAAAAGCTTTAGTGTTTCTACTGACCCCGCTGACCTGCAGACACACAGCACTGACTCACAGCATTTAGTTTCTATAACACCTCGAGCCACAGAGTCATGAATATCTGGCAATACTGTAGACACACCCTGCTGTGTTAGAGCTCTCAGCGCTGCTTCATCTCCTGCCCACAGGGAACTCTTTACATTAGCCTGAAGGTATTTCAGTGTTTGTTTCCTGCCTGTGCTTGTATTGTTTTTCTCAGATTAGTAGATTGGTCCCTCCTCTGCTTCTAGAGGAGGCCTTTCCTGCACTCCTTAAAGGGATGCGTCGTGTGTAACACTTCATTTATCATGGGAGCTGAATGTAGTGGATCTTCTGAATTTGCATTTTCCCCACATGTCGACAAATACAGGGATTCCTTTAGTAAATGTGGACAGAAAATACTTTTAAAATATTTTATTCATCCAGAGTCCCTTCTGGAAATGAAATGGCAGAAAAAAAACTCACCAAGGAGCTCAATAAACCCTGTCTATTGATATGAAGTCAGATAAAAAACCCCTGAATAAGAAACCCAGTGTGATGGCTAAGAAGCCAACCGGTGACAGTCCGCTTCCTAATCCATATTACAAAAACATCCCAGGCCTGTGCGCTGTCCAAGCATAAAATCAGGGTGATATGGTGTTGCCTTTTTTATCGTCTCCCTGCACGCGGCTGTCAGAGCGCGCTGACTTGATGCATGCAGTCGTGCAGTCAGTGGATTGTCAGGAAAGATGAATTTCCTGCTCCTGAGGTGGATTCTGTTGATAAGGTCAGCCAGGAGACGCCTCTGTGTTTAATGGCTGCTCTGTTCCTCTGAGAGGAAGGGTGACACCAGACGAGCAGCAGATCCAACCTGCAGTCTGCACAGCTGAACCTGAAAACACAGCGGGAGCTTTGAGGTCAAGGAAAATGGCAGGCTGATGAATGGATGCAGTTAATTGATGGGCATGGATGGGTGGATGTTTGCATGAAGGGAGATAACGCGTGGCATGTTGTTGAATGTTTGAATGGAGACGTTGAGGCAGACACTTTTTAAAGTGACACTTAAAACATGATTAATAACACAGAATGATGCTTATTCCACTGATTGTAGATAATACTGGGCATGGCATTTATTCAGGAAGGACACAATGTCAAGCTCAGCTCAGTTTGCTGCTGCTCTGCCTGCCTTAGGCTTTCCATGTAGGCGCATGGAAGGGCAGGGGGGTGTGCTGTCTCTTACTTAGGCTTTCCTCGTAGGTGAGTGGAAGGGCAGAGAGGTGTGCTACTGCCAAATATAATACTGCAAATGGAAATAAAGTTTTGTTTGACTGAAGTGGTCCTGACTGAAGTAAGATCTTTGGTGACAGAATAATACCATCGCAAAAAGCTGTGTGCGTTCTGTCTGAGGTCGGTCTCGAATGTGCCTTGCTGTGGTGATGTCCTGTATATCGCTATAAGTCACCAAAGAACAGAGGCTTCACGGAGGGTATTTTCTGCAACCTGAAAGTTCTCTGCCGGGTGATCATAGCTGTGTAGTTGTGGATTAAGACTTCTCCGCAGACAGAGTTGTACATGGCTAACTGAAAGCTGTCTGAACAGATCGTCCTCAGCTCTGGACTCCACTCAAACCAGCAGTGAAGCTGTCACCACTGATGTCTCCATGGCTCAGACGCCCTGTCACACCCCCTTTAAAAAAAAAAAAAAAAAGAAAGAAAAGAAATTACAGAACAGGGTGTTATAGAGCAGAGAGCCACACTGTGACCTTGACAAGTCAGCAGTATGTGGCTGAGGATGAGGTGGAGGGAAAAGCTGCTGTTTGAACTGGGAGGCAGAGTGATGGGGATGATCCTTCTGGTTTGATACTTGGAAGTGGATACTTGCCCTCTGTCTCACCCCAACTTATCCCCACAAACACACACACACACACACACACACACACACACACACACACACACACACACACACACACATACGCACTATGGCTGACAGTCTTGACGTGTATTACACAAACGAAACAACAACTGGAAACACCTGGGTTTGCTGCTAAATGCTTTGCGTTGAGGTGATATTTCAGGCTTGCAGTACTCCGATCGTACGAAAATTTCTTACTGCAGAAATGACAGAGAATGATGCTCCTATCAGCAGTTCATCTGGGTGTTTTTTAAATGTAAATGTTCCATTCACAGGGCCAGGCAGCGTCGTCTTGTCTGCCTCCATCATGTGACAAAGCCACCGTGGTCTTTGATGACACAATGGGTCAAAGGGCACCATGGAACTAGATTAAAAGGCGATCATTTTTTTAAAGCATTATTTTTCCTGTCATTAATAATCCAAATTGACACATGATTTTGACAGCCCTAAACCTTAAGTGGGGGCTTTGGGCATTGGTGTAATTCTTAATGAGAAAATTACAGCACTCAAACTTTGGCTCATGGACAGTGACAAAAAAATAACAAAGTCTTTGGTTCACATTTTGCACCGAACTGTCTGTAATGGTTCGAGACAAATACACGTCCTGTTTGACCTCCTGCATGATTAGAAATGTGAGGAAGACGACCTGATCGTCCTGCTTCCCCCTCGCTGTCTGACTGTCTGTGTGACTAACATGAACGACCACAGTGGTAATGGACCTGTTAACCCAGGAAGTGTTAGTGCCTCGTCTGACCGCTCGGCTCCACAGCACCACTTAAACTCATTACAGGTCTCTCTGCAGCCCTCCGCTCTAATAAACATCCTTGAGTTCAGCAGATTGAAGGCTGTTCGAACACACTGTCGCACTCCTCCTCCTCTCTGCAGCTGATGCACGACTGCAGAGAGGTCATGATGGCCGACCCTCCACAGAGCGTTAAACCGCCGACTCGTTCATCTGCTGCTCAGTGAGCTTAATAGATGGACGTGAAGTGAGTGTTTCCCTGCCTGTGCTGCTGTCACGGCCTGCTTCATGTGGATAATGGAGGGACGGGTTGTTCAGCAGATGGTGGCGAGAATACAGTCAACCATTTGTCTCAGAGCCGGTGGTCTGGAGGAAAACGCTCTGAGTGGCTTCAGTTTAAAGGGGACCTAATATGCTTTTCCTTACTTTCTGTCGTATATATATAATGTTACAGTGTTGGATATTCATGTCAAACGTGGCCAAAGTTTCAAATAAATGTCCATAAGTAATCTCTGTGAGCAAAAACCTCAGGCTTCAGACTGTTCTGAATACTCTGTTTCCAACGAAACAAGCTAACGTCACCTCGTGACAGAATTCTTTTTTGGTCATCTGCTGCAGGCATGCTACTGTAAGTGTTTACCTTGTGTAGCCTGCACTGCTACATACATAAAGCTACTTGCTAACGTCAGAGAAACATGTAATCTTGTTTGCTGATGTTGTTAATTTGTCCCTGATTTCGGATCACATTCCTGTTCGAACATGTCCGCTTGTGTTTAGAAGTTTTTATTTGAGATTTTTCACGCTAAAAAATGCTGCTGTTCTCAGTTACAGTCATTCTCCAGCTGCAATGACGGTGCGGAGATGTTGCGATACCGATGAGGATAGTGGAACTAACAATCATATTTCATATTTTGTTTCCAGTCGGTATGTTCACCCCCTGGACAGTTGTGATGAACTGAGAAATCACCTATAGAGACAAAATAAGTTTTTTTTACCAGGTTGTAAACATGTTCATTTCTGCTGTAAAGTTTGGTATTTTGACACGAAGGTCTGTGGGGAGTGACTCTCTGTTGGAGCCAGCCTCGAGTGGTCATTAGAGGAACTGCAGTTTTGTGTTGGCTTCGTTATTTAGTCCAGACCAATAGGTTCTTCACTGGGGACTACAATTCCAGCTGATTAAAAAAATCATTTCTGTCAACATCCAGAATAGCAGCAATTTTATGGCATTAACTTCGTAAATTAACACATATGGGCTACTTTTTCTGCCTGGCATGTCCGATGGATGACCACCTGTGATGTGGCGGGTGTGTTGCACTGTAGACTTTGCTTCATTTATAGTTGAAAAGTTAAGTTGATAAAACTTCAACTCATAGCAGAAAAGCACCCCACGTCATCTCCACTTTTTTGCCATTGTCCAGTCAGACAGATTTGGGAGGCGGGCCTTCTGTGGTCGTCACGACAACAAGTTTACAGTTGGTAAACAATGGAGGAGAAACTGGTGATAGTGGTTGCTGGATACCCAGAGCTATATGACATTACAAACTGCACTTAGCACCATCTCAATAGAAAACAGCAGGCGTGGAAGCAGATAAGTGCAGTACTTGAAACGACCATCATGGAGGAGAAGCTCCTGGACCAACTGGTGGTACTCCCCATCATGGAGGAGAAGCTCCTGGACCAACTGGTGGTACTCCCCATCATGGAGGAGAAGCTCCTGGACCAACTGGTGGCACTCCCCGTGATCCAGCCTCTTTTTTAGGGTCTCATGTACCCACACAGATCTCCATTTATCTGCTGACAGCCTTTCACCCTCAACCAGAGCTACAGCAAGTTCTCTGCTCATCCACATCTGTGTAGTCAGAAAATGTTGAATGTGCACGGTCAGACGCAAACCCAGGACACAACAAAGGGGCTTACTGATGGTGTGACGTCAGTTGAAATGTGGACACTCATGACCCCACTAGCATAAATCACACATTAGGCATCAGTTGTATCTGCATATACACGACTGTTTCCTGGTTACAGACTTCTGTCTGAGCCCACAGCTCAGATTTCTCAGTGATTTAAACAGGTCTGATGTTGTGCTCTTTGACTGCCGTTTCCCCAGGTAGAACTGACAGTCCACCTATCAGAGCTTTGAGAAGTATGGGGACATCATCTTTCTGCGCTAAAGCCAGTAAACCTTTTGAGAGAATAATTGCCAAGCAATCTGTAAATCTGGGTATTTCTTTTGGATTATTGTTTTTAATTAATGAAAGAAATAAACCAGAATGAGCTGTGTGTTAACGACACTTGTTGCCGTGGCTGATTTTCCCTCGATACAGAGTGAAGCACGGTTACAAATGGGGAACTTGATTCTGCTGGACACGCAGAGATATTTTCAGAAAACACCACACTAGAATTAATCTGTTAAATTTTGGAAAGATGGACACAGAGCTGGGTGAATCACCACACTCACTCTCTCCTCAGAAAGGAGAACACGGGCTTGTGTGTGGTGTGAGTCACTAGAAATAAGTGGACACAGAGGGGACATTACTGAACATCATGTGGAGCATTTCATCAAACAAATTTGGTCCAAATTCACTTTCCATTATCCTTATTTTTCTGTGACCCATTTAAAATGTTTCAAACTGTAAACTGGTGGAACTATAGTGTGTGTTGCTTTACGTGTGCGTTAAAGTGTGTGTCCTACAGTAAAACCTCTGCACATTATCTGTTGCTTCTCTTTTTATGGACGCTCTTAGAGAAGAAGTGGCTCTCTCCTTCACCTCAAGGACCTCATAACTCGGCTATTGTTGTCTGTCAGTCCACCCATTTTTCACACACACACACACACACACACACACACACACACACGCACACACGCACACGCACACACACTACAGTCTACTGATGCTTTGCTGTTTTCCTGCAGGAAGAAAGAGAAGAAGCCGAAGGCCCCGAGGACGCTGATCACTGCTGAAGGACGAGTCATGAACGTCAATGAGCCAAAGTAAACAGACACATTTTTTATCAACAGTGAAGTGTGAAACCTTTGATAACGCAGGTTTTTAAAGTAGTTAAAGGAACATTTCTTTTTTCCAACCAGGCTCTTATTTTTGTAACCTTATCGCCAGAATAAATGTTGGTATTGTGCCTTTCTCCAAACCACAGATGTTATATTTGTAGATTACATAGCGAAAATGTTAAAACTTTACGTTTCAGTTTTCAATTTCATCTCCTGATAACGCTGTGGTTAACGTGTGATTAGGTTTAGGCACAAGAGTTTTGTTATGTTTGGAAATTGGCCCAAAATATCCGGTATTGTCACCACAACCATTGCTGGAAATGTCAGGACAGAGCATTACAAAATACAGCAGGTCTTGGACACCGGTCTGCTGCTCAGTCGTCTCGCCTAGGTCCGAAGTCAACCACCACCCCCCCCCCCCCTCATGATTACAGTTTCAGCTGATATACTTGTAATCTGAACTACCTCACTTTAGAAATGTTGATATGCTATGTATAAAACGTACAGATGTAACGTATCTGTTTAGCAAAAATGTACAATGACAACATTTTCGTATTTCTTTTTTCTCTTTCATCACATTATATACTTTACTTTTAATATCTCAACTACATTTTCTTTATTATACTGACATACTTTTAGCTAAAGGAACATTTTCAATGCAGGATTTTTGCTGTAAGATTTTTTTTTTTTTCTAGTGTGGTATTTGTAGTTTTACTTACATAAAGGGTACCTCTTCCCCCACTGGTAACACCTCATCTCAGTAGTGTTGTTATTTTGCAGTGGCACCGTAATACCAGCTTTGATTGACTGTGAAGGAAATCGACCAATCTACTCAGCTACAGCAGCCGACGCAGCAGAAAGCAACATAATTGGTTCTCATTCTGTTCAGCCAGAGCAACAAAACACACCCAATCAACTGCTTCAATTTTGTTTCGGCAAAAAATATGAAATAAAAACAGGTCACAGCTCCACTCTCACACAGTTTCCCTTCACAGTTCCTCATAACCGTAATGTGTTTTCTTTCAAACCCTTGATTACCTCCTCCTGCGCCTGGTCAAACTGCTCAGACAGCGAGGCAGGGAAAAAGCTGCCAGGTGCCGCATGATTGCTTTATTAGCGGCCTTCATTTCTTGATCTCTGGCACTGGATTGGCTCACCTGCCATCGGAGCTCTACAGCAGCGTGCTGGGGGGCAACCTGATAGCTGTGGGCCACCCCGGTCTCCCTCCATTAGCCAGAGGTTTATGTCCAGAGCAAGGCCACGGGGTCAAGGCCTTAAAACACAGCTGATTTCATTTGTAATCTGAGCTGAGGACACAGTCAGGTCAGGAATGTATCCTTTCTATGATAGATCACTTTCCATCAGCAAGGAGACAGGACAGTAAGGTTCACTGCAGCCTGGGCAACAACAGTCAAAACATCATGTCTGCACTGTTTATATGTAGCATGAATGGCTTGTAAAGTCATGTTCTCGAGATTGATGCCACTGAAACACAACGGGCATCATTTACCAATACCTTCCTTTGTTGTTTCTTAAATTTGTTCTTAAGAAAGGTTGTAAGAAAAGTCTACATCGGATTCTTGACGTGTTCTCAAATAGAAGAATTGTTTGCATCTGTGTTCTTATAACGATAAATCCCATTGTCCTTGTCAGTTCAGAGCGCGTGCCAGTTGATCGTAATTAGCGTAGGTAAACTGCAGTGTAGTCTACAGAAGACGAGCTGTCATATTTAGTAGCATCAGCAGTGGATATAAAATCATACAAACAGATACATAGGATGCTAAAAATATGCTTTAATCAACCACCTGACCTGCAAACTAGAAACTGTATGCATTAGGGGCTGTACACATGTCGTATCTTTAACCGCCTGGAAAACACGAGGTCAGGCACTGGGTGCTACTCTTGTGCCTTTTCTGTGCCAGCTTTCAAGACTGGGCAGCAGGTTGTGGTAGCCTCATTTCACAGCCTATTTACCTTAAATTCTGAGTGCAGAGCTGATTGGAGCTGATGAAAACTGTGTAAGTTCCTGTGTTAGAAGAAAATTCCGTCTTTAGAAATGTTGGTAAACGAGACCCAATGGTTTTTATAAGAAAATGTATTTACTGAAAGTAGTAAAAGTCCTGTTGAAGTAGTAGAGCTGGTGGTAGCTGAAGCGTTGGCACTGAAAGCAGTTGTAGCTGCAGTTGGTGTGGAAGCACTGGCAGCAGCTTTAAGTTACTGACGGTATATTTAAAGAAGTATTTTAACACCCAAATGACCGTTTGTGTATCAGTTACTCACCATGTGTTACGTTGAATTCAGGAAGAAAACCTGTTTTTTCTCGAACAAAGACAACCAAATTCTAAACACACTAAAACATTACTATTCAAAACACTTCCCTATGAACAGTCTCGTGCACGGACGAGTAGCGCTCTGCAACGTTTATGCAAAAGTTTTTTAAATAGAAATCTTTTAAGCCCAGTTTAGACCGAAGATTTGTGATGTGACAAAATTGTTTTAGAACGTTGTAGAGAAAAGTGTCAGCGGTGTGAACTGGCCGGTCTGAGCTCGACTCAAGCCGGCTGATGGTGTCACCTGTAATTCAGCTGGTCAAATTGCCAGCGTCTGGTTTTAGAATGTAAAGCACGTCACCTGTTTCAACAGCCAATCAGCTTGTAGTGAAGTCCGCTGTTCAAGTCAAAATGACCGCAGACGGCGTGTTGGCTTGCTGTGGCAGGTGCTCTGTCCCCGCCCAGCCCTCTGTTTCTGTCCTCACGGTGTGCCGGTGTTGGACGGTGGGTCGCTGCTGCTGCTGGCTGTATGTGCTTATGCCCCGCCCACACACACACATTCTCATTGAGTAATTAACTGGCGCTGGTTATTGATATTATTGTGGCATTTTGAGTATGAATCACCATTACAAATGCAGCTGTAGCCAGTATCTCACCATCACTATCCTCATTCAGATTTTAAGAAGCTACAAATTATATTCAGCCACAAAATAAGTCTGAAAAGCTGCAAATCAGAACGGAAGGACAGAGAGTTGTTGACTAGAGATGATACGCCATCTCATCTAGTTGCATTGGTGTGAACCGGCAGGTTTTTAGAACGCTCTTGAATGGTGCTTTGCAGGTAGTTGCCTGTTTCAACTCGTCTCATTGCAAATCTTTGGCTGAACTGGGCTTTATAGAGAAAATGCATGTGTTTTGTGAAGTACTGAGCACACGATTGGATAAGTGAGACTTGGATTATACTGCACGAGTTGTGTAAGAGTTTGTAAACGGATGTCTTGGTATGGTGTTGCTGTATGTTAAATGTGTTCTCCATTTTTTGGATTCTTCGTTCAATGTGGAGTCATGTGAGAGAAAACAGGTTTTCTTCCTGAATTAGTATTTTCCCAAATTCAACCACAGGGTGAGTTACTGATACACAAATAATCATTTTGGGGTTTAAGTATTCCTTTAAAGATTTAAATAACTGTTTGTAGCTCTGCAGTTGGACCAGTTTTATATTTTTCCTCCTTGTGTCCTCATACAGGCTCGACTTCTCTCTAACCGAAGATGAAGAAAACAACACGATTGTCTTAAACTTGGAAGTGTACAGGTATTAAACAATGAGCTCAAACTCTCGACTGTTTCATTTATCAATACTATATAGATGATATTTTATTTGTATCTACCTATATTTGTGCTCGTAATAAAACAAGTTTATTTGAAGAGCTAATTTTGTTGAATAAAACTGAAATTTAAAGCTGCTGTAGAGATACAGGCCCACTAACTCTCTGGCTCATTCAGCTGTGTTTATGTCAAAGTTAGTACCTCCATTTGTGGTTTATTTCTTTGCTCTTTGTGTTTAGCTTTGTGTCTGTGGTTGTTTACTTGTTGTTTGCACAGAGGAGGCTCCTGAGAACCAGCGTCACGTTAATTTTATGTGTCAGCAGCACACCAATTGACTTGATTGGTGTAGAGCTGCAGTCACATCCAATCCAACTGATGTAAATGATTGTAAGAACTCTCTGGAAGTTCAAATTGGAGACTTAACAACCATCATGTCGGTAGTTTGAAACATTTAGAGACCTGGTTCAATCAGACTGCTGCTCTACAGCTCAGCCTCATGGCTCAAGCTGATCCATGTAGACTCCAGACACCACTACACCTGTGTGTCTTTATACAAAATGACCCGGACCTCTACCTCCACTCCTCTCACAGACACATGGACACCTCTTTGATCGACGTGGATGTTCAGCCAACATACGCCAGAGTCACCGTCAAAGGAAAGGTAAGCTGTGGGGATTTTAAGATTGGTTTATAACCTTTAGGATGAGCAACACTTCATTTTAAGTTTTTCCTCAGCGCTGTTTTGTCTGCACACTCTGAACTTTCCAACAAATGCATTAACTCAGGTTTTTTTTTAACATCCTAAAGGGCAGCAGCAGAGATTTAGACTCACTTCTTAAAGTTTATAGGTCAGAATGTTGCTGACTCATTTCTGATGCAGACCTCAACAGTGTCTAAGAATTTACCTTAAAGTCTTTAAAAAACAAAGAAAGAAACAAACAAAGAAAAAGCATTGCTCCTTTGTGCCATAATTCTGTCTGCTGACAGAAAATCATTCCGGAAAATTTGTTATATTTTAACCTGTGTTTCTTCAGGAAAAGTCCTCAGAGCTGCAGGCTCAGTTTCATTCCCCACACAGTCATACTGGAAGGTGGCCAGTTTAACCACAGACTGCTGCTGTCAGCCAGTGAAGGTCTTTGCTCAAGGGCACTGCGACATTAGCTGGCAAGGAATCCAGCCAGTTAAGGGATTCAAACCAAAGCCCAGATACTAAAGGGACAGTTCACCCCAAAATACAAAAAAACATATTTTTCCTCTTACCTGCAGCGCTGTTTGTCAGTTTAGATTGTTTTAATGTACGTTGCTGAGTGTTGGAGATATCAGCTGTAGAGATGTCTGCCTCCTCCCCAGGATAATGGAACGTCACTTGTGGTGCTCAGAGCGAGCCGAAGATGTGTTCAAGTGGGTTGGACATGTTTTAAGTTAAAGGTTCAGTGTGTTTGATTTAGGGAAATGTAGTGCCATCTAGTGGTGAGGATTGCAGACTGCTCGTTCGAGGCAAATTTGCGCCTGTTCACATCCACTTGTATTTGTCCGTTGACGACATAAGGGATTCGTGTTGGCTCCAAAATTAGTTTTCCGTGCAGTCGTAACAGCTTCACAGTGCTGAATAATTCAAGAGGTGGTAAAACAAAAGCAGTACTTTTGGCTAAAAGTCCTTCAGCTGCTCTTTTTATTAGTCTAAAATCTCAGTGCTCCTCTTTTATCTTCATGTTTTCACACTCTGCTTCCTACTATACTAATTTGTCAACAGTGCGGAGTGAGTCATTGATTACAGACTGCTGTGAATTCATGAAGATGATGCTTGCTGCTGAGTCGGGGGCAGAGAGAAAAGTGTGATGGATGAGGACTCTGATTTAGAGCAAATAAAAGGCTGTCAGAAGCTGCTGAATCACCAGACGTGTTTCTGACTCTGACATTCTGATACGTTTATGGAGAGAGTTTATTACACCTGCTGCAAAGTCATTTCCCGGCAGTGAACTTCAGACTTGCTTTTTTTCCCCCAAAATGTCAGCTGTCCGGGGAAAGACCGCCACGCTCTGTCTCTGGTAAATACAAAACTGATCATCCGAAGTGTTGATGTTAGATTAAATAAAATACAACCTAAGTTACCTGCCAGAAGTGGGAGATTCAGTGTCAGCAGAAGCTGAGTATTTATCTGGTGTCAGGCGTTCATTTCTCGCTCTGCATGAGATCTGCTGAAGTCTGACTGGTTTATTGTGAAGGGAGGCTCAGTCCTGCATGTCATCGTAAATACAGGTTACCTCTGGGGGCCAGATGCAGAACACTGTGTAGATTCACAACTAAAACTAAGACAGAAATATGCAATCACGCTCTTTTCGTCACACAGTGAATCAATACTTGTGTCCGCTGCACCACCTGTCAGCGTGAGGAACTGCGAAGAAGAAGTGCAGTTTTACTGATTGTGTTGAATCTTTTCTCCTACAGAGCAGCTGTCATTAGGCACAGCTGTGGCTTTTTATAGCGTCCCTACAACTAATTCATCACATCCAACTGTAACAGTCAACGTGGCAGAATCTTAATCATCATTATCAGTGTTGGACAAGTTACTCTCAAAATATAATACATTACATAACACTATTCATTTGAAAGTAATCAGTTACTTTACAGTATTACTCCCTGTGTGGACTTTTGTGATACTTTCACCGAAGTGACCTCAGAAGAACTGTTGTTGATTTTAAATGGATGAGGGTCATGTTGTTTCACAGAAGCTCCAGTTTATTACAGGTCATTTCAAATCCAGTGCTGCAGGTCTGAGCCATTCATGCATTCACATATAGTGGGTATCACTTTGTATTAAAATCCCCTGCTTATATTGCTAATAGCATGATGATAGAGAACAAATAAAATAGCCCCGACTGTTTAAAATAAATGAACAGCCTTGGACACAAGGAGGATTGGGCAGAGGATCAAAGTCTGATAATTATGAGATATAGCTAAATATTCGTGGGCCTATGACATGAAACACAATAAACAAATGCTGAGGTTAACACAACAAACAGAATGGCGTGTGATTATGTCACAAAGTAATACACCAGAGCTGGAAGACCCACCAGTCGGTTCCCGGTGTGCTGGTCAGCTACAGCAGCACCTGAGAGAGAGAGAGAGAGTTATGCTTAAGAACAGGACTGTGTGCTGGTGTTGCTCTACAGCTGTAGAGGATGTGAATGAGAACGCAGCCAACATACTAACATCACCCAGATGTGCCCATCACCAGGATGAGAAAAAAGGGACAGCTCCTTATCCCCGCTGCTTTCAAGCAGCTTTAGGATGCAAAAGCAGAAGAGGATACGGTGTAGATGTTGCAGGTATATTAATGGAAACACACCCAGATGTGCTGATCACCGGCACCTGTCTGTAATGTCTGTAATGACATGACAAGACACAACAACCTTTGGGGCATATTTTTTCTGGTGGCCCACTGGCGAATGTGGATCAGTGTGAATAGAATGAAAAATGAAAAACGATAAACAGTTTATTTTAGGATGGTAACACGTTACATGACATTATAAATGTTATAAGTAAGGGATAATGTAGAGCGAGCCGGTCACTATAGAGAAATAAACCCCGACAGGGTGATGTAGGACCCCTGACGCGAAGCAGAGGGGTCCTACATCACCCTGAAGGGGTTTATTTCTCTATAGTGACCGGCTCGCTCTACATTATCCCGCTTATTACACGGCTACTCACTAAAGAAATCAAAAGTTTGACAACAGAAAACAACAGAAAATTAACGATTTCTTGCCGCAGGTATAAACGTCTTTCTGCGGATTGATATGACAGGACGTGATTCGCCCGAGTCGATCAGAAGCGTCCTTAACAACGGTCTGCTATTCATAGCAACGGTCTGCTATTCAGAAATAACAGACCGTAGAATGTTGTAATTGACCAATCAGGATCGAGCATTTGACAATGCCGTGTAATAATAATACACAAAGTCTTGTTGGTAACGTGTTATATGCTGCTCATTATCAAAGGTCGACTCCAGCTGCATTCTTTTCCGGGTTTTTTAAATGGAAGCACCTACTTAGCCGTTAGCAAAAAGCAGTGACGTCGGTTAGAGTGCTGATAATAATAATAATAATAACTAAAAGGGATAGTTTGGATTTTTAGAAATGGGGTTATATGAGGTACTTATCAATAGACAGGGTATTACTGTAGATGTCAGTCAGTTTGGAGAAGCAGACTGGAGTACCACCACAGAAACCAAGTAATGTACTGCTGTGGACAGGGGCAGCAGCAGAACGTATTTTAGCTACCTAAAAAAATCTATATCAGTTTAACTGTACGCTATATGGAGAATATTTTCACTGCTTTACCCTGCTGTCAGAAGGCCCTTTCAGTGTGTCAGGTTTTCAGGTAATTAATACCTTAAAGGTATCAGCAGAAATAACCTGACATGTCTCCAGTCAAACCACACCTGCATTTGATTCTTTATGCACCAGGTGGTCTGGTGAAGTCAAGAATGGTGTATTTGATGGAGTTAGGCCACCAAAACATTCATTTTGGCTACCATTAAAACTTCAATTTAAAGCAGAGCCTCAATGAAACGCCGAGTCCGTTTACTATCCACGTTGTGGCTACAAAAAATGCCGGTCTCAATACAGCGACTGTTAAATCAGAAGAGACTAATTTCTTGAGTGAACGATAATGTATTACATAGTGTACAAAAAGATGAAGAGTTAAAAGTTATTTGGCAGTCAGACTCAATTGTAACGTGTATATTTAAGGGGAAGAGGTGCCATCGTTACATGGCTCTCAAAAACACTGGTCTGAAATCGTATGTTTGCACATGCTCACAGCGCATCTTTCTTTAATGCGTGGGCAGAGGCGTACACATGGTTGATGTTTGAGGTATTGTTTAACCAGCTGAGCCCAGGTGACCAGTCCGCCATACTCTCCTCAGCAACACCCAGGAAATGTGTGGTGGATTTTAATCTCCCACAAACAAACCACAGCAACCCTTAGCCTGAATAAACAGCTGTTTGTCCACACATAAATCTGAGAGGTGTAATCTTTTCCTTTTTTTTTGTTTCTGTTCCTGTTTCCTCCCTCGAGCAAACAAATTATAAACACAGAGCCCTGCAGGTTCGGAGTTCTTGAGCCCTCGCTGCCAGAGTCCTGAATGTCATGGCTCCACTTCAAACTGTTAGCGTATTTATGGATGGTTGTTATGCAGGGGTCAGCCTGATTGGACAGGTGGTGTGATTTACGCAGTGATACATCAACTCAGGCCTTTAAAATTCCTTCTAAATATCAACTCATTTAGAGGAGCAGGGGGAATTGGCTGTCGGACTCATCTGTGGGTGTGTATATCAAGTTAGCCACATCTAACAGCAGCAGCGTCTGCAGAGGAGTTAACAGGACAGAGTTTTCTTTCTTCTCTGCCTCCTGTTTGAACGGTCTCCCCTAAAGTCCCTCTCAGAATCAAATAAAAGTAGATTGAAAAATGAAAAAGTCTAATTTTACGCCCATTATTCCTCCCACGTGGATCATTTTGGTTTCCACAGGATTTCGCTGCCGGTGATTCATTGCTGCTGTTCTCAGTCGGAGCTATTCTGGTCACTCTCCCACGTCTTTTCTGGAAAGTGTACCTATAAAAAGGCCCGCTAATGATTAAAGTCATTTGACACACTGGGACAGCGGCGGTGCCAGATCAGCGCATTAATCTTGCTAATTAAAGTTGTGAATAATTTACTCTGCAGATATTTCAGATGGTCCTGCCTGCTGAAGTGAAGCCCGACAACTCGACAGCTCAGAGGTCCCAAACCACGGGACACCTGGTCCTCACTATGCCCAGGGTACGTACAGTTACACATCAGGCTGGAACACATGTAAACTGAGCCAGGTGCACAACATGCAGCCAGTGTGCTTTTTCCTTTTTTTAGGATGTCAATGAGTTTGTTAAAATACAAACTGAACTTTTAGCCACACTTGTAACGTGACGTTAAAGATAGTGATGTCAGGTGCTCCGACATTTAAAGGGACAGTTCATCCCCAGATCAAAAATATATAACCTGTAGTGCTGTTTTTCAGTTTAGGTTGTGTTGGTGTGAGTTGCTGAGTGTTGGAGATATCAGCTGTAGAGATGTCTGCCTTCTCTCCAAGATAATGGAACTAGACGGTACTTGGCTTGTGGTACTCCAAGTGCCAAAAAACCCCATTCTCCTCCTTTCAAACTACACCCGCCAACCGCATCACCTCGCAGATAAGAGCAGACGTCTCCTGCTAGCTCACTTAGCACCACTAAGCTAGCTAACATAACAGCTCAGTCGAGGAGGATGCTATTAATATTTACATCTCGTGCTGTCACCATGGACTGTATAAAATAATGGACATAGCCATTTTGAAGCCTCGACTCTGGATTTTGGGTGTTACCATGTTGGATTTTTGGAGCCAGAAGTGAGCAAATTTGGACAAGCGGCTGGAGATGACCCAATGCTGCCTTGGTTAGTATGGTTCATTCACAGCTATGGTTAACTGTGATAATGCTAATGCTAATTTTGGCGGGTGAAAACGGGCTTTAAACCATTAAACAAAATGTATTTACCGCAAGAACTGAACTACCGACCCGTAAGAGGATCGACAAGCCTTTTCTTATCTTTAGTCAGCTAAAAACACACTGTAATAGCAACAACTACAGCTGCACCTACATTCTGTAAATCAGGGGTTACACCATGATTAGGTAACCTAACCAACAATGTCGCCATGGTAAAGACTTATCAACAGATAGCCATGCCTGTTATTATGTGTAACTTAAAGACTTAAAAAAAATTGAATGGATAAGTTCAGGCTGTTCTCACAAATTTTTTGTCTGTTTTCCTACGAAAAGCAATGCACCCAAAATCGTACTTATCCTGTGCACTTTGAAAGTCTGTGCTCATGTGACCGATGCACCGATGGCAGTAAAGAAGGAAGCCGTCTAAAGCACTGGTAAGGAGGTAAGTAAGGGTGGTGGATGGGTCACAGAAAAAAGACTTTCACCCGGGACTTTCCCCTGGAGTCGTGTGTTCGGATCAGTGTGAGCTTTGAGTCATTTTAAGGCACATTCCCACCATGTTTCTTTTCCTAAACCTAACCTCTGTAACTTTACATTAATTACTTAACTGTACGTTAAGGATGTAACGTTGTTCATGGGGAGCATATTTGTAGAATATCATAAGAACCATTACATGAAAACACATCGATGAGTTAGATAGAAATTCACCCCCTGTTCAGTTGTCATAAATGCTGAAAATAATGATAGAGACCAAAACTGTTTTTTCTACCAGGCTGTAAACATGTGTGTTTCTGCTGTAAAGTTGGACATTTTACGACTGGGGTCTATGGGGATTGAGTCACTCTTGGAGCCAGCCTCAAGTGGACATTAGAGGAACTGCAGTTTTTGGCATTTAAGCATCTGCTTCATTTTTCAGCTGCTTTCCTGTCACCAGCATGGCCTCTTGTTCATGAGTAGATGCACGCTTCCCTCTGCATGGTGTCGTCTAGTTCCACTACATTGGAGAGAAGGCAGACATCTCTACAGATATCCTATATCTCCAACACTTTGCAACTCACACCTAAACAATCTAGGTCTCTACTACTATTTCTTATATGAGGTGCCTCCCTGGCCTAGAGGTTAAAACAAAGACCGTCAAGCTCTGTGCTGCAGTTCCTCACTGCTAAACACTCCGACTGTGAGTTAAGATAGGTATGCTTTTAGTTAACATGACACTCAGAGATAAAATTATTGTAAGTCATATTATGTAAAACCCTCCCACAGTTTTAAACTAGGTCATGGGTGTGCCGTATTGTATTCTCACATGACCTGTATTTATCCAGGAATATATGGTTTTGCTGTGCGTTCATGAGTTTTTTGGAAGTTTAGTGTTTTGTTGGTGACTTTGTCTCCTGTAGGGGGCGATGTCTGAAAAGAAAATCGCATTAGGACCTATGATGTAAAACCTGATAATTCTCTTTGAAGAAAACTTTAGAGATCTTGTTAACTTTGTCAAATTACGACTTTCCTGATGAACTTCAGGCTGTTTTCTGTGATTGTTGTTTACTAACAAGGATCAGACATTTTGTGCTCTGAGGTTTAATGAAGGAATTCTTTATGGTGTCTATAAAGAGACACAGGTGCTGATACTGCACAGTCAGAGCTGCTAGTATTAATTCTCCATATGGCCTCCGAAACATCCTGCACCAGAGCGCTAGTAAACAGTTCAGAAATGAGACGTCGAGTAAACACGTTTCTTCCTCTGATGTGTCTTTTTAGGCTGAAGGTGAAATCAAAGTGACAAAGACCGTCCCACGTCGGCCCAGGGCGAGTCAGAGCAGATGCAGCAGCTCGCCTGAGGGCAATAAGAGGTAAAGATATTCTCTGCACCCACTGCAGCTGCTAACCTGATGATAGATGTTCTTATAATGTGTGCACAGGAAGGACAATTAACATGTTGGCTTCATACACACTCAGCAGCTTCTAAAGCTCATTCCAAAGCTGTTATGATGGTAGTCATGTCTACCTCCCATGGTTACTTCTTTTTTTATTCCTCATTTTGTTGTTTTTTTTCTTACTTCAATGCAATATTTTTGACAATGGAAGCATGTAAATATAAAAAGAAATCATATAACAATTAAAACTTACAAGAACACACATAAAACAATAAACATAAAGACTTAAACCCCACAATAAGAAACAAAGATGTCCAGTGATAGAAGAATAACACAAAGGGTCTGATGCCAAAAGTACAATAATACAAATATATGTATTGGAACAAGCTTTTCATTTCCATCAACATCTTACAGCCCTTAATAAGAGAGTTAACCATCTTGCAAATCTTTAAAACTAATCAGTCACAGTAAACATCATGTCTGCTTTTAAGTGACCTTGTGGTGAGTTAATAATGCAGGTATACATGCAGATTGATTTGAAAAGTCTCTGCTGTTTTTCCTCCCTCCACTACTGTAACTTGTAAGTTTAAAGTCTCTGCACATTGATTTTAATACTGTGTGGGAAATAATGGAAACCAACAACCACCTGGAGGAAGGGAAAACGTGTTTCCACAATCAAATACATGATTAAAGCCTCCTACAGACTGTGAGATTTTAGTAATCTTTTAAGTTTAGTGCGGCTACACTGTGCGACATGGATCTAATAAACTGGATGTATGATGATGCAGACTGTACGGTGACAGTGCCGACTGAATCACAGACGTACAATCCAATGGCTTCCCATACCAAGTGCACAAGAATGCTGCACAGGTTATTACTTCTCCAACTGTGAAACACAACATAGAGGGTCATTTTATTAAATAACCTTAAGCTTTGTGGGCACTATATACTGCGATGTGTGTGTGTGTGTGTGTAGTCACGTTTCCATTACCCCTAGAAATGCGCAAAACCTAAATATCCCAATAAAAAACTGGTAATAGAAACACCTATATTTTGAAAATCCTCTCAAATATCGCTAAAACATTTTTACGCTCTCATGAGGTGGTTTTTCAGACGTGTCGATATGAAAGTGTATCGCAAAAGTCTAAGTGAAACACTTCTTTCACATTTACACGTCACCGGACTCAACGGACATGATGTAGGGGGTCAGTTCCCTTCGAGGAAGATGGCGCAGTATGTGTGGACAGAGGAGGAGACAGAGTTATTATTAACAGTTATTCGTGATAAAAATGTCACAGTGTCCTGAGACGCATAACGCTTTCGGCCATCTTCCTCAAAGTGAAGTCTCGCGGGACAGACGAGAATTTACGAGAATTACGGCTAGTTCACAAAACACCGTTCAATGGAAACACCTGCAAGTAGCATTTGAACTTTGTCGAAATTTCAGAGATATCGCTTTTATTTTGCGAACAACTGTAATGGAAACACGACTTATGATGCTAGCTGCTAGGTTGCTCACCTGACAGCTACAACTCTGCCGCCATCTCCTTCCATGCCTTGTCCTTCTTTACGTGATCATGTTAAGAGCTGGAGGACACGTCATACAGGCAAGGCTTCTGCTGCCGCAACTCCACAAGGTTTTCCTTTCTGCTGGAATCCTACACATTTCTTTTAGCTTGTTTTGCCTCCATGGCGAGTTGCTATCCGTTCGTTTGTTTGGGATTAGCGCCAGTCGTCATTTCATGCTGCATTTCTGTTGGTTGGTTTGTAGATGTAGGTGGTAACAGCAGTCACACAGTGAGACAGTCATCCCAAATTTCTGACACTGTCAGAATTTTACTGTCAATGGCCATCCTTGAACCTCTCGCTGTGCGATGTAGGACCACCATTTTAGAGTCACGACCAAAGATATTGCTACGTTTCTTTCACGCTGGTCATCTTTGGTCTGGGACCGCCCAATATCACACAGTGTTTACCGCGCTTAATACTCTACAGCTATGATAGCAGCTTAGTGACACTTAACTTAGACACAGTTAATCTGAACGTTAACAAAAGCATGCTAACATACTGACATTGCACTTCCATGAAGTTGGCAGATCTGCAAAAACACAGATTAAAAATATGCTCATAGGCTCTTCCTGGTTGATTCACCCATATTATCAGTAAAGTGCCTTTTAACATGCTGCTATTCAGCAGGTATGATGTTTACCTTCATCGCCATTTTAATTTAGCCTGTTAGCATGCTAGCATTAGCTAATCTGCACAGGCAAACAAAGCACAGCTGAAGCGGGAATGTATTTGTGTTAGTTTGCAGATATTTGGTCGTAAAGCTAAGTCTTGGACAATTTCAAATTTGGTCTGATTTTGGTGCTTGAGAAGAAGTCAATGGATCACAAAAGTCAGGATTCATCATCAGGTGACCAATCAACAGCTGTTGAGATATTTCACTCTGTGATGAGCTGTGGATGGAGAACTGCAGACGGGAATCTAAAGACACTACATTCTTATTTTGGCTGATGTTAATCTGTCTTAAAATCTTACATTGCAACTGAAATGAGATTATATAAGACAAAAAAAAGGTTTCTCTTTGTTTCACAATTGTTCTTTTCTGTATCACTGTCTGTAACAGTGATGCAGAACAACCCCATATCCTGTACTGGGACCAATATCTTGTACTGGGAAATGGGTCAAATTCAAGAATAGACATGAATCCTCATCCAAAAAATAAAAAATAATGAAATAAAAAAAATCTGATAACAGCAGCTAGAGCCTGAATGCCTGAGGCTTGGACTAAACCCCACAGTAAAAGCTGAGTAGTGTACTGTATGTGAGAATCTTCCTTCCAGTGTGATGTTGCAGCTCTGGTCAAGGTTATCTGTGGCAAGTCTACGGTCATTAGCAGGGAGAGTGCTATCATCAACACGGCTGATAAACTGAATCATGCACAGCGTTTAATATACAACAGGCATCTGTAATTAGGACAACAGGGACCTGATAAGCCAGAGGCGCTTAAGTATGTGTGTATTCAACTCAAGGCCAAACAAAGACTAACACCGCGGCCAACCGAGACTAACACTCGACTGATAAATTCATACAAACACACAGAGACCACGCAGCTGCCTGCAGGCCACAGCTCTGCTGCTAGTCGCTCTTTATGCCTCATTAATATTGCAAACTTAGTATTTATGACTATTTTATCTTCTGTTATCACCAGACACATAAATATGACAGTATTTGTACTACTTGGCAAAAATCCAACAGTACCTTACTTTTACTGTGAGTTTTAAGGTCTCTTTTACACCGGTAGTGTCGTTCACAGTTGGCAGATGTGTGCACTTTTGTGTAACTTTTTTATTATCCTGAATTTACTAAGATGGGGAAAAAAGAGCAGAAATCAGGAAGATGTTTAAAAAAAACAATGGAAATATTAGGGGGGAAAATATTTTGTTGTATTTACTCAATATAAACTCATACACAAGGGAAAGTGGGACTAAAGGCCTGTCTCAAATACAAGCCTGTTTCACATGCCATGACCGCTATTGGACTTGCGGCCTTGGGGCCAACTGTGGTCCGCCAATCAGCTCTAAATAAATACAATTAAAAACCTAAAGAAGAAAAAAAATTAAGCCAATACTGGACATTTTGCCACGTGGCCTAATTGCTTCTCACCCCCAACCTGCCAGCTGGTATGAAACTCATGTTTTCTTTAAAGGAAAAGAAAAGAAAAGAAGAGAAACATTAATCAGAACCACTGTAAAAATAGAAATTATCTTTGGAGTTTCAAATTTCAGACGCTCGTGGAACGCATCAATGAATGCTTCCATGTTCAAACAAAACCAAACCTAAGATTAAAGTAGTGAAATTTTACCTCCTGTGACCCTGTGTCCTCACAAGAGGACATTGCATTTTGGGTTTGCTGCACCTTATACTTCATCCTGCTTAATTTAGACCTGTTGTCCTCATTCGGGGAGACTTTTTGTGCCATCTAGTGGAAGGAAAAGCCCAATACACTAATCCATGTAAAAACAAGATGGCAGCCATCTCTGCCCAGTCGGTCCCAGCCAATCCGACGCAAAAGTGGACAAAAGCTGACTAAAGTTTATGGTTGAAACTTGTCCATTAATGCGTTATACCATTTGTTGTTTGATATGTCGCACAAGTGTCACCAATTTCAGCAGGAGTAACAAGCTAAGACGCTGTTCATTAGGAAGTGCTCATTTGAGGACATTGGGACTTTATTATTAGATTATTGCAGCGTATCACAGAGGCAGACTAGATGTGACAGACTGTGCCTTCACCAAGGAAAATTTATACAGAGTTGCAAAACAAACAAATCAAGTTTTTAAAATTATGTTGCATTATTTGCAATTTTGTTTTTGCCCAGCCATGTTCAGGAATTGAAATGAACAGTTATGAACCATTTTAAATTTGAACAGTGACCGCTAACTTGTAGAGTTATGAAACATTGATCAAATGTTGCACTGTTTGTAGTTTTGTTTTTGCTCAGCCATGTTCAGGCATTGAAATAAACTGTTTTATACTTTATTAAACACTTATGACTATTAGAAATAAACCCAATGTCCTCATATGAGGACATCATTTAAGAAAAAAAAAAAAAAAAAATACTCACTGTCCAAAGACAAAAGCTTGTTTTTTAATACTTGTGAGGTCCTATTAATCCCAAATTTCTAGGGGAAATTAAAAATGCTTACCAAAATCTCAAAATTACTTTATTCTACATGTCTTGTTTAAAATTTTGCCAAAAAATTTACTATTTGCACTGATCAGGTCCTGTAAAAAACATTAAAGTCTGTGCTCGACTCGGCTGAGACCAAAAAAGTCATTGAACCTTTGACCAAACTGCGGGCTGTTTACACAGAGGCGAGGATAAGGAAGTTTTAGCAGAAGGTGTAAAAATGTAAATCATATGTGCAAATTGCATTGCAGTGAAATAAAAGTTTTGGAAATGTGGTGGCATATTGTGTCAAGTGTACTGACCCCAGAGCGCTTATAGAAATGTGGCCCGTGAAGATGTAGTTGAATAGCCCTGGTATACTGTGGATGTTATTTATTGTAAATAGGTGAAACCATGCAACAAGCACCTTTAACTTTAAAATCTGTTGGGCAGACTACTCTGATTGCAGTGGAAACTTCATCCAGATAAACATACAGACAGGGCATACTGTGTTTTCATGACTCAACACTAACATAAAATATTTAGAGTACCTCCTCCTCTGTGGAGTAGACTGAACCATGACGACCGGCTCACTGAGGTTTAGTTCAGGTTACTTTAGAGCTCAGCAGCTTTTCCTCTTAATGACCACATTAGTCTGCAGTGCTGTTTGACTGAGCTCTGTTTCTTCTCCTTGCCTGGAGGTGCGCTCGTCACCGCACTGTCATCATTACCATTTTATGACGGCGAGCTGCTTCTTGTCCTTCAGCTGGCCCCATCAAACACAGTAAAGAGCCCCAGTGCGATCCTGTACGCTCAAATTAAACATTCGATAAAATTGCTATGCTGCTCCGGCTCCACGGCAAGGTGACAGGTGAGCAGCACGGCTGGCTGCAGAGTTATTGCACCATTTAGACATGATTAGGGGCGCCCTTTGACCTCAGGCGTACCCACAGATTCTATATTCAGCCTCTGGCATGCATGGAAATGGATCTGAAGGTCATGATTGGGTTTGAAATGGATTTGCTTGATGACACAAGGCAGGGCAATGTGTAAATTGTATCATGGAATGAAAGATCAAATGTTATCTAAAACCCACAGCTCATGTGGCCTGTGATAATATCCCAAGTGGTTTCGAAAGGTTAGACAGAGGTCAGGGTCATCTGTACTGTACGTTTAAGTCAGCAGGCTTACAATTCCTGCAGCACTGTGATCCAGAGGTACTCTGCAGGTTTAAACACGTGAGTACTCACACTGCAGCTCATAATTATCTAAGCAATTCATCTGTTTGTTTGTTTTTCTACATGGAATAATTTAATCGATGAATCATCAAGCCTGAAAAACCAGAAAATACTGAAAAATTTCCATTAACGCTTCCAGGAACTGAAGGTGATGTCTTTAAATGTCCTGTTTTGTTTCAACAAACAGTTCAAAGCCCAAATAAATAAATAAATCCATCAGCAGATTCAAAACAGAGAAAAGCAGAAAATTCTGACATTGAAGAAGCTAAAACTTTACCACTGATCAGCCAATCAATCAATCAATCAACCTGTTTAGCACTGATCATAACTATTAAAGGGATAGTTTAGATCTTTTGAAGTGGGGTTGTATGGGGTACTTATCCACAGACACTGTCTCACATACAGTAGGTATCAGTCAGCACGCCCCCACTTTGGAGAAGCAGGCTGGAGTCTGAAATGGAAGCCAAATAATGTACTGCTGTGGACGGGTCAGAAACAAAACGTATTTTAGCCACAAAAATATCAATGTCAGTATATGTGTATGCTGTATTTAGGATATTTTAACTGCTGCTTATTGCTGTCTGTGATTTCCAACAGGACAATAAAGCTGATTTAACATCGTTGAACACAGCAGCTGCTGGTCTACCGCTGCCTCGAACAGTTATTTTGTTGATATTATTGTGTGACTTTGGTGTTTTACAAGGTTAGTTTAGATTGACAAAAGTCACACAATAACACAAACTAACAAACTGATGGAAATAGCAGTAGACCAGCAGCTCCTGTGTTCAGTGAGCTAAAATTACTGTTTTTCTCAGTGGAGTCTGGTGGCTTTGACAAAAGCATAGATAGAGAACTGAAGCTGTTAGCGGCTTCCCCTTTGGATTGGGCTGTCTGACGGGAAGGTCAAGCAGTGAAAATACTCTCAATATAATGTACACTTTAGCTGATATTGATTTTTTTTTTAGGTGGCTAAAATATGTTTTGTTGCTGACCCCCATTTACAGCAGTACACCACTTAGCTTCTGTGTCGGCACCCACTGACAGTTGGTAATACACTAACAATAGATAAGTGCTCTATACAACCCCACTTAAAAAAATCCCCTTTAACTCAAAACACTTGAAGCAAACTTATAGTAACAGTATATATAGATGTACGAATGAACTGAAAATACAAATTCTCATAATGCTTTTAGTTCATGCTTTACTATTATGTAATAGAGATACAATTATGACAAACTAAACTCTTCTTCAGCCAAAACAACTGATCAATTATCAAAATAGGTGCTAGTTAATTTTCTGTCCATCAACTTATTGATTACTTATTGACTAACTGTTTGGCTCTGCCTCTGCTTCTTCATGTCACTGTGTTTTCAAAGCTCAGCTAAAATAAGGTTCTTTGAGTTATTTTAAAGAAATGGAATATATTATTAATTAGAATGTTTTGATTAGTGTATAATCACCTGAAATCAAGAAACATTTTGTTTTCGCTACCTCAGAATGAGCTGTTCATGTTTACAGCGGGTCCTTGTCCATGACGCCCGCCATGTTGTTTCTACAGTAGTTTAGAACAGACAAACCAAACACTGGCTCCACATAGGGCCATTTTGAGTTGGCCACTGTAGTTCTCCTACAGACTTTGCACATGGCTTTCATTTAGTTGTTTCTTGAACCTCACCGATGCCAGTAAATCCTACACACTAGACCTCTGAATACAAACATAAATCGTGATCAACAGCACATTTTCAGTTTAGTCTGAACTGAAGAAGCCTCTTGGATGAGCGCTGAAACGTCTCCAAGACACTCCAGTGAGTCCAGTTGCCTGTGATGTAGCACTTGGAATTACTGAGACCTGGATGACTGAGAATCGTCACCAACAGTTGCACACTTTGCATATTTTTGGGCTTTCAAAGCCTCTTTAGGGCCGCGGAAAGACAAGGGCCGGTGTTACAACCTCTGCAGTTAGGTTGTAATAATGCATGAGTCATCTTTACCCATGATAAATTGACCCAGTGATCGTGTCCCTCGGGGCTCATTTGATTATCTTTGTGTACAACAGAATAACCGTAGTGTCAACCCCTGACCCCCCCACCCTCCTCCCTCCCCACCTCCTGACCCCTGCATCAGCCAGGCTGCAAACTTTACAACAAATGACTTTATCAATATTGCACCATGTGCAGTTATCAGTCTCCAGCTCTCTCATTATAACGCGCTCTCTGTCTGATAATAACGTGTGAGTGGCAGAGACTTTGCTCCTCTGTTGACGGTCCACAGACCTCATTACCTGTGAGATATGATGACCAGCGGGCTTTTGCCTTCAGTGACCTATTACAGGGAGCCATTTTGGACTTTTAACCAAGGAGGACATTAGTAGAGGAGCCCCACACTAATGACTCCATCCATCTCGCATAGAGGAGTGCTGACGATTAGGTTTACCTGCCGGTTACCAAGATGAGTGTTGAAGCTAAACTTAGACCAGGCTCCAAGATGTCCTCAATCTTTAACCCCCCCTCTGTTACACCATCTGATCTTAATAAACTCAAGATTAATTTAGCTCCCTTATAGCGACGTCTGGTAAAGAGCATTTTTATGAACAGTATATATATATAAGTCAAAACTGGATCTTAATTACATGACTAAGGATGACAGTGACTGAGATCAGACAAAATAAAAGAAGCCGCCAGTCACACCTGAAGCTGCTCTGCTTTGAGAAACATAAACATGTTTTTCTACAAATCCTTTTTTCATTTAAAGATATCCTCTGCAGGATTTTCCTGATAAACAATATATAGACTCATACAGATGTAGCTCCTTTCATTTGTCACTTACGACCCACTACAAGTGTCTGGAGGTGTTTTTATCTGCAGAGACTCTGCCCTCTGCCTGGACTCTCTTAGTTTAATCCTATTTTGCTGTGTTGTGGATGTTCCTGAGCACAGAGCACAGGAGAGGTCACGACTTCATATACCATGAGCAGCATGCATCCAAGAGGAGGCTACGACACATTGTGGACACAGTGCCAAAAAAATGCAAATACAGTGAGGTGGAACGCCAAGGTGACAAAGCTCGTGCCAAAACGAGTGTGAACCTGGGGTTGGCTTTCACTTTCAGTTCTGCTTGCGATACTGTTTACAAACAGCAAGTGGCATTTCCTGCACAGATTACCTTTACAAACTTCCTTTAAAAAGTTTTTTAAACACAAAAAATGAGAAGCTTGAAATACTTCATTGAAACCAGGAAGTACCTGATGAAAGGAGAAACAAGATTACGAATCTGATTTTAGCTGCCAACTTAAGGAACATGATGTTTTCGATACTCTGTGCAAAGGGCACTTGTTTTAAAGATATTTGGCATTAGGTTTTTATTTGACAGCTGGTAGTGAAAGTGGCAGACAGGAAACGAGAGACTGGTTAGGTTGTGGCTATATAATATTCTTCTTAATCATGTAGCTAGGAGGGTGGCCCATGAACACATTTTGATATGAATCAAAAATAATTTAGGTTTAGTAACCTCCTCAACCTCCTCCTTTTTTAATTTATGCTAACAAACCAAAGAACCACAGACTGTTAATGTTGAAAAAATGTCTTAAAATGAAAGAGAAGCAGCAAAAACAGTGTGCTTTGAATTGTCTATCCATCCATCCATTTTCAACTGCTTATCCAGGGCTGGGTCACGGGGGCAGCAGGCTGAGCATAGTACTCCAGATGCCCCTCCCCTCAGCAGCACCTTCCATCTCCTCCTGGGCGATTACTTTTTTAAAAATAATATATATAATTTTTTTTATTATAATTTCAATGTCTGCTCCTCAGATTTCATCTCAAAAGGTCATTGCACTTTGAAAAGGTGCACTTGCATTATTATTCTATTATTTTATCATGATATCAGTGATTATAATGTAATGGATTATAATGTAATGGTGTTACTGGTCCGGCCCACATGAGATCAAATTGGGCTGCATGTGGCCCATAAACCAAAATGAGTTTGACACCCTGACTTAAACAGTTAGTCAAATAATCTACTTGACATTTAACAGAAAATCAGTTAACTAATTGTAGGTGTGACTAGTTACTGCTCCTGATGAACTGATGGCATCTTGATGGAAGTCTCTGTCACCAGATTATGAATGTGCGTGAACAGGTAAATGCTGACTTGTTAAATGTTGTTTAGCACCTTGAGTGGACGCTTAGATTAGAAAAGCTCTGTAGGAATGTAATTAATTAATATCAGATGTAATAATGCTAATGCTAAAAAAAGAGGATGCCACCTTGGACGTTCTGAGCATTTTTCTCTGTTTTCAACCTGGCTCCAGACCTACATAAACAAACATCAGTTATAAGATAATATCAGCCAATAACATCTCATTCTGTGTGTAATATTGCTATTCAATCTACAGTTTAAAGAAAAAAGCTTCTTTGCCTCAGTCTCCTTGTGACATAAATGCATGTAGACGATGTAGTCGATGGGTGGAAGCTCAGGGGACAATCAGGAAGGGCGACTGATAAAAAGAGAGGAGTATCGTCACATCTCTCCATCCGGCCATGCAGAACATGACATCAACCATCTCCGAGTCCAAGTGACTTGTTTAGTCTGGCTCTTATCTAAATGTGAATCACTGCTCTCCAAACCTAATCCAGTGTGGATCGGTGGCTGCAGACACTAAACAGAACCTGCTGATGTTGTTACTGCAGCCGATTACAACTCAATTACTGCGGGACCCCATCACTGAGCTGAGTGATAACCTTACAGCAGCTTAGTCATGATAAAAGCTTAGTCACAGTTATCTGCCTGCAGACATGCATGAGACCTGCTCTTACATTAGCATTGAGTTGATTCAGCGCTCAGGTCATGTCCTCTGTGTTTTACAGGCAGAAGTTGTAGGTTTCAGGAATGAAAGGTGACGGGGTTACGTTCTACGGTTAAAAACTTAAAGAGTTGTAAAGTAGAATAATGTATTTCAGTTCTGTTAATGTCATGCATCCCTCTTCAACAGTCATGGGCTTGGTTTGGCTTGGCTTGGCTTGGTGTGGTTTGGTTTGGTTTGGTTTGGTTTGGGCCGTCAGCCCAACCCAGCAGGGATTTGCATTTCCATTACAACAGGGCTACCTGCCTGAAGATGTGTCTTTACCTGATGATGGCTTGTCTTGGGTGATGACGTTTAAAAGTCCCCTGTTACTTGCTGCCTGTGTTTTTCCACAGCAGGGCAGGTAGGAGAGGTTTACCTGTTGGAGGTGAGCTGTTTGCAGAGGTGCCTGCTGTCTGCAGCTCTTCATCAACATCTCACTGTGGCTGTTTCTGCTTTCACTCTTCCTCCCTGCTGTTTTATTAGACTTGCCTTAATTGAAGAAAAGCCGCTAACAAAGTTCTGCTAATTCAGCGGTAAACACATTTCATTTCCTGTAGATTCTCCAAAATAAAAGTCCCCCATTTTTTGTCATGTAAAAACTTTTATTGTGAAGCAGCAAAATAAGGAAATGTTGAGTTTTCGAGCAGCAGCTTCACACAACTTCTAATCTGGCTGATAGTGAACATCAAACAGCAAAATAAAGCAGATATCTAAAGTACAAACAGGACTCAGGAGAGAAGCTAACCTCCAAACCAGAGATTCAGTGAGAATCTACAAAAGTACTGTGAGCTGAACACAGAGACTTTTAGAAACGCCTTTCTCTCTGGTCTCCTGCAGACAGACTGAGTAGATTCTTGCAACACATGCTTGTTTGAGGGGGAGAAGCAGAGTTGTCGAGGGTTGGCTGTGGTCAGTGAGAGGTCCCCGCTAAACGCTTGAGGGTGGGCAGCACGGCTTTTGGATCCACTCCAGAGGAGGTCCTTCTCTTGCACAGCTCGGCGTGACACGGCGCATCTAAACTGATAATAAAAATGCAAATCAGGGCATCATGGTTTGACTTGGCACGGCCAAAAGTGACAGTGGAAAAGGCCCAATAGACAATGTCAGGTGACTCACGGTTCTACAGCTCAGAGGAACATGAAAGTTTTCCGGTTGAGTCAGCAGCACAAAATAAAATACATGGGTCTCTGATTAAAAAAATAAATCAAATCAACAAGCAAACACAAGTTGAAATTCACCGGCTACAAGGATTAGTCGAGCAACAGAAAATGAATTAGCATCAGTTTTGAGAATCAAGTCAAAGCCTCAGCTTTTCCAATGTGACAATTGGCTGTTTATCTTAATTCACATCTGGTCATATTAGTTGAAAGTTTACTGGTGGATCGTCTCATGAAATGAATCATCTCATTCGAGGTGGTCCAACACAAAACATACAATACTCCATGTTCACAATAAACTGAATATATTTGAGTTTTGGACTGTTGGTTTGACAAAATAAGACATCTGATGACATCACCTCAGGTTCTGGGGCATTGTGGGGAACGTTTCTTACTAATAACTGACATTTTATAGACCAGGTGAGAAGTTAAGCTCTTTGCAGCAGGACATTCCTTCACAAAAACCATTTCATTTAATAAAACCTGCAGAAAATATAATAAATCACATACTCAGTAATTAAAATATGAACAATCTGAATAGTTTAAACCTTTTTGGTGACTTTCCTTTGATGTCTGGTTGGTGTTTAAGGAACTTCAACTCAGGACCTTAGTATTTCTATGATCTCAGCTGTGGCCCTGAGTGTTTCTAATGAGGACATTTCACTCGTCCTCCTGTTTTTCACCTGTTTTTTTTTTTCCAAATACAAACTGCAGCAGCACTTAAAACGCTGTTTGGACATCTTGTCTGTTCCACTAAACATATCCATTCTAAAAATAGACGCTCGCCTCTTTCTCTATCAGCAGGAAAATTACTTTCCCATTTTCTCCCGCCGAGCTGGTAATTTTCCTGCTGCAGAATGAGTTCACTGCAGTGAATGAAGTCCAGACTCAAAGTACCATTGTGCTTACAGTACAGTATATGTCCTCTGGCAGCTTTATTCCCTTCTCAATAAACAAGTGTCAGAAAGCACAGAGTAATGAAGTGGCTCCTCCTCCTGCGTCCTGCTGCTGTTTGTCAGCGGCTCTGCAGGAGATTAAATTATAATTGCCACGCACTTCCTGGAAAATCAGCACATTTCATTTATATCGTCTCGCCTTTGGAGACTTATACCTAAAGTATATTTACACCACAGCCTTTAGGCTGGTTTAAAAAGAAATCTCTCTTGAAGTTGACTGCTTGACTAGTTGTGCAGACAGTTGACAAACAAACTTTTTTCAGGTTTCAGGTTTTAGATAGAGACAGTTATTTTACATTCAAAGACCAAATAAAAACCTGTTGTTGAAATGTCAGTTTCATGTCATTGCTGCGGCGGTTGTGATTGTCCCTCATCTATTATTAGATAATTAGCTACTCAGGACACTGACTTGCTCTCTAGCGCCACCATGAGATTCAAAATGTTACGATACAAGCAATATTGTAAATGATGTGATACAAAGTTAGGCTTATGTTCATCAGGGTGTTCAGGTAGCTCAGTGAGTGGGATTCATACCAGACAACTCAAGCAGTTCAGTTTAGTTGTACATCGCGGGTTGGGCCGGTGTAAAAAATTTCGAACTGGTTTGATATTAAGCTGGAAACCAGACTGAACCGGTATACCAAATTTTACCAGGTGTTGCCGCTCCTGAGTGGAACAAGACACCATGTCCCAACAGCAAACGAGCAGCTATCACGTCTCATGACATCAGAGCCCAATCAAGTAAATATACACTTGTGTTTTTCCTGTATATAAACCATGTGCCTATCAACTGTTTGCTCGAGATCAGACTGGAGACGTAATCACTTAAAAGATGAGTAAGTAGCCTATTTGCTATTATCCTACATTCGTAATGTTGCTTTTGAAACAGAAAACACATTTTGTATTAAGATATTTAATGGAAATGACAAATTATAGTGAGTACAGTGAGTAGCCTAGCTTGTTATTAGCAATGGTCATTAACCATTCACCAGAAACTTTCAGCTTCCTTTCTCCAGCCTTTACCGTTTGGTGTGCCTTGGGCACAAATGTTTGAAACCACTGTTGTAGATCATTCCTCATCTTAACTTCATGATTCAGCCGTTCCTCGTCCAATGAGGCGCTCTTACAGCCAGCAACAGATATAAATAGAAACCCAAAAGTTCAGCTTACAGCAGCAGTGCTGCACTGCTTGCAGTTATTTAGGACACTTCTTTCGTCAGCTTTAAATCCAAAATGTTGCCATATTGGTGCAGTATTAGTTTTGTGGCCATGTCTCGTCTCATCATCCCCAAAACACATGAACTTTGTTGTAAACAAACACAGTGTGTGCCGCTCTGCCCCTCCCACCTCCTGAAATGTGATCTCCTTCATGTTTCCAACACCGGCCTCGGCTCACAGCCGGTCAGACACTAGTGGCTCCATCAATCCGTTTATAAACATAATATTATGTTGATCACATTTCATATTGCTTATGATTAATGCAATACATGTTGGACTGCTGTGACACCATCAGCACTGGTTGCTGATGTAGACTACTTTTTAATTTGCTAGGTTCAGCTGGTTTTGCTGGATGTCGACCCAAACTCTCATCACACCCCTCTCACTCCTCTCTCCTCTCTGTATCTAAACTGTCATCTGTACACTAACACTGAAAATGCCAAACCTCCAGTCTGTCACTGTCACATATCTTCCATGGTTACGTTGATATTATCTCAGGATACACAAACACACTTTCAGCGATCAGAAAAATCCCCAGAGGTGATTTTAAAACCATTCACCACTCACGGCTCCTCTGGCTGTGCGACAGGGGACCTGTGGTTTCACTGTTATACATTGATTAATTAGTTTTTGGAATTACTTGATTGTTGTGGGATGGAAGTGATGAGCTCAGAGGAGGACTGGGATCCATTTGGTTTAATGGTAACAGATTGTGGTGGTAAAATTGACCATCATCCCCCTGGAGACAAATTTATGAATGTTGGAACACGTCACGCTGCAAAACATGTCCATTTATCTCAGCTTTTAAAGCAATTGATTAAAAGTTCAAACGATGACATCTTTCGACTCGTCCATCTCAAGAGAGTTCTTTTGGTTGTGTTTTGCAGTTAAGTGGATTTCAAGACAGAGAGAGAAAAATGAATTGTTAAGGCCATTGGTTGTTTTGATTTAATGTGTTCTTGGACATATGTAAGTCATTACATAACAAGGCTGATCAGTGTTTGAACCCACAACACCATCAGTTACAAGTTACATGTTCAAATTGTTTAAGCAGCAAAAAGAAAAATTATATTTATTATACTATATTCAAAATAAAATCAAGCAAAAAAAGTAGAAGAGCTAGGTATCGTAACATTTTTTGATACAAGTATTAATCGAGTTGCAACCTCCAGGGCTGAAGAAATGAGCGCCTAAAGTGGGAGTTATACCTCTGTGTCGACCCAAAGCCTACACTGTAACCTACGCCAAGTTCCTTCCCAAAACTGTAACTACACATTGCGGTGACGCAGACCTCCTGTCTATTTTTGTAAACCGAAAACTGGCAAATTATTATAAGATTATTTATTATTGAATGCACGGTCCAAAGTGGCATTTTTCTCTGATCTTGTAAAAACTTTAACATGAAACATATCGAGATCAGCATCTTTTTGCAGAGTGCTTTCATCAGATATTCATGACATGACAAACATCTTCTAACAGAATCCCAAAGAGAATTCATGTCCCTCTGAGATATCAAACATACTGTATGAGACATCTGGTAATTTGTTTTTTTCACAGCTCGACAGGAGCCTGATAAACATAGGTATGAGGCTTTATGTAATATAGCACCTAAACTGGAATGCATATATGCACAGTCATATTTATAGTCTGCACATCCTGTGCTGTACCGTTTAACCATATTTCACATATATATCAGGTCCCATATTGACCTTTTACAGTCACATTTAATCTTGACGTCTCTGCACCAACATTACCATGACGTATTCTACTGTGACATTAAAGTCATTCTCATTTGGTGTCTGTTTAAACCTGACCCCTGTGTCCCTTCAGTGATTATCATGTGTTAATTAAATCAGGTTAGATAGACAGTAACTATTAACAGATTTAGTGTTCCTGTGGGGAATTAAATGGGTTCATGCAGGATGTGGCTCATGTTCAGATTTTATTTGATTTGTTTACCAAGGCCACTAAAACTGCTTGTTTCTGATTGGCTGGCTAGTGTCTGTGTAAGCACACATGGAGATGTACCAGTACAGCACCAGTTTACCCTCTGCTCTAAATCAGAGCTCATGGTGTTTTTTGTAAAGAGAAACATGGAGCATCAAAGTTCATTCTAGATTTTGGAAATAGTAGTGCATCTTGAACGGAGAAGCACTCAGATATTTTATTTATTTACCATTGATTAGCTGATATATTATTATTATTATTTTTATAATTACAGTCTGAAAAGTTACTGAAGTGGTCAATAAATACAGTACGGTAAAAAGTTTTATGTTTGCCTCCAAAAAGTAGTAAAGTAAAGTACAGTAGAAAGTAGGAAATACTCAATTAAAAGTACAAGTACCTCAGAATAGTACTCAAGTACAATACTTGTACAGGACAGTACTTACAGAATGTACTTAGTTATCAGGACTCTCAAATGTATCTCAGGGTGCTAATCTGTAGACAGACTGTTAATTAAGTTTTTTAAATGATTATTATGATGATTATTTTGTCAGTTAAAAAAACTAAAGTTTGCATTCAGTGTTTTTCATCATAAAATTGTGACTCTCATCAAACATGCCCAACACACACAAAACAAAGAACTGCTCATCAGACGTTGCACCGTAGCACCACTAGTGCTCAAAAACCCATTCAGTGTACCTTAAAAGTACAGGTAACCATGGCAACAACACTGAAGCTGTAGGCTGTTTTACCAGTTAATTCCCAACATGGGTTAAACCGACTAGTTTTATAACTCTTCTTCTTTAGTTTTGGGAAGTGAGCATAATCAGTGCACAGTGATAACTCCACAGTGTCTCTGTTTAGACTAATGATCACTTCACTGATTACTTTCAGAGACTTGTTTTGCTTACTTAAGTCATAAAAGAAGAGGACAGTGTTATTGTCTCTGACTTGTTTCATGTCCTGATGTTTTCACAGAGGAAACAATGTCCCTGAGAGGCTGGAAGTAGACCCCAGCAAGCACACAGCCATAGACCTTGCCAACATCGTACCGCGCCAGGGCACCAAAGAAGGTCCACTGGAAACATCCCAGCTGGCTCCACCTACAACAACAGGTCACAGCAGCTTCTCTGACGGGTTTGTGGACGACCCTGATGTCCCCCCACTGGTGTAAGACTTTAGGAAATAACACTGACCGCTAAGGATGCCTTGTTCCTGAGGTCTGTGATACTGTAGCATTCCAAGTAAAAGATGCACATGACTGTAGAACTTGGAGTGGTTGTATTAAACAAATAATCTGCCTCCTCAGACCTTTAGGGGGTAAAAACGCTGAATCAGACTCTCTGCCCTCCAAAATCTGTCAAAATTAAGTGACACATCAACTAAATCTCTAATGGCAGTAACACTGTGAGTTCTAGAGATAATAACCAGCTGTTTTAATAGTGTAACAAATCAGCAAGGCTTTTACTGACCCTTTAGATAACTTTGTGTTTCCTGTCACAGCTCACTAAAAGAGTCAAGCTTCCACTAAATTTCCACCCTGACACCCGTGAGAAAGAAAATCAGTTTACTTATTTTCAGTATTTATATACTGCTCCATACAGAGAAACAATATTACTGTTAAAGATCTTGAACCTAATATATTTCACATGTATAGTGATTTATTGTTGCGGAAAAATATCCTAAAATGCAACCAAAGGTTCTGAATTCCAGCCAATAAAAGAGGATTTTGTATTAAATTCACAATGAAAAATGTGGAAGATTCCTATTAATTATCATCCTTGATGAACAACATGGACAAAGGCTTGAATACTTCATCACTGTTATGGACAGTTTGATTCAGACATTTGATTCCGAGCCTGAAGTCGCTGTTTTTACTGAAAACTTTCAATAGACAACCAGTAATGAAAAGATGACAGAACAAAAGGAGAGACACAGACGAGGAATGACATGAAACAAAAGTCCCCTGCCGGATATGAACTGGGGGCTTTGTGGTTTATGGCGGCTTTAAAGGGATAGTTCAGATCTTTTGAAGTGGGGTTGCACGAGGTAATCATCCATAGTCAGTGTATTACCTACAGTAGATGAATTGCCAACATAGAAGTTAAGCAATGTACTGTTGTGGACAGGGGCAGCAAGTAGGGATGCACGATAATATCGGCACGTCATCAGTATCAGCTGATAGTGGCTTCAAAATGAACTATCAGGATCGGCCAACATGCTTTTTTTTTTAAATTTTGGCCAATGAATGAACATTACATAAACTAAAAAGCATTCTGTTTTATGTCTTCATCTGCTGGTGGGCCGTCACCATAAGAGTATGCATGTATAATATGATGTTAATTTAACTACAGAAGAGACTTGATGATCACTAAAATTAGGTGGAGAAAAAAGTTGATATATCAGTATTGGTTATTGGCCAGATAAGTTGTTATACATCGGCATATCGGATAAAAAATCCAATGTCGTGCACCCCTAGCAGCAACAAAATGTATTTCAGCCATCTAAAAATTTCACTAGCAGTTTAGGTGTACGCTATAGACTCATGAATCATTATGACGTTGCATTAACAGCAACAATCACTTCTGGGTAGACAATTGGCAGTTGGTTTAAATTGCGGAAATCAGCAAACTTCATTTCTGTTGTCATTTTCAGATGTAGCTTTTACATTTTAAAGTATATACTTAAACATGGAGGTCCGACCTATCTGACGTTTCTGCTGTGCTTATTTTATGTACTTTATTGCTCTAGTAGCATCTTTGATGAACCAAATCTACTAAACAATGCACTGCTGCGGACAGGGCTGCAGCAAAACATATTTTAGCCAACCACAAAAATCATTATCGGTTTAAGTGTTTGCTATATTTGAATATTTGCTCCACATTAGCTTACACACTAACCAATCAAGGCTGCAGTAGACCAGCAACTCCAGTGTTCAGCAAAGTAAAATTACTGTTTATGTTAATAGAGTCTGGTGAGATATTTGAGATAATGGCTTCAGTTCCCCGTCAGAAAAGGCTGCCTGTCAGTGAGGTAAACGGGTAAAAACATTCTAAATACAGCATACACTTAAACTGATGTAGACTTTTTAGGTGGATCTGTTTTTAGGTGGCGCTGTTCGATTTTATGTTCGTGAAGCGGGGGTTGTCGCCCCAGAAGTTATTGCAGCCTAAATAAACATTGGGATTTGGTCTATATTGAAAATGTTTTCATTGCTTTACCTTGCTGTCAGACAACCCGCTCCAGCTGGGAAGCCATTAATGGCGTCTGTTCTCTATCAATGCTCTCGTCAAAGCCACCAGACTCCATTTTCAAAAACAGTAATATGACCACAGGAGCTGCTGGTCTACTGCTGCCTCAGTACACTTTGCCTCAGCTTGTTAATTTCATTTAGGAGAGACAGAAGAATGAAGTAAAGATGATGTTGAATACTAATATGAGGGTACAGATTAAGATGATTTGTGCTGATTAGGATTCAACAGAAGTATTTGGTACTTTGACACCAGAGGGAGATATTTAATGATTGACAGACATCTGAGCAGCACCAAGATAAGCTGAAGAGCAGCTGATGACCCAATCAACAGCCCCGGACAGTAGTGACAGCTAGAGATGGAAGGTGAGCATGTGTGCAAGGACTGAATGTCAGGGTGAGGGGGGAAAATTACAGCCTGAACATGAAAAGTATTGTCTTCCTGACTGAACCTTTGCTAGAGCTTCATGTGTGTTATTGTGTGACTTTGGTGGATCCAGTCTCACCCTTTGAAACACCAAAGTCACACAATAAAAAAACAAAATGGATGGAGGCAGCGGTAGACCAGCAGCTCCTGTGGTCAGTGATGTTAAACCACCATTTTTCTGAGTGGAGTCTGACTTTGAAGAGAGTGACCTAACAGTTTCAGTTCCCTGTCAGAAATCAGTGTCTGACAGCAAAGTAAAGAGGAGAATATATTCTAAATGCAGCTTACAATGAAAATGATCATGATTTTTTTTTTTCAGGTGGCTAAAATATGTTTTGTTGCTGACCCTGTCGAGCAGTGCAGTACATTGCTTAGCTTCAGTGTCGGACTCCTGTCTGCTTCTCCAAATAAGGGCGTGCCAACTGTCATCTACTGTATGTAATACACTGACTATGGATACGTACCTCAAACAACTCCGCTTCAAAAGATCTGAACTATCCCTTTAACCTTGACCACCTTAACTTCCGTATTAAAAATATGTAAATGAAAGACAAATTATAATTACATGTCGAACTCTGCAGGGCTGATTAGATATTCATAAGAGCCTTGTGTTGGTGTTTAGATGTTGATGAGTCATGAGGTGTACTTGTGCTGTTCCTGAAAACAAAATGAATGTTATTCTTATTGAACTGACCCGTGGTCCATGACCCTTTAGCCTCTTTAAACTCTGATGGATATCTTTTTCCAAGAACAGATAAAAAGCTTCAGGGAGAAAATAAATGTTGTTTTTCTTTGTTACTTTTTGCACATGTTTGGTTTTTACCCTGTGAACTGCAGCTGGAAGGGCAACGCTGCAGAGAGCAGGAAAATCAATCAGCCCGGTTTTTCTGCCTTGCCTGTGGCCCATTTGTGTGTTTCGGAAGCCGTTGTTCTTTGCCCTGTTGTGTTTCCTTTTTTCTTGTGATGCTCCTCCCGAGCGCCCTCCTCAAAGCTCAGAAACCGATATTCTGCCAGACTTTGATCAGAGAGGCCCAGAGGACACAGGTCCAAACATATTTTGAAGCTTGCTCATCCTCTCCTTGAAACTCCACTGGAGTCTCCTTGCTCTTTACTTTCCTCTGAGCTGTCACCCGAAAAGCGTGGAGGTCATGACTCCATCCTCTCCTCCCTCCTCCCCGAGCAGCTCTGAGTGCCGTTGCAGCCGCAGCGCCTTGAGAGATTATTTTGGCTGTGGACCATTTTTCCTCCTGACAGCTCCACTCTTCTCTTATCATCCCAGCGTTCTATATTTGGACTGCGTGGCTCGTATCATCCAGGAGATTTTGATGTTTGTGGTTGTTTGTTGCTTGAAAAACAGCTTGTCCAGAAATAGTATATATATCCAATCGTTGTCCAGATTTATACATTTAGATTTCAGTCTGAGGATTTATGTATCAGGGATGCACTGTAGCCTTGGTGCAGTATCAGTACTGTGGTTTTATATTTGATCAGTGAGCAGATTTGGTTCCAGCTCAGTCCTGGCATCACACAGGACTAAACTGAGACTACTGAGCAACTGCAGTTATGTGCAACACACACCAGCTACATCACACAGTTAACATTAAACATGTTAACATATTTAAATGTACGTCTTTCTATATTATCTGTGCCTGGCAACTATGGCTCCCGAACAGCTGTTAGATGTTGGGAGGAATTTCTGACACGTCAGCAGAGCCAATCAGATTCAATCTGATCTCAATCAATCGTACCAAACTGTACCCTGCTAGTTTATTGGTGCTGCTAACTTGCTGCCTCGTGTTTGTGTTGACTGCCCCGTTTTTGCATAAATTGACTTTTAAGCTCTTTTTAGGACGTCTGTCTCTACATATCCATATCTATATATTGAAATCTTTCTGATGAATCTTTATTGACAATGTCAATAAAATGGTGTAGGAATGAATCCTAAAATAACCAAAATAAATTAGCATTTTAGCACTCCTGGTTCCCTCGTCTTTAAGTCAGTGGATTTTTTGAATGGGTTTTTGGTTAGAAGAACACAAGCTTCACATTTTGTTCTGCTACATAAAATATGTCAGTAAATAAAAAAAGGTGGTTGCTAATAAGTGACTACAGAACGTCATTACACTGAACACGGCTTTACAGCTTTGCTCTGGTGTCGATAGTTAATAGCCTAACATTAACCTTTACTTCTGGTGTTTGCATTTAGGCTTCAAAAATCTGAAAAGTGGTGTTCATTTTGATGATCTTGCTGAACAAATATCAATGTGATTTTTCAAAGAGCTCTGATCAGGCCCATAAACTCAGGCCCAATCCTACATCGACCCACACAGTTTCTGTGTTAGACCAACCCAAGCCCGAACAATGGCAGCAGTTTTGGGCCTGAGTCCGATTTAAAACCCGAAGTTCTGTTTAAAAAATATATTCTGTTTTGTATATTATAATACATATATTTTTCTTATTAAAACATTTATTACAAATTAAGGGTTTATGTGTTTCCTCGCACCACTTCGCCTTCTTCTGGTGCGGAGAGGTGCAGAGAGTAGGATTTGCCCCTTGGTGCAACTAGTGCACACAGTGGTCAACGGTGATACAGAACGCAGATGATGATCACTGCTCTCTGCTGCATGTTGCACATCTCTCCCACTGCTGATAACCCCCCCAGTTCTCCACTGTATTGCACAGTTGTTCTTTCTCTCAGTATCAGTCCCGTCTTTCTGTCTCTTTCCCTCATGATTCAGTCCATTAAAATGCCGGCCATTTACGCACAAGAACTGCCAGTTTCATTTTAAAAAAAAATGCTCAAGGAAATAATGAGAAATAACAGCCCGGCCCGGGCAGAGAATCAGAGCTCTAATTCTTCTGGATCCTGGGCTGCATCTGAATCCTATCAGTTGAAGCCTGCACCACCCACCTGACGTGCATCACACACAGAGGAAGAAGTCGAGTTGCTGAAGCCAGAATGTACCAGTCTGAGAGAAATTTAGTTTAAATTGCTGCTTGTCTGCTTTGTTTTGATATATATCACACACCACTGGTATATGGCCTTTTATACATGATCACTTGTCACGAGCCTGAGATAGAGGCTGTGCCACTTTGAGTGGTTCTGCTCTGATTTTACATCTCCTGCTACTCCTTAAGATTGAAACTGAACCTCATTTGTGACGTGATTTGTGTCCATGACATACTCTGGAAAAGACCCATGACTGACAATTCTTATGAAGAGGTCTGAAGTAAAGAATTCACAAACTGCGTATGCTCGGTTCTTAGTTTTGTTTTCCCTGGCACTTTCCAGCTACCTGGTCCTTGTTGTTGATGCAAACCTACGCAGCCCGTCCTCATCCCCAGGTCGTCAAAAGCTGACGCTTTGTCACTCCCCTCGGCCTGTGATATCAACGCCAAAGGCACCTTTTAGCGCCTTTATGAGATGCTTAAAGGCTTTTAACTAACGGAGCACAACATGAAACTGAGAGCAGTGCTCTGTTAGTTTAAATGTAAATGTGCAAAAAAAATATTTCGTCCTCCCCCAAAAAATAAAAAATCATGAAAAATAATCATAATCTAATATTGATGAGTCTATTAAAATTTTGGCCGTAATTGTGCAGCACTATTTTACATGTTACTTTAAATTTTAATTCACTGCAGCTTAAGTTATTGCTTAAATATCTGTACAGCTGTCGCTGAAACAATAAACATGGTGCCAGTCAACCAGAGTCAGGATGAGCAAAGCGCAAGCTTCGATATGATGCTGGGAAACCACTGAACCATTAAACCACAGTGACAAAATGGTCCCAGAGAGATGATAAATAAGAGTTAAATGAATTGTTAAATATCACTAATGAAGCATTTCTCTCTGATTGCAAATTGAGCGTCGTCTGCATATTTCAAATGCCAGTGTTGACGTGTGGTCGGTCTCATTATAGTCAAAGAACGGATTCAGTTTAATGCACAACATGTGTTATCTGTACAGCCACATGACAGTCCAGGAAGATTATTTATAATAATTAATGAGGCAGAGCAGAAGTCTGTGCTGCCAACAGACCACTGATCAGCTTCTACAGCCAACTTCCTGAGCTCAGATCTAGGTCAGAGTAATAATTATTGTTCTTTGCTCCTTGAAAATTGTAAAACTGTCATATTTCAGTGTTTAAACGTCAGCATTAAAACCTTCCTTTATGTGCCAGATGTGAAGTGAAGGCAGTGATGGGTTGGATGGAAGCAACTTTTCTCCCAATTTTTATGTCTCAACCTGTAAAACTTTAAAAACCCAAAAGCTTAAGTAAAATCAGGAATGAAATGTGATTGCATTGGTCATTTCACCCTGTCTTTGGGACTGTGGTGTTCTTTCAGTCTAACCTGTACATTTAGTTGTGGGAAGCCAAATGGTGATTAATTCTAGATTAATTGGGCAGTACTAATGTAAAGTATGTTAAAAGATAGATGTGTGGTGGAGTATCACAACCCTGACCTTTAAGTAAGACAATTAAAAGGGTTGTAGTTCCTTCGTGAATGCACTTCAGACTGGGGTTAACTTTATTAAATCAGCTGCTCTGCATCTGACACATTCAGGTTTCACAAGTTAGCTTAACCCTTTAAAACCTGGAAAGACATCACTTTTCTTTTTCTGCTTTCAGACACCTGACGCAGATATTTAAACTTTTGAACCCTCCCTGAGCAGTGTGATTTTTTTACAAAAGCAAGGGGAAAAGCAATGGGCAACTTGGTAGGAAATGCCCCACAAATTGCAAAAAATTAGAAAATTATTTTTAAAAAACTACAGAAAAATAGCAAGTGAATACCTATATTTAGAATTATTGTTATTTCATATATAAAATCATGGTGCAAAATTATTCTTATTTTTAAGCACTTACCAGGTAATTTCCTTTTTTTATTTATTTGTTTTTAAGTTTTTTTTCCTATTTTTTCTCTTTTCTCTCTTTTTTTTTTTACTAATTTTCTTAAAAAAATATATTTTTTTAAAAATCTATTTATGTTTTTGTTCGTTGCCTTCTTCCCATGTTTTTGGATGAAATCAAGCCAGTTTGCTCAGGTTTTAAAGGGTTAAAGGAACACCTCACCCCCAAATGCTTATTTGTATATCAAGTCCTCACCCTGTGTTACCTTGAATTCTTGAAAAAAAAATATTGCTTTTTTTTTTTTCTCCTGCCACTGTAGTGAACGAAGAATCCCAAAACAGAGACAATTCTTGATGAATTGAAGTAAACGGGGGCCGCGTTTAACAACATCAGAACTATATCAAAACATCTGCTCTCACACAACTTGTGCAGTATGATCCAAGTCTCATTTATCCAATTGTACTCTCAGAACATCCGAAACACATGCAGTTTCACTAAACCTTTACGGTTTAAAACACTTAGCATGAACAGTATCATGTATTGAGGAGTAGCAGGACTTTTCTCGGTTTTTGGATTCTTCGTTCACGGTGGAGGCATACAAGGAAAAAAAAAAGTTTTCCTTAAGAATTCAATATAATGCAGGGTTAGTAATTGATATACGAATGATCTTTTAAGCATGAAGTATTCCTTTAATGTCAGACTTCTTATTTAAATTTACAATGTCTACAATGTCTCATCGTTAGCTAGACTGTTTAAACCTGTCATTTTTTGGGGCAGCTGTGGCGAAGGAGGTAGAGCAGGTCGTCCACTAATTGGAAGATTGCTGGCTCGATTCCTGGCTCCTCCAGTCTGCATGGTGAAGTATCCTTGGGTAAGATACTGAACCCCAAATTGCTTCTTGATGGCTGTTCCATGGGAGTGTGAGTGCCTTTAAGGCACACTGAGTGGTCAGAAGACTGAAAAGTGTACGTCCATTTACCATTTCTTGAGGGGGGAAAACATTTACTTCTATGGCCTTTTACCATCATGTGAACTCATCACAGTCATCTCAGTCTATCTCTGTAAACACGGAAAAAAAACTCTTTCCTGTTTAATCAAAGCGAAGGAGATCAGATCCAGACTGCAGCAAGAATTCAGAGTCAGATTTTTGTTTCCTCTGTGATTAAATCCAGAGACACAAAAAACTCTGAACCACCTGCTGCCTCGACACTCCGTTATCTGTTTCTTATCTGTGCAGGCTGCATCGCTGCCTCATTGATTTTTGTCTGTTGCCATGACAGCGGATGGTCCCACTAGTTTTGAATATGCTGGTCAGACAGATCTGACTCGTAACTTTCCTGTTCCCTCTTTTCTCTCCTCCGTTACTCAGATAAACCTGACGCTGATGATGGAGCCTTTGGGTCCTCTGGTTGAGATATTTTTATCTGCTTTTCATACTTCCTTTTTTTAAATCTCATTTTTTTGCCCTGTAAAACACAAAAAGCTTTATATTTTTGCTGTGGTTACAGTTTCAGCACCCTTCTCTGCAAAACATGAGTGCTTTTGTTTTGCAGCTCAGAGAAGCAGGGTTGTACTCTTGTATCCCATCACAAACTGTTTCTAAGAGTAATAATATTAATATATTTAATAGGTATTTTTATTCTACTCATCTGGTTGATCATTGGAAGCTGCCGTCAGGCTTCATAATTTCTCATCTCGTTGGTTGGTTTTGGTTTAAAGCATCACAAAGCAGACGGGATGGTAAACATGAGCTCGCTGTGTGCAGTTTACTGTCATGACTTTACAGGATTTCTGGGTTTTGAAGTTCAAACAGTGTTTGTGATCTATGAAGTTGCCTGAGTTGCTCAGCATTGCTTTTGAGGGAAGAAGAAATCACTTTTTTTCACAGGCTGGGTGGTTATTTCTGTCCAATCATTACTGTCAGTGATGAAAGGTTCCCTCACTAAATTCAGTGCTAAGATCAGATGTAGGGGTTATGAGAGGCAACACAGACCACAAAGCCAGCATGTCAGCAGTCCAGTGATCAGACCAGCTGTAATTAAATCCACTGTTTTATTAAAATAATCTGTCTGTTGTGAATGCCATTAAATTTGATACACTTATCTCCTCATTATACTCTGACTGTCTGTGTTTACCTTTATAATGCTGCAGGCATTTCTTTGTTTTTGTTTTAGGCTGCTGTCAGACCTGTCGTTGTCTCCTTTGGTCTGAATCAGGGACTAATTTTGTTTCGAAGTTGTATAATCACCTAGAGTTAGTTCATGTTCTCATGGCAGCATTTACAAGTGGACCAGATCAAATGCCTTGTGCAAGAAAGCTGCTCTTGATTGGTCAGAATTTCCATGTGGGAATAATCCAGGAAGTAAAAAAAATGTCTTCAAGATAAACGTGACCCTTTCTAATGTCACAATGGAGGGACAACTACGCAGGTTGATTTTAGCGCTGCTCATCGTGGACTATATTGCTGTCATTGTTCATTTGAGTCAAAGCATACAGTTTGAAAACGAGGCGCGGCTCCAACTAGAAAACAATGTTTTGATGCATTGGATGTGCTGAATGTGCATATTAAGGCAGTACAGGAGGAGGCGCACATTAATAATCCTCCAGGACTGTAACATGCTCATGTTTAACCCAAACAATGTGTCATGTGACTGCAGTTGGTTAAGATCCAGGTCGGAACACGTTCTCACCACAAACCAACCGCACCAGAGTTCCTTTGGAACCAGACTGAGACCACCTCTTCAAGAAGGTCTGATTGATTGCTGTGTTCACACCTGCCCAAACGAAGCGCAGTGAGGGGGCAAACAAACTTGAGTTTGACTGAACCAAACCAAACGGGGCAGGTGTGAAAGTTGGTTGATGGATCATTTAATTTCGACAGTGTGACCTATCTGTGGATTTTCTATCAAACTTCCTGACTGCTCTACCTGCTTTATGATAGCCCAGTTTTTCAGTGATGGAACTGGTTCAGAAATTGATAAAAAAAAAAAAAAATTGCCACGCTAACACTGTGGCTCCAAAGATGGCGATGTCAGCATGTTGTTTGGTCGCTTGATCCAACACTTTTTTGTCCAGACTGAAATGTCTAAATTATCTGATTGATTGCCCTGAAATGTGGTTCAGATGTTCATACCCCCCCCCATCACCCCTTAACTTGTCATCTACCACCATCAGCAGGTCAACATTTCAATGTGTCCAGTAGTTTGGTTTATGACCTACAGAGCTGATGACATGCCCATCTGCCTCAGCTGAACTCTGTGGTTAGTGCTAATTAGCAAATGCCAGCATGCTAATATGAAAAACTGACAGTGTCTCAAATCTCATACCTCTGTACTAAACACTTAATATTTTGAGTGCACAGGTGCACTATGAGTTTCTGTGTTGCCAGATCTTGCAAGAGTGGGTTGCTGAGACACAGACACATCTTGAACTTAGTTAACTTTCTCCTGATTTATATGTCTGAAAAATTTACAGTCACAATTTTTGGAAGATACGTGGCTTGTAAAAACTGGGCCTAAAATTTACTTTGACTGTGGGGCCAAAGAATTGATCATTATCTGTACTCACATTCACTTTTCCAACCATTAGTCTCCTAAAGAGGCGGGACAGTGATGAAACCCACGTCGCAGATAATCAATCTAAAGTGGTCTGTCTCGATTTATCAACGGTCTCAGACGTTACCACAGAAGTCAGGAGGAAACAAGCGGGCTAATGCTGGTGATGTGACATTAGGCTAACTCCTTTAGATGTAGCTTGCTAACATTAGCTAACTTAAAATTTGATGATACATAATGTAATGCCCCCCCGAGGATCGTGACCCTCAGCACCATCTTTTATCCATCTTCAATATTTGGTTTTCTTTTCAACATGAATAACCGTAAAGGAAAAAGTTTCAACGAGGTTCTGCTGAAACTCGCTCAACTGTTGTTAGAGCACCGACTGAAAAAAACGCTGGAAATCTGGGGGGCGCCATTTTGCTCAAACCCTGTTGTGCCTGAGAGAAGCCTCATAGAGCTGCTTTTCTGGGAAGTATTTCTAAAAGAACATTTCTCATGAAACTAATTTGCTGTGTTAAGTAACACTCAGCTGGACATTTAATACATTCATCTTTCGTTGGCTTGAACTCATGATGTTCTGAAAATGGTTCTAAATGCAACACTTGTCTGTTTACTTCACGAGAAACCAGAAAACTTATCGAACTTGAAAGAAGGGCTGATCTTTAGATTATGAGATTTTGAGGTAGAGGTTGTAAAAATATAAAAAACTTTAACCATGTCACTGCATAATTCTACATTATGGTTTGTCAAGTCCAATAACGTATCAGCATATACGAGGAGGATCCACTCAGGTCTTGTTTTTGTGACCTCTGACCTCTGAAGTGTGTCCTCCACAGTAGCGTTAACAGAACTGTCTGCGTGATGAATAGTTCAGCTGCTCTGTGCTTCCTGTACATGTGGCTCTGCCCCGGGGGCTGATGGGAGGTTTTCGAGCCTCTGTGGCCTGGTATCAATGTCAGCATGTGTTGTGCTGTTCAGGCAAATGACAAACAGTAAAACCTGCGAGTCCTGCCAGCTTTAAATCTGAGGTAGCTGCAGCTCGGCTTAATTAACGCCATACCGACACTCTGCAGGGTTACATCCTCCGAGGACGCGGCGCGGCTGCACGCAGAGCACAGAAATTATGTTGAGAAGATTGGATCCCTGCTGGGGATGAAAATTCAGATTGGATGTTTGATTCTCACTCGCAGTATAAAGCAGAATCAAAGGGACACTTCAAGGATTGATGGGAAGGAAATCCAAAGACATTTTGTTTCCTGAGTGGTTTTCCTTTTTTCTCCAGACTCTTCATCTTCCCTCTCTCCCTCCTTCCCCTTCTGGGATGAATTATTTAGCCGTTCTCTTCAGAGTAACCCCCCTCTCTCTCTCTCTGTATCTCTCCCTGTATCTCTGCTGGGCCAGGCGTCCTGTGCTGCAGCCAAGGACAGATGCAGAGCTGTGATGGGCGGCTCGCTCTGCAGCATCGTGTAAAGAAAGAGCCAATAAGAAACATTTTATCTCTGTGAATGTCAAAGCTGTGGAATCGCAGAGAGCCACCGCATGGCTTTGATATTTTTATATTCTTTAACTCTTCTTGATACAAAATGTTGTGCTTGTGAGTTCCTGTATATGTAATCAAAGTGATCAGTTGTCTCCTCTTACGGACATTTTTGGGGTCCACGGGTCCTCATTACCACCACACACCTGCAGTCATGTTTCTAAGCGACAACTATGTGAGACAAATTAGATTTCTGAGCTAGTTTTGACTGGAAACTGTTCATTGAGTAAATCTCCAGGGTGTCTGCATGTCATGAGACTGTTTCCATAAATGGTCTACAGCAGGGGCTGTGATAGTCAGACACTGTGGCCCCCTCCCCCTCATCAAAATGAAGACATCACATTGGGACATTCGCAGCCTCAGTAATATCAAAAAACACTTTGGGGTTGTAAACAGGAAGTGTAATGAATTTGTGAATTGTTCCTCTTGGCTACAACTTGAGACCTGTTTTGGTTGTTTTTCTAATGCCTCCACACCCACAATAGCTGCGATCAGAGGCATTATGTTTTCAGGTTGTTAGTGTATACGTCTGTCCCATTCTTGTGAACACGCTTATGGAATTTCATTAAAATTTGGGCACAAACGTCCGCTTGGACTCAAGGATGAATTGATTAGATTTTGGTGGTCAAAGGTCCCATTTTTGTGAACTCGATATCTCAAGACGCCTTGACGAAATTCCTTCGAATTTGGCACAAACACCCACTTGGACTCAAAAATGAACTGATTAGAATTGAAGGTCAAAGATCAAGGTAATTGTGACCTTGTGTCCATGTCATTCTTGTGAAACTGATATCTCAAGAAGGCCTTGAGGGCATTTCTTCAAATTTGGAATAAACATCCACTCTGAGTCAAGAATGAACTGATTTAGAATTCAGTGGTCAAAGGTCACTGTGATCTGGTTTGTCCCATTCTTGTGAATCTCAAAAACACCTTGAAAGAATTTCTTCAAATTTGGCACAAACGTTAACTGAGACTCAACAATGAACTGATTAGATTCAGTTCACTGTGGTTTTGTGGATCATTATAACCTCAGAAAACATGTTTTAATTCATGTTTTAGCCTGTCTTTGTTTACCATGAAAAGTCTGCCAAATGAGCTGTTACCAGTTTTTTGCAGTGTGCTAATGGCCGTACTAACAGCTGTCTCTGGATTACTTTTATACTGATGAAAACCTAAAAACATGATGATTCTCAGGGGAGTTCTGAAGTGTCTTTTTCCCATGGTTTCTAAGCAGATCATGGACTTTTGTTTGTGATGGAAATTTTGAGTGTCAGTCACACTGAATCTTAAAATGTGTTCCACGTCTGTGTGTTCAGATTTGACTAAGTTATGACTCAGACAAAAAGTATAATGTTCAACTCCATGAGCTGACAAACAGCTCATGGAGTTCAGCTCCAACAGTGTTGGTGAGCAGCCAAATCAGGGGCCAGACTATAAAAGCTAACTTCCTTTTTCTATTTAAAAACATCTGCAGGCACCTGTCCCCTTCACCTCACTCACTCATCATCTGCCTCATCTTTGCCTCATGTCTCTCCAGTCGTACTTCAGCTCCTCTGCGCCTTCCTGAAAAGATGTCTTATAGTTTGAAAACTTCTATCCATAGTGAAACAGTGATTCATGACTTAAATGAGCTGTTGGTGTTTCTTTGTGCTTGAAGCCATACTTCAGACTTGGTCTTTTGGTTGATCAGCAGTGGTTTGATCGGTTTTTGGTAGGGATGCATGATAATATCGGCATGTCAAAATGAACTATTCGTATCGGCCAACATAATTTTTCTCATTTAGCGCAATGAATGAATATTACATACATTGAAAAGTATTCTATTTCATGTCTCCATCTGCTGGTGAGTATGCATGCATAATATGTGAACTCCTCTACAGAGAAGATGTGATGATCACTGAAATCAGGTGGAGAAAAACTGATATATCGATATGGATATCGAATATTGGCCAAAAATCCAGTATCTTTCATCCCTAGTTTTTGATAATCAGAGCGTTCTAATCTACTTTTTTTTTAGCATTTTGTGTTCTGTGGTGCCAGAAAGAGTTGGACAAAGGTTCTCTTTAACAAAAATCATACAAACTATCACACAAAAACTGTAAACTGTAGGACAGCAATTAGACTACATCTCACCCTGTATTGGGTACAAGTATCTGCCCTGAAGTGCAGTACTTGAGTAAAGGCATTTAGTTACTTTCTATCTCATTTGCACACCCAGAATTTGGACGCTGGAATAAAATAGCAAACAGAAAATGTAGCGGTCTGTATAGTCAGTGACTTCCGACACAGCCCAGGACGCTGGTGCTGAACTACAGAGCTGCTCCCTCTTTTCTAGACGCCACGATCAAACTTGTCACTCCCAGGACCCTGTGGTCATTCATCCAGCTGAACCATGGTAAAATGAACTCTCCACTTAGGTCAGGACATCACACTGGCTGCCCCTCCTGCACTACAATCTGAAAACAACCATTCCAGTCTGCACCCTCACCCTCAGTGCCGGAGCTCAGGCTCAATACAGGAAAACATCTTGAACAGAGTCGGTCATGTGATGTTTGATCCTGAGGTGCAGGTGTTTCAGCCTGCTTCACACCCTCCAGTCACATTTAATCAGAACAATCAATCACTGTCTTCAAGCCGTACTGACGTCAAATCCAACATGAACGCATTGGATGCATCATAAAAGCTGCTTGCTGAGCGATCTTTACACGTGACCCCTGACAGCTCAGTCCTTCACACCTCAACGTCTGCGTGAGACAGAAACTAAGACTGTTAAGAAAATCAATAATCAATGCTGCCCCAGAAGTGCCCTCGTTTGCAACACATGGATAAAAACATCACAATTATGGCAAAAATGCATCTGCAGCTTTTGAGAATTGATTAGGTACAAAAGATTTCTGATATCAGAGCGATTTCTCCCTCCTGGTTTCATCAGAGTAACACAGACAGGCCTCAGGGCAGGCCCTCTGAATGAAGCCTCCGCTCAGAGAGGTCACATGGTGACTTATGCCGATGGGTGAGATTGATATGTTTATTTTAGCATTTATGCTGAGTCGTGGTATCTGGTGAACTGTGAGTGTCAGTTCAGCAGCAGCTCAATCCTGCGGGAGCCGACAGCTGGAGTCATTTTTCATGTGGCTGGAGACGCGAGCAGCTTGATTCATGACGGCTTTAAGTCAACGAGCGTCTCTGGAGGCTGAATCACAGAACGGCCACACGTGTTCACCTCATGAAGGTTAACACACACAATGATACCTCCACCTTTTATCCACCCGCAGTCACACTCTGGGATTCTCCGGGACGATGCGGTTAAGTCTTTGTTTTTAAAGGAATTTCTCTCAGTCTGATGGAATCAGATGTTTTGATCAAGACAACTCAAAATCTCAACTGCTGCCAGTAAGAGACTGTCCTCCTCCAAAAACTGTCCCCATAGATCGTTGTACAAACAGCTTATTGCAGCCTATATTTATATTTATCGTCAGACGGCAACCTCTGGTGGCTGTAGTAATTATGATGGTGGCAAAGGAGGAAGTCAGGTGACTAAGTATAAAGAGCAAAGTTCACAAAATGAGGAGGTGGAGGTGGATGGATGAGTCAACAAACACAAGACTTTGACCCAGGAAACACCTGTTTGTGTCCTGTGTGAAACCAAAAATCAATGTTTACTTATTTTAAGTTATGTTAAAGTTCCAGTGTGTAAGATTTAAGGGGGTTTAGTGTCATCTAGTGGTGAGGATTACAGATTGCATCCAGCTGAAACTGTTCGTTGTTCAGGAGGTTTTTACTTTGAACCGAATTAGCTGTGCTTTTCTAACCAGCATTTTGCTCCCAAAACCAGGTATTTTAAGCAAAAATAGAATAATTTCCTAACCATAGCTAAGTGGCTTTTGTAACTAAACCTAACTACGTGTTAACCACAGTGTTGCTGAAACAGAAAGTTTCAACATGTGTGCTTCATGACAACATACAAATGTAATGTGTCTGTGGTTTGAAGACGAGAGCAGCCCCATCATTGTTTTCTGCTGATCGTGTTGTTATTAGAGCTTGTTTGATGAAAACGTGGAGCTTAAAGAGGCCAAACCTGGACAGTTTTTTCAGCAGTGATTGTGTTTGTGACGGGCTGGAGGTCTCATGTTCAGGATCATGTTTATTGGGATTCATCTCAGGCAAAGTGCTGAGCGCTGAGCAGACATCATGTAACAGGAACCACGCCGGTCTGAAGATGCTTTCACTAAAATTAAGTGCTGATGTCAGGGATTCTTTTTCTGCTCATCTTGTTGTTTTGATGAAACTGAATCTCTTTTCCTCGATGTCTGAGAGCAGCAGAGACGGGGGAAATCTGTGCAGCTGTTTCCTGCTCAACCAACAGCTACAGTACAGGCCAGGTGGTTGTCCTACTATCAGAAAATATTCCTATAATATCATGATATCTTTTGATAGAAAAAACAGCCTTAATGTTCCTTCAGTGTCCCTTTATGTAGTATATTATTAATTTACTACTATAAAAAAAAAAAACATGTTTTATTATTAAAAAGTAGAAAAGTCTAATCTTGTATTCTATTAATAACTTATTCTCATTTTATTAAATACTCATGCAATAAATATTTTCCCTCCAGTTGCTCCAGTGATCCTCCCAGTATCATCCCCATCAGACAGCTGGTTGAACTGGGAAACTCGCAGCTCTCATAATATGTGAACAGTGTGAAGCTGGAGCAGAGGGAGGCTGAATTTAAAAAAAAAAGAAGTAATAAAAATTAAAAAATGAATGACTAAAAGTCCCTGTGCTCAGCAAAGCTTCCCGTAAATGAAAGTTGTGACTCTTGTTTTTCTCATTTTCTTCATGTGCAGCTCCTCTGCCATCGTAGTCACTTCCCTTTGTGTCTTTTCACCTTGTATTATGAAAGTTGGATGTAGCACATGAATAAAACATGCGTCCTGTGCCGCCCAAGAGTCGGCCACATCATGCAGATATAACACTACGCCTGTAACGCCTTCAATTATTCACCAGCTGGAACTCTGACAAAGACCCTTTTACTCCACAGGAAACCTAATCACTCACTGGGTTACACCCTCAGTCTGTCTGTCTGTCTGTCTGTCAGGAGAAACACAAGACACTCAAACACCTGTAATCCAGCACAGATGTTGATGCACAAATATTCCTGATTCTGAATTTTATTCCCGACTTAAATGCAGTCAGAAGTCTTCAGTGCTTCATAATGAACAGTTTTGTTTTTAGCGGTGACCAGCAGCTCTGTAGGACCAACACATTCTCACTCCGACCTCGCCACATATTGACGTCTGCTCATGGACTTTCCATGTTCACATACAACGTGCAACGTGGTTGTTGACGTTCAAGTTCAGCCTGTTACATGCATTGTCTTCTTTCAATCACACTTTCATTTTCACGGGAAATTTAACGTTTACATACAGTCTCTTCAGAAACGCACTGTGTCGGTACAACACCGCACATTGTCGTTTTTTTTGTCCTTCAACAACAACCATGTAGTTAGGTTTAGGAAAAAAGAACAGGGTTTGGCTTTAGAATCTTACAGAACACGAACGCTCTCTCGGGTGAAAGTCGGTGTTTGTTGGATCCATTCGCGACCTCTCCTGCCCACCCCACTCGGACTTTCGCCGCCTTAACTTTCGTCCATTTCCCGCCACGTTTCCCCCTGACACCACCGGCTGCTGTTAAATTATAACGGCAACTGGCTGCGTATCATGCCGACACTAAAGGACGCCTTTTTTTGTTGGTGTGTTGGTTTTTGAGACCAGGCTCGTAGGACAGTTGGTCCGTCCACAGAAATTTCCCCAGTCTTTTATAGCCTTACTTTTTGCCCCAGGGGGCTGAAATTTGGCAAAGAGGTCAAGTGTGTGTGTGTGTGTGTGTGTGTGTGTGTGTGTGTGTGTGTGTGTGTGTGTGTGTGTGAAGGTGTGTATTGTATTCATGCCAATGGGCTAAATGGGGGCGTGACCTATTACAAAAGGCGCAATACTTCCAAATGGATTTGCAGACTTGTGCAAGATGGAGGTTAAGTGTTTGTGAGGTTGTGTGTGTGACTGCATGAACGCGGATGCCTGCGTGCATGTGGTTGCAGTTGTTGCGAATTCACGCTTTTTTATGACTAATTTTTTCTAATGTTTCATTAAACCTCAGGAAAAGTTGGACTTTTTTTACTCAAGATGAAACACTATAGTCTGTTGTCATTCTGAAGTCATCAAATGCTGCCGTTTTTTTCAGTGATTTTCATGTCAAACACCAACGCCCAAAGCCACCTATCGCGGTATCATGATATGCCGCTGGTCAGTCAGACAGCACCAGTCACAGCCATATGATACACAGACAGGCAAAGTACAGAAATATTGACCTCATATTGGATAAACGGCACGTCTCATGCTGCTAGAAGTCTGCCAAAAGCAGAGGGGGATGAGGCACATTGATGAGAGCAGCTTCACACTGCTCATCATTATTATAAACATGGTCCCACATAGTTGGAGGTTCAGAAATGACATTCCAGTGCAACCGCAAACACACAGGATCTGTCTCAATTTAAATATAATACCACCGTGTGAAGGCCTCATTCTGTATCCTATAACCTTGAGCTCTAAAACTTGTATCGGCGCTCTGCTAAACTAATTCCTGACAAGAATAAAACAAGATGCCGTGACACTAAATCAAAGCTTTTACAAATACACCTTCTTGCTTCCAGTGTATCTGTGTAATGGCGCAGCTCTGGTGAACCTGCTCACCTCCTCCTTCATGACTTCACAGCTGATTTACAGCCTGTGGAGACTGCTGGAGTAAATTGTCCCAAAAAACAAAGGCGCCTCGATTGTAAGTCACAAATCAGGCCATTTGCAGCACCCTGCAAGCAGAGGGTCATTTATTTTCATAATCAGAATTGACAAAGTGCGATGCTGTTGAACATGGAGCAGAAGTGTGTTTGTGCCTCAGAACAAAGAAGAGACTGTTACTCTGCAGCGCTGGTGACTTTGTGCTCATGATTCTGTCATTAAAAGAAGAAGAATAAGAAGACTTTGATTCTACTTTGATTTTAATAATTGTTACTGTCTCTCCTGCAGCAGCAAAGACAGTAACAACTCCAGCTGCTACAATTCATCATTTTTCTGCTCAGATTTCTCAGATACTTTACATTTAATCGACAAAGTGCTTAACAGTGTTCAGCTTGTTACTTTGTTACATAGTATATATATGTACTAATTTCTTGTTTCTCTTTTACAGTAATTTGTTACACTACTCGTTATATTACTTTTCTGTTACACCCCATAAAATTGGTAATTGAATATCTCCCCAAAAGTGAGATGTGTGTCTCTGTGTGAACGTCAGGGGAATTGCTGTGAAGTGCAGCTAAGGCCAGATAGCCTCTATTTACCTTGGGGTTTTCTGTTGCCTGTGACCGGTATTTTCCAAAAGATCTGCCCAAAAGACGGAGAATCACTGATGGAGCAACACTTCATCCACCACATATCCAACCACAAGCTTCATCACTTCTTTGTAGCTGCAGCTGCCCACAATTAAAATCCAGTTTTGGTTGTTTAGCCAGTGCAGAGCTACAGCCGACCTCCAAGGCCAAGGAGGGCTCTCCTTTGGTGGGGTGTATTTCCTGGAGCTGCATGTTGTTGTGTTGTTGGTTGTAGTAGCCGAGGTGTTTCAGACCGGAGGTTTGGAGATGTGTTTTTTGCAGTAGAAAGGGTTTTAGTCCGACTACCTGCAGCAAGTCATCTTTCCTCCTGACAAAATCAAAGTAATGAGAATATTAACGTGTTACTATTATCTGCCCAACACTGGTGCTAAATAACACACATGTACCTGACAGAGGTTACAAACATGGACCATCATCAACCAAAATCTGTCCATCAAAGTACTTAAATGCTAGCTGTATGGAGGTCTATAATGACCATACACTGTTTATTGTGCCTCAAACAATGAACTCATGCAGTCATATCAGAAATTTGAATCATCAACAGAAAAACAAGTAACTGTGTTACTGTAAATATCAACCTCCAACTTATCAGTAGCAACAGCCAGAAGTTCAACATGGTGAACTCAGCGTGGCAGAGTAAATGTTTATGTGGACGGCAACCACTTCATCCCACTACAGCTTCAAAACTACCGCCCCTCATCAAAATGTCTACAGGTGGCGAGTTATTGCACGACGATGTGAAAGCCCCTTTACACGACCAACTCTGTAATGATACAGTATATCCCGAGTTCACAATATTGTTCACAAGTTGTCGTGTTGTCCCTTCAGACTGATCTGCAGTTTGGAGGAGAACAGAAATGTGTACTTTCAGTGAGTACATTTACATGGACATGAAGAACCCATTTTTAGAGTACCCTGTTTATGTCTTTGAGCATGTTAACACCATATTCCCGAAAATGCCAGCTGGAGTGCTCTGAAAGAAACCAGGGTGTGTACAAGGAATATGAATAACCCGACTTCTCTGTGCTCATGTAAACCTCATATCCTGAATATGATTACAACCAGGATAATGACCGGGTTATTCATGTTCGTATAATCACACTCATAGTCTTTACTTGTTGCTTTTTTTGTTTGAGTAAAGAAACAAGAGCGTCTGTCTCCAGTCAAGGTGCACGTGTACTTGCTTGTTACATATAGCCTTCAACCATATCACACTCTTCATCAACATGGGAAGTTTGCTCATTTGTCAAAAAAACGTTCAAAATAAAAATGATTCTATGATGACTGAGTAAACTCCATCTGCTGATAAAGCAACACACTCTCACTCCGACCTCGTCACATATCAGCGTTTGGTCGTGGACCTTCCTCATCTAGATGTGCAAGGTACAGTGCGTTGGTTGTTGACGTCCTGGGACGCTGTGTCAAGTTCTGTCTGTTATATGCATTGTCTTCTTTCAAAACACACTTCAGTTTTCACAGGAAATGTAACATTTACATACAGTCTTTTTCAAAATAAACACACTACATCAGTACAACAACGCAAATTAACGTTTTTATTTCCTCCAACAACAAACGCTCGTGGTTGGGTTTGGGAAAAAAGAACAGGGTTTGGGTTTATAATCTTACAAGACACTAACGCTGGGTCAAAGTCAGTGCTTGTTGGACCCATCCACCACCATCACCCTTCCCACCTGCCCTACTTGGACTTTCGCCGCCTTAACTTTCGATCTTGTCCCGCCGTGTTTCCCCTGAGGCCACCGAGTGCCCTTAATCTGTAATTGCGACCGGCGGTGTATCATGCCGACGTTAAGGGAAGGTTTTTTCAATCAGTGTGTGACGCTGCAAGTCACTGCCTAAGCGCTGGATTTTGACGACTTCAGAGTAACACTGCGTTGGATAAAGGCTGTGTGACACAGTCGAAAGCTCCAGAACAAGTGAGAGGGGACATCTCTTTCAGTTTCACTTTCTGCCCTGTGAATGTAAAGAGTGTCCTCTGAGGAAGCCCTGGATGCAGTTTGGCACACAGTATATTTGACACTTTACTGTGAGCAGGTGGAGGTTTGACGCTTTGCCTCGGGACACTTCAGCAGGACATTCCCAGTTGATCCTGTGACCGCAGCGTTACGGTCCGGTGTCCTGTTCATCAGCAGCACGTGTCCTGTCAGCTGCCTGCAGGACGGATGGTCTCCTGCTTGGGGACGGCGTGTTCCTCTCAGCCCGTAAAATAGCATGGATGATGAATTTGTTTCCATTCATGGACACGAGTATTGATCGCAGACTCGTCCATCACCAATCACTTTACACCCACATATTGACACAGGGAGTGCTCAGAAGTGTTCAGCAGAGCTCTATCAATCTACTCCTGACCAAACACCTCTCAGGGTCTGTGTGTCGGGGAGGCCCGACTGGGACCAGGAGGTCGCAGCTTTGAAACTCTGGACTGCAGGAAGCTAGTAGAAAATGTTGGTACTGAACGTTTCTGTAAACCATGTGTGGCGGTGCTGACTCCCCAGATTTCAGCTGGTCGGAAGAAGTGTGAGAACCACTTTCCAACCACATAATAAAGATTATATTCACTTGTAGAAACAAGTCTCACAAAAGCCTACAACACCAGTATGTGCACCTCCTGAACAACTGCAGGTCGATCTACCATTTACAGAAGGCTCAGCTTCCAGTTCAGCAAGCGACAGCTCAATGCAGTTATTGTAGTGTCTAGACCCTCCAAAGACACGATGGAAGGTCACTCGCAATAATTTTGACTAATACATAAAACACCATCCAACTCCACACACACTCACTGAATAAAAACACTTGCCAAACAGATATCAGAAGATTGGACACAACACTAAACCTCTTTATTTCAAAGATTATGCTTTGATTGACGTGTCCCTCTGTGGTTGCCAATTATGTGGCGGCGCTGCCACACATGAATATGGTACATTTGCACATTTCATATGTATCTTATCAACGTTTCTAAAGTGGCGAAGGATATAAGCTGACTTTGTCATCTGGAGATGGAAGGGATGGTGGATAGCGTGACACCTAGGCGAGACACTCACCGAGCTGCAGATCAACAAGCAACAAAACCAGTTGTGCCTTTAAAACGGGTGTTTAAAACTAAAACGCAATCTTTTCCTTCCCATAAACAAGTGCCTTTTGTGCTTAAACATAACCACATGTTTTAGAGACGTACAATGCTAAGATTTTTTCTGACAATCACGTTGGAAGACGTGGGGTGGTGTGGTGGCTAGCACTGTCGCCTCACAGCAAGAGGATTCCAGGTTCAGACCCAGGGTGGGGGAGCCCCTCTGTGCAGAGTTTGCATGTTCTCCCTGTGTCAGCGTGGGTTTCCTCCAGGTGCTCCAGCTTCCTCCCACAGTCCAAAGACATGCAGGTTAATTGGTGACTCTAAATTGTCCGTAGGTGTGAATGTGAGTGTGAATGGTTGTCTGTCTCTATGTGTCAGCCCTGTGATAGTCTGGTGACCTGTCCAGGATGAACCCTGCCTCTCGCCCAATGTCAGCTGGGATAGGCTCCTCCCCCCCGCGACCCTCAAGAGGATAAGCGGTTAGAAAATGGATGGATGTTTTAAATGATAAATTAATTTTGGAAAGTCCACCAACACAGTTGGTTAGCATTTAATTTAAAGCACTGCTCTGCCCAAACCACAGATGAATAACAAGAACTGCAAACAGTGTTGGACGTGTGGTCCCGTTCATTTCTATGAAAGTTGCTCAGTTTTGCATGGAGCCAAAAAAGCTGAATTTCTGTGGTATGAAATGAACTGACCTGGACTTTTGATGTTTGTCTTCCTAACAGAAGGTGAAACCCTCAGAAAAGACGCCCCAAACAACCAAATTGAAAAAGAAAAGTAAAAGACATAAACACACTTTGAACCAATCCTGCGATCGATCAGCATTAGTCTTGGATATCAATGGATTTCTCTGAACAGCCTGTTTAAAGTTCATGAGCAGATTTAATGAAGTTGGAAGCTATGAAAAAAAAAAGATCTGTTTTATCAGAAACCTTAAGCAGCAGCTCAGCACGGCTCGTCCATGTGAACTGTGTCAGAGCTGCTGTGAAGCCGAGCAGCAGACAGCTGGAGTCAAATTATTGCTTTTTCAATTACAGACTGCTTCTGCCCGTTTTTCATCCAGATAATTAGTCAAATCCTCCGACCGCCAACGATTAAGTGGAAATACTAAAGGCCACCGAGACACGCAATCAATCTATTTTAGGATTGCTCTGTTCTGTTCTTCAAATCCTGTTAGACTGTGTGTGTGTGTGTGTGTGTGTGTGTGTGTGTGTGTGTGTGTGTGTGTGTGTGTGTGTGTGTGTGTGTGTGTGTGTGCGCGCTGTAGAGGATTTTACTTCCTGGAAAGCACTGATTGAATCTGAGTTTATTGTATTTTAATTAGTAATTTTGCACATGCATCATGTGTTCTGGACAAAATGTGTGTATATGTGTTTATATGTGTGTACGTCAAGAGTAACACAGACAGTATTTCTGGAAAGAGATGTTACTTTTCAGGTTACCATTTACATTTTTTGAAGGATTTAGTGACATCTAGTGGTGAGGATACAGATTGCAACCAGCTGAACTTTTTCCTGGTTAGAATTCCTTCAGTGTTCATTGTTCAGGAGGTTTTTACTGGGAGCAGAATCATCCACAGAGGTCTCTTCCTCTCCAAAACAAAAAGACCAGCTGATTTAAAAACACTGAATAAAGCAGTTTCATGTTACAAATCAGTGTTTCTCCGATGCTGTTTGGCATGTGGGAGATGGCTGTTAGCCCAGCGCCTGCTAATGTGTGCTCCTTTTTACTCTGATCACTTCAGATCCAGACGTTCAGGAGGCTTTTGTTGGGAGCTGAATTATCCACAGAGGTTCCTTCATCGTCAGAACAAACAGACCCTGTCATTAACACCAGTGAAAACACTGAATAAAGCAGTTTGATATTACAAAAATCTTTGCTTTTCCAACACTGCTCATCGTGGAGGGGCTGCTGACTATGGTGGCCGACGTGAAAACGCAAAAACAAACAAAATATGAACGTCTCTATTTAGAGCCAGTGTTTGGTTTGTCCATTCTTGGCTACTGTAGAAATATGGTGGTGAACAGTGAGATCTCCATAAATGAGGGACTGCTCCCTGTGTGGATATGTACAGTGTTAAAAAAAAAAAAAAAAGGTTAAAAGGATGGCATTAGCAGCCAAACAAAAAGTAAAAATTTCCTAATTTAAATAAAGTGCAAAAACAATACATTTACAGATTTTAGTTTTTAGTGAAAGGTATTGTTAGAGGAATACTGTTATTTTACAGTTTTTTTCCGATATAATTACGATTAAACACCTTCAATAAAGTGATGGCACTAAAGGTTCAATATAAGACAGTTATTTTACAAATGTATCTTGAATTATTACAATCAAATACCTTCAATGAAGCGACAAGCGGTCAAAGTCCTCGCAGCGGCTGCCAAACAAAAATCTTAAATTTAAATTAAAACACCCTAAAAAGTGCAAAAACAAAGAGAAAAATCTGAAATTTTCAGTAAAGGTTTGCAGAGTAACATTTTTTTTAACTTAACTGCTACGATCAAAAGAAACAGTGTCATTTTACATTTTCTGTGCTAAATTATTACAATCAACAAGTACTCGGTATTCGACAAATAATTTTTCAGGTGATATTGAAGATCTTTAATGGGATCCAATTGGCTTGGAGCCACAGACAGGAAGTATTCAGAGACGGACTAACACATCGCTCGTTTGTTTTTTTTTTTATGTCATTTGCTGTAAAAAAACTACTGTCATAATATATCATAACTATTTTAGAAGTCTCCTAAATTAAAAGTAAAGTATAATTTTTGAGATATCTTAGATGGAAGGTGGTTTCACTTTAGTGGACTAGTTCTGTCAAAAGTTTCCTTATTGTGTGGCTCAAATATATTTTTTCATGGGATCTAATCACATTTGCGTCTCCTGATGATGAAACCTTTTGATTTGAATGACCTTTCCTCTTTCAGCAGTATGAACACATTTAAAACGATGTGATTTTCACAGTGTTTTCTTTAATGTTTTTATGTTTGTGATGCTCTCAGATAAATATTAGACTCTTATAAAACCTTGGATGAGCCTCTCTCCTCCCCTCTGCAGCAGGATGTTATTGAGCTGTGAGAATAAAGTGATTGTGAATGTGCTTTTCAACCTTATTTGTACCTCAGCGCTCTTTTTCAGCGACTGTTGTGTCTGTGGTGAAGGATCACGAGAGGACTCTGGTACACTGCAACAGCTGCACTGTGAGTTATTGATTAAATAGTTTGATCCTGATGGAGGGTCATCTTGAAACTGGCGTTAAGTGCCTTATGTAAATGTATTCTACCAGTATTTATTTAAGCTCTGAGTACTTATAATTTATCTGATTTAGAGGAAAATATCACAAAAGAGAAATGCATCATGCATCAGTTGGGCTTTATGGTGCAGTGGGTCCCAACTGGTCCGGCCTCGGGGTCCAGATTTCTCCTTAGTCATTATATGGAGGTCCCACAGTTTAATAAATTTAGCTTCATACTTGCGTTTGGTCATGCCATTGGACTAGTTCACTGTCTCTGTTATGAGGCTGTCTGTTAGTCACTCATTCTATGGCAGGAAACAGCATTTCAAAATAAAAGCTCTGTGCTGGAAATTCACTGTACTTAAAAATAAAGTGTGTGTGTGTTTTATTTTTATTTTTTTGACAAACTTGACACGTTTGTGAGTCACTTATGGTCCATTCAGAATGGGCCCACAACACCATTTTTGGACCGCAACCCACCAGTTGGGAACCACTGGTATGTTGTACTTATCCATAGTCAGTGTATCACATACAGTAGATTCATTCAGCACGCCCTCAGTTTGGAGAAGCAGGCTGGAGACCGGCACGGAAGCTAAGCAGTGTACTGCTGGTGATAATGGTCAGCAACAAAATGTTTATGAGCCACCAACAAAAAAGTCCCATCTAAAAAAAGTGTACAGTAAGTACCTTAATGTCAGACAGTGATTTCCGATGGGAAACTGAAGCTGTTACATCGCTCTCTTCAAAGCCAGACTCCATTGAGAAAAACAGTGATTTAACAGTGCTGAACACAGGAGCTGCTGGTCTACTGCTGCCTCCGTCAGTTATTGTCTTTGTGTTATTGTGTGACTTTGGTGTTAAAAAGGGTTAATATGGATTCACCAGAGTCACACAATGACACCAACTGGCTGACTGATTGGAGTAGCAGTAGACCAGCAGCTCCTGTGTTCAGTGAGCTACAATTACTGTTTTTGTCAATGGAGCTCTGGCTGTGACGAGAGCAAAGAAGTGGAACTGAAGCTGGCTTCTCCTTCAGGACAGGCTGTCTGACAGAAAGGTGAAAATACTCTCAATATAGTGTGCATTTAATCAGTACTGATTTTTTTAGATGGCTAAAATACTTTTTGTTGCTGAGCCCTCCACAGCAGTACATTGCTTAGCTTCCAGGTCAGACTCCTGCTGCTTCTCCAAACTGGGGGCGTGCTGACTGACATCTACTGCAACATTATGGCTATGGATACGAACCTCATACTACCCCACTTCAGAAAATCTGAACTTCTTTTTTAACTCCTCCATGCTCTTTCCCACCTGTTTTTTTTTTCAATCTGAGACCAAACATGCCTGTAACTTTATATGCTTTAATAACCAGCTCCTGGCTGTGTGGGTTCATGTGAGGTGAGCCCTCTCTGTCACCTGTGGGATTTCACCTCATTGATATTCAGTGCTGACGCCTGCCTCTGATTTCAAATGAGCCTCAGAGACGCTGCTGTTTCTCAGCAAAGAATCAACCAACTAATGATTTTGGTTTTTTTAAATGTAAAAACTTCATAAACAGAAAGTCAGCAGCTTCACTGTGTCGATAATATACTGACCAGAAGATCTCAGATTACACTCTGCAGAAAGCTGAGCTGAGGCCCAGGTACACGCCTGGGATAATACTTTATAATACTTAACATCTGTATTCCCTCAGTGTCACATCAGACCATCAGCACCTTTAGGGCTGAGCTTCAAAGTGTATCAGTGAAAAAACCTTAGACTGTCATACAGAGAACTGTTTTATACTTAAAAAGTATACAAAGGAACTGGGAGATATTTTACTTTAGAATACTCTGTTACAAGTAAAGGTCCTACATTTGAAATTTCCAAATACCTTCACAAAGTAACACAGGTCCTGGAAAGTCAAGAACAAGGTCCGAGCCGTCAACCCGTCATCAGATACCCTGCTGGTATAATAATCTGGCCAAAGGAGGAGATAGAGGCCGCTGATATCAAGACAAGGAAGCTTCTCACAGTGCATTGGAAGGTTTCATCCCAAGTCCAGCACCCTGACACACAGATTGTTGGTCCAATCAAAGAGCAGTCTGATGCAGTGTTCAACATCCTCCAGGAAAACACCAATGTGAGGTTTGTTATTGCTATAACATTTATGGATTAAAATACGTTGCCAGAATCATGACCAAATTCATTAGTACTTGGGTACTTGAGGAAACCAAACACCACATTTTCCCATCATAATGTAAAGATATGGTCCATGATGATGTGCAGACGGTGAGAAACAGTTTCAGAAGACAGCAGTTTATATTTCTGCATGTGCTGATCAGCAGGGTGATATTTATGAATAACGCTGAAGGACACCTCCTTAAGTGAAATGCTGTGCTGCAGACTGGTGACGTAGTAGGAGTGGGAGTCCCCGTGTAGTGACGTCATGACCGGGATTCCCTTGTGCTCCTGTTGGAAGTTTAGGAACTGATTTCTCTTTTTTTTCTGTGAAGTACTCGCGGGACGGAGGAAGGTAAGTGTTCTGCGCAGGTGCAGGTTACCTGCTGAGCTACTCACCTGTCGGATTCACCTGTTAATGAGTTTAATTTTGGGGTGACAGTGCAGCTGTCTGGTTTTAAATTGCAGCTCTTATCACTCCAACACTGTCGAGCCTTTTGGGCCGCCTGATGTCACCGCAGCTGCACAGCTCCTGGTGATTAAAGCTGTTCGCAAATTTCGTTTGTAGTTTGTGTTAATTGTTGAAAATGAATCAACTTAAAATCCAAAAGCAGCCACAGACAGACGTGTTTAAAATGTCGGATGTGCTGTGGCATTTGATTTATGGAAGTTACAAAATAATATTTATTATTTTCCATTAAATTTTAGTAAAATAAAATGTAATAGTCAAATTTAGGACTAGCTTATTCCTTTTATTATATTAACATTACTTACAACGTGTCTCTGGAAACACATTTTTACTCTGTGTATGTTCTAATAATCAAAATATATTCCAGTTTATGATTCCTCCTGCTGTTGTTTTTTCTTTTTAATTTGTTTTTTTAATAATTTATTTTCCTTTCTTATTACTCTGTTAACATTTAAAGTTTAAATCGTCTGCTTCCTTTAAAAAAAACAAACATTGTTCGCTTGACTTTACGTCTGAAAGGCGCTAAATAAATAAATAAACTTTATTATTATTTTTTTTATTATTGTGCTAATGTAAAACTGTTTCTGTTACATTTAGCATACATATTTATCACTTATATTTAACCCCCTTTTTCAATCATGGACGTTTTTGGCATCAGTTATTTTAGCGGCACTTTTGGTTTATGTTCATTGCGTGACCTTTGACTCTTTTGATGATGTCACTACCGCGTTGTTCCGGCGGCCCCGGAAGTGTCGCTGCTGACAGGTGAGTGAGTGTTAGGGTGGAACAGCTCGGCAAACTTTAATTACAAAACGCTAAACTGAGGCATAAATCACATTTTATATGGTTTGTAAATGTTGCTGTGCAGCTGTGTTCACGTATTTTTCCTATTTCAACATACTTGACTTTGTTCACGCTGCCCTGGTTGTGTCAGTGGTTTTACTGAAGCTGGTTCCTCACTCAGCTCTCTCCCTACATGTGTTCATCTAGAAGGCCCAGTCTAAGTTGTGATGTTATTTTCTGTAGTGCAGATATGACACAAAGTGCATTGTGATGTATGTTTAGTATCTTTCTGTTAAATGCATTTTAATCACTTTAGTACAGGAGGAGGTGTAGCATGTGCAGGGGCTTCACATTTAAAGGAGCAGTCCAGTATTTTGCACTTTGAGCTCCATTCCTGGTTGTTTATGATGAAATAGAGTGGTTAAGACCAAAATCTTGACGATTGCTCCTTCTCTGACAATCTGAGAGAATTTGTCTTTCCCCTGCCTGGCTTAACAATGCTGTCTATGGCCATGTGTAAATCTGTCCTAAAACCACCTTAAACGTTGGTTTTCAAAGCCATGAAACTCACCCAGTGGTCAGTGGTGTTCCTTGATGTTCCCACATAAAAATCGTAGCAAACTGTGGTTTCCATGATGATTTATTTGACATTTTGTCCATGCATTGATTTCCTATAGGAAGCCTCATTGTCCGTTGGTAGTAATCCACCACTGGAAACAGAAAGGGGGTTGTTTACGACAAGGTTGTAGTCATTGTAGTCTTTTAGCTCAGAGAAAGTGCCGGCTCCACAGTGCTGTGTGCGCTCCTCCTCTTCGGAGGAATTCTCCTGCAGTCGCTGACCACACAAAACTTGTCCATTATTACTGGCTTGTAAACAACCTTCGCAGTACGATGCCTTTGAACACAACGCCAGCCTTCTTCTTCTGCTTCTTTCTGTGTCCCATTACATTGCAATGGTTTCCTGCCGGTTGGCGACACTCACGTAAAGGAGCATTATCGCCATCAAGTGGGCTGGAGTGTATAACGCTTCAGGGTCAAACCAACGATCAAGCGGAAGTTTACACACGGGTGTGAGGCAGCTGAAAAAATAGTTCCACAATCCAGATGAATAGAAAACACGGATGGAAACCACAGTTTGCTACGATTTTTATGTGGGAACATCAAGGAACACCACTGACCACTGGGTGAGTTTCATGGCTTTGAAAACCAACGTTTAAGGTGGTTTTAGGACAGATTTACACATGGCCATAGACAGCATTGTTAAGCCAGGCAGGGGAAAGACAAATTCTCTCAAATTGTCAGAGAAGGAGCAATCGTCAAGATTTTGGTCTTAACCACTCTATTTCATCATAAACAACCAGGAATGGGGCTCAAAGTGCAAAATACTGGACTGCTCCTTTAAGCCAGTGTTATTGTGTAGTTGAATCTGTAATGTAAGTTGAGGGCAGGACAGGGTGTCTACAGGTCCTTAAAAAGTCTTAAATTAAGTTTTCTTAAAATAAGGCCTTAAACAGTCAAACTGTTTTACATTAAGATTCGATGGGTCTTAAATATTTTTGGTCACATTACTGAGAAAGTTTCTCCAGCCTGAGAGACACAGTGACTGTTTCCAATTGTCGGACAGACCGAAGAGTTATGATCATAAATAGCATTTAAGACAGCAATGACATTTTTTTTCTTTTTATGTTTTTCTTTACTGTTCACTTTGAACTGACATCAGTGTGTTTACTCGGAAAGAGTACTTACACGTGTGTGTCACATGCTTCCAGTTTCATATGAGGTGGTATTAAAAAGGTCTTAAAAGTCTGAACTCTAACTTGGTTATATGTGGCGACACCCTGCAGGACCTCATTATAACATAGCAGCTTAGTTGAAGTGTTTCAGATTTAGGGGGATTTAGTGGCGTCTACTCGTGAGGACTGCAGGTTGTAACCAGCTGAAACTTCTCCTGGAAAGAATTCCTTCAGTGTTCATTGTTCAGGAGGTTTTCACTGGGAGCTGGATTATCCACACAGGTGTCCTCCATTCTAAATTAAACAAACCAGGTGATTTAAAAAGGTAAAAACACAGTTCCACATCACAGATCAGTGTTTCTCTGACCCTGCTTGGCCGTTATAGCCTAGCACCTGCTAATGTGTGCTCATCCTGTATCTTCAGATGTTCAGGAGGTTTTTACCAGGAGCTGAATTATCCACAGATGTCTCTTTCTCTCCAAAAACACACCAGGTGATTTAGTCCAGCAAAAACACTGAATAAAAATCAGTGTATTTCTGATGCTCTTGGCCTCTAATTACAGTGGTCAACAGGAAAACATGAATGTCCTAGAACAGTGACTCCCAGCCTGGTCTAGCTGCAGGGTCCAGACCTCTCCATAGTTTAAGGTCCAAACAGTTTAATACAGTCAGCGTTTTGCATTGCTATATCACTGAGCTAGTTTGCTGTCTCCGTCAGGTGGCTGTCCCTTAGTCACTCACTCTACAGCAGGAAACGGCACTTCAAAGTAAAAGCTCTGTCCTGGAAATTTACCACACTTCAGAATAATGTGTGTTTGTTTACAAACTTCCCACGTTTGCGAGTCACTTGTGGTCCATTCAGAATCGACCTGCAGCCCACCAGTTGGGAACCACTGTCCTAGAGTCAGTGTTTGGTTCCTCCATTTTAGGCTACTGTCCAAACACGGAGGTGCAACATGGTGATCTCTGTAGACGAGGGCCTGCTGCCTATGTGGATATTAACAGCTCATTCTGAGGTAATGAAAACACAATAATTCTTATTTTCAGGTGATTAAACACAGAGAAAAACATATTATATTATATTATATTCCGTTTCTGCCAATATATCCCCCTGAATCCTACACACTGGAGCTGTAATAAAGCCTGCCTGGTCATTGGCCTCAGTTTGTGCTGCTTATGTAAAACCATCACACTCGAATCACAGAGGGAAGCAAGTCTTTAAAAAACATCTTTAACTACACTTAACTCTGTTCTGAAGATATTTCCATATTCCTCAAAGGCTAAATATTCTGTCCGCGGCACCATGAAGAGGATTTTAACCTGCAGTGACACACAGCTGTGGATTCAGTCTGTTGGCTCTGCTGCTGAGGACGAGTGTCCCTGTAGAAGTTTGGTGTCTGATGAATGTTATTTTATTCAGTCTCTTAAGAAGCGATCAAACCCCACCAGTCAGCGCAGAGGCTGCAGACTTTGTTTTCTAAAACTCCATGTACAAGAATGTGTGTCAGAGCAGAGCAGCGGCACTTGAGAGCCGACTGAACTCTGTGGTATTTATGCTCTGTTTTGATTTTTACACTAATACAGGATTCATAATACATCAGCCATGCTGATAAGAGAACAATATTGTGCTTTATTTCAACTCCAAGGTTCACTATCAGTAAGATATATCCTCCAGTTTTCTTTTTAGACTTTCAAGTTGTTCTTATTGACTTTCTTTTTCTTTTTCAAAATTAAACTCAACATAAACCTATCAATTACATTTAGCCTGCGGTAACCACACTGACCTGTTGGGTGTCGCTGAAATGAAGACTCAGAAGATATATATATATTTATTTTATCATGTGAACAAGTGACACTGTTAATATAAGGCGTTTTGATTTTAACAGCTTTTTTCAAATTAAATGATTATTTTTTAGCCCTGAACACAGTGTCCCATCTGTCCCATCTGTCCCATCTGTCCCGTCTGTCCTGTCTGTCCCGTCTGTCCTGTCTGTCCCAGGGAGGCTGAACTTTGGGTTAATGCACTTCATGTACATTTAACAAACTTGTGCCTTTCATGTTTGAGTTTGGCTCTGAAAAACTTGATAAATTGTTAGCAAACATCTGTACCTTTTTAGGATTCAAATTATTTTCATTACTGTTCATGTGGTCAGTGGGCAATGGAAGGTTATTATATGTCAATATAAAAATGTACCAACCAACCTGCTCCTCCCCCTCAAAACCTGTTCCCACCATTTTGAGGAAACATGTTGTTCACCACACAAGTTAAAGTTCCAGTTCAAGTTTATTGTCATGTACAAGTAATGAAATACTTTATGCCCTGGCTCTCTCTCTCTCAGTCCTTTAAACCTACAAATAATCCAATACAAATACATACCTTGAGAAAAATAACAACATATACTTAGGACAATAGCAGCACTGTTTTCAGATTGAACGTGCCCCTGGTTCAGCTTATTGTTTCAGCTGTACCTGTATTAACTGTTGGGTAGTTTTATTTATAACAAAACATGTTTTACTAACTTTTCTGAGGGCGTTTATGCTAAAAATATTAATTTGTAAGGTAGTAAGTAAAGCTTTCAGATACATGTAGTAAAAAGTACAACAGTTCCCTCTGGAATGGAGTACAAGTACAAAGTGACATGACAAGTGCAGACTCAAGTACCTCAAATTCATACTTAAGCACAGTTTGGAGGTGTTTGTGTCGCACCATGAGCAGTAATGGAGGAAGTGTTAAGATCCTTTACTCAAGTAAAAGTACTAATACCACACTGTAAAAAAAACTCTGCTACAAGTAAAAGTCCTGCATTGAAAATGTGACTTTAGTAAAAGTAACTAAGTAGAATCAGGAACATGTGCTTAAAGCGATGTGCCGCAGGATTTTGTGATAACCGCACATTATTATTGTAATATTCAACTGGAGCTTTACAAAAAGTTATGAATGAACTTTTAATTGACTGTCTCAGTGTGCCGCGTGCGCTCTTTCCTAATAAAGAAGCAAACTCTGCCTAAAAAATATCTTTTAATTTGATTTAATTAAAAAAAAAAACCTTCATGGGGAACCTGTTAATCGCCACATGTGCAAGGGAATTATAAGTGTGTGACACATCACGCTGTCTTCCTGTTTAAATGGATGTGTTATTGGTGCTTTGATGTCATTTTAAAACGTTTAAAATGAATTCTTGAATCATTTTGTTCATCTTGAGTAATAGTTGGTTTATTGTAAATAAAAACAAACATTTAGAGTAATATAAGAGTGACAACACATGTTAAAGAGGTTAATGTGCACAGATATAAATACAGGCGTGTCTTGAGATTTTGGCTCGCTCACTGCCTCGGACACAAAAAGTTTGAAACCCACTGACTCAGATTATTAAAAGTAAAGATACCAAATCCAGAAACATGTAAAAATAAATAAATAAACAAATAAAACACCCAAAAAGCTCATTAAATGTAGTAAAATAAAAAGTACATTTTCCTCTGGAATGTTGTGGAGTAGAAGTATAAAGCGACATGAGATAAACAGACTCAAGTGAAATACAAGTACCTCAAATCTGTACTTAAGTCCAGTACTTGAGTAAATGTACTCAGTTACATTCCACCTCAGTATTACCTGCAGAGCTAAGGTTACCTTTCAGATGAAGACAAAAGTCATAATCTTCTTGCCAAATATGACGGTTTGTTACAGATTGAAGTACCCAAAGTCTATAAAGTACTCATATGAGCTTCACCTTCACATAACTACAGTACATAAAGTACTGCTTAAATATTAATACATGAATATCCAGTGATGTCACACACTAACACTGACAGGAGCCCCAGCTGCAGAATAAATAATTGTACTTATACTTTAAGGCTACACTTTGTGTGTAATACTTGTGTACTGGTACTCATGGAAACACTGAGTGTACTGTAGTACTTGTAGTGGAGTATTTGCACAGTGCAGTGTGTGGTGTCTCTTCTTCTTCCGGTCACTCAGTGTTTGCATCTTTTTTATTGCATTAAATGATGTGTGTTTATGTAGTGCGCGTGCGCGTGTTTAATTATATGTGACACATGCATATGACAACAGGCGCGTCCACGTGTGCATGACTGTGCATATGAAGATCTCATGTCTGCCTCCACCTGCCTGTGTTTACATGCGTGTTTCCCTGCATACGTTAAGGTGTATGGCATCCTCCTGCGCGTGCACACGGTCCGGCGTGTATATGTGTGTGTGTGTGTGTGTGTGTGTGTGTGTGTGTGTGTGTGTGTGTGTGTGTGTGTGTGTGTGTGTGTGCGCGCACGTCGCGTCTGCGTTGCTGCTGATGAAAGCCTGATCCTCTCTCTCCTCTCCTCTTTCTCTCTCCTGCTTCTCCTCCGTTTCAGTTTGAGTATCGACCTCCTTCACGCAGCATCTCTGCTCTCCATCCTCCGTCTCCACCCTCCTCCTCCTCCTCCACCTCCTCCTCCTCCGCTGCCGCCGCCTCAGCCTCAGCGCCGCTTCCTCTGCAGGTGGATGGAGGCTGGAAGCCCCGGAGACTCGAGCCATGCACGGGAACCGCTGCTGGTAGGGCTCGGTGCGGCTGCTGGGAGCTGTTTTTGTCTCCGGCGGGTTTCCTCCCGTTTGTGTCTTTTTATTTGCTGTGTGTGTGTGTGTGACGGGATGCAGCGTGATGCCAGGTCTTTGTCTCTCCAGTATGTGTGTGTGTGTGTGTGTGTGTGTGTGTGTGTGTGTGTGTGTGTGTGTGTGTGTGTGTGTGTGTGTGTGGTTTTTGGGGAGGAGAGGGTGTTTGGCAAGTGGGCAATTGTTGCTTGATGCCCTTTTAGATTTTCAGTTGATTGATTGATTGACAGGTTTCAGCATCGCCAGGAATCAGGTGTTGTCTCGCCTCATGTCGCGTAAATCTCTCCAGCACTCCTCTGATACAGGACTCAAACGCGTCTGTGGTGCTCTTTAGTGAGTTTATCCGACTTTATGATGATCTCACCTCCTGTATTGTGTCACTGTAATATTCCTCTAGTGTTTTCATAATAAGGGCGTGGGTTGTTTTTTTTTTTTTTTGTTTGTTTGTTTTTGCGGCTTTTACGCACAAATCTTCCCAATCATCCTGTCGCGTTTCTGCTCTGTGCGAACCAACATGTACCAGATGCCGATGGTTTCTCAAAAATAAAGGATGTAACGCTCTCTGTCTCCCCCTCTGCCTCCATCACTCCTCCTTTCTCTCTGTTTTCCAGTCAGACTGCTGAGCACCTCCCTTCGCGCCGGGGACCACATCCTTAAATGACCCGCGGCTGAGGAGGGGGTGTCTCCGGATCCAGCGCCCGGATCATGGCATGCTGCCCACACCGGGCATCCAGCACTGACCATGGGGCTCCGGTCCAGGACCGTCGCTAGCGGCTCGGAGGAGCAGAAGAAGACCTCCGGCGCTCCTCCCGGGGACTTATTGGACCAAGGCACCGGGGGAGCGGACAAGGATGGCGCCCTGCTGCTGGTGGCTTCGGGCCGGGATGACTTCAAGAGGGGCTCTCAGGGCATCGGCATCGGGCTGCTCGCCAAGACCCCCCTGAACTACACCCGGCCGGCCAAGAGGAATAACATCCGCAAGAGGAGGATCCAGAACCTGCTCTACGACGCGCTGGAGAGGCCGAGAGGATGGGCGCTGCTCTACCACGCGTTCGTGTGAGTACATGAAAGAGCGTTTTTTTTTTTTTTTTTTTTTTACAACTTGTGCGCGGTGATTAATAATGGCTTATTCAGATTAAGAGAGCAGCTGAGCAGTGAGAGCCTCCTCACCCCGCTGGGAGTCACGGAGGAGCTGGAAACAGCTGATTGTTGCAGAGTCTCAGGAGCGAGTGGACTCACTTTGTTGCAGCAATTTCCAGTCCATTAATGAAGGCTTGTTCTCCGCTGATGTGGAATCCAGTTAGGTCGTAACCTAATATTGATGTGGGGAATGAATAGTTTCCTTCTGTATGTCACCATAGCTGCTTGGTTATGCAATGTCACAGTCACATCTCAGCTCCTTCACATGTCACTTGTGTGCTGGGCTGAATGGAGGTGTCAGCTGTGGGTTTGTTTCCTGGAGATGGACAGAGGAGCTGTCATGCTTTCAAAAGTTTCCACTTAAACCCACCAAACTTACATAAGTAGAGCTGTAACAGATGGCTGATGAAACGTGGTGCATGATCAGTGTGATATTTTCTGTTGAAGTAGGTTACCGAGCTCGGAGCTGGACTCTCTCCTGGTGTGGCTGTTTCACACATTTGGCTTCAAAGCAGATTTTAGTGGACTTTAGCTTATTTTAGCTCTGATGCTCAGCTGGTGTCGAAGAAATGCATGTGTGGGGTTGCTTGTGTGTTCAGGTCACTCAAGTGAGCAGGGCTACTGATGTGCATATTTAATGAATGTGTAGAGTTTAGAGTAAAAGAAGAATTTGGATGAAAAGTAAGAATACTGTTGTAGTCTTGGCATCAGACCTGAACAGGACACGTGACTGTTATTTCCTTTATTAATGACTTGGTCTATAAAACATCAAAAACTAATATCCCAGGACACAAAGTGACATCTTCAGCTTTCTGTTTTGTCTCATTCACATTATTTTGAGATGAAAGAAAATAGTTTTCTGTCAACTGACTTTCAAACCACTTAGCTGAGAGTTAACTGTAAACTGCATTTCTGTCTGTCATGTATTTGTGTCACAAAAAAAACAGGAGTTGTGTAAATGTGTTTTGGAAATTACATTGCAACATGAAAATGAACTGTGATTTTTCAGTCCAACATTGGTCCAGTTTGCTCGCTTTATTTCTGATTCTTTGTGGTGAAAAGAAAATAGATGGTTTCATTCATAGTTAAAGATGCTTTATATCGACTTCACACATTAAGATTAATTTTCTCGTTGTGGTTAGTCCTTCTCAGCCTGTGTATGAAGTTCAGTCAGGTCTGACAAAGTAACCCTGCAGCCCAGCCATCAGAGGAAAATGTTGGCATCATACATTGCTGCACACCATGACTGTGTTACATTTGTGCATTTTGTGACCGAGTATATGAACTGACTGTTGTCATCTGGAGTGGAGGAGATGGTGGATTGTGTGTCTCCAAGGCGAGACACCTGCCAAGCTGCAGAACAGGTTGTGTTAAAGTGAGTCATTGCTGTGTTTCCAGCGGCACTTTAGGTACCAAATGTACCAAATGGCTCTGTTTTACAGTGACATCACCGTTTGTTCAGCGGAAATAGTACAGTGAAAAGCGGTTGTTTTCCACCGAGACAACACTGCTTTACCAGCAGGAATAATACAATGAAATGCAGTTATTATGTACTGAGACAACACTGTTTTTCTAGCAGGGAGAGTGTCACGAAAAGCACTTGCTTTTTATCAAGACATAGTGACTTTTCCAGAGGGGATAGTACCACGAAAAGCAGTTGTTGCTTACAGAGGCATCACTGCTTTTCCAGCAGAAAATAGTGCTATGAAAAGTTGTTGTTTTTCTTACCCAGACATCTCTGCTTTTCCAGGGGAATTGGACAACAAGAACCGATTGTTTTCCACAGAGACATCACTGCTTTTCCAGTGGGGATAGTACAATTAAAAATTATTTTTTTTTTACTGAGACATCACTGTATTTCCAGCAGAAATAGTACCACGAAAAGCAGTTGTTTTTTTAGAGACATTGCTGCTCTTCCAACAGGCATTGTGCCCCCAAAAGCATGTATTTAAAGCCCAAACACACTTTTTTCCGACCCATACACAAGTTGTTATTGTGCCTAAACATAACCACACATTAACCACAGTGTTGTTGAAACAGAAAGCTATAATGCACCTGCCACATAATGATGTGAAAATGTAACATATTTGCGGTTTGCAGAATCTTACAATGCTAACATTTATTCTGGTGACTGAGTCGAACACTGGTGATGTCATATCGATGTCATCAGGGCTATCCTAGCTTGAAGACTACAAATTTCTAACACAGAGTCTGGAGTTTGAAAGACGTGGCTGTTTCCAAGTCAGTGAGACTCGAATGAAAGAAACTTCTCCGTTGCATTATGGGAAATGTAGTGTTCTCTGGACTAAGAGTCAGAAACTCTTGAATCTTTCTTTGATTTTGATGATTCACTTGTAAATCTGTTTCCAACTTTATGGAGGCATATAGTAAATACAATACTACACTAAATACTAAATCACAGGACTATTCCTTTAAAGCTAGTCCCTTGGGGAGGTGGAGTTTGCATGCAGCCTGATGGGAAGTGCTGTTTGATATTTCAGTGTGATCAAGTCTAATTTAGTACAAGTTTGAATATGGTTACTTGAATGGTGTTGAAACAAATGTTTTATGTAATGTGCAGATATTAAAAACGTCAGTTTTCAACCAAATTCAGCCCAGACGTCTTTGACCTTTAAATCATCAAACTTCATCTGAAGTCCATGTAACTGTCATCATTAAGGCGGTGATCTAACAAAGCAGCAGGTCATCAATAGTCTCTGTCTGATTGTCACTGCTGCTCTGTGTGTGTTTTCAGAGGTTTTGTCTCTCTGGTGCTGATGTGGATGTTGTGTCACAAAGCAGTAATTCATATTCTCAGCCAGCAGCTCATAACTGTCGACCTTTCCCTCCCTCAGAGCTGTTTGGATACATTTCAGCTCTCCTGTTTGATAAATGCTGTGATTTTGACGTCTGCTTTGTCCCATCGCCAAAATGACAGTCGATAGCAGCGGGCAGGAAATACCTTCAGTTTGTTTGTTTTCACGAGGCGGGAACATCTCAAAATTCACCAACATTTTCACTGTTGTTCCAAATGTGGTTTTGTTGCTGCCAGAGTTGCAAACTCATCATCTGGAGTCAAAATGAACGAACATTTAGCTGCTGTCGTCTTTCTTTCCCACTTAGTCACAAGCTTGAAAAACAGAATTTTTAAGAAATGTTCATATCAACATCATCAGTGTCCGTCCCAAAAAGTCTGACATCGACAGGGCTCTAGTGAAAATGTTGTTCCTCCCAAACAGACCTTTGAAAACCTGAGAATAAACAGCAGTTAACAACCAGTTTACAAAGTGTTTCATCAGCTCAAGTGTTGGTAGGAACCTCGTCTTGAAACTCAGTACATTTTGTAAAGTTAGAGCGCAACATGAAGTGTGTTGTTGACTCGTCGCTTTTCAGTCCCGTCAGGAAGTTGTGATTCAAGAATGAATGCAACATTTTTATGCAGCTGGAAGAATGTTTGCCAGTTTATCTGATCTCTGCAGTTTTCCACACAAATAAATAATCCTCTTCAGGACAGCTTTCATGAGCAAATGACAGAGAAAAATCAAGACACAGAGTGCGTCCACATTAAGCCACCTTTGAGGAGCCGAGTGGTTCCATCTTAAAATGCTGACTTGATATATAAGTGTGTGTGGAAAAATGGAAATTAAAGGGACAGTTCACTCCAAAATAAAAAAAAAGAACATCTGTCAACTGGATCACTGCACAAAAGTTTGTATGCATCTACGGCTAGCTCACGAAGCACCACTGAGCTAGCTAACGTTACAGCTCAGCAGAGGAGGACGCCATTATTGTTTACATCTCATGATGTCAAAAGCACGAGCCTCTCGTCCATGAGTAGATGCTTCCTTCTGTGCAATGTGATATGGTTAGTGGGTGTAGCATGGTTAAAAGAAAACAGTTCCTAACAACCTCGTTTTACTTCCAACTCGTCAAATACAGACGCTTGGTCAGTGACACTTGGTGTCAGATACTGATGCACGTAGCAGCGGTATGAGACCGGTAGGCAGAATTTTTTTGAGGCTTTGAGCCTCTTCCATAGTATAAAACGTGAGAAAATCTGTATAGGACGTGCAGAAGCAAACTCCAGACTTGCACCCAGGAACCTGCCGTTCATTTCCTTCGGTACAGTGTAGTGTGTTGGTATGTGTCGCATACTATGCTAGTGGCGTGGGTCATGTGATGTAAGTGACTTATGCTGAGTGACATTGCATTGTGTTAGTAACAAACCGACATCGTCTCACTCCATAGTCATCGAAAACTGGCACTCACTCAGTGACTCCCGGCATCAGACACCAACGTAAAAAGCCGTCCTCCCAGATTGGCATGATACACGGTCGGTTGCTATTATTGTTTAATGTGCCCGGTGGCATCCGAGGGAAATGCGTCAGGACAACATCTAAACTTAAGGCGGCGTAAGTCCTAGTAAGGCGGGCGGGAAGGGTGGTGGATGGTTTCAGCAACCACCGACTTTCACCGGAGAGGACGGTTTTCAATATAGTGCTTTTATTTTGAAAGAGACTGTATGTAAATTGTACAATTTCTGTGAAAATGGAAGTGTGTTTTGAAAATAGACGATGCATGTAACAGGCTGAAGCTGACACAGCGTCCCAGAAGGTCAACAACCAACACACCCAGTGTACCTTGGACGTCATTTGTGTTGAACAAACACTGTTAAGCATGAGATGTTTTTTTAAATCTAACCACATGCTTTTGTTCCCTTAACCTAAGACAGGACACTTAAAATGAATATTTTTTTTTACCTACATTCTAAGTTTATTTTAAAAAGAGACAGTATGTATGTAACAAGAAAAATTGCACATTTCCTGTAAAGACAGAGGTTTATTTTGAAAAGGCACAATAAATGTAAATGTAAGCGTGAACATCCAAAATTAGTGTTGAAGGGCATCATACACTGACGTGTAGGTGTGCTGCCATGAAACTGCTCACAGGAAGGTTTGTGGATTATCTCCAGTAACCAGGTCATGATTTCTGTAAAGAGACATTGATGTTGAGTTTTTCAAATGTATTTTTTTTGGCGCTTTGAGCACAACAAGCTGAGTGACATCCAGTTCCATTATACAGGAGAGAAGGCAGACATCTCTACAGCTGATATCTCCAACACTCTGCAGCTCACACCAAACCAACTTAGATCAATAAAATATAGCACTGCAGGTAAAAGGAGAAATATGTGTTTCTGATTTTGGCGTGAACTGTCCCTTTATATTTTAGCTGTTAAAATAGAAAAAAAAATCAATCTGAACACACGTTAGCTGATTTGAGTTATTACAGTTTTGTTATTTGCTGACTGGAAAGAGAAAGACAGTGACCTGTAAACTCTCCTGTGAGCACTTGTTAACAGCATTTTAACACTTGGACAGCCTGGTGTGGACGTTGTCTGTGTCTTGACTGTGAGCTAACTTCCTTGTAGCCGTGTTGAGGAGGACGTTATATTTGACTATTTCTAAATCTAATAACTTTTATACACAGCATGGGAGGAAGTGTTTGACTTACTTTACTCTCACTGGAGCTTGTTATCTCCAGCGTCTTTCTCCTATCAGTTGCAGCTTTTTACAGCATTTCCAGTCTCCTGGTGGTCATTATGGGCTGCACTAATCCCCAGAAGTGACTTGCTTTATAATCTGTTGTCGGTTGAGTTTGCCCAGTGTTCTGGTTATTTTTGGCCTAACAGATGGTTTTGGCTTCGGAGGTGCAGTTTGTATGCAGCCTTTCAGGAAGTTCTGCCTGAGAGTCTGAACTCAGGACAAAGAGAATCCCCAGAGACCCCTCTTCTCAGCTGCTGACCGACACCACAGTTTGTTTTTGTTCTTCTTCGCTCATTAACTCGGAGACGAGAGAGGAAAACACCGGCGAGGCTGACTCACCCTCCAGCTCGTTATGTGTGTCGTGTTTAACTGACGACGCGCCGTGTTTCACTGCAACACAACATATGCAACGTCCAATATGGCCGCTCCATATGGGCTGCTGGTGGCGGAGATGCAGTGAAATTACATGCAAATATTCAGGCTTTTATCAGCTTATATCACACAGACAAAAATCAACTTTAGTCCAGTCCAAAGTTGTAACATGTTGGGTTTGAATGAAAACACAGCTTGTTTCTGGCTCTACGTATGATGTCATCGAGTAGAGAGGGGGCGTCAGCTGCAGGTAACATGAGGTCGAGGTTAAATGAGGTCATTTTACTGCTGCGGCTGTGTTTAAATCAGGTAGTGTGTGTGTGTGTAAAATGATATTTACTGCACCAATTTTTATAGATTATGCTGCATTAATCCAAAACAGTCTCACAAGAGGCACAATTATGACATCACTCAACCACTGAATTATTGATTTAAAGGGTCATTTCATAGAAATACCTAAAAAAGATCCTCAAAACATTTTCTCTCAGGATCTCTTTTGTATTGTTCCATCATCATAAGATAAATACACCAAGTATCTAATTTCACAATTCTATTTGTGCGCACAAAAAGAAGAAGCTGAAATGTAATATTTGTTGCGCAGTCAATCAGAATGCAGCTGGGCAAAATACAGTGTAATTATTCCACAGAAACTTAGAACATACATTATGTAATGTTTGACAGTGAGCCTCTTGTTTGTTTGTGATGACGTCACTACAATATTTAAAAATATGTCATTCATATTCCTCCATCATATATTGTATTCCTGCCTTTTGACTTTATCAACATGTACTTCAGGTTATTTATATGCTTATATTTATATTATTCCTCTGGTACATAGTTGCCATGTTTCTTTGGCTCATCAAATGTGTATCATTTTAAAGGAACAGTGTGTGAGATTTTGGGGGATTTAGTGGCGTCTAGCGCTGAAGATTGCAGATTGCAACCAGCTGACACTTCTCCTGGTTAGAATTCCTTCAGTGTTCATTGTTCAGGAGGTTTTTACCAGGAGCAGAGTTATCCTCAGACGTCTCTTCCTCTGCAGAACAAACAGACCAGGTGATTAAAGCTGAAATTAAAACACTGAAAAAAAGGAGGTTTATGTTATTTATCGGTGTTTTTCCTGCTCTGTTCGGCAAATCGCAGATGTCCCACTTGCCTGGCACCTGCAGATGTGTGCCCACCTATTTTCTTTGATAACTTCATGTGTGCTTGCCTTAATCCAGACATCTAGGAAGTTTTTACGATGAACCGACATATCTGACTTATCATCTCCAAAACAAACAGACCAGGGGTCTCATTTATAAAACATTTAGGAGGCATAGGAGCCATACTAAAAATGTACGTATGCACAAAGTAAAAAATGGCGTGCGGCAAAAAATATTCAACAATTTCTACAATCAAGCTTCCACCTCACCATCTGTGTCACTTATTTCCCGTCTCCAAAATGTTTGTAAGCATGGGTCAAATTGTCTCCCATCAAATCTATTTTTAAAGATCACAGCTTTTGTGTGGGTAGCGGTGTACGCCTCTTTCAGGCCTTGTTTTGTGCATGCGCAATGTTTATAAATGAGACCCCAAGTGATTTAAATCTGTAAAAACTCTGAATAAATCAGACACACTTAAAAAAATCTGTGTTTGGGGCGTCTAACTACGGAGGTGGAGGATGCAAAAACGTGAATGTCCCTACTGTAGAAACATGGCGATGCAACATGGTGATCCCCGTAGATGAGGACCTGCTCCATATGTAGATATAAATGTCTCATTGTAAGGTAACAAAAACACAATGGTTCTTATTTTAAGATGATTATACACTAAAGAAAACATTCTAATTATATTTTATTCCATTTCTGCTATTATATGCCCCTGAATCCTGCACACTGGACCTTTAAGATCATCTCATCATTGCAGAAGTGAAATGTTCTGTTAGTAAATTCAGCCATGAGTAAGAGATATTTAAGGCCTCGTCCTCATTACGGCTGCAACGATTAGTCGACTAATCAATGACGAATCGACTATTAAAATAATCGGTGACTATTTTAGTAGTCGACTAATCGGTTTGAGTCATTTGTTATAGAACAGTACTATAAAAGTAGCCCAAAATACTCTTATTGCAGCTGTTTACGTTCAAATATTGGCAGCTTTACACACTCTCCCATGACGGTGAACTAAAAGTACGAACAAGAGTACGAACAAGACATTAGATGACATAATTTTGGGGTTTGGGAGAGACAGACTGACATTTTTCAACATTTTAACACATTTTTTGATAAAATGACTAGTCGACTAATCGAAGAAATAATCGACAGATTAGTCGACAATGAAAATAATCGTTAGCTGCAGTCCTAGTCCTCATGTACATGGGTATTTTCAAGGGCGTGCCAAACCAACAGGCGGTGAGAGAAGAAGATCTTGGCCAGTCAGAAGGCCGAAGATTATCTATTACAGGAAGGCTACCAGCAGCACTGACCTCTGTAGCTCATTCTGATGCCTCTGGTCTTCAAAGTAATGGAGGAGTAACTGTACATTTATGTGCTGACAAAGTCCTGTTAGGGAGGCCAGAACCAAAACTATTTTGCCCATGTGTGTCATTACATAAAATGTCACCTAATTTGTGATGCCTCACAGAGGAGATAACCAGACACACTCTGACATCACAAGCCAAAAACTCTGTTTTCCCTGTTCACATGTCAACACTGAAAACTGAGGTTCATCCTGGAAGGATTTTTACAAAGGGTCAGTTTTTTAGCAACCTAAATTGCAGTTTAGACAAAACACTGAAACGTATGGACAAAGCTGTTTCTAAAATGCCTGTGTACGTGTGGACTAGACATACTGTAAGTCTGATCCCTGCAGCTATGAGCAAAAAAAGGTTTGAAATATGAAGCTGAGATATATCTCATGTTTATAGAAGGTCTGAGGTCGAGGCTCTTAACAGTTTCGTCACAAACCTTGTATTAAAAATGACTGAAAGTGTGTCAAATCTGAAATTAATGTCAAATAAAAATAGTCCCATATCGGCTATATATTTGCCACGTAAAACAGAAAATATAACTGTCTTCATGGTTGTAATTTTGGTGAACTCATCCTCATAAAGCGACAGTAATTAACATTATTTATGCAGGACTTGTAAAACCACAGATGACACACACATGGACAAAATCATTCCAGAGGTGGACACATGTGTTCAGCCCTAACCAGGGCTCTTTGGGTGTTAAGTGTCTTGCTCAAGGGCACTTCAGTGGTTTGTGTTGACAGCAGGGGGAAGCCTTACTCACGCTCTTCACCCACAGATTGTGATGCATAGGCAGCACTTCAACGTGACACATGTATAGGAAGGAGAGGCAAGTGGGACGGGGATTAAAGAGCAGAAACAGATGGGTGGACCGAGATAAAGACACTACACAGACACAGATGTATGAAGAGGTGGAGGGAGATGTCGTGTTGTCAGAGAAAACCTGTGTAACATTCTGTATGTGAAAACTCAGAGAAATCACACAACAGCTGCCTGCTCTATTGGAACCAGAGTCAGCATGAGAAGTTGGTTATTTGTGTCATTTTAGATGAACACATATCTTCCAAAGCCATTTTCACCAGAGTCTGACCTGCAGTGACTCAACAAGACAATCTATTCATGAGAAAATAAAGATGTACTTCAAGTAAAAGCTTGTAAAGTCAGAAATGTGTGGTTTGTTGTTCGGCCTGCATGAACAGAGGATTCCCAAAATACTTCAGATTCCTCCACAGGTGGTAATTATTCAGGATTTTCTGAGGGAAACTTGACTCGGCACGTCAACGTGTCTGTTCAACATTTCTTCTGACAGCCTGGCACTTTGACTGATAACCCAAATAATTGAATTTAAGCCGGCAGTCCTTTTTTCCCCTCGGGGGTTTTTAATATGAGCTGGGTGACTTTGGATCACTCTAATTCCCTCGTGGGGTTCAGGAAACACCGACGGCGTCTCAGGCGGTTTCAGAGGGGCCCCGGCAGAATTAAACACAACAGTTTAATTTCAATAATGAGGACTGAGAGAGAGCTGCTCAGAGTTTACTGTTGTCTCACTGTTTCCTTCAGACTGTGTCCTCGTCCTGTGAATAGGATGCGATGTATAACAGGAGACGCTAGGAGAGACACTGGCCCTCATTTATGAAACAAATGCAAAGCTCCGCATTTATCAATGTGGACGTGAGTGGAGGCCACGATTAAATTGCACGTCAGGTATCAGGAGTTTCAGTCAGCGTGGACTTGCAGTGCAGCAGCGTAAATCTGGCTGAGGTGGAGAATTGCCATCAGATGCCAGTCAGAATACGGTCTGAGTCCTTGCAGCCATGTATTGATCACTTAAAAATGTCCCAAATCACCTCTTCTAAGCAGAAGAGAGAAGATAATGTTATGGTTACAGTGTTACGGTGCAGAGTGTCTCCTCCTCTGTGCCGCTGCATGTGTCTGCAGCTGTCTGTAACAAAGAGTTTCATGAAAGCCAAGAGCGCTCACTCCGCAGTAAAATGCAGGGACCAAAACGTCCCCAGAAGTCAACCTGCTCTCACTCTGAAGTCGTCGAAATCCAGCGCATGGGCAGTAACTAAGTCGCCCTTTAATGCCAGCATGATATGCAGCCAGTCACCATTATAGTTTGACGGCGTGTGTCAGCAATGTCGGGGGAAATATGTGCGACAAGAACCAATGTCTTAGTAAGGCGTGTGCGAGGGGTGGTGGATGGTTCCAACAAACACCGACGTTCACTCAGGAGAGCGGTGTTCACTGCCAAACTCTGTTCTTTTTTCCGAAACCAAACCACATGCGTTAGTTGTTTAAGAAAAAAAAAGTCTGTGTGCAGCGTTGTACTGACGTAGTGCTTTTATTTTGAAAGAGACTGCCTGTGGTAACAGAAATGTATTTTAAAAACAGAAGATGCATGTAACAGGCTGAAGCTGACACAGCGTCTCAGAACAGCAACAACCAATGCACTCACGGTACTTTGCATGTCATATTTGGGTGTTGATAGGTGACGAGGTTGGACTGAGAATGTGTTGCAGGGGTACACTGCACAGCACACTGACCAAAACAAACAAACAAACAAACAAACAAAAATCCTGACTGCTCAACTTGAAGCAATCTGTGTCAGCTGACGGGCCTCTGTTGGATGATTCAAATTTCCCACTTTCAAGGTGCAACCCTAACAGACATTGTGACGTACCGTAAATGATTGTCTGGCGGTGTATTAAGCATCACAGAGTGGCTGTATTATGATCCCATCGTGATCGTGGCTAACATATTGTGATAGTGTCGTGATATATAGACGACAACGGAGCCTGACTTCAGAGAGTTTTAACGGGGTAAATCAATCAGTTGGTTGACAGAAAATCAGTTAGCAGCAGTTCTGATAATTGATCAGTCCACTGTTTACCACATTTTATAGACAACACGATCAATAACCATCTGAATAATCGGTGTCCACCATTACAGACTTTATTTACACTGTTTATGCAAAGGTCACTCTCCTTTTAATATCTCTGCTTGTGTTACACCATTCCAGACATTTTTGCAAAGTAAAATAAGAGCAGCACTGATTCATGGCAAAACTGTATTTACATGAATTTGCATCAGTGTGAAGAAGTACCTTGATCTATTTTAGATATTCATTTACTTGATTACAGCCCAAAACAGCAAACTTTCCTTTGCAGTATAGAACTGCATATCCTGTCCCAGGAGATGTTCTCCTTCCAGCTGTGAGTCTTCTGTTGTCTGACGCTGTCGTCACACTGAGCCTCGCTCTGTCAGGCCTCTGCAGTCGCAATCCAAATTTCCCCTCAACCACATCTGGCTGGAGCTCCTTTGAAGGAGAGACTCTACGCCAATAACTGATCAATATTTAACAACCAGGGGTGGAAACAGAGAGCTGGTGGGAGCAGAGCGTTGTGCGGCAGCTTTTAGGTCTATTCAGAAACATTTTCAGTCTCCGTCTGATCAGGTTTGTTTCCAAATGTCTTGTCTTCAGTGCTCGTCTCGATCAGAGCTTGTGGAGATTCATTTACGCCAGTTTCTGCTAAATACTGTAACTTAATCAGGTGTGTGAAGAACCAGAGACTGATCATTACGTCAACAGATTCTATAGTTGGCTTACCCAGCTAACAAGATGATAAAATGATGAAGGAAAATCAATCCAGAGCTGCAGTTTGGCTGCAGGAGAACGTGATGCAGGAACATGACTAATGAGCTCACTGTCTGTCTTTGACCTCGCCGAACGTCTACTGAAATTAAACAAGTTTTAACTGAAACATGTAGGCTGTAATGTTTTTTGATGAATGTCATCACTTCCTGTCAGCGTCTGTAACTCACTGCAATCTCTCATTCAGCATTTCTTTCATCTGAATGTCTGTAAAAAACTAAACATGTTCCCGGGGAAGATAAATGAGGATCTTCAGCATCCATTTTTAGAAGTCAGAAAAAAAATGGATTTTTTCCCTTCGTCCCTGATATCCATCACCGCCCCCTTCTAATGCTGTTTTCCAAACTTTGAAGCTGTAATTAATCTGCTGTTTGAAAGAACATGTACGCTGCTCTGCCCTCTCCGTCCAGCCCACCGCTCAACTTCTCTTGAGACGCTGACGTTTAATCTGGGACACCTTTGGGTGTTATTAGAAATGATGTCTGTTAAAAGCTGCAGAACACAAACATTACATCGACAAAGTTGTTTTCAAAACCATTTCCTGTGTCAACAAATTAAGTGAACTGCAGGACAGAACGTGTTTTGGGGATGGATTTATAGTTAGCAAACATCATTCTGGTTTCTAATGAGCCTGGAAGGTCAAGTTTAACTTTTTTTTTTGTCATGTTACTTTGAGGCTCATAAGATGAGTGAATATTCACCCTCAGGGTGCTACATTGCTAAATGATGCTGGTGTTGATGGAGAATTAACATTAGCTTGAGTAGAATGCTGCTGCGGTACAGTTGTACAGCTCAGCTGAATCAGACTCCAGCTCAGTCACAGCCTAGATCAGGAGTCTTCAAAGTTAAACCAAGGCCCCCTAAGGTTAAAAAGAGATAAAGCAGGGCTCCCCTACTGCATATATTGTATAAATTGAGTTGCTTATCTGACTGCCTTTGGGTCCTCTCTTGTTTGTGCTTGCCTGTAGCTACTAATGGAACTGTGTATTTAATGATGTATGGCTGTATCGCCATGTAGGCCCTCCCATTTGAAATGACTTAAATAAAGTCATGGAAATAGGGTTAGCTTATCTGGAAAAGTTAGTTGGAAATTCGCTGGTAAAAATGAGTAGGAACGCTGGTTTTTATTTCCTTATAATAACCAGCATCTCTGGCACCCTGACCCAGAATCAGAGGCAACATGAATCACCATTGATTTGTGATTTCCATTGAATTGGTTTCCACGGAGAGCCCAGTTTATAGTCTGTGTGTGTGTGTGTGTGTGTGTGTGTGTGTGTGTGTGTGTGTGTGTGTGTGTGTGTGTGTGTGTGTGTGTGTGTGTGTGTGTGAGAGCGCCCTCTGCAGGTGAAGCTGTGAGGGAACTTCATGTTGCACAAGTATCAAATTCCAGCTCCCCGTCACAGGACTGAAGTACTGTGGTACCAAAAATGTGGTTACCATAACAACAGTGTAGAGAGAGTGAAATCAGATCTGCAGTGGAGGCTGAGAGTCAGGTAGAGCGAGCATGTGTGAAAGCAGAGAGAGACACGGAGAGATAAACAGAGACAGATAGAGCTGTGGAGGGTGAGCAAGGGAAACACGAGATGTTGTTGGTCAGCAGTTTCGGTGGCAGATCAGTGGTGAACCTTGGCCTCGTCCTGGTGTCCAGACAGGCCTGACAGGAGGGCTCCTTCCCAGAACGCACGTCTGTATAATTCCCATATCTCTGCCTCTCTGTCTTTGATACTCCCTCCCCTCACTTCTACAGAATGTTGATGTCGTCGTTTTTATCATGAAACAGCAACAGACAGAGAGGAAGAGCAGCTGTGGGTGCGAATCACGGCTGTCAGATTTGTATTGTCAGTGCTGGTGAGCTTCATGCTCTCAGATCACTGTGAAGGATTACACGCTCCTCTGCAGGTGGAGGCCGTTCTGCAGCCCCCGGGCTCATTGGATTAATGTCAGACATGCATGGTCATCCTGCTGAAACAAGGATGTTGTGGCCCCCCAGACTGCTGCAGTGACACGGGTTAAATGCTTTAGACAGGGGTGGTTGTGCATGGACACTAATGAAACAGAGATGTTAGATCAGAAGCCGTCTTCCTCCCGTCAGCGTGATATAGAGTGCTGTGATGCTGGTCGCTTTTTGTGATAATCAAATAGTCCTCATCGAGTTTCTGTCTGAGTTCTGGGAACATGGTCTCATCACTAAAAAGAAGTCTGAAGGGTCCAGAAAATGAAATATGTCATGCATGTCTGTATCACTTCAGACTTAGACTTTGGAAGAAAAATCTGTGCTTTCCAAATTAAAGAAATCTGTAAAGTAATTCCTAATATGATCAAATTGGTACATTAATATTATACCCAGTTAAAGAAAGTGAGATCTGCATGCATATGAATTAATATTTAAACTTGATGTTTATTGGTGAACTGGTGTCCCATTAGTAACCAGACCAAAATCAGAGCATTTTTATTGGCTGAGACCAGCAAATATTTGATGTTCATTACAAAGGACACTAGTTCTTAAGGGGTTAACTTGGACCTTTTTTTCTTAGAACATACAACTCAATCCCCAGCAGAAATGTTGGCATGGTATGTGTTTGCAAACCTAGGATATGTTACATTTGCATGCTATTTTGAAACTGATTTTTGTAATGGTAAAAAACAACCATATTTGGTGCCACTGTCCCGGCAGGTAAAGCAGCAGTGTCTTGGTAAAAACCAGCCGCTCTTTGTGGCACTATTGCAGTTGGAAAAGTAGCGACATCTTGGTAAAAAAGAAACGCTTTGGTGGCACTATCATGGCAGGAAAAGCAGAGATGTCTCGGTAAAAACCCAATTTTTCTGGTGGCACTATTGTGGCAGGAAAAACGGTGATGTCTTAGTAAAAACCAACTGCACTATTGTGGCAGGAAAAGCAGCACAATACACACTCTATCTATCTATCTATCTATCTATCTATCTATCTATCTAAACATTGATATGACATGTATGAAATGTGCAAATGTTACTTTTTCATGGTTCATAGAAACAAGCTGGCAACTGGGCCAGGACATAACCTCTATACCAGATATGCCAGTCTTAATTACAGGAAATGATGCAGAAGATTCCATCTGATTTAACACTACAGCCACATCAGTTTTTCACACAAGCGTGATGTTGCTTCAATAAGTTGCTACAACAAGCACATACAGAAAGTAATATATAACTGATGTGGTCAGACAGTGTGGGGATATTAAAAGTTATTTTAGGGAAAACTGTAAAAGAATATTGAGACTGTCAGAGTCTGTTGTGGACTGTGGAGAGATTTCAGCACCATGGACAGAGACTACGTCACCAACACTGAGCACAGAGCAGACTGACTGCATCAACAGTGCGTGTGTTCCAATACACAGACCACCATACTATATAGTGTGCCAGGAAAATATTTGATATGTCCCAATACACAGTATGTCAAATACAGGATGCCAAAAATGCCAGGATGTTCTACTACATCCGGTCGTATTTGCAGTATGCAAGCCAGCATGCTTTTCTGGCTATTCTGACCCACAATCCTCTGCGCAGCGGACGATACGTCACATCAACTGAGTCGCAAACAGACGACAGCTGATTGACAGCTGACAGAGGTTGCGATGACCGATGACAGCTCATTCAAGTAACTGATGACCAGTGGAATAGTACTAATGATAATATTAAGTGTTTAATGAAGATAATAATCGTAATGTTACAAACAACAAAAGGACGTAACTGTAAAAATAACTAGGAATGCATGATAATATCGACATGGCATCAGCTGATATCGGCTTTAGAATCGGCCAACATGCTTTTTCTTACTTTGCACAATGAATAAATATTATATACATTGAAAAGCATCCTACTTCATGTCTCCATCTGCTGGTGGGCCGTCACGATAAGAGTATGCAGGCATAATATGATGTTAATTCCACTACAGAAGAGACTTAATTATTACTAAAATTAAGTGGATAATATTGGTATCGGTTATCGGTCAAATAGGTTATATATCAGCATATCGGATATCGGCAAAAAATCCAATATCGTGATCCCGATTGTGTGCATACTGCATGCAACAGTATGCACTTTTTAAGGGCAGCTGCAGTACCTACTAAAAGAAACAAGAAAAAGTATGCGATTTGGAACGCACCCGTTATTAGGAATGATTTATTGTAATATTATTGATCATGCTAAAATTAGTCATTGACGCAAAATTGTATTAACAAATCTTCATTCGGTTAATGTTGAACATTCGCTTGTTCCAACACCTGAACTGTGATGATTGGCTGCTGTTTTCTGTGTTATTTCCTCGTAAACTAGTGGGGGCGACTGTGGCTCAGAGGCTGAGCAGGTCGTCCACCAATTGCAGGATCAGTGGCTCGATCCCCGACTCCCCTAGTCTGCATGTCGAAGTATCCTTGAGCAAGATACTAAACTCCACATTACTTGCGATGGCTGTTCCTTCGGTGTGTCAGTGTGTTAAAAACTGAGTAGCAGGTGGCACCTTGTGTGGTAGCCTCGGCCACCAGTGTGTGAATGTGTGTGTGAAAGTGACTTGTACTGTAAAAAGCGCTTTGAGTGGTCAGATGACTAGAAAGGTGCTAAACATGTGCAGGTCTGTTTAAATATCACTGGTTTTTGGATCGATGGTTGGATGAAACACTGAAAGATGTTTCTTTGCACTCTCACAACTTGTGACTCGTTTTTTTTTGGTTATGATTTTCTGAAGTTTTATAGACCAAAAAATGAACTGATCAAAGTATAAAGATTTTTCAATATGGAGAAATTCAGAGTAAAGGTTCATTTTTAACCTTGGAAACAAGTGCCACTAGTAACTAGACCTGGAGTTAAGAGTATACTGTCAAAGTAACGAAAATATATATTATTTACAGCACTAAATCACAATAATAATATGAAATAATGAGCTGCTTACAATGCAAAATGTAACCATACTGGATATACTGCACTCAAAGTTACCGGCTCAGCTGAGTTTCTTCTCCTCCTCCTCCTCTGCAGAACCAAATTTAAAATCTTTCAGATTGGTGTCAAACTGAAACAAAAGAAAGCCAACGAGTTTCCAATTCACTCTCAATCAGCTCTGATTTTGCTGAGCCTACAAAAAGCTATTTTTGCCTCACGGCTTTGCGCATAATTACCTCGAACCTCAGCAAATTACCGTCTGAATCCAGGCTGAACGAGATTAATGTCACACTTTAATGTCACATCTGTCTCTCCACACGCAGCCGCGGCCTTCGTTTCTTTCTCAGAGCAACACATTGTGCATTCAGTAGATATCCAGAGTGGTTATGTTGTTACCTTCCTATCAGTGGAAATGGCCATGTAGGCTCTAAAGGCCAGAGAATGTGCTTCCAATGCTTATGTGTCCTTGTTGTGTCCTTTGTTTCAATTGTTTGTTCCTGCACGAAGACATTTGGTGGTAATGCACTTAATAAATCAACAAACAAGCCTGAAAACCTTGTAGAGTGAAAAAAAAAGTCCTGTCACTTGCCATCAGGCTCAGTAATATTTGGGATGTTGTGGCATGGACACTGAACAAGCCTGTTGTCTGTGGGGCTCTTAAGATTTGGGGCAAGTTCAAGGTTCATTTTAATTATAATCAGGCATTTGGTAGGGCTCCTTTTCTAGGTGATTCTTTGTTTCCTGCCTACCTCACTGACCCAGCGGGTGTGATGAGTCTAAAGGGCCTCTTTTAGTGGGATTTATAATTCTGAGTGGAACTGACACCGTACCTATGGCATAGGCTCTACGTCGACGCGTAGCCTGATGTGCACCTCCCCAGAAATGTAACTACACATGGTGGTGACGCAGACCTCCTGTCTGTTTCTGTAAGCTGAAACCATTTCCCTCACTGGAAACAAAGCTTTTATTTACTTTAATTTCACAGATAAGAAACAATAAATTGTGAAGACAATAAAGCCTCCACAAAAATAGCATTTTAAGTCTTGTGTGTGATTTATCCTGGCTTCATATGAGCAGAGGAAATCTCTGCTAGCTGCTAGGCTAATTTATACAATGTAAAATACCATAGGCTTGTGCTAATAACGTCAGCATGTTGTATTTGTTTGGAAAACATGTTTAGTGTAAGACAGTTTTTTTGTCAGTGAACCTTGTGAGCTGTAATGGAGCCAGATTTTGTAACGTTACCTTTGTTAAATGTTGCTGTTGTCCCTGGCTTTGTATGAGTAGAGGAAATCAGTGCTAGCTGCTAGGCTAATTTATACAATGTAAAATGCCATAGGCTTGTGCTAAAAACATTAGCAGGTTGTATTTGTGGGAAAAATGTGTCCAGCAGTAGACAGGTCTGTGAATCCTGTGGGTTATAATGAAGCCAATTTGTGTACTTGTGTGTCCTGACACTGAACTTTTATAAAGTTGTGTTCGGCTGGTTACAGGAGTCGGTTAAACTGACCTGATCAAACAGACACAGGATGAAACAGACATAGTGGAGTTAGAGACCGGAGGCGTTGTGTGCAGCTCATTAGAGGCTATGAGCACTCATTAGCAATTAGTAACTCTAAATAGCACTCTGCAGCAGATTCCACAGGGCGAGTCATTTGGTCGTGGTGCACGACAGCGGGGAAAACACTGCACGTCAGCTGAGTTAATTGAGCATACGAGTAGATGACTCAAAAGGAGGACGTTTTAAAGCTCACGTCTCCTCTGCTCTGGCAAAAACACGACTGCAGTTTGGTTGATTTCCCTTAATATTTGGACTGAAAGATCTGAGGGTGATATCAGTGAATGTTCTGATCTGTTGGAGCCTTGAGACTGTGTGAAGCACAGCTGACAGTTCCATGTCTCAGCTTGTTGTTCAGAAGCTGACGTTTGATCTTTGTTACCAAAAACTGCAGAAAAAGCTGCGTTGGTTTTTCTGTCCTTCGTGAAACACAGATTTTTTGTAGACTCACCATTTTCCTCCAGCAGCAGTAGTACTCTTATATACTAAGCTCTCATGAAATGAACCCCTCCTCTCCTCTGCTCAGACCTTGGCGGCCTCCTGCGTGGCTGAAGGGTGTCAGTGAATTAAAGGTAAACTTGGGTAACCTCGACTCAACGTTCAATCAGTCCCAGCTGCGGTGCTTCAGAGTAAATGTATCTGTCACGAAAAGACATGCAGTAGCTCTTGACATGTATCGGATTGATTTCTCATCCAAACACTGATGAAACTGTCCTGCAAGTCTTACACTGAGCTAGTGATTGATATGTATCCTAATAAAGCTGTGGCAGAGTTTCTATGAATATTTAAGCTTCAAGAAGACTCGTGCAGAATACTGCATGTTTGAGGCAGATGTTAATGAACCAGGGGGGCTCAGTGCCTGACCAAGGGCCCATCAGCAGGTCTGCTGTGGAGCTGGAACTTGGAGTCCACTTTTTGTAACTTCACATGTTTTTTTGAGTCTCAAATCAGTCTCACCAGGAATTCATATCTGAAATCCAGCAAAATAATCAGGAAGTTATAATGGAATTGTATTTTGATCTGATAAAAACTTCTGTAAATAAACGTAGAGACCTTCTCAGATTTGCATGTTTTGGATTGCTTTAGATCACAGCTTACCATTGTGTTTGCAGTGCATTTTGTCCACTGTTCTTGTAATCCATTGGTTTTCATTCATTTTTATGAGATATATATTCCCAGACGCTTCAAACGTATTCATCACAGTGGACTTTAAATCTGCAGTTAACATTACATTTGTGATGTGATACATTAAACCTCTTTATATAAATCTGCAGTGGAACTGAATCATCTCACAGTAATAATGTAACAGTGACAAAATCTAATGGAGACTTCATCGGAATGGATTACACACATTTTGAGAGACTGCTAATTTGTTTTCATAATGTATAGCAATGAATAAATTTCAATTAATTGAAGGGAAAAAAATAGAAACAGCCTGGGTTTAAATTGTTGTCTGCCAAGTTGTGCCATTTAAAGGGGACCTATTCTGCTTTTCCTCTTTTCTGACCTATAAATGTTGTTACAATGTCAGATACTCGTGTTAAACGATGCCAAAGCGTCAAATAATGAGGTTTATGCATTTGGACGTGAGCCCTGCAAGCTGTTTAGGATGGTTCTGCACGCTGTGTTTTACTGTCTTTTTTTAACAGAGTAGTCCGATTGACGTCAGTGCGTGCCGGACTTACTTATATGGGCATGCCCAGGTATGTGCCGCACAGGTAAGCAGGTAATGACAACAACAAGCTACAGCTAACGGCTAACGTTACTTACCATTCAGAGACGTCTTGAAGTAACCTCTGTACTTGAGAAACTTCAGGCTGTCCAGTCTCTACCTCCAGATCGGATTCAGGATCCAACACATACGGCTGTATTTCAAAAACTGACATTTTCAAAAGTTAAATTCTCTCAACTTCTGCACCGGCAAAATAAGGAGGTGGGGCTCGGCAGCGCTCAGCAGCCCTTTGGAAGTCCTCGGGAGTGTGACCAATCACAGTGGAGTGGGCTCGGGGCCGGGGGGGTGGAGTAAATAACACAGACCGTTTTTGTGGGATGCGGGAAATACAAGGAAGCGATGCAGCGAGAAAATGAGTATAATACCTCCCCTTTAACAATAAGGGTGACCAGCTGTGTATCATGCCAACGTGAAAGGATGGCTTTTTTGATCTGTGTCTGATGCTGGGGGTCACTTAGTGAGACCAGGTTGAGTTGGTGTACATGTTTGGTACATTGTGTTTGTAGTTAATAATCTTAAACTTGCACACACAATGGTTTGGTGTTTGGACTTGAAGACGATAGCTGGAACCTCTCCCTTGTCCACTCATTCAGTAGTCTACTGCAATGAACGTTGGAATTCCAAGTGGGAAACTTGGGCAAGATCCGAAGCTGACATAAGCACACCCGACGTCACACCAACATGGTGGCACACAAAGTGAAACAAGTACCTTTTGATCAGTCACTTTAGCTCTGCTGTATTTTATCTGTTTGTGTTGAGAAACACACTGTAAAATAAATGCACGCAGCAACTTTATACTATCTGCTGTGGTTCATGCTATGACGCTCGGCACCCTTTTGCCAAGACAGCTGACTCATGTTACGTGCTGCTGTCTTCACTGATGGCGTTGTGGTAACTGATGTAGGTCCTCAGTAAATGCTTGTAAAGCTCGGAGGCATAACGTACAAAGATCAGTTTGTTGCGGTGGTGCATGTTTTCCTGAGCAGATGCACTGGGACTCATTTAGATCGGTAAACGTGAATATGGACTCTGAATTAATGACTGGCCACTTGCAGTGGATTGCAGCATAAATGGTGTAGTTTACTCAATAGTGAGCAATAAATTGAGATTTTGGACACACAATTATCATCATTCAAATCATCACTGACAGCTGTGGAGTCACAAAACGGTCTTTCTCTTATCTATAAAATGCATTGCAGGATAGTTAACAGAAAGTTGTGTGAATTGCTGTGTAAATGTGGTGCACTACATAGTAAACACAGAGCGATGTCAGACACAGCCACTTACTTGTGAAAAAAAATGTTCCCTTTTCAGATTAAAATCATCTGTATTCTTCAAAGATAAAGACAGGACTTACCTTTTTTCGAAACATGTAGACCTTTTATTTCAGTGTATCCTTGTACAAAGGTTTGAATGATGAAGGATGAATTAGCACCCAACAAATGACATTACATAGTCATTGCAAAGTCACAGAAGTTACAGAAGGAAAAAGAGGAAAAGGAAGAAGAAACATGACAGTTCACACCTGGTGAAAGTCCTGTGTTGTGTGACCCATCCACCACCCTAGCCTGCCTCCTTGCTGAACCCTTGGGGACAGCTTCCTACTTCACTCCTATCAGCACATTGGTAACGTGATCACAGCCTTCACAATTTCATGCACAAATTACTGTCTCATCGTTACGTGGGATATGTACAAATCTTGATGCATAAAGGATGGCGAAGGATGCTGAAGGAAGCCCTGAGGACAGACCTCATTATCATATTACATCACCACTGCTGCGGTGTCAATAAAACACTCATCAGATACACAGTGATCATCAGTGAGACACGGCTGAATGGACGACACTGACCAGCTGTCTTTGTCTTTTTAGCGTTGCAATCCTCTGTGTATGTCTCATTTCTTTTGTCTGTTCAGCTTCTCGCATGTGACGCATCGCTTCCTGTGTGGCAGGAAGGAGCGATCAGCTGTATGTTTATGAGTGTTTCCATTTGGCAGCAAATAGAAAAGCTGTCCTGAACAATCACAGGCTGAGGTAGCAAATCCCAGCGTTGAGTTTTTGTTACTTGATGCCACAAACACAACTTGGACAAAACTCAAAAACACTGATGGTGGATATTCAGGTCAAACGGAGCCATTAGGGTTTTGTCCTAATGAGATAAAGTGGTGCCAAACAGACTTTTAGTTTTGTTCAAATGTTCTGGATTATTGCTTAAAATCTCATAATAAAGTGCCAACAGGAAGTTCAGCTTGAGTGTTCAGATTTGGTGCAGATGACAGCATGTTAACTTTAAATGAAGTGAGGATTTCTGTGTCATAAATATCAATGTCATATCAATGAGAACAGTGTCATTTATGAGGTTCCCTCTGTGGTGGAGCTTCACCATAACGGTGTGTTGATGTTAACCAGTCATGGTTCAGTTCAGCTTTTAATGGACTCTGTGGTTGTGGTCATTTAGTGTAATGACATTTATCTTCTACAAATGTTGCACTAGGGGGAGAGTCATTCAGTGGAGGTTTATGGAGAGATGAAACGTAAGATCGAGGCTCAATTAACCAGAAAGTAAAACCCGGAATAAAAGAAGCTCCACTGACATCAAACAGAGAAATACACCGTCTCACCTGCCTTAAGATCACTGAAGTTAAAAAAATTACAGCATCCGATTATTCGTATGTTTACGTTGTTTACCAGACTGTTCACACTGCTGTGTGAATTAAGACTTTGTCTGTTAGAAACAAAGACTGAAACAGAAGTGTGTTGTTGTTAAGGTTAGGGTGGGTTTTTGGATCAGATAAAGTTTGTGACCAGCTGGTGAAGAAAGTGGAACATCTGCTAACCATGATTTCTCTTTTACCGTAGAACCAAATGCATCAATTTATCAGCTGATACCAATGTTTGTCCAAATGTTTACTGATCCAGCAGGGAGTCAGGACCATCCAGGATCAGGCCCCCGGCACACAAAGGATTGAATGCGGGTAACATTTGACTGGAGACATTTAGATATTACTTGGTAATCGGTTATTTCCGTCGATACCGATATTCGCCTTGTTTACTGCAACCAGCCCATCGGCAAATAAGATGACATTCACTGATGGCAGCGGTCGTTTCTCTGTTGTGTCACATCAGTTGTGTGCAGACCAGAAAGCAAGGCTTGAGACTTACAGCGTCCTGTTGTCCCGGGGACAATAGAAAATGTGTTTGGGATGTACAGAGATCTTTCCCGTGATGCTGTGGGGACAAAAGGACACAGTTAACTCATTAAAGATGTGTCAGAGAATGCACCCTAGTGTTTCCCTGATAATGCTGCATTATGAGTAATAAGTCAATGTTAAACTCTGCAGAACAAGAGCTAGTAATGTTAGCTGCCAGCTGCTAGCCAGGCCCCAAGGATAGCAGCTCAGGCTTGCAGCAAATTTTTCCCAGTGGCCACTCGGGGTATTGCAGCAGAAAAATCTCCCGCGGCCCACTAAGCATTTCCTGTAGGCCACCATTGCAGGAGACATGTCCGTAAAACTGTTGATAGGCCACCGTGAACTGCAAACAAGATCAATTATTAATCTTTCTACTCTGACTTTTTGAGACATGGTGGTTTTGTGTTTGTGAAAATCTTCATCGCGATGTAAAGTCTTTGAGGCAAGTGCGAACTTGTGGGCGGGGCCAGCAGAAGAAACACTACTGTGCATATATAGTCAACAACATACCACAGAAGTAAACCCAGAAGCTAGAAAACCTTTTTGGCATATGCACCAGGTGAGCAGCTCGACTGGAATGACTAGGCGCCATCTTGGTGTCTGGTATCTAGTTGTTGTTAAAATCTATGCTGTTAGTGCTCAGTGGCTGGAACTAACAGCTAACGGAGGTTGCATAGAGGTTCATTATGATGTGTTTGAGATCTATTCAGTAAAAATAAGTATTGGGTGCAGGTAAATGTAACATTCTCATGATGTGTTCAAGTGTAATCTTGTAAAATGTAGTTTCTGGTGAGAAACTTAGATACAGCTGTGTGAAGGAGAAATTTGTTGATCTTCACACAGAGATCTAAAATAGATATTAGAGAGGGAATTGCCTGTTAAAAAGATTTTCTATGTGAAACAAGGTTATATTAAAGTTATTAAATTTGTGCTCATTCAAAGGTAGTGTAACGAAGGACTGAATGACATTTAAACAGTTCAGTTTCTTTTACAATGAAGATTTATTTGTTTCCCTGACATAAAAGGGAGAATAAATAACAATAACAAAACAACAACAAAAAAATATTGTTATCCGCTGTCGGCCAAGTTGTTATTTTGAACGTCTGCATTGGCCCTGAATTTCACAGCAGGTGCATCCCTACAAGTATTAGAAGTGCGACATCATACGGTGTGATCAGAACCATCGAAGATGATTTTCTCAACCTATAAAGGAGCATTAACTTATCTGAAGAGAGACAGACAGACAAACACACAGACACCTCCACTCGATGGAACACCTTGGAGGTATGAGTCTTTGGCTGAAGACGCTCCTCTTCTCAGCCAGCATGTCGTGGAGGGGGTGGAAGACGTTGTTCAGGATGCCAACCAACTTGGACAGCATCCTTTTCTCCGTCACCTCCTCCAGAGAGTCCAGCTCGACTCCTCCTCCAATCACAGAGCTGCATCTCTCGCCCTCACACAGCATCCTGTTACAGACACTGATGCCTCTGAGCCTCTGCAGGAAGTGGAGCTGGCTCTGGCCTTTCTTGTAGAGAGCCTCTGTGTTCCCAGTCCACTCTGACCTGTCATCCAGGAGGGATACAGGGCTCAGAATAATTGCCAGAGATATTGTTGCCATTGTCAGTTTCTGCAAACCATGGATATGTTACGTTGGTACCTTATGTAGCAGATGGTCATCAGTGAGACACAGATTTAGTTAACGTACTGTAGTTAGGTTTAGACACAAAAACCACTCGGTTAAGGTTAGGAAACGACCGTGTTTTGGCCTGGTTCCACAGGCGAGGCTGGAGGAGCTGTTGATGTCTTGGTCAGCTTTTCATGGTGCAATCCATGTTGGAGAAACAGTGACATGTTACTAAAAGACATGCATGTTTGGTGGCTAAAAAGCCGCTGGAGACAGAGTTACGACTCTAAAAACCAGCTGCTTATGTTGTATGTTGGTCTGCAGTGGTCTGCAGCATGGCATTTGTCTCACCTATGTGTCACACCATTCACCATCCCTTCCACATCCAGATGACAAAGTCAGCTTATATACTACGCCACTTTAGAAATGCTGATATGACACATATGACCCGACATATGTAACATGTTTCTGGTTTGCAGAAACGCACAATGCCAACTTTTTGCTCTGGCAGCTGGGATGCATCTCACGAATGTTCAGCCTACGTTTAAAATAAAAATAATAAGAATAACGTTTAAGTTTCAAGCTTGACGAGTCAGGTTTATCTCCTGCAGCAGAAAGAGTTTGGCTGTTAGAGAGCAGAGCCTGCAGTCGCTCTGACAGTCTGAAGTTACATGTTCATTTAGGAGTCACTCCCACTGAGCTGGCTGTGAGCCGAGGTGACGGAGCTGCTGCTGCTGCTGCTGTGAGGAAGTTACTGTCTGCTGCCGGATCCTGCATGCGACTGTTTAAAATCAACTTCAGACATAAGATTCATGTCAGATCTGCAGCTGTATGGACATCAGTTTCAAACTTGTTGGCATTCAGGTTGCCTCTGTGTGGAATTGCTGTGCGTTCATTTATTGAGGAATCGAAAGTGATTAAATGGGTTTAATTGCTAAATCAATGAAGGTGATTAGCCAGGATCTTGTGTGTTGGGTGCGATTGTCGAGGCGTTCCTCTGCTCTGCTGGAAATGATGAGTGGACAGAATATGACCAGCTGTCAAAAAGCACTTATCTGTGCAGAAAATATGGCTTTCATGATGGTGGATCAGGAGTTCATGAGTGACATAATGAAGCTCTCAGGTGTTGTTCAGTGGGGCTGCAGAGCGTTAACCCCACAGGAAGACCCTGGAGAGGACAGTAGGGTTGACTTTGTAATACACACCCAACCCAACACTGGCGTCTCCCTGTTTCTACCACACACGCCTTCAAACCGCGGTATGTCCCTGCAGAAATGCAGTATCATTGCTGAATGTATGTAACAGGAGATGATGCATTTTTAAAGGGACTACAAGTGGACTACAACTTCTCCATAACCTGAGTGTATGAGGAAATATATTACAAAAATATCAAAGAACAAAATACAGGAATACCAAAGAAATAATCACATTCAGTTAAGTTCAGATGTTGGACAGAAAATTGTGATAAATGTTTAAACTATTAAACTGACTTCTGTTTCATCGTAACTCAAGGTCCCTCTCGCTCGCTTGTTACAGAACTTTAACCCGTGTCACATGGTCTTTATTAGCATTAAGAAGCCCTTGTTACACAGAGACTATAGGGACGCTTTCAAGTCCCATCTTTATGCCGCCTTTGCATTTATACACAGAACCAAACAACGGCAGCATCATTCTGCTCCAGTGTGTGACTTTAGACAGCATGCCAGAATTACAGAAGCAAAAGAGGCGTGATGGGCGTGACGTGTAACACAACAGCGTCGGCCTCTGGTGTGACATGTAACCTCTGCGTTGCCAGAACCTTTTAAACCATAACAATGGCATAACATGACAGTAACAATCATTCACCTTCCCTGTCACATGACGACTGATCTCATCCTCTGCTCGGAGTGGATCTTATGTCGAGACTTTTTTGGCAACTTCTGTTTCCACGGTCAGGCATAACTCTTGAAGCTAACATTGATGAGAAGTCCTCAAAGTGCTCTGAATAACAGACAGTTCGTACAGTTCCATGACAGCTTGAGCAAACTGATGAAGACAGTTTGATCAAAAGCTCTGGAACAAGAGAGCAAAAGAACACTGAGTCAAGATCAAACATAGGTTGACCATTGCTTTTGTTTTTCTTTCGAGGACAGTCTCCAAACCAAAGATGTAAGACAGGTTCTAGTGCCCAGCTCAAACATGTCAACCTGTCCAAGGAGTCGAACCAGCAACTCTTCACTTTCCCTTCGTTCATATCAAACAATATTGTCCAAACTGAAGCTGAGGTATCAGAGGTGTCTGTAGGAATGAGTGAACATATGATGCATGAGTAACAAGCGGTTTAGGACTTGTTTTCTTAACAACAAGTGTACATATAAACAGTTTTATAGTCATGAAGCGTCACATGTTCATCACTGCGGCCTGCAGCAGAACCACAGCAGCGCTGCAGAGAGCAGCAGATCAAACACACCTTGCCGTGTGTGTGCCTGCTGAGGGAGTGGATGTGTTTTAGAGCAGAGGGAATCAGATTTCAGTCTGATACCGACTGTCCGAAGCCACCGTGTCACTGACGGTCTTGTGTTTCATGTTTGCTTCATGCTCTACAGTCGCTCATTTCATCAATGATTGAGCGTGCGACCCTTTCTGATCCACATTAGTCTGGATGATTCAGTGTTTCCGTGACGATACCGTGGGGATGCGCTCTGTTGTCTTCCTCTCGAACACAATTACCCCAAACACCAGAACAAATTCAATTGTCCTGCTGTTATCAGTATTAGTGCATTTCTTCCTCTCTGTTCTCTCCATCCTCTCCTCCGTGCCTTGCTTTGTTACTTCTTCCCTCTCTTCCTCCCCCGGACCCAGACAACTGTAATGTTCGTGGCGCCCAGAGGCTCCAACCTCCAACATCCCCTGAGGCTGTTTGCCTCTGGCCTCAGCCTGCCTGAGAATGATGCCGTCAGGTTTCATATACGTCAGGTTGTGCAGCAGAATGCTGTAATCTTCAGGTATGACTCAGTGAGCTGGAAGGAAGAGTTTCAGACGCAGCTTGCAGTTTTAAACATGTGGAAAGCTGCTATTTTTCTCATTTGGAAGGCAGAGGCTCCAGGGGGAATTACCAGCTGTATTTTGGTGATGACAGATGTGCTGACAATACAAATCTCTCACACATCTCAGTGACATGTCATTCTACATAGAGACAGTGTGTTTGTGGATCTAATGACAAGGGTTTTGTGTGTTTTTGACTTATTTTGAATTCTTCTGGAGGCTGTGGGTCGTCCACCAATCCAGATAGGCGATTAGATCCTGGACTTCTCCAGTCCACATATCGAAGAATCGTTGGGATGGATACTGCTCCCTCCGTTGCTCCTGACAGCTGTGCCATCAGTGTGTGAGTGTGTGTGACCGTCCAAACTCGTAGCCGCAGCCACCAGTCAGTACGTGTACATGCACAGTAAGGTGGAGCTACAGTTATGGCTTGAGTAAGCCATTTAGTTGGACTACTGTCTGTGTCTCACATATACAAGCATGGAAGGGGAATCAATTTAGTATGTCAGACTCCTCTACGATAGGTGGCGATATGCCCCCTTTCAGCTTGTTAGTATTGGACATTTTTCTGGTTGACCTATTACGTCACAGACAAAACAATCGACAAACAAACTGGTAACAGCATGAACTGTGTCTCTTCCTCCGTTCAAAAATGCACAGCTCTGGATGTAGATTTCTCCATGTTGTTCCTGGCTTCTTAGTTTGTTATGCATTTAATGTTGTTTGATGTCCAGGTCAAATCCCGAAGTGGAAATTGTGGAGCATGCGCAGAGTGCCTCGGCCAGTTTGGGTCCAATTGACTGTATACATGCAGGAGTAATTTGACTCCTAATTGCATTATCTGGGTGTGTTAGTCTGACTTTGAGAAATTTGATTTGGTACATATCAGTCACACTAACATGTTAACATGTATTTTCAAAGTCCAGTTTTAGTCAGACTAAAACAATAATAGATTTTCTGTGTGTCGTGTAATCGTACTAAGTGTGTGAATTCGTGTGTGAATGGGTGAATGAAACATGCAGTGTAAAAGTGCTTTAAGTGGTAGGAAGACGATACGATACGATACGATACGATACAATATACTTCACTGTCAGTGTAGAGAAATTCATCTATGACTCAGGCGGGGCAATGTAATGTTATTATATAGGTTTAGTGATATGAGACAAGATATCATCTTAGATTTTGAATATTTCAACATCCCAGCAGTCCTGGATAGTATACCTTTAATTACCTGAAATGTATCCTCAAAAGTGATTTTAACTGCCACATGGAATCAAGAAAAGTTTATTTTAAGGCCAAAGAGGAAAGTCGATCCCCAAACTGACCAGATAAGTCGACACATTTCATGTTTATCACCTTCCGCAGTGATGTGGTGGAGCAGCACAGCTGCAGTTTAGCAGGTGGCTAACGATGATTCTTGCTCGTTTATTTCGGAGGCAAATGATGTTTATGACTCAAACCGTGGATGCTGGGAAACTGAGTTATGAGTGATTACACCGAGTCTCATCAACTATGAAACATTACTCAGTTTTATTGTTATGATCCTCACTGGGTGTGACTTGTGCTCAGATATTTAAGGCATTTGGTAATTAACAGACGGCCAGGGGATGGATGATGTTACGTGTGGGCTCTGACCCTCTGCCTTGGCCTGATTCCAGTGCAAACACACAACTCGACAAATCATTTTAATGTTATCAGTGAGAGAAGAAGTGATTGTGTTTAGGAGCATGCAGGGGACTGAGCTGTGCAGACGGAGCAAACAGATGGCCACGTGTTGAATGGGCAACATCAAAGGTCAAATTACAACAATTTCTTTAGTGTGATTTTGTTTTTTTTTTGGAAGCATTTCATAAACATTTTTGGAAATTGTCAGAGTTCATGTTTAAAGGAAAAGCCCACCCTACTGTTTAAGAATCAGATACTTGCAACCATAGCTTCAAGAATACTTCTAAAGAGTGTGTAGCTTTTAGCTTGTTGTAGTGTACAATTATCTGTGAACAATTTGTTGCTGGGCAATGATAGAAGACAACATTGTTGTGACAAAGATAAGCAGCAAACTGTGCCAGCGCCTTGGGCTGGGAATCAGTACCCGATACATTGATGGAAAATAACCCAGTATGAAGAAGCATGGAAGTGTCTCCAGTCAAACATTTGATACTTTTTGCTCTGGGGGACTGATCCCGGATCGTCCCAACTCCTAACCGGATCAGCAAAATTCATTTTCCTACTTTCTGCGGACCCGCTCTCCTCCAGATGAACAGTCAGTTCAACATCTGCCCAGTTAGCACAAGCTAACACAGCAGCAGCGGCTAACATCCAGCACTGAAACTGAAACTCTGTCTTAACCCTAACTGTAATAGTAAGGCAAATTTAGTTAGCCCTGTTGCTGTGTGTGTGGGCAGGCAGACTCTCTCCAACTGTCCCCCCTGCAGAGCTTACACTCCAGCAGCAGCAGCTACAACCCACACAGTCTGTGATGTGGTGGCGTCTAGCATGTTGTATTTGACGGAATTGGCAGGTGAGTGTGCCAAGATGCCACCAAGATGATCGAATACATGGCTACAGTACGTGCCACTCCATTCACATTATGGGTATTGAGTGAAATACTCTACTGGTATCTGTGTCACTTATTGGTTTTTGGACTCCTGTTTTGAAACCCAGAGTTCGGCATTTCGGCCATCTTCATCTTGGTTGGAGAGGCTGGTGCTGTGGAGGAGTGAGAGGTAGATCTGACAGATAAGCCGAGGGCACTATCAGCAGACAGCTTGACACTCGAAGCACCCCGCCCTAAATGGGTGAGTTATAAAGACATTAACCCCTGTAGAAACCAAAACTATCTTTGTCTCAGGCTGTATACATGTTTATTTCTGCTGTAAAGTTGGGCATTAATGGGGGTCTGTGGGGATTGACTGGCCTCAAGTGGCCATTAGAGGAACTGTCAGTTTTTGGCACTTCACTGCTGGCTTTATTTTCAGCCTTGGAGGTTGGCACTTGATTTAGCCACATTTTGTCAGAGTGGAACATACAGAGCACACAGACTGAGGAGAAACTGCAGAAGTTCCTGTGGACATCTTGACACATTTTTTTTGCACTGAAAACTGGGTCATTGTTTGAGCTGTTTGTAACAGCAAGACACAAACTTCCCAGACCCATCTTTGAAACCTGTTTGATACTGGAAGGACTCATTCTCACTCTGTTTCAGTGTGTATTCCTAGTATTGGTTTCTGATTTTAGTATGCGATGACTGTCGCTGTGCTGTGCAAATGTTAAACGGTGATGCAACCAGATTGTTGGCAGAAGCTCAGAGTTTGACTCTTGACTCACTAATAAAGGCATAAATGTCCTAAAATGACAGTAGAGAGGTGACGAGAAAGAGGAAGCGCAAGATGGGGAACAAGATGAAACAAAGGTACCAGACTGGCCAGCGTTGTGCTTCATAATTGGTGCCATAATGCCTTGGCCACTAGGATGAAAATCATTTCCATTTTATTTACCAACATAAGCCTAACTTTACATGCTGTCATAGGAGGTTTGCCTGAGGAACTATGTGTAGTTTGTATCAAGTATTGAGATTCGATACGCTGATTTGTCAGCGGCCACTGAAGAAGTGTCCTTGGACAAAGCACGGATCAGCAGCCTCAGCATCATGCTGTTTGTTGATGTGCGGTCCAGTCGCAGTGGTCAGACTTCAGCCTTCAGCAGACAGAGTATCAGCCTTCAGTCTAAAGTGCAGCAACTCTGTGTCTGTGAACATGTGGTCAGACGGACAGACGGCTGACTGCACCTGAAGCTCTCAAACACTCTGTCTGACGCTGCGCTGCCGTTGATGTTGTTACTCAGCTGGATGATTGCAGACATCACAGGTCGTCAGTTGATCTCACAGCTCATTGAGGTTTATTGTTTGATGTCTGTCTGCGGTGATGATGTGAAGTAGCCGAATGTGCCTGAATGTCTCGATCAACCTTTTTGATAACATGAACTGTGAAGCCCCGTGTGCATGTGCTGTAAAAGTAAGTTTAAAGGAAAACCCCAGCAACAAAAAAGCCTTATGCTTTCAGTTGATGTTATAATTTTGTGTCAAATTAATATTTTGTTTGTCAATTGACCACAAACATGCAGGGCCCTGTGTAACGCCTGTCTTTATACAGTTGATGATCCAGCTAACATGCACATTATAACATGATAAAATAGGCCACAAAACACTGACAACCTGTATAAATAAAATTACAGATAACATTTCTTTTAAAACATCCTACACGTTTCATATTATTTTCCTTTCTATCAGGCAGCTGCTGGTTCCAGTTTATTATTTGAAAATTAAATTGTGCAATTTGATATTTAATATATTTTTTATTTTTCAGAATAAAACAAAGTAAAAAGATGTGCAGTATATGTGTAATATTTTGGCATCTGAATCACTATTATCAAGCCACAATTCCTTTTACTTTGAAAGTCAATGACACAAGTTGAACCTTGTTCATGTTTGTCACCGACATGGAGGACTCCAGCCATGAAACCTTGCAGCCCGAAAATGAGGTGGCAGCCGACATGAAGTTCAAGACACACAAGGAGGATTGTGCTGATTGTCCAGCGTCCACGTTTTCACAGACATGGATGTAAACTGTAACTGCAGCTTGACTGGTGTGTGGAGGCAGATAACTGCGGGGCGGTAATTCTAGTTACACTTAATATTGCTTATATTTTGTAGTGATATTGGTTAGATTTTAATGTTGAATATTTTTTACTGCTTAAAGCTGCAGTAGGTAGAAAGCCAGAAAACGGTTGATTTCTGAGTCTCATCTCAGATAGGTTTCGTTTCTCTCCGCCCTGAGCCCCTCCTACCAGACGAGCAGCTTACCGGTAGCCGCGTTTGTCATCTGCTTTCATGAAATCTAACTACACACAACTGTTAACGCAACACATTACGACAAATATTACAAGGTTATTCACTTAGCAGCTTACCTGTCCAAGAGAAGAGTGGCCAGCTCCGAATCCAACTTCAGACCCAGGCTATCCCGCAGTTCTCTCCATTTTTCGAACGCTATGCCGATATTCACAGGAGTTTTGCTCCTAATATGGTCAGTCTTTCTTTTAGACTCTTTCTTTTCTAATTCTGTCTTCCTTTTTTTGGGCTGTTTAGCCGTGTATGCAGTTGTAGCCAATGCTGGAATAGCTATTTTACCAAGTCCACCATCCGCCATTGTCGCTTGCTGTCTCCTTCTGCCGGGGGCACGAGAACGCGCAAACTGCAGTACAACAGCCAATAGGACAGAGTTGGCCTGTGATTGGTTGATGCCTGGCGGCCCACGGCTGTTTCTTTAGAGGCTGAATACAGAGTCATGCTGAGGCGCAGAAACCTATTGCCTGTCTCAGGCCACTTGACTTACATTATGCTTGAAGGATATTATGGCATTTTTTCTCAATTATACTAAAACAATGTTGCCTACTGGAACTTTAAATTCATGTATTGTTCTGTATGTAAATGAAGTTTTTTTATCTAATAGCACCATTTGAGGGAGACACATTTGCAATTTTGTGATGCTTGCATAATGACTAAGTTCTTGAATCTTGAATATATTATTCATAGCCATGTTTTTATTAGTTTATAATCCATATATATTCAGTTGGTTGCAAACTGCAATCTCACTAGTAGATGCTACGTAATCCTACACATCCTACATTAGAATTGTTAGTAGGGGCAGCAGTAACAGTTGTAGTAGCTCAGACAAACACATTTTACTTTTCATCACTGCAGCTGCAGACACACACACACACACACACACACACACACACACACACACACACACACACACACACACACACACACACACACACACACACACACACACCAGATAGCATCTCTGATCACTGACAAGTATCACCTCCATCACTGACTGGTTAATCTGATATCTGACACACACACACGTGCACACAGACAGGGATCGATATGTGCAGGTGGAGCAGTCCGACCCTGAGGAGGATGAGCTTACCGGGAGGAGAAAGGAGATCTGGCCTTTGTAAAGGGAAACCCCCCTTTCCAATCCCACAATCCTTTCTCCCCTGCTGGTGCTGAACACCGTACCTCAACCACGTCTGTCATCCTGTGTGTGTTTGTGTGTGTGTTACATGCTCTAAGTCTGTCAGTGGGGCAGGGAGTTAACGCCCCGCAGGAGGGATAAGGACCTCGGGGAGGGAGGGGGGGAGTCATTACTGTCTGTAATTTCAGTCCCGTCTGAATCTGCCTCGTCAGTGATTTTCACAGACTGCTTCAGTCCTCCGGCTTCTTCCACTTCCTGTAACATGAACATAAAAATAACCTGCTCTCGTCCAGACTTACATTCCTCTCATGGTTTGTGAACGTTGTGTGATTGTGTTTGGAAAATCTGTTTCAGCTGCACGTGAAAGCAGCGCTCATTACAAACTGAGGTTTCACCCAAACTCTGTGACACAAGCGCTCCATACTGGAGCTGCAGTTACTGATTATTGTCATCACTGATTAAAAATCTATAGACATTTCAATTCCTAAAGATATGCATTGAGCAACAGTAGGACATTCTCACCTGTCAGAGGCTGCATCTAGAAACCATTTGGTATTTTAACTTGATTTAACCAAACCGACCAACTGATTTGATTGAAGTCAGTTTCTGAGTAAGTGACAAATTGTTTTGTCTCTTTGAGTTTTGAAGTGTGTTCTATATATAGTTTGTGCAACAAAACAAGGTAATTTATTCAGTGTTTCCGTGTGTTTCCGTGTGGTTTTTATCCTCACGCCAACTCTTACACCTTAGCTGAGCATCCAGCATCTCCTCTGTGGTTTATTTTTGTGCATTCAAATGTGTGCCTAAAAACAGGTGTCACTGTGGCTCTAAAAAGCTTGCAAGTGGACCTTTGTGTTCTCACACATTTTTTGTTGTTTATATATGAAGTCCTGTTGTTCTGTTGTGTTCTGTGACACCTGTACTCACAGCAGCACGTGTTTACATCCTAACTTAGACCCTAAACCTAACTGACAAGACTAGAAAAAACTGTTAAGCTGGGAAGGCAGAAATCTGGAAAACCAAACCAAAACGCCAGAATTTGAAAATACACCCTCCTCCTGCAGCTCTCCCCTCACTGTCCTAAGCCCCTCCCACCAGACGACCACAAGCATATACACGTGCGTCATGCAGTAACCCAGTGTTTCCCGCACATTGATTTATTTAATCTTATTTCATTGTAGAGTTGCACACAGCTCATTTACCCTGCTCCTCCTTGCCCCACTCTCTCTGTTCATCAGGCCACAAATGAGACAAGATTTAGAGAGCTAGTCACTCCAGCAGCAGCTTGGGAGAAAGACCTACAGTCAACGGCTGTAACGGCTCAAAATCGACCAGTGCAAACCCCCCAGCACCGGGTGTCACAGCAGGCTGGTGGCCAACCAAGGGTTGCAGTGATATACCGGTTGAAGGAACCTAAATGCAGTTTATTGATGTTTTGGCTACCCGGCTACTAATAGACACTAAATACTAAATTTGGATAATTTTGGATTTTGGAACTGTCCCATTTTGGTTTCAAGGTATACCACCATATAAAAATGGACAGTTATCATACCATGTACATTTTCTTTTCTCCAGTATTGGAAAAAAAAAAATGCAACTGGATGGAGAATCTCTCTTAGTCATTTTCAAAGGTGAGACAACTTCCATTAACACAATGGTTTTATGTTTCAGATATAGTAATAAAAAGTGTTAATCCAACAATAACCCTTCCATTTTCATTCCTTTCAGGGTCATTCTGACTGATAATAAGATAAATTCTGTAATACAATGATACAGTGAAACCCCACTATTTCCGGAGATGGATATGATACCATGAAAATCTCACACTGTTACAACCCTAGTCCTGTGTAAAGGCAGCAACAGAAAGTTTACCTATCAAGCAGGGAGTCTGGGCTGCCCAGTCCCCTCCTGGAGCTGGGGTTTGTGCTGGCTGGATTTGGGTTGCTGTGGCTGCCTGGGGGTCCAAGCTGCTGCCTGCTCTTTTCCCAGTGAGGTGGTCAGAGGTGGTGTCGGGTTATGAGGCAGAAGACACACTGGCACTCATTAATGAAATGAACTGGGCATATGGTCAGTTCCACCCAAAGCTCGGCAGTTATCAGTGTGGACGTGAGCGGGGGCTACGGTCAAATGTCAAATCTCACGTCAGGTCTCGGCTGGTGTACACAAGTTTAAAAACAATATATATATAGACACTTCCTGTTTCTGCAAATCGTATTTTAGGTATGGTGTGATCTCACTGACCACCAGGCATGAAGAAGATGTATTCACCAGCAGTGCTGATGCAGATAAAGTGTGAGAGTAACTCATTTACTGTTGCTTGTTTCAAACACGTGCCGGTAGATTTCGTTATCTGAACACCTGCTGCAAAGGAAACAAAGTTATATCGTACAAGCTGGAGACACTCACCAATCCTCTCCTCCACCACTCCCCATAATACTGAGAGATGAGTCAGAGCCTCTGTGGATTTGAACCAGCGAGTCATGGAGAGCAGCAGATCTGCAGCTCTGTGTGTGGTTGGTGGACAGATTTAGCCTGCAGAGTGGAGTCATCTAACAGAGCTGTGTGCAGCACGTTAACACTCTGACAAATCATCACCATGTTAAATCACAAGCATTAGTACAGTAAACAAATGAAACCACCACTGAGAGGACAGTGAGCCCTGAAGGTGTCACATGATCCACCAGGCCAGAGCTGAAGTCAGTGTGATTCATGGCACAGAACAGACAGGTGGTGCTGGTTACAGTCGTCCTCGTCAGGCTCTGTGTGGTCTCATATTCTGACGCTCTGTGTGGCTTTAATGTTGGGATTAAATCCTGAGGTTACATTTCGTTTGATGAGATTCATTATTGTCAAGGTTTACTTATAAATATGTGTCTACTGATGGGAGAAACTCCATCACACCTGCTGTCAGAGCTCTGCTGCCCAGGTTTGTGGTGGCCAGGAAGAGTTAAACAAGTCGTAGCATACACCAAAAAACTTTGAAAAGACTTTTAAAAGACTAAAGTCTGACACCGTCTGACATTAGTGAGTTTTTAGTGACATACTTGAGATTTTTTTGCAAAGAGTGAGGATCTTGCAGGGTCACTATTTGCAAGACTAGATTCCTTTTGGGAATATTTCCCATCCTGCTCCTGGTGGAAGATATTACACCAAACTCCCTTTAAGAAATATGACAAATTAAAAATTTCTTACGTGTCCTCAAAAACACATAGCTCCAGAAGAGTGTTAATATTGTTGACGAAATCTATGATGAAAATTATAGAGTTAACAACCTTTTTTCCATGATGAAAATGAGACAATGACGAGCTAGAAATAGATCTTGATAACAAAAACTAAGACGAAATCTACGTTTCATTTTTGTTGACAAGACAAGACTTGGTGGACAATCTGACATTGAAACCTGAGAGTAATGATCCTCAAATACTGTATGAGCCACTGTATGAGCAATACTTGCCGCCAGGATGTTTCACTAGCCAGCAAAAACACTCACACCCAAGCCAGCCGTTGGTGCGAGTAAATAATCAGCTTTGTGTGTCTGACTGTGGATGGTGGAGCTGCTGAATGGATCTGTGGAGTTTGTCAGTTGCAGCGGTGGCTGTTAGCAGTTAGCTCCGCTCGCAGCCAGCAGCCGCTGGACTTCACAGCTTCACCCCGCAGGACTCCACTCAGTCCGGACTGGAGAAGGTTTCTGGGTTGATGGTGTTTGACAAGCAGGTAGGAGGCTCAGTTATCTGTGAGTGGAGCTGTGCTGGAAGTAAACAGTCTGAACTCAGATCAGTTTTCTCTGACAGAGATGAAAGTGTAGTTTGAATCACCAACTCAAGTTATTTTTCTGCTTCTTAACAGTCTGATGGATCAGTCAGAGTTTACAATGAACCTGGGGACGAATTAGTTATTTGTGGTGTCAAAGTCATGTCAGGATCTGATTCAGCTCAGGGGACAATGATCGATGGATCATGACATTGTGCGTTCACACTGTTGTAATAAACCAGAGCAGCATGTTGCAATGCTGGAATTTCTGACTAAATAGACTTCAAAGTTAGAAGATACCCACTTGAGTTGTGAAACTCCGACTGCTGAAGGTTCATATTTACATCAGATAAACGTTGGGATATATTTTTTAGGACTGTGGACTTTGTCTCCCATCAATTTCAGTGGTAACTAAATACATTTACTGGCTGGACGGTGTCAGGTTGAAACCCTGCCGGTAACGACTTAATAAAGGGGGCTGGAAAGTCCCTATAGGGTGGGTGGGAGGGGTAGTGGATGGGTCCAACAAACCCTGGACTTTCACCTGGGAGCCCAGTGTTCTTTTACAAGGTAGAGCCAAACCATGATGTTTTTTCCTAAACTGCAACAAGTGCTTTTGTTGCCTTAACCTAACCACATGCTTTGTTTGATGACCCAGCATTGGCAGCAGTGTCCCAGAATGTCAATAGAAGACACAGGAGGATACCTAGAGCGTAATATCTAGACATGAAAGTCCACTGACAAAGCAGCGATATATGATGACTTGGGGTGACAACATGTTGCTCCTCCATGTGTGGTACACGGGAGAAGTTTCAGTTCTGCAGCCTCACTGCTAGATGCCACCAAACCCTCCATACTAGACTCAGACACAGTAGTTTTGTTAATCTTTTCACTGCAAGATGAGTCTGTGTGGTTGGAAGGATTGCTCTGGGTTTATTTATCTACAGAAGTTAATTTAAAATGCCATATGTAGTATCTACAGGTGATGTGTCAAAAAAACAACAACAAAATGACACCAGAAAACAGTGTACCTAAATGTGTGCATGTTAATAGGGTGACTGCTTGAATGAGTGTGAACCTGCTGTCACTGGAGGTTGACAAAATATCCTCAGACAGACTGCATGACTTCATCCTGTAGATTCAACTTACACAAGTGTATAAAGCAGCTTTTGAATTTCCTGAATAAATAAGTGTTGAGATGAATAAATAAATATCTTGGACCATATTTAATAGATGAGTGTATGAGAGGAAGAAGATGGAGGCGCTGCCACAAACCTGCTGCCTCTCTCTAATCGTGTGTTTATGGAGAAAGTGGGTCAGGACGGCCTCGGGGTGCTGCTGGCCTCAGGATACATGATGCAAACGCTCCAAGGCTGCGACTCGCCTCCCTGCTGTGTGTGCTTCAGCAGAAACGATGTTTGTATGAAAAGAGAAAGACCTGAAACACAAAAGTATCAGCCCACCAAGAAAATCGCTGTATAGGTAAATAACAGATTTTTTTAACAGCTGCTGGTGGAACATTCAAACACCTCTGATTTGTTCCATTTCAGTGCGCAGGAAGTGTCAGAAATCCAGAAATAGTAGTTGAGTCGTTGGGCGTGTTGAAATCAACCTGTTTCCATGTGCATTTCAAATGTCTGCACAGGAAACATTCACTGAAAATGTCTGATATTTAAACAAAACAGCTGAAATCTTGAAGAGCAATTTTACACATTTCACTGATGTGGAAAAAATTGCATTTTAAAAATAAGAGCATGCAATGAAAGCTTTCATTTTTTCAGTAACCCTTGACAGTGCAGTACCTCCTCCTTCTTGCTCTGCAGAGAAAACCTTAATTCCTGCAGCATTCCTGCTGCCATTTACAGTTACAGTCCAAGACCAAAGAAATTAATATTTGATGATTTGATTCCCATCCAGTGCCAAGGTTCAGTGTCAGTGTAGGAGGAAGTGTGCCATTTATGTAAGGAGGTGTAAAGTAAAGATGTAGAGGTCAGTGTGTCCGACTTTCATGCAGGAAACTCTAACCCTATGTGTGATCTCTTTTCCTCCATGGTGTTAGTGTCGGGGTTTCTCTCAGTGTTGTAGTTGCCTGTGCATGGTAACATATTTTCACTGAGGAGTGCTGCACAGTATATATTATGATACGATATGATACAGTATGCGTTATGCTGCACTACACTATGATATGATTAGGGTTGCAATGATTTGAGATTTTCAAGGTACAATAACCGTCTCAGAAAATATCGCGGTTTCACAGTATTTCAGAATTTATTATCAGTCAGAATGACCCTTAAAGGAATGAAAATGGAAGAGTTATTGCTATAATTTGAACTTGAAACCATTTTGCTAATTAAAGTTTGTGCGAAAAGTCTTCCCTTTGAAAACAGATCAAATAAAGGGCAGATTCTCCGCCCAGATGCATTTCTTTTTAAAATATTGTAGATAAGCAAATTTACACAGTATGATGACCGTCAAGTTTTATATCACAGTATATTTTGAAAGAGGTATATCACCGCAACCCCGGATACGATACGCTATGTTAGAATACCAAATGATTGAATAGGATAGGACACGATACGATACGATACGATACGATACTGTATGATACGATACGATACAATACAACTGAAATTCATTTTGCATCCTCAAACAACTCCACTTAAGTTCACACACATGAAATACAACGAACAGTCATGACCATGGAAAGCATCACATAATACCCTCAGATCTTAATTAACAGCATGCTGATTATGGTTCAGCAACAGGATAGGCTGAAAATAAATTTTTCAGCCTGTTGTGGTTAAATGGAGGGACTCTGAATCACCTGTTGGAGGGAAGAACTTGGTATTCTTTGTTGCAAGGGGTCAGCAGAAATGCTGTTTGCAAGTCTGAGCATGCTCTTTTTGTGGGTTGCCTGTAAGAAGTGTGCCACAGGTTGGCCAATGATCTTAGCACAAATCTGGAGTTGATTGTATGATTTAATAATTTGTTTAATTTCAGTGTATGTACAACTGTATGTGTAGACACTTGCAGGAGCTAAAGGAAGACTGCTCAGATGTACATCGGTGGTTCCTTTAGCTGTTAATTGCTCCATCACCAACTCGGTATCCATCCAAAATAGTCAAACACCAGGTGCTTGGGCAGTAGGGCTGCAACGATTAGTCGACTAATCGATGACTAATCGACTATTAAAATAATTGGTGACTATTTTAGTTGTCGACTAATCGGTTTGAGTCATTTTTCATAGAAAAGCACAATAAAAGTACCCCAAAATACTCTTATTGCAGCTTCTTACGTTCAGATATTGGCAGCTTTACACACTCTCCCATGATGGTGAACTAAAACCCTTTGGCGTGAGTACGAAACAAGACATTAGATTACATAATTTGGGGGTTTGGGAGAGACAGACCAACATTTTTCAACATTTTAACACATTTTTCGATAAAATGACTAGTCGACTAATTGAAGAAATAATCGACAGATTAGTCGACAATGAAAGTAATCGTTAGTTGCAGCCCTATTGGGCAGTAACTTCCAGCATCAGACACTGACAAAAAAAGCTGTCCTTTCACATCAGCATTACATGGCCGTTTACTGTTATTGTGTAACTGTGCCCAGCGGCGTCAGGGGGAAACGCAACCGCAACAACAACGTAAGTTAAGGTGGCGAAAGTCTGAGCAGGGCAGGCGGGAGGGGCGATGGATGGATCCAACAACCACTGACTTTCACTCAGGAGGCAGATGTTTGCTTCCTGAATTACTGTAAAGCCAAACCCTAAGTCCAACTACCTGCTTTTGTTGCCTGAACCCACTCATGTTGAAGGAAAAAAGCGGCAACTTGTGGTGTTGTAGTGACTGCATGCAAACTGTACATTTCCTGTGAAAACTGAAGTGTTTTTTGAGAACAGATAGATAATCATGTAACAGTCAGAAGCTGACATGGCGTATCAGACCATTAAGAACCAACGCACCCAGGATACTTTGCATGTCATATTCTGACATGGAAAGTCTGTGACTAAATGTTGAGGGCCTTCCTCAAACTGCTGACACAAAGGTGGAAGAACACTATTGTCTATTATTGTACGTTCTGCATTAAGATTTCCCTTCATTGAAACATATGCAATGATTTGATTTCCAGTGCAAATGATTATAAACTCAGTATGTGGGAGACAGGACTGTCTTCTTTAATCTGAGGTAAAATACAGTATGATATTATCTGGCTCCACGCTGTGGTTTGTGTCTCTGAAGCTTCTCAACCTGAGACAGAGGAGTATAAGGGTCTAGTAGATACAGTACATTATGGTCATCTTGTGCTACATAAAAATCTAACTTACCTCATTAAACTCACTGTACTGCAGCTCTGGATTAGATCATCGAGAGTGAGTGTGCCCCCAGAATCTTTTTGTTTTCTGGATCATGACTACTTCATCTTGGGCTCGATGTCATTACTCTGCAGGTTCGGTCGGGAGCTTCCTCTTCATTAGCCGATGATGTACGACCGGCTGCTCCAATCAGAGGGCTTGTAGCAATTACAGCGGGTCTGGGCTATTTAGAGACATTAGCGAGCTGCTGGTTTGCGTGACCTACTCCATGCTAACCATGTTAGCATCTTCCTCTGTCCTGCCTGATCAACCAGCCGAGGAGCAAGATTGACTGCAGCCACATCGAGGCTCGGTGTGTGTGTCTGTGAGTGTGTGTGAGAGAAAATGGGTGTTCTGGAGGATGGTTTGACACGGTGTGTGTTAACAATGAAGTTGCAGTTAATTAACCAGTGCATCTGTTTTTTTTTTTCTTGCACTGCAGTTTGTGTGTTTGTGTGTTCATTTCCTGTCGATGAGAATGCGTACTGTACGTTGTTGTCTGTCTTTTCAACGACATTTTAAGGGGCAGGTTCATGACATGTCTGTCATAATCTACTATAATCCATTGTTTAAATTTCATTTTTTCAATGATAATAAGACGTATTTATAGCTTTAATTTTCAGCCCTACATTTTCATTTTTTAAGTATTCATATACTGAACAAGCTATTATATAATGCATTTGTAACCAGGGGTGTAGTGCTAATTATTTTAGGTAGTGGAGTGCACGTCTAAGGCATGTATGCGCACAAGTTGTGGCTCTTTTCAAAGGTTGTGTATTCACTCTTCTGACAGAACTACTCAGACTTCCAACCCCTTTACTTACATTGTTATCCTGCCGCCATTCCCCCTGACACCCCTGGGCACCGCTCCACATTAATGGCAACCGACCGCGTATCATGGCGGCTTATTCCTATCGCTACATTGCACCGCTGTCCCAGCTGGCCATCGACTTTGTTAGATGTTGATATTTGGATGAATTTAGGTTGTGACATCTGGACAAATGCCAACGTCAATTCAACAGTGTGGAATTCTGACGACAGATGATGCTGATATCTTGTTGGTTCAAAGTAGTGTTGTTGTTAAGCAACCAAAATCAGACATCTTTCAAACTTCTGGTTTTGGTTATTTGACAACGGAGGAAATTCAGTGGTTGTTGGACCCAGCCACCGTCCCTCCCGTCCACCGTACTTGGACTTTCACCCCCTTAACTTATGTTGCTGTCCCACAGAGTTTCCTCCTGACGCCACCAGGTGCTGTTACAGAATAACGGTGACCGCCCATGTATCATGCCAACGTGAAAGGATGTCTTTTTTGTCCATGTCTGACGCTGTAAGTCACTGCCTAAGCACTGGTATTCAACTTTGGAGTGAGACTGCGTTGCAGCGTCAGTCCTACAAAAACTGTCATCCCTGCAGCACTCTGTCTCAACATATTCAGAATAAATTGTAATAACTTTGGTGATCCTCTGACTTTCCATCCAGTGCCCAAGTGACATCATCAAATGTCTTGTTTCATCCACGACAAAACAAAATATTTAATTTACTCTAAAATAAGACCTATAAAGGAGCACATTCTGAAATCCGAGAACCTGAAACCATCAGATGTTTGACATTTTGTTAAAAATTGATTAATTGATCATCAGCACAGTTGAATTTGATTAACATTTTTGTTCGATTGAGTCATCGATTAATCATTGCAGCTTTTGTATCGATCCCTTTTTGTGTCCGTCCATCCATTCATCACAGCTGCAGCGTGGCTCCATTAGCTGCTAGCTTTCCACACAGGAGACATTAGCCACCATTACCACCTTAGGATGCACACACAACCCCAAACCTCTATACTTGTGAGGGCCCTCATTGATGTTTTGCATTCCCTCATCCCTCAACCTAACCTTGACTATGACAATTAAATTCCTAACCCTTACCCTAACCCAAACCTAAACCTGATTCTAATCTGAACCTTAGGACAAAGTCTGAGACCTCAAACAGGCCAAAATGTCTTTACTTTCCAAACATGTCCTCACTCTCGGCTCTAAACCTGTAATTGGGTCTCACAAAGATAGACATACAAGTACACACACACACACACACACACACACACACACACACACACACACACACACACACACACACCTCCAGCCTCTTCTCCATCCTTTCTTTCACACTCACACACTTTCCCCAGCTTGACACACACACTTGAACACACACGGTCTCCTCCAGCCTGTTCAGAAGCAGCAGCAGCTTCCTGTTAGTGTGTGTGTCTCTGTGTTTTTCTGTGCTGTTTGCGCCCTGCCTTTCCTCCCTGGGATCCATTTTGGAAAGTGACAGCCTGCGGTTTGAACCAGACGGTATTTAACCAGGCTGCGGCTCCCAGACTCGCTTTAAAAGCTTCCTCTGTAGACCTCCAGGCGAAAATTATCACCTCTTTTTCTCCTGTGTTTGTGGTGGATGAGGCTGATTGGATGAGGTGATTTTTTTTTTTTTTTCACTTTAATGCTGCATTGAGACATTTTTATGTAGAAATCCACCTGTGTCCTCAGTCTGAATCCCAAAGTGTGTCTGGAACACTGAAGAGCTGCAGATTTTATGTGTTTGTTCACATGAGTGTCTGGTGTCCTCCACACAAGAGGAAATGAATTCAAATGAAAGGAGAACAATCTAAAACTGCCTCTTGATGTGAGAAAAGCACTTGTGTAGGTATCTTTTGATTGAGTGCTAAATTATTAAAGACAACCTACTTTCTTTAAAAAAAAAATAAAAAAGTAACTTCTCAGAAAAGTCTTATAAATAAAATGTTTCTCAATATCTTCATTCACAATAAATCTTTTCCAATGTGCAAGCTGGCAGCAGCAGTATCAGGGATATTTTGGCCTCATTTTTGTTCAGAGGGAGGAAGTGGAGACGCGTCGTCCATCTTAATATACAGTCTATGGGTTACACCAAGCTTCACCTTCAATGCATCTAATACCTGTTTAATTCAATTAAATTTCCCTTCAATCAACTAATTGTCGCAGCTCTACTGCAGATCCTTTTTTGTGTTCATCCATCCATTCTGAAAATCCAAGATCAGCTTTGGGGCACTTAAATGAAATCAGGGAATGTACCTTTAATTAATAACAGCATACACAAATTATTCCTGACACACCACAGCTGCAGCTGCAGCTGCTTCTCTCTGGAATCACTGTTTCATTTGTCCAAAAATTGATCATATTTTTTCAGGGAGTGCAGTTAGTTACAGTGTGGGCTCCATGCTTATTCCGACAGCTTGTTGGACCATCACAAAGGGGCGGGGCTTAGCAAAAGGTCCATTGTTAAAATGAACAGGAAGTGTAGAAATCACCTCTGAAAATTGTCAACATAAGATCCACTTCCTGTCTGCCTGTTCCTCGCTGTGAAGAGAGGGGAGGTGTGTTTGTGTGTGTCGGCTGTTTTGTTTGGTTGTGGTAGATTCATAGTTTTCTTTCTATCAAACACTGACTTTACAGCAGAATTTCATTGAGTGTGAGACTGTAGCATCAGATTGCAGACCTGCTCTCCGGCTAACTCTCCCTGCAGCTGACAGAGCACTTAGCTCCAGTGTGAACTACGCTCTCATCATTTATTTATGCTTTATTTTGCACCAGGAACCATTTGTTCTACCCTTTCTACCCACATCCACCTCTCTCTGCCCCCTCCGCTCTCTCAGGGCCGTAATGGAGCATCGTTTGCAATTCCTCCGAGGCTCGTCCTGAGACACAACTCCCTCCCCATAATGCTTCCTGCTTCCTGAACGCTGGCGATTAAGCCTCAGGTGATTGGCTGCGCCACAGGGTTTGTCTCTTCCTCACTTTTTTTGGAAGTCGGTCTGTTTTGGCAGCGAGCAGATAAAAGGGAGCTCTCTGTGTTTGCAGAGGGGTTTTGTTGTTTTTCCATGAGGCTTTGGAGAGAGTTGAGAGTCAACAGAGGGGTGCATCGCTGCTTCATGTGAAACTGGGACTGATGCAGGCAGCCTGGTCTGTCTGCAGGCTGATGACAATTTCAGGTTGAATTTATTGTCAATTATAACAGGACACAAGAAATCCAAGCCCTAACACGCTGCCACGCTGGCCCCGACCATTCACTTCTTCAGGTAGTTAACTACCATATTCTTAGTTGATGATAGACCACAGGTGGGTCCAACCACTCTCTGCATGTTGAGGAGGGGGGAAAGGGTGGCACCTGAAGAGGCACAAAGGAAAGAAACACAGGAAAGAAAGAAAGAGGGTGCACACACCTCTCACCTGTAACAAGGCCACTTTTTATATAATAAAAACAATGACTGATCTAACAATAAAGCCTTGTATGTTCCTTTTGGTGCCAATTAAGTGTGACAAAAATTAAAAATATAAATGTGTTTTTGTTTTTCTTATATCTGTGAGGGATACAAAAATCACAATGATTGAAGAATTGAATGATAAGGGCCCCACCTCCAAAGCTTTAGGGGCCATACACATGCCACACCTTTAACCACCTGGAAAACGCAAAGTCCAGTGCTGGGTGCCACTCTTGTGCCTACTCTGTGCCAACTTTCAAGAGGCAGGTTGCATTTGAGGTTGCTAAGCAATCATAACCAGCAACGTATCATAGTCTACTTACCAGAAATCCTAAGTGCAGGGCTGATCGTCTTTCAGGCGCTGTTTTGTAAGTATTCCATCCATCCATCCATCCATCCATCCATCCATCCAGGCCAGATGAGATATGTAATCCCTCCAGCGTGCTCTGCGTCTGCCTGGGGACCTCCTACCAGTGGGACGTACCTGAAACACCTCTAACAGGAGGCGCCCAGGAGGATCCTCATCAGATGCCCGAACCACCTCAACTGACCCCTTTTGATGCGAAGGAGCAGCGGCTCTACTCCGAGCTCGCTCTTGATGTCTTAGCTTCTTACCTACCTATGTCCAAGGCTGAGCCCATCAACCCCATGAAGAAAACTCATTTCGGCTGCTGGTATCAGCAATCTCGTTCTTTCGGTCACTACCCAGAGCTCATGACCACAGGTGAGGGTTGGGACGGAGATGGACCAGTAAATCGAAAATTGTTCACGAGTGAGGGTTTGTAAGAATGTATTAGGCCAAAATATTGTCCATGGGACAGATGTTAAGCTCTGGCAGCCCTGCACTAAAATGATCAACTTCTCCAAATTTATTACAGACTGCTAGCTGTGATTGTTTGTTGTTCATCACATGACACAGTGTGCGTGCTGCTGCATTCCAGAAGGTCTGTTTATCTCAGGGCACAGCTGTCGCCCCTGGAAAAAAGGCGCTCAGGAACAGGGTCTGTTCCACGATGTTGTCGCTCTGGCACCTGCCACGTGTCTAGACTGGAAACAATGAATTTGAGGGTGGAAAAAACATGGCATGTGTATGGCCCCTTATACATCCGTGGTTATCAGTCATGGCATGTCAAGCTGGGCCCACTAATCTTAGAGAAGAGGATGGGGCTGATTCATTAGAGTACAGCCATCTTTTCAGTGGAAACTGGCCAAATGACAGCTTTCTAAAAACAACTTAACCTGCCCAGTTAAACAGAGAGTAGCCCAATCTGGCAACACTGCAGGTGAAGCTAACCCACCACTGAGCGTTCATTCTTCACCCAGGAAATGATGCTTGTAGTAATTTCAACACACAGGTCGTCAGGTTTGGTGTAAAAGTGTCAAAGTTGGTTTTGGGGAAATCCAGTGTTCAGTGCAGGTAGAATCAGTTCAACAGGCTCTCAAACAGCCTCTCAGACTCTTCATGATGTAATGTGTGTCTTGGTAGTCATTTTAGAAACGATCTTTTCATTAAGAAGAAATTAGGGCTTTAAAGGAGCTGAAAGTGCTGACATGACCTTTTTTTTTTAATAGCTGGCAAACGCTGCTAATTAGCATTTATAATGTGACTCATCAGTGTTTGCAGAAGAGATTTAGTAACTTCAAAGTTACAGTTCATTTGCAGAAGAGCTATTTTTTCTATCAGCAGTATATGATTAATATACGTGGCTGTGTGTCACTGAATGTATATTAATATCTATAAAATGATCTGTTAGTTAAATTAAGATGTGGTTGAATTTGAAGAGACCCAGACAGTTTTTAATCTTTGATGAATAAGATATATCTGCTTTATCACCTTGCTTTTGAAGTGTCTCTGAGATCCTTTTCCTCCCAGCGTTCTCTTTAGAGGTCAAGAAGCATTTTCAGACCTGCCTGGTTTCACCTTAGAGGGAGGTGGGGAAGGTGAGCTGCAGGGCCGGGGCAGAGACACAGGAGGTGTCATGTTAGCATGGAAATGGGATCTTAACTGAATGAGCAGAGGCAGGAGAGGGGATATCCAGTGATGTTTAACACATATCGAAGCCAAATCGCTGGCAAAGATGCCGACCCACGTGTGGCGTTTGAAGGGCGGGAGAGGACACAGTGGGGGCTGACGGCAGGGGGATTGGGGGGTCTGCTGACTTGACAAATTGGATTTTCCAATTCCAAACGTTTATAAAGGGCAGCAGCACTTCCTGTTTGAGAGGACAGTGACTTTTTACTGTGTCTAGTTGGATTCACTTTCTTCTGTCTTTTGCTGGACAAGGACAGCCAGAATCAGTTCCAAGAGATTTGACTGAACCTTCAGTGTTTTGTGTTTGAGCTTCACACATAGAGAATAATATCGTTCAATCTCTCTTTGCAAAAGATTTTCTTAGACAAGCTGTCAACTGTCAACCATATTGTGGCATTACAAACAAATAAAGACTTGACAGGAGTAATTTTGCAATACCAGAAAAACTAAGAAAGGCATTCGATCACAATTTCTTCTGAAGAAAACTTTGCTGCAGCTGTCAGAAAACAGTATAGCATTGTGATTTCTACCAGGAACAAAGACGTAGATGTTGAAGGTGATGCAGGGGACACATCTCCCTCAATATAAAGAACATGAGCATTTGTCTCCCCAATAAAAACAGGAAAGTAGCAGAGGACTTTAATTCTGAAGAAATTAAAGACATTTACACCATAAATTGACACAGAACATGCAAAAATGGATTCAGAAAATTTCACCAGAATGCAGAAAATTAAGTGTTTGGTGCTTAAAATCTCTGGATGGGGACCCCAAACCTCCAGTTTCATATGAGTCTTCCTAAGTGTTGAATCAATACCACATTCCTTATTTTCATTGTTTAGTTGGTTCAGGTTTTGTTTGCTGCATGTATGAATCCAACCGAGACAGATAAGGTCGTGAAAACGCAGAAATAACAGAGGTAAAATTCATTAAATTATAAATCACACAACTAATGACCATGAAAGTTGATTCTTCTCCATGACTTTTATCTTCTCCTTCTCTCCATCATTCTCTCACAGTATTTTATTGGTGGATCAAGTTTGCTTAAGGTAGAATGCTCTAGAGAAAAGCTGGTACTGTGGTGGACCTTTTGTTGAGATGGTTTGTCAGATCCTAAACACTGGTTGATGAGTCCAGGCTGAGAGCTAAGTAATGAAATACATTTAATTGAGTGTAGAACATTTCTTTGCATTTAATTAAAGTATTTCCATTTTTATGCATCAAATCTATTTATTGCTTCTACTTTTAACTAATGGTTGTTCTCACTTTTAGATTTCTGAATATATTAGTAGCTTGGCGAAAGTTGAAACCAGCTGACAACATGTAAAATAAAGCAGACTGTTCTCGTTCACTGTTCGTATCAATACCTACATAAAATGATGCTCTATAATTATAACCCACAAAATAGTCAATGGCTGTGATCATGTGACCTACTGTATGTTCTGCAGGCTGTCCTTCATCCTTTGACAGGCAGCCTAATATTGTCTGCTTAGGGGTGGTGGAGGGGTTAAACAAACACAGGACTTTTACCCAGGAGACCACTGGTCCCATGTGAAACTCAGAGTCAATGTAAAGTCATGTCATCAGGTAACGTAATGTCATGAAGCCCAAACTTCATTCTTTTCCTTAGCCTAACCTAACCAGTAGGGGCGCTAAGTCTTAAGCTATTATACAAACAAACGTGCATAACTTTTCATAAGCTATCATCTAAACCTTTATATGAGGGTATGTTGATACAGAACTTCAACTTGCTGCAACATTCAAATATTTGTTTCTGTTTTTCTTAAGTATTTCTGATATTTATTGACATTTTAATTCTTGAAACAAACATTCTTAACAATATAGAAAAACAATATATAATCTAACACAGAGGTAATCCCTCTAAATCATCGTCGTATGACGAGGATTGCAGTGATATACTGGTTTAAAGGTATACCATCTTATAAAAATTGACAGTTATCATATCATACATTTGCTTAGTTATGATGTTTAAAAAAAATGCAAGTGGACGAAGAATTTTCCCTTTATTTTCGTTATTTTATGAAGGGAAGACTTTTTACACATATTTTCATTAACAAAATGGTTTCAAGTTTCAGTCACAGTAAAAAAAGCTCTGTTTTCATTCCTGTAATGGTCATTCAGACTGACGATAATATAAATTCTGTAATACTGTGACACTGACGGTTATCATACTGTGAAAATCTCATACAGTTGCAACCCTGTGACCCACTAGCAGCATGTGACAGTGTCTGCATCTGCAGAGAACCTGCCCTCTGCCTGTATTTTCTTCTTATTAAGGTTTGTTGGTGATTTTTCTGGGTGTCAGCCCCCAGCTAATAGCAGCATGAGGTCAGGACTTTATAAAAACATTACAGTGCTGTCTCCATCTCTCTATTCTGCTCTGTGGATGTGAGCTGCAGGTCTCTGTTTGATCGAGGGCGAGGTGGAGTGTGACTAAATATTTAATTGGCCAATCGTACACTTGAACACTCCAGTCTTACTGCAGGTGACAATTATTTTCTCATCTTATTAATGGCTTGGTGTGTTAAATGTCAGAAATTAGTGAGAAAATGCAGTTTAAACTTCATGAAGCCAGAGTTGATGTCTCTGAAGAGCTTGTTTTGTCTGACCAACAGTCCAAAAATGATCACACAAGTAAATCCTCACAACTGAGAGAGTGCAGCGAGAGAATTTTTGCTTGACAAATGACTTAAAGGATCATTTGATTATCAGAATAGTTGCAGATTAATTTTCTTTCCATCAGCTGATCATCTGATCGTTTCAGTTTTACATTCCAGCCATACGTGATAATTAAACACATCAATCCAAAACCACAGGCAGAGTGGTTTTCATAGATTTTCCAAACTTTTGGCAGGACAGCAATTATATATCAGAGCAGACACACACTGGTGGATATACAGTAACATATCTACAGTAGCAACCTGATTAATTGGCTGAACCAAGCAGCATTTAACAGGAGCTTTGGAGAATCACTGATGTTTCATGACTGTTTTGAGCATTGTGCTTTTATTCTTTTGACAAAAATTGACACATTTTTAATTTGGAACACGAAGCTGTCCATGTAGTAAACATTCATTTGTCTTAACGTGACACACCGCAGCCTTTCCATTTAAGACAAACAACAGAAAATCCCTCAGCGCTGGTTCTTCATCCTCTCATCTCCCTACGCTCTGCTCCTCCCTCTTCCTCCTCCTCCTCCTCCTTCCTCCTCCTGATGTTTGCTGCCATCTCTTAGATGATTGATGAGGAGCTCAAGACGAGATGAGGCTGAGGACTCCTCCCGCTCCGTAGCCTTTAAGGGATAATTTAAGGGATAATTAGATTTGGAAAACATTTGGGCTCTGGGACGTGCACATGTCTGTTTCTTCATAGCATAATGGAATCTGCAGAGCAGATGGCACTGAGCGCTTAGACAGAGGACGACCACGCCTCTGAGCTGAAGACCTAAAGGAAAATGTCATTTTAACATATTCATGTTTTCATTGACTGTTACGGCAAATATCTTTATGCTGTCATGATCTCAGATTTGTTTAAGATCAAACAGCCGAAAGATTAAAGACCAAGGATAGGACACAAGAAGAGTCTCCCACCTGCTGCTGACCTCTGATTGGTCAATTAACAGCAAGGTGGGCTCATGTCGTCACTCTGTAGTAATCTGATTATTCCTGACTTTCAGCTGTAATCTGATTTCAGGAGAATGCCAAACCCGGTGTCTTATTTCAGGTTAAGGGATTCAGAAGAGCCTGGTTTATCAGGTCATTTAGACCTTTAGCTTTGGTTCTTTCTTGGTGTGTATGTGCACTAATAATGCACCAGATAATAACATACATCACATCACAAATGCATTACATCATCTCACAGGCTGACTTTTACTTAGGTAGGGGGAAAATTCAACCATTAAGTCCAGAGCAAATAAAATGGGTTGTTTGTCAGTTTCTTCCAAAATGGCCTGTAGTCTAAATCACTGTGACACTTCTGGGTAGACAACTGGCAATGATTTGATTTACAAATCTACGATAAGGATAAGGCACCCACTCTAACCACTGAGCTACTGGACGCCCCTTCTGTTGTCATTTTCAGCTGTCACTGTAACGTTTAAAGATACACACTTAAACACGGTGGTCCGACCTATCTGACATTCTCACTGGGTTTATTTTTTGTACTGTGTTGCTTTGCTAGCATCTTTAAAAAACAAATCTAGCAGCACTGGAGCTTAAGAATGTCCTGCTGTGGATAGGGGCTGCAGCAAAATGTATTTTAGCCACCTAAAATGACCAGCCTAAAACAAATAGGCACCATTAAAAGTATGCCGAATTAGCTGTTAGCAGCCCCTGTTCTCAGTGTACCCATGGACGTCCAGACAACTGTCACTGGATTGCTTTGATACTGAAGAACACTTAAAAACGTGCAGATTCTCAGGCAAGATCTGCAGCGTCTTTTTTGAATTCCAAGTGGATTTCTGAATGTTTAATTAATGATGGAGATATCAAAATAATGTCTTCAGGAAGTGTAAGCCACACTGAGTGATAGCATTATGTTTTTAATGTTCACACTTGACTGAGAAAAGTAAGATTTTTGACTCAAATACCTCACACAGTGTCTTTGCCTGTCCTTTAACTCACGGCTGCTCCTGAGGAGGCTTTTGTGTTTTCTTTTGTCTTTTCCCCTGCTGAATATCCGTGTCTCTTACAGACCAGATGCTGTAACTTCCCGATGGCAAAAAGGACATTTTTTACACAGAGGAGAAGCACATTGAATATTTTATCCCCCACCTTCCCCTGTGATGTTAATCCTGTCTGAATGGGGTTTTATATCCACAGCTTTCTGCATGTCTTGTTTTTTTGACATTTTGTTGTGTCTCTTTAACACACATTCCTTAACATTTGATAAATTGGAGACTCACATTTTATCTTTGAGAGTTGTCACTGATCAGATACACAAAAGCACGACAAGTTGCGGCATCACATGGCAGAGATTCCTCCTGAACTCTGTGGGAAGATGCTCTTACAGTATGTGCAGCATTCAGCCTGATAGACCTGCAGATTGTGTGTGTGTGTGTGTGTGTGTGTGTGTGTGTGTGTGTGTGTGTGTGTGTGTGTGTGTGTGTGTGTGTGTGTGTAGTGGTGCGGTCTGAGCATGTGCAGAACCTTGCTGACATTTTGCAGCCTGCCCAGGCTTGTGAATAATTGATCACAGGCCTCACCTCTTTGAGTGTGTGTGTGTGTTAGTTGGCCTCAAATGCTCACTCAGTTGTCCATCCAACTCCACCTTTGGTCCGTCAGTCACTCTCATTCACTCTGGATATATAAATGTATTTGAATGTCTTTGCTCTGCGGTCCTTCAATCATTCATTTCCTCCTTTCTCGCTCTTTTTTTAAGCTGTGTCTGAACTTTTCGAAGGTTGTATTGAACCATAAATCCTCAAATCAAATAATGGTGCCATCCAAAATCTTCTTAGATAGTGATAATTAAAAGTACAGCAAACGAGGAAGAAGATAACCAGGTAAAATCATTAATATTATCTATGCTTTTAAATAATTAACTAACTTTGTTGTGGCTTCAGGGTCACTAAAAGTAGTAGTAACCTCTTTGAGTTTCATCTTGATGGTTGACTACAGACTGAGTATTCTCAGCCCCTCTCTTCTTTTTTATCAGCCTCTGTGGCCACTAACTCACACACTACCAGCAGCTGTCAGTTATCTCTGCCCCTCCTTCTTCCTTCCGTCTGTCCAGCCTTTCATTTCAGCCCCCCCACCCCCTCCCAGTTTGTTTTTTCTTCTTTATTTCTCCGGAGGCTTTCCCCTCGTCTCCCCAAACCCCCACTCTCCATCTTCTTTTGGTCTCTTGTCGTTTTCTGTCAGGAGCCTTCAGAGATAAACTCCGTCCACCCTGCTCTCTTCTTCCACTTCTCTCCTCTGCACTTTACTTCTCTTTCTCCATCTTCTTTGCCCTCTTCCTCAGCTGTGATTGTAAAGACAATGAAAGGGCGTCTCTGTGGTGGTCGCAGTGTGACCACGCCCCTGCTGATGACCAGACATCCTCACGTTGTTGGAAATTTGGAAATTAAAGCCTATAACAGCCTCACTGAGCCAACAGCTAGTGTATTAGAGATTTACACAGATCCATATACTCTTATATCAACATGGCTGCATACATTAGGAACATTATTAAAGATTATTCTGACATATGCCTGTTATCTGTCCCCCCCAGAGACAGACGTGAAGATGGATATCAGTTTAATGGATGACCACAATGTGTTAAAGGTCCAGTGTGTAGGAATTAGGGGGATATATTGGCAGACATTGAATACGTTTTCATAACTATGTTTTCATTAGTTTGTAATCACCTGAAACTGAATCATTGTGTTTTTGTCACTTTAGTATGAGTATGTTTTCTACACTGCAAATTATTTCCAGGAAGTTACAATATGTAACCATAATATTTCATGATAAATGACATAATTACCACTTCACAGGCTTTTACTGTGATATTTAACCAAATTCAGAATTTTATTGCAAATAACATGCAGGCAAATAAAGTAATTTTACAGAAGCATACTGTTAAATCACAGTAACATATGGAGCTTAACTGTGAGATTACAGTGAAATACAGTAATTCTGTGGTAGCATACTGCTAAATCACAGTAATCAGATGTACATACACTGTGATGTTAGAGTCAAATTCAGTAATTTACAGGAACATACTGTTATATCAGTAACGTAGTGGGCTTTAACTTTGAGGTTACATTAAAATATAGTAATTTTACAGGAGCATACTGCTAAATCACAGTAATATGCAGGCATAACTACTGTGAGATCAACTTCATTTCACAACAGTTTACTGAAAAATGATACAGTAACTTACTGTGAAAGTGTTGCAACTAGTAGCCAGTAATTTACTGTAAATGTACAGTCAAATATTTTACAATGTAGAAAACAAATTAGTTGGCACACCAAAACATTTATTTATGTATTTATTTGTTTTTCTACTTTGCTACTTTGTATTAAAAAAAGTATATATTTTTCTTCTTCTTCTTCTTCTTCTGCACTCAGCAGTGGTTCTTCTTGGTCTTTAAATGTAGCTCTAACGTAAGTTAACTGTCGTGTGTTACTGTGTAACTCTGAAATCTTTGGAGTTGTTAGAAGGCAACTTTCATGGCACTTGGCTGTCAGTTTCCTCCTGCTTGTAGTTCCAGGTTAACACATATCTTTGTACCTGATCCACACAGATGAAAATGATGTTGATTGTGTCATCAAACCACCATGCAAAAACCAGATGTTTCCCCATATGTTGGAGTATTCCATACCGAATATAAGCTAGACTCTAAATATATGTAAAGTTTAGCTACGTTACTGGTTCGGATGGGTCGTAATGATTTTTCCCTCTCTCTGTCTCCTCTGATCATATCTGTCACCTCCTGTTTTTGTATAACTGAGACAATCACATGCACACTGGTTTTGAAAATCATCTTACTATTGTGATTTTCAGACTTTAAACATCTTATGGCAACAAGTATTTTAACTCTCAGTCACATTTCAAGGCTCCTCAGTGCCCACATTTACAGACAGCACATAAGAATCTGTGTATTATATGGGGTCAGTGAGACAAGCTTATTTCAGCTTTAAATATTGCTACTGTATACAAGTGTCTTTTTGTTGACTCAGCATAGCCGCACATCCCCAATAAACAGCTCTGACTGTAACACACAGGCCATAAAATCTGCTCTCTGATGCAGACTGTTATCCAAACTACCCTCCAACGTTCAGCACAGGAGCTCTCACCCTGACTGTTGTTAAAACCCAGAGAGGAACACATGGTCCCCGACCCACAAAGCTTTGGTGCGCAGACAGCTTTACGGGGCTGAAACAAGAAGCAGCTAGAAAGGAAGAAAGTGATGCTTATAAAAGAGACGTACCAGATGCAGCAGAAACCCGTAAATATCCTAAATTATTGGATAGAAAGGATATAGAGGAGAAATGGAGCAGAGGCAGAGCATCAGTCACACTGAGACACAAGCTGCAGGATCATTACTGTCGAGGAGGAGAGATATAAAACAAACGCACATGTAGGAGAGGAGAAAGGATTAGGGGTTCAAAGGGTCTGGAAATATTTTTTAAAATGAAGATTGGCTTGTGAATTTTGGGAATTTGGGGGGGGAAAAGTTCTCGCAATTTCAATCTACAGTAATAGTCATACCTATTTAATAATGAGCTTAGTATTGGTTGCTTAGTATTAAATTTCCGTATATTTTCCAAGGGAAGTTAAGATTGGGAAATTTGGGGAACAAGACATTTTTCACAGGAGTCCAACTTAACAAAATTGGTGATATTTTGTCATTTCTATAAGTTTGCTTCTGTTCACATATAAATACAGTCTGAGCAAATAACCCCATTTTACTCCTGGTATTTCCCAGTGTTCCCCATAGATTCCTGTCAATTCCCATGGAAAGTTTCCACCCTGAATATTCCTAGAATTTTGCAACTCTAAATTGTATCATTTCAACATTAATATCTCTTGATGTCATACCTCTGAGCTCACCTTCCATTTTTGCATGAACTGACCTTTGAGCCTCTGTTCAACAGTCAGTTGACAACGGCTGTCCTTGAATGTCTCACTGTGAGACATAGGACCAGCGTTTTAGAGCCGCGACCATATAGGTATAGATATAGGCTCGTTTCTTTCACATTGGTCATCTTCCATCTGGGACAGCCCAAAATCCCACAGTATATACCAGGCTTTGAAGGCTGGTTTCCTTCCAGCTGCGTGTATTTTTCAGATCAGTTTGAGGCTAAATTTTGATTGATCTCAAACAAACTGTAGACTGTAATTGATAATTGATAGAACATTTTTTCCTCTACAGTGGATTTCTTTTTCTCCACATGACACCAGAGGACCCTTGCTTTCTTCCCCATCCAGTTACCTTGTGTCTGAGCTGAAGCCTCTACCTGCAAACAAAAGATAGAAAACACTTTGTTCATCCTCATTCAACTCCTTTAACCTCCGCCTGCTGCTCTACAACAGCCCGCCTTCCCCCCCTTAAGCTCCCTACTGGCATCTGGACCAGTTGCACCGGTTACCAAGGGTAACCATGTGACTCGTTGCCACAGTAACCCCACTGGATGGGCAGGCGGGGGGTCTGTGTTGCTCTCACTTTGGTCTTCCACTCTCGGCGGTTCAGTTGGTGACTCTCAGTCTTTGTGTTTGAAGTTTTTTAAATTTGGATCTGCTGCTGAGTCTCTGCTGCGGTTTGTGTTGATGATGCAGCGAGCAGCCACACAGCAGAGCCATTAGAGCTGTCAGAGGATGTTTATACATGTTGCTGCTGCAAACAGTAGAACCGGAGGAACCGGGAGGTGTTCATACATAAAACACGGCGCTGTAACCCTTCGCTTCCCCCGAGACAACACGAGTATGCTGACTCCATCAATGGCCATCTATATTTAGCATGTTGGTGGGCGTGCTTGTTCAGATTAGGAAGTGTGTGTGTGTGTGCATTTGCTACTGCACGATGACACAGCCGTGTACAACAAAGAGTCTCAGTTGCTAGGCAACCCCATCTAAAAACGCTCACTAACCAAAATATAGTATGTATGCAGCCGCAGCCGGTTCTCAGCTGGAGGAGTTGGAGTGTTTCAGAGGATCGGTTTGATTCCTGAAATCTCTCGACTCAGTCACTGGTGTAGCTGCATGCTCAAGAGAAAACATCACTGTGGTGGTTTTCACATTAAGTGAGCACTTTGAACATTATCTTCACATTTTGTGAACTTCTCATCGCTGATAACATGAAGAGATGAGCGGCCAAAACCTGCAGTAGGGGCAGATTTTTTTTTACATTTGATTAAATGTGATTAAGTTCAACACAGTCAAGTAATGGCACGGCGTCCATCCATGCGTTAGGGGTGGGCTAAGGGTGGGCGATGTATCACGTCTTGTTTCACGTGGGATATATCAAATGACTATAATGCAAAGTATAAATTGTCAGGTCGTGTTTATAAGCCAACAGTGATGTTTAAAATGAACTTGCGTCAGAGTTTCAGCTCTCTTGCTCGATCCTGTGGCTCTCTCCTTCTTACAGAAACAAAAAGAGAAAAAAAAGACTCACAAACATGATGCGTCACACACACTCCTCTACCTATCCTGACCACTCTCTCCTGAGCGACAGTGTGTGAGCAAGTGAGGTGTGTGTTTTTCTTTCTGTAGGGTTCCACACTGCAGACCCATTGAGTTGCATTTTGTGACCATGGAGCAACTTGCAGATGTTTTTAATATATCAACTGGAGAGCTATTCGTTTTTTCCAGCCCACTGTGAGTCAATCCTTACATTTAACTGTCCCATGGTAATAACCTAACTTTTTACTAACTGCTAGCAGCAATTGTTAGTTCACAGCAAAAACATCAACACGTCAAGCCTGAGACAAGCCGGGTGCTTGTCTTAGAGATAGGCAGAAGAGTTCAGACATCTGGAGGGAGCTCAGGGTAGAGCCGCTGCTCCTTCACATGGAAAGGGGTCAGTAATTAAGGTGGTTTGGACATCTGATCAGGATCCTCCTGGGCGCCTCCAGTTAGAAGTGTTCTGGGCATGTCCAACTGGTAGGAGGCCCCGGGGCAGACCCAGAACACACTGCAGGGATTACATATCTTGTCTCGCCTGGGAACACCTTGGGTTCCCCAGGAGGAGCTTGAAAGTGTTGCTTGGGAGAGGGACGTCTGAGATGCTTTGCTTGGCAATTGGCATTTGTTGTGACAGTTAATAGTTTACGGCAGTTAACAGTTGCATTGAAAATAGAAATGTTGAGTGTAAAATGTAGTTTATTAAACTTAGATCTATATTTTTTAAATTAACTTATTGCAATATAAATATGTTTAGGAATTATGTATGACATATTTTTTTAAATTAGCATTTAAAAAAAAAAAATTACCACCTGCAGTACTCCAAAGTACCCCCAGGGGTATCTGTACCCCAATTTGAGAAACACTGGTGCACCCTTTAAAGAACCTTTTCAACTCCAGGTATCACGGTGAACTTTCCGGAGACGAAACTGTCCCTCGATGACCTCAGGCCGGTGGCAGAAGTTCATGCTCCAAAATAGCCTTCCAGTTCCTCTCTGCACTGCAGTTTGAGCCAAGTTGAGTAATTAGTTGGTAGAGAACGACCTTGGTTAATTACATTACTGAGAGCAGAGCAGCACAGAAAGTGTCTGTCCGGAGCTTTGTAGTGCTGATGTGGTCTCACAAGAAGCACTTTCAGTTTAAAAATGTCCCCGGGCTGAATTTTGATGGGTGTTTGACGACAGCAGAGAGGTCAGATATCATCATTTGAATACTGACGAGTCAGCATTTCTTAAAAAATGTTTTGGTTTTAAAAGAAGAGTTCCTTGTTTTACATATCCAAGCTATGGAAGCTTTTCTTAGTCTTGTCTGTACATATAATTATTCTATTATATTTTTAGAGGGACTGTTACAGAGAGAAATTCAGGACAAATTAAATCAATAGTTCAGTGGTGTTCATTATGTCTTCAGTTTCTGATAATCACTTTAGTTGTTCTTTTATCTCAGACATGTATTCAGGTGTAACATACCTTTTAGGCTTCTTGACATGTTTCGGCGGAAACTTCTGCCTTCCTTGGAAGTGGTTGTGATGCGTCTTTATCAGCTGATCTGTCAATCAGCTGATGTTAGGGAGGCGTGACCATCCTGTCAGTTTTTGACAGGAGGCCATTGAGGTAAAGAGGCGGGGCCCAGGGACGATGAACAGGGACGAGGGGGCATACATGCTCTCCCACACCTGGAGCAGCGTCCTGGAGAGGCAGCGGGCGGACAGCGGGAGGCGTGACCATCCTGTCAAAAACTGACAGGACGACCACGCCTCCCTAACATCAGCCGATTGACAGATCAGCTGATAAAGACACGTCACAACCACCACCAAGTGACACTTCTGAGGAAGGCAGAAGTTTAAATGAAATCAATGTTTGACGACAGCAGATAAACAGCAGCTTAGTGGAAATATGTATTAAACTGGCTCGATAGAGGCCTGGGAAACAAAGAGTCCAGGTAAGCAGATTTGGACTCTGAAAGGAAAGGGCCAACGTGTTCAGGAAGACAGGACTGTTGGTGAGAAGGTGTGGAGGCAGAGCCAGCAGGACAAGAGCTGAGCGGCAGGTGCACCGGGGAAAAGATGTTGTATGTTGTAGAATAAAGGCCAGAGGGGATGGAAGAGAAGCGTGAGGTTGGACATGGAGCGAGAGGATGATGTAGACATGAGAGAGGGAAAAAAGTAATTAGAGGGTGAAAGATATTAAGGACTAGAGAATAGCTCAAAAACTGACACAGACTTGTGTATCACTACTTAGTTTCTTCTTCTCTCCATTAATAATGTAGTGACCCCTCAGATTTATCTGGTGACCCCTTGGAGAGGCCCGACCCCTGTGTTGGGAACCACTGGACTAAACTAGCCAACTGTATATAAAGTAGTTCAAACTGGATCCACCTGGAGCAGCTCCAGCAGGTGATGTGCGCCCCCTGGTGGAGGCTGAGCAGCCATCGGTAACGATTGGAGCCAAGTTCTGCCTACGAGGATAGTGTGTTTAACATCCTATCAAAGCTGATTATTTGGTCAAACTGATTATTCAGTGAACGTTTAATTTTCTTATTGAGGAAAACAAAAAACTGTATGAAGTGTCAGGAGTTGTTTCAGGTCAGCTGTGCAGTAACTGACAGCTGTACCTGATCCCTGATCTGTCCTGAACACTTCAAACGTCACATTTTCTGCATCTTGTGCAGGCTGAAACAAACGGCCCAGAATTCCTTGCAGCTGCTATTTCTGTCTATTTCAGACCAGACGATGGTTTCAGAGAGTCTCCTGAGGTCCAAACTTGTGCAGCGTTTCAAACCCACGCAGGTGTCCACCTGTCTGAGACACCATGATTCAACTATATGATCTGCTCTGTACGTCAGCACATATTTCTCCTGTGAGACGCCGTTCAGTCTGATCTGTGACAGACACCTTCCTGCATGACTCACTCCCTCTCTCTGTGTCTCTTATTTTCAGATCCACCTATACTGACTAATATAGGTTCTGGTAATTATAGGAAGGATATTCAGTTTTCTCTTTAGACTGTAAAACAACATTTAGACCAGTGGACACTGAAACTGGGTAAAACTGGAATAAGAACAGTCTTGTTGTAATCATGTAGCCTCTATAATGAAGCCCGATTAAGTTTGTATGTTAGTGAAGCAGTCTGTTTGACTTGGTAGAGCGGGTTGTCCACTAATCGGAAGAACATCAGTTTGATCCCTGGCTCCTCCAGTTGGTATGTTGAAGTATTCTTGAGCAACATATTGAACCTGAAAACCTGAGTGTGAGTTGGTACCTTGTGCAGTAGCCTCAGCCTCCAGTGTGTGTGTGAATGGATGAATGTGACTCGTAGTGTAAAAAGAAGTGTTTTGAGTGGTTGGAAGACTAGAAAGGTGCTGTACAAGTGCAGTCCATTTACTTTTCATTTCACTTGTGTGGACACTGATTGTCTGGCTGTGCATCAGGAGCACTTGTTTTGCGTCACATCACAGTATGGTAGGGTCACTACCCAACCCTTTCTCTTGGCCGTGTCGAGTAAAGCCAAGCCACAGCGATTTGCGTTTCCGTTATCAGTTAAGATGTGCCATGCCAAGCCAAGCCACGCTGGAGATGAACCTTCTCAGTGGTGGGCTCAAAAGTTGGTCTGCCTGCTCACAAGACGGTAGCAGTGACATGCCACCAACTGTAGCCAACCCCTGTTCTCCCCCCCAAACAAGCAACAAGCTCATGACACTTCTCACCTCTGACTGCAGGAGACCAGCCCATGACTGTGAATGAAACTTCTATCTGAAAGGAGCAAAACCAGTCAAGGGCACTCCTGAGAAACACACCCACCCACATGTTACACACCTGTGGGTCAGTCTATATTAAATCAGATAGAGATTTGTGTCTACATTTTAGATTTTGTTTAGACTCTATGCACATGCTATTTGAGACCAGATAAAAAGTTCTGTAAAATATTTTGTCTGAGTTTTTAGCATTGCATAGATTCAGCCTCTGGGATTATGTTATTTTCGTCCCCTATAAAAAACATATCCGACAGGAAACCAGTTTTAGCCATCGATATCTTCAGAAATATAACTCCTACAGCCACTGACATTGGAATTACAATAGATTCAAATGACTGAAATGCACAAGCGGACATCATATTTTTCAGTGTTGGCCCTTAAAAGTAGAAAAATGTACAACATGGGTGGTTTGGGGCCCCGGGCAGCCCCCCAGAGTATACATATGGATGTTTCCATACTTCCAGCTAACATTACAGTATTTGATTGATGTTGAGCCAAATTTCAAAGGCTCTAACATAAACAGAATCAGATATATGGCAAGTATGACAAGCCAAGTTTGCAGTTTGTTTCCTTTATGAGATGCCAAATGATGATGTGGACACATTCCTAGGGCCGTGAAAATTTGCACGAGAAAGGGTCTCTAATGTCCCGTTCCCACTGGATTAAAAACCAACGAACACCCACTAACATCTGGCATCTGTGTTTAGTGGGAAAGGTTACAATCTGCATTGATTCCCAGGATGGGTATTCATCAGCTCCAGCTCCCATCAGCAGTGATAGAGACATAACACCCAGGTGGATGTGCTAATTTTTGGAATAAGGAATATGTTCTCATGCACAGATCTCTCGCTGCTCAGCCAATTCGGTTTATGTTTCAAGCTGATTGTAAAAATGACTTCAGATGGAAATTGTGTTATGATAAATTGTGCAGCAGGTTGTGTCCACCTGCTCTCAATTTCAGTGCAGAGCTTCTGCCTTTCTCATTATATTTCACTCACCGTGGTATTTTAAACAGTCTGTATCCTGTCCCCACTCCCTCACTCACACACACACACACACACACACTTTCTCAGATTCATCTAACATCTCCATTTTCCAGTTCAGTCAGTTGGACGGCGTGCAGCTCTGCTGATATTGGAACAGATTAGCACACCGTATTGATAGCTGAGGAAACGCTGAGCGATCGCCTTCATGGGAGAAAAAGAACAAGTGTTAAGCTGCTAACAGCGTCACGCTGACTCTTCCCTGAGGGCTTCGCACTACAAGAAATGTCCCAGATAATGAATAATTTTATCTGATCGTGGCCTGAAATGTTTTCTTTAAATAGCTGATAAAAGCAGCTGTGTCATAACTGTCACTGTTATTCACAAGATTTAAAAAGAAAATAGAGAAACCTGACAAAAAAAAGTCTGAGAACAAAGAAGCATATTAACAGATAGAAAGACACAGCTGAACACTATTAATACAGTGTAATAAAACAACAATCACATGCATCTAAACTTGTGACTGATGAAGTGAAATTAGTCCCTTTTCCAGCAGCATAGAGAACCAGCAGGTCTTGTGAAGGTGGCAGATACTGTAGCTGATGGTATTATGGTATCATCTCTGAAGGAATCTGTTAATGTATTCTACTGTGACTTTGTTCAGAGCCAGAGGGAACTGTGGGACATATGGAGCTGTTTATACACCGGAGGTTACTGAGTGTGTTGATGCTGTTGTTTTGGGGTATTAATGGCCCTCCTCTGGTCTTTAGAAGTTTGCAGGCATGAAGGAAAAGGTGATTAACTGATAAGGCAGTCGGGATAACAAACAGTCTCCTGGTCACAGCTGCTCCAATGCGAGGATTTAAAGCTTTTCTCTGCTTTATATTATTAGCAGTCTCAGAAACCATCGGCGATCGCTCTGATGATAATAAGCCTCTGGGGGCAACCGCCAGTATTTCAGGAGAGTCGGTGTGGCTAGCAGATCTCTGGGCCAAGACTTCCTCGTCCTGTGTGCAGGTCATTATTTCTAATATGTATAAACAGGTATCTGTATATGAATGCAGGTAAATTAAAAAGCTTAATTGCCATCAGACAACAGCCAATGGGTTTGGCTTTTATGCTCTCCACGTGAACTATTAACCTGTCGCTCAAACATGATTGGTCAATAATCAGACCACAAAAGGAAACCAGAATGCTTTCAACACTATAACCCTTGTCCTGCGTGTGTTTGCAGATTCTTCATATGCATGCATATATCTGTTTAGTTTATATCATTAGAAACTGAATATATTTGGGTTTTGGACTGTTGAGCGGACAGAACAAACTTTGGAAGATGTCACCTTGGAAACTGTGATACATTCTTTATTGCTAGATATCTTACAGACTAGGGCTGGGCCATATAACGACTATGTATGATATAGCAATATATTTTCAACTAGTGCTGTGCGATATGGACAAAAATTTAGATCCCGATAACGATATATATCCCGATATAGTATTTTTACTTAAAATTATATATATACACACATGAAATGAATGCCATGTCGACACACATGAATTTAGAGGTGGCATCTGTAATTTCGTGGTGTCTGCGGGACTGCTTGTCATAGACAGTGCCTTTGGACATCGACTCTTTCAGGCTCGTTTGGTGTGTGTTTTTCTTTTCATCACTTCGTGGTTTAACTTTAGTACTTTGTCGCATTTTAACGCTGTCTCTGTACTGTTCTTCATGTCGTGTCTTTAAGTGATAGAAAAGATTAGACGTGTTCGAGTCGCTAGTAACGACTTGTTGGCGGCATGTTTTGCAGATTACCGTTTTTTGGTCGGTGTCTGCCTTTTTAAATCCAAACCAGTGCCAAACAATGGAGTTCCTGTTACCTCTTTTCGGCACCAATTCCTCTTTCTGTTCTGTTGGTTCAGCGTCCATTGTGCTCTCCATCTCTGCTACGTTGTTTACGTCCATGCTCCCGCTGGCTCTCGCACGAATGGATGAAAACGTTAGCAGTGCCGTAAAGGAGTTCTTGCAGGTGACGTAAACTGCTACCGCAAAGCAGTAGCGTTGCTGCAGTTACATTAGCCGAGCTAACCACAGCCCACACGTTAAAATTATGATATAAACAATAGAGGATTATATCGTACGGTAGACATTTTTACTGTCGCACTGTGATATATATCGTAATATCACACAGCACTATTTTCAAGCAAGATATAGACTCAGACAATACAGCGCTGCACGTGTGGGAGACAGAGCTGCTTGATTGTGTCAGGTGAGCGTTTGTTTGCTAGTTTGCGTGTGAGGTGGATCATCGCCGGTCTAAATAAATAAAAGTGCTTGCAATATACTTTAGGTAAACAATTAAATCAATAATTTCTACAGTATGTGACTCCGTGAGAAGTTTGATTGAGAAAATGCATATTTCTTTTTCTGCATTTGGTTGACCTTCAATGGACGTAGCTAACGTAACGTCACTTATTATTTTGTGAACTCCCATTTTGAAGCCTCAAGTTCAGCCATTTTTGTCGTCGTTTGGTTTCGTGGAGCCAAAAGCGTCGACATCTGGGCGACAGGCTGGTGCTGTAGAGGAGTGAGGGGTGGATCTGACTGAGAAGCCGAGGACACTATCAGCAGACAGCCTGTCACTCAAAGTGTCCCCGCCCTTAATTATGCGTTACTTTAAACCTTAGTAAAATGTAAACAGGTGGGTAACATACAGATTCACGCCCTGTACAGTTGCCACTTGGTTTCTAGAAGTCTTGTAACAACAAAAAAACAAACAAACAAACCAAAAAACATGGCATAGATCACATGTTTTGCATGAGATGGGAATAAAATTAAATGACTGACTGATTGACTATTATTTCACCCAGATTAAATTATGATAAAGTGTTAGAATTACTGATTCCAGGCACTGATTAATACTATTGTTACTGATAATACTGATAATGGCCACAGTGTAGGTGAGCTATAGTGTGAGAGTCATGGAAACAACAAATACATCACACAAACTGTTTAACCAATGAAGATTAAACAGTATTTTCTGTGTGTGTATGAAGCTACAGATGTGTGTGAACACAGCTGCAGCCGGTGTAAATAATCAGAGGGTTTTATCGGTCCTCACTACTACTATTATTATTGTTATTATCATTATTATTATCATTATTTTTATTGTTACCCATGCTGTTCATTATACATCAGACTTGCCTGTAATTAGCTGGAGGAGCAGCAGCTGTGTTCATCCTGCTGTGACTCTGTGGAAACCGTTAGGAAGTGCAGTGATGTCACCTTCACTCAGCACGTTAGAGACACTTTTACAGTGCATTCTGGGCATTTTATGAGGAGCTGCTCTTCTGGTTCACTGCAACAATTATGGGATTAGGGCTGTGGATTGGCAAGAACCTGGTGATACAATACATGTCACAATACAGGGGTTGTGATTTGGCATATAGTGATACTGTAAGCATGTAAGGTGATATACTACTATTTTTTAAAAATCTGATTTTAGGAAAATTTACATAGTATAAAGACCATACCTTCATATTCATAAAAAAGTGTATGTTTTTAAGCAATCGCAACAGTGATATCTGCATATCACTCATCATATATCAGCATTTGGTTATAGACTGTCCACATTGACATACAATGTGCAAGGTACCCTGGGTGCGTTGGATGTTGACGTTCTGGGATGCCATGTCAACTTCAGTCCATTACATGCATCATCTGTTTTCAAAATACACGTTTGTTTTCACAGGAAATAAACAGTTTGCAAACAGTCTCTTTCAAAATAAAAGCACTACATCAGTACAACTGTGAATTGATGTTTTTTCTTCAACATCAAATGCATGTGGTTGGGTTTAGCTTTACGGTTTTATGGGAAGCAAATACCAGCCTCCTGGTTGAAAATTGGTGGTTGTTGGACCCATCCACCATCTGTCCCGCCCACCCTGCCTGGACTTAACCGCCTTAAGTTACGTTGTTGTCCACTGCGTTTCCCTCCTGACACTGCTGGGTGTCCGTTACACAACCAGCTGCACATCATGCCAACGCGAAATGATGGCTTTTTTGTTGGTGTCTGATGCTGGATGTCACCGCCCAAGCCTCGGTATTCAGCAACAGACAGCGGTATGATTTATCACAGTTTGTGTAACATCGAAAATCATAGCACTATTTTTTGTGCAATCTGAGAAAAGAAATTTACCCATGTCAGTATCAGTAATCATGAAGAAATCAAAGTGCTTGCAGTATACTTTAGATTAAAAAATAAAGAAATAATTTCTCCAGCATGTGACTCCCTGGGAAGTGGACATTTGGTGTATTTATGTCCCCAATTTCACTGAAAAAGTGAAAGGAAAAAGGCTCTGCAGGGTATAAAACAGGGCAGCAAGACTACACTCAACACGATGATCTTTAAGCAGCCTGGACAAGTCACATGGCGTTATGAATAAACATAAGGATATATGCCCCATTAACGTGTTAATGCTCCCTTAACCTGTTAGCATGAGACACTACACTACTACACACTCAGGTATCTTACTCTATGGATCAGGGGCCTTCAAAGTCTGACACTGTGTACCTCAGAGATAATCTAGAGATGAGCCCATGAGCCCTGTTTTTTACATTTTGTATTTGTGTTAATCATAAAAACTTCCTGTTTGCTGTGGATTTACACATAACCATCACTGAATCACTTTGATACTGAAGAAAACTTAAAAACACGATGATTCTCAGGAAAGTTCTTAAGGTATAAGGAGCTTCTTTTTTTCCATGACTTTTAAGCAGATCTTTGGACGTTTGTTTGCATTGCAGCATCTGAGATGATGATACTCTCAGGAAGTGTAAGTCACACTGAATCTAAAATCTAAAAATATCACATCTGTGTGATATGACTCTGACAAGGAGTAGCTTTGCCTCCAACTGCTGAGTGTGTTGGTGAGTGGCCAAACTACAGTAACTTACTTCCTGCTGTTTTTAGAACACCTGCATGCACCTGTCCCCTTCACCTCACACAGTCTCTTTACCTCACAGCACCTTTGTTAAATATAGTGGCAAACTTTTGAGCAGTGGAATGCACCGCCAGGTTTAGTCCCTGTGAGATCAGGGACTGCTGTTTAGGTCCAGGTTCAGCCTGCTGCCCCTCAATGTTCTACAGGACTCACCTGTGTAGGATATAGAGTTGGGTCGATGTATCGGTCAGGCGATAAAATCAGCCAATACCGGCCTATCACGAATACTGGTACTAGCATGTATGTTACACGATATGCATCGATATGAAAACTTACAGAACGTAATACAGGAAAAGATGCTTGTTATTAAAGTTATTAAATAGTTATTAAATCCCTAATGAAGTTTAGTGGGCCAGGGCTCTGTCTGATGCAAAAAATGTGTAGTTTTGGATATATATACACACCCACACAGGAACTCATTTTCACTGAGGGGTGCTGTGCAGTATAAATATGCACCCATGACTATGTATTAGCATTCACTTACGTGAGACGACTGCCAGCTGCAGAAAACTGTTCAGAAGCGCCAATCAACAAACTGGGTGTTTTTTAGCAAGACATTGGCGGCATTTCCAGCCGTTATTGTACCACCAAAAGCAGGTATTTTAAGCCAATACATGATCTTTTCCTGACTATAGCTAAGTGGTTGTTGTGTCTAGACCTCACCACATGTTAACCACAGTGTTGTTTTAACGTATCTGCTACATAATAAGGTACAAATGTTACAGAACCCTGAGATTCAAATATTTATTCTTTGATTTGGATGCGAAGTTACAGGAAAACTGCTCAGATGCACTTCGATCGGTGGTTCCATTAGCTGTTAGTTTAAAGGGTGTACGTCTCTCGCCTCAGACGTAATCAGTGCCATGTGCCAAAGTTTCTGATATTTCCTTTTGAATGGTGAAAAAAAAAAGCAAATATTGTGATGCAAACGTCAAACGAGCATGACACTAGGTTTGGCTTTCACTAGGGCTGTACGTGACTCAGAATGATGTCAGTTGTGTCAGATTTGACCGTTCAATATGAATATTCAACTACATGTCTCTTTTGACCCAAATAGTGTTTGAGAGTTTGCATGAGCAGAACGTTCAGGGTGACAGTGACGTTCACATAATATGGTAAACAAGCCAAGTTAGCCCTCCAAGCTAACGTAATCTAACTACCCCAACGATGGATCAGAAATGTGCAACAACATTTTTGGGTAACAATAGAATCAAACAGAAGGCACAGACTGTGTTGAATTAACGTTGAATGCCGTGATCTTCTAAGCAGAAGGCAGAAGATAATGTTATCTTAGAGCTAGACAAGGCAAAGCCTGTCCACCTCCAAGCAGCTGCCTCCATCTCACTCATACTCACCCTGGGTCTGTGTCGGCAGCTGCCTGTACTGTAGAGCATCATGAAAGCGAAGACTGCAACTACATCTGGAGACGGAAACTTCCCCATAAGTACACTGCACACTGGCTGACAGAAAAAGAAAAAAAAAGACTGCTCCACTTGAAGAAACTCAGTGCACAGAGGAGTTTCTGACTGATGATTCAAATCTTTGACTTTTAGGTGGCAGCTCTAGCTTTGTGTTTCACTTTTGCTGGCAAGAATGTTTACAATAGTAACAACTGCGACCAACAGTTCCACATAGTAGGGATGCATGAAATTTGATTTTTTGCTGATATCAGAAAGGCTGATATGTAACAGCTCATTTGACCATTAACCGATATCGATATATCCACTTTTTTCCCGCCTAATTTTAGTGATCGTCTAGCCTTTTGTGTAGTAGAATTAGTATCATATTATGCATGCATACTCTTGTCATGATGGCCCACCAGCAGATGGAGACATGAAATAGAATGCTTTTCATCATATGTGATTTTTATTCATTGTGCAAATTAAGAAAAAGTATGTTGCCGATTCTAATTGTTCATTTTAAAGCCATTATTAGCCGATACCGATGACTGATATTATTGTGCATCCCTACCACATAATAACCTTTAAACACACAAAATCCTAATGAATACATTTTGAAACTGTAGTTTTCAAGGCTTTCTGAGTAGACGTGGTGGCTTTGATGCTTAAGAAGTAATTTTTTTCAGATAGTTTTTGGGTGAACTCCATTTGTTCAGGGACAGAGTGTGACATGATCTCCAAGTTTACATCCGTACGGTGAATTATAATCTCGACAATAACTCTAATCAACAATTCGGATCATCGGATAATCCTCAAAAAGAAAAGATGTGATAAACTGAGGTGATCAGAGACAGAGAAGTAAATATAGAAAGAAATGGGGCACCCAGTAGCTCAGTGGGTAGAATAAGCATCCCATGTACATGCCCCCCCTCACTCTCCCCCCTTCGTGCTTGAACTGTGCTATCAAATAAAAATATAAAAATAGTGGAAGAAAATGGGACTGAAAAGGTTAACTGTAACCTTTAAGCTGTTAAAGCACACCAAACGTTATGAATACATGTTTTTAGATGAGCAGCACTGACGCACCACTGTGAGGATGGATGTACTCCAAACCCAGAGTGTGTTCCTGCATCTTTTTCAGAGTTTGAGTCTCTCTCATGAGGCCCTGCCGTCTCTTTAAAACTCTGATTTAACTGATTAAGTGATCAAAGTCGTCTCCTCTCGCAGCTGTTTCTCTCTGCGTGAACCAAACTTCTCTTAAACTAGGTGACCGGTCTGTCCTACACTCCTGCTGCTCATTTGCTTCTGCTGCTTTTTCCTGGTGTTTAATTTCACTTTCATGTTGCAGTTTGATGTATTGTTCATCCTGTGCATATGTTTTGCTCTGAACCCAGTTTCCCAATAAAACAGAGCAGGAACACAGCAGGCAGTAAGAATGACTGCGGGGGAGTTCTGTATTAGCCTCCTCCGTCTCTCAGCTCGTTCCTGTCCGGCGTCTGTGTCCCGCCTTCTCCACCCGCCCACGACCGAGTCCATAACACCACATCATTAAAACACAGAGCACAGAGGACACAAAGATCCAGGCTCCCTGGTGAAAACACTGCCTTCTGGTTTCTGTTCTTAACCAAACCCCAAAACACACCAGCTCTATAATCTGCACCGGCTTTTATATATATATATTTATATATCTATATCTTTGTCTCTCTTTACTGTGTGTGTTTTATTTCCCAGAGTGACTCAGGAAAAGTGAGCCAGCAGCTTTTCATCATCTTGCTGCAGGGCATTTTGTCAGTCTGCTGTTTGCGGGGATCGAACCTTTGATCCTTCGCTTAAAGAGCGACTTCTTGAACCAGCCACCCTGATCCGACTCGTTTGCCTCCTGCGTCACTTTGCTCTCATTTACTGTGAGAATTTGAATGCAGTGTGTGTCTGGATGTGTGTGGAAGTAGGGCGAGCCCTCGCAGATTCTCTTCCTGCAGGTTTGTGAAATCATTGAACTTTGTTCCTTGCTGGCGGCGCCCCACGTGGCTTTAAGAGCTCTAATACAAAGAGTAAAATTCTGCTCTTTATTTTGCCTCTGTCTGCATATTAGATCATCTCATCATATCCTTATATTCACATTTGTATGCACATGTAGTTTTAATATCTGCAGTGTCTCCTCTTCTACTCGTTAGATAAAGTTTATACATCATCCCATCCCTGTAATATCTTTGCCTCCACAGCTGCACAGTGTAACCTATCTCTTACCCCCCTAAAACAAGTTCCTGAACGTATTTGCAGACATGATTATTTCTGCCTGTTGTGCTGGCATAGTTTTATTGGTAGTGACCATGGGGGCTCGGTTTGATTATGGAGGGAAAAGCAACACACTGCAGTCACATCAGCTGTTTTCTCCTGGCAACCTACTTTTAATTTTTGCAGAACTACATGACTAAAGGCCTTGGTGTGATTGATAATACCTGGCTTATAGTTGTTCTGAACCGCGACACTTGTAGGTGAGATGAAAAGCCTGCTGTCATAAGCTGCTATTATACAAAGATGGCGCTATAGGACCGCTACCAAGTCCCTTCTTTACCCTACCTTTGCTTTTTTACACAGAACCAAACAACAGCAGCATCATGCCGCCATGATGTGTGATTTCAAACAGCGTGCTGACAACCCAGAAGCAAAAGAGGCGTGACAGGAGTGACATGTAACACAACAGCATCAGCCTCTTGTGACATATGACCTATGCATCATTAGCGCTTTACAAACAATAACAATGGCATAATATGGCAATAACAATCATTTACCTCACATGCGGCTGATTTCATCCTCTTCGGAGGGTAAGGAGCTCCAGGAGCTCATTGTCTCCCCAATTTACGGACATTTTCAGCTGCTGTTCTTTTTCTTTGAGCTAGCTGCTAACTGCTATCAGCTGCTTTATACGTCTGGTGTCTGGTCCATATTCCTGACCTGCTGCCTGTTCCTTTAACACTGATGATTTGGTCTTGTTAGTACCTCCGCTGCCGGCTTAAAGGTCTATTTCATGACTGTTCCATTTCTATAGATCGTGAGTAGTGTGCCATATCGTCTTGTTCACGATAATACTGGTATAATTTTTAATATCACATGAAAAATTTGTGATGCTGTTGCAATTCTATTTTCTTAAATTGACAGTACTTTTTTTTAGTAATTTGTTATATCGTCAAAAATATTGTTAATGCAAAAATACCCTGAAATATCATGATATGATTTTTGGGCCATATCGTCCACCCCTGCCAGCGAGGCAGAATAATAGTGTGAAAATCCGTCCTCAAACAGGTGGTGTAAATATAGAGACAGGGGAAACACATGACAGATTATGCCTTGTTGCACTGGTTTGTTGACGTGAAAAGTGACAGAAATAGTTGTGTGAAGAATGAAAAGACAAAGTTAAAACTGTCTGTTTTCTTACCCCCACCCACACAGCTGCTCAGTGACTGCATGAAGCAGGAGTGAATGTCAGATTGTTGTGTTTGGGTTAGCTACAAAAATTGTCAGACGCAGCCCAGTTCTGATGACAGAAAGGTGTGTGGGGAATGATGCTGGGATCCAACATCACATTTTTTAAATTTTTTTTTTTTTTTTAACATATTGTCAAATAGGTGCACAGTTACTGAGGATGTGACATAAAGGAGTTAACCTCAAACCCTCCAACCTAAGAGGTTTTATGACGCTAATATCAACACAGCAAAACATGAACAAAAAAATCAACAATGTTGTGATTGTGCAACACCTGTGTTAAACGTTAAGAGGCCCTGAGCGATCTGGCTACAGGTCCGACAGAGGTGTACAAAACCCTGTCAGACTCTGTGACCTGTAACAGACCTGAAGTTTAATCAAAGTGGATCAGCTGCAGCTAATCGATTCATCCGACAGTGCAGAACATATAGATCCGAGTGATAAATCTGTCAGCTGCAGTCCAATCTGCTGAGCGGCGTTCGGGATCGAGACAGGAAGTCGATGGCACAAGCTCATCCTGAGCTCTGCTACTGGAACCTCAATCAGTTACACACACATGTGACAATGCTCCTGTAGTTTATCTACAGCTCAGAGTAAGACTTCAGTGCTGCAAAGTCAAAGCAGGTATTCTCTAGACCTCCATACCAAATGAAACTGAAGCAGATTGATCTCCTGCTGCTGCACTGTGGATGCAACAAGTAAACTCACGCCATGAAACACACCCTGCAGCTGAGAATGTATAGAACGACAACACCGTAAATAAAAAAGTGACTCAGTCTCCGACAGGTTTAAAAGCCTCCCACTGTCACGACGAGTCCCAGAATCCCTGTGCAATGAGTGTGCAGTCTGACCCGGGAGCTGCAGGTGTGGTGGCGCCGGGAGCTTTACGCTTCTTCAGGTTTATTTGGACTCGACCTTGAGAGCAGCGGCGGCTCTTTTTTTGTCTCTCTGTGAATCAAGGGAAGCATCAGAGTTTACAGTCATCCTGAGGCAACATGCTGCAGAGTTGCACAAACACAGAGGAAGAGTTGGAAGAGGAAGAGTTCACTGTCTTGTTTGTAGGTGTTCTTTGTAACACTTCACACAGTTTACTGTAATTTCCTAGAAAGAAACTGACATACAGCTGTAATGTCTTAAAATGTTCCATAGAGAATGATGTGATTTGGCTCAATGGACTATAGGGATAGTGTTCAACTTGTATATTTCCAATTAGTTAGTTTTCTTTAATTTCAAGTGTAACTTTGAGTCTTTTAGTCAGAGTATGGCAGGTCACTAATGAAGTGAAATTTGTCTTTAGGCAAGCATCGAATTCAGCTTTTGTGGAAGATAAAGTTCCCCATAATAAATAAATAATGAGTAATAAATTACTCAGGTTTAAATCAAAATAATGGTCAAAGTCACTGTGACGTCATGCATTGGTTTGTGGACTCTTATTTTGAAGCCTCGAGTTTGGCATTTCACCTGTCCACCTTGGTTTGTTTTTCCAAATATGGTCACTTCTGGCTCCTCCTGGTCGCCACAAACAGATTTTTCTATTTTTAGAGCTGGACCGTTCATTAGGAGGGCTGTTGGAATATATTTGGTTATTCAAAGCACCACACTGTCTGAGCGCAGAGCACAGTCAGGGCAGAAACGGAGCAGCAGAACATCAGACACATTGAAAGTGAAACTTAATCGTTCATTCTGCCAGGTCTAAAAGTTTGCATTCAACTGCAGCAGCTGCTCCTCCCTGATCTGATCGGTTTTGTACAGATTGACAGATCAATTATTCACCACACAAGTCACAAACTGTTGCTGAGGAAAAAAGAACTCATTGAGAGCTCCATTTAGAGAGGCACACAGGCATTTAAAAAAAAAGAAAAAGAAAAGGAAAAGAAAACAAAAATAAAGTCAACACCAAACATACGCTGTCATGCTTTGGGAAACACCGAATTCCAGACATTTGATATCAGCTCTCAGTACATGACAGTTTTGAGTAAACCCCAAACAATACTGGACAATACTGGACTAAGTTATAGGGTATAAAATTTGGTGTTACAGGACACATTTTGGTCAGTGTGGAGGTTTGATCTTCAGCCCTGATTGAAATGCTGCTGCAGTTTTTCCTCGTGACATTGAACTGTATCGCTGTTTTCTTGTTGTTGTTGGTAAATGTGTGTGAATCACTTCTTAGTTGTTGATGCATCTCTGCAGCACAGCGAGGAGCTCATCATGCTCTTTTTCTGCTCTACAGACACTTTACACAAGATTTTTAGTGAGAGGGAGAATGCTTTCATCTCTGTGCAGATTTGCTCATCAGCTGAGACCTCAGCCTGGAGCGTTCGGGGGGGAAAACTGGCGATGATGCTCTTTCATATTTAGAAATGAATAAAACAAGGGTAAACTGAGTATTGTGATCATCAAAATGCATGACAACCATCAACAGGAACACAGATCAGTCATACTTTCAGAAAAGTAATCTTTATTTTTTCATTCCACAAATAAAGATACAGACACACAGACTTTGATGGTGCAGTTGTTGGCTGTAGTTTCCTTCAGAAAATCAAAGTGTTGAGCAATAACAGCGGTCTGTCTGCTCCCAGTCGAATAAAAGCACTAATTACCATGTTTACTCCCCGTGTAGGGAGCAGGTCTCTGCTCCAAAAACGCTTGCATGGCGGGGAGAAAAGGAAGGAGGGCGGATAATGGGCAAAATGTTTCGCTTTTTCTTTTCCAGTGTGTTTCAGTCACCATGGAAACTAAAACGCCAAACGCAGTGGTGCTTCGATCCCAGAGAGTGGCACATCAGGGGTGGAGAGAGAAAAATAATAATCATCATATGATGGCTCATACTGCAAACTCAGAGCAATGTGTCAGTGTTATGACTTTGCAGAATAACAGCACTGTGGAATATGTGGTGTTTAAGCACAATAACATACCTGTGACATCAGCAGGGTTCATTTAGTCTCTTCGCTGTTACTAAGAAGCTTAATTCATGCTTTAATAATCCACTGAGAAATGTGCTGCTTTAAAGCAACATTTACTGTGGACATAAACATTCAATCATTAGGTTATAAATGGTTAAATCAAGTGCAGTATTAGATTAAAATAGAGGCTGTCCACATCTACAGGGTGTAGCTTGTGATGCTGGAGCACATATATTGGTAACTGTCTGCTGGTCAGGCTTCAGAGGAAGAAGAATAAACCAATGGTCCCAGCCTCGTTATGGTTCCTTTATCAGCTTGTGGCCAGCCTCATGTAGGGGTGCAGCTGGGTTGAGGCACTGCGAAGGAAAGTGGTTAACATGTCAAGGATGAAAGGTCTCAGCAGGATTTGGAAAAACTTGTCATGCTTTCATCTTCAGCAGACTCTACTAAGGTAACAGTTGTCTTTACAGGTCTCCCTAAAAAAAGAAAAAAAAAAAAAAGAAAAATCGATCAGCCAGCTGTAGCTGATTCAGAACGCTGTTCCTCAACTCCTCAGTAAGACCAAGAAAGTAAATCACATCACTCCATTTCTGAGGTCTTTACACTCACTTCCTGTCTGTCGGAGAATCAGTTTCAAAATACAACCTCTGGTTCCAAAAAGGTTGGGACGCTGTGAAAAACATAGATTAAAACAAAATGCAATGATGCGCAAATCATTTTTCACCTATATTCAGCTGAGTACCCTACAAAGACAAGATATTTAATGTTCAAACTGAACAACTCTATCATGTTTTGTAAAATAAACACACAATCTGAATATGAAGCCTGTAACACGCTCCAAAAAAGTTAGGACAGGAGCATGTTTACCACTGTGTTACATCACCTTTTCTTTTAACTGCACTCAGTAAGTGTTTGGCAACTAAGGATACTATTTGGTGAAGTTTTGAAAATGAATTTCTTTCGCATTCTAGCTTGATGTACGCCTTCAGTGTCTCAACAGTCTGGGGTCTCTGTTGTTGTATTTTGTGCTTTATAATGCTCCACACATGTTCAGACTGAGTCAGGCCCGGACTGCAGGCAAACCAGTCTGGTACCTGCACTCTTTATTGTGAAGCCATGCTGTTGTGACCGTGGATGTATTAAGAAAGCTGGATACAGCATTGAATCCATTGCTATGAATGTTGCTCAGTGGTGCATGAAGCCAAAACAGCTCTTTTTCTGTGGCATGAAAGTAGGTTTTAATGACACTGAGATAAATTTCTGATCATCTAAAATTAGTTTGGTAACATCGACTCATTTTATGACTAAAATGTGATGCAGCTGTAGCATATATTGATTTCCTTTTACTGTTTCTCTTTCTTCACTCGGATTAGTTTATGTCTCAACACTAGGGCTGCAACTAACGATTATTTTCATTGTCGACTAATCTGTTGATTATTTCTTCGATTAGTCGACTAGTCATTTTATCGAAAAATGTGCTAAAATATTGAAAAATGTCGGTCTGTCTCTCCCAAACCCCAAAATTATGTCATCTAATGTCTTGTTTCGTACTCACGCCAAAGGGTTTTAGTTCACCGTCATGGGAGAGTGTGTAAAGCTGCCAATATTTGAACGTAAGAAGCTGCAATAAGAGTATTTTGGGGTACTTTTATAGTACTTTTCTATGAAAGATGACTCAAACCGATTAGTCGACTACTAAAATAGTCACGATTATTTTAATAGTCGATTAGTCGACTAATGGTTGCAGCCCTACTCAACACAAAAACCTAGTTGGTACAAACTGACAAAAAGATAAATAAATAATCAGTAATCAAGACGGAGAGTTAAAACTATTGTTAATTGAACTGCTGCCAACAAGAATGAGCCATCAAAGAAGCATCCACACAATCAGTCTCAGCTCTGTGGAAACTTGTTACAGCAATTTATCTGCTTGTTCGATACAGCCCAGCTTGATTGATTATCTTTTATTTCCACTCCATTGGTATTCCATTTCGTCATCAGTTTTTGTTTATTGCTGTTCCCAGTATGAGTGTTTCCACATAAGCTGGAGGAGTTGAGGAGCGAGCAGGGAGGGAGGCAGTGTCTGCTGTGTGTCTGCTGCTTTTGTTTTCATCGGCAGAGGACAACTTCTGATGAGTCAGTGTTTTAACGTTGCATTATTTCTATCAGCAGTGTTTACAGAGCGTCGTAGTCCTCAGTGCTGCTCTCACATGTTGGAGGTTTTGTGCTGTTGTTGTGCTGAATTGATGAAACCTCTGATTTCAGGTGAAGCTGAACTGCTGCCGAACTCCAGTGTAAAGAGCAGACGAAGCTTTTCAGACTCTCAGCTCGATTCTCCTTCTTGGTGTTAGGCTGCTGTGAGGTGGCTGTGTCTCCACTGAGGAAGAGGTTTATTTCAAAATCCCAGAATAAGACTCGTCTTTATTATTTTTAGTTTCGCTCAGGGGCTCGTTGAATTTTTATCTATTGAGGTCAAACATTTTGGAGAAGCTCTTGATGTAAAACTCCCGCAGGATTTAGATTTAATTCAGCCTAAGTGAGACTCTGGGATGATGTAATGATGACGCCAGCAGATGTCTGCTATTATAGTGAATCATAGCTGCAGGTGATATATGAATAAACTGAGCCCAACACGTAATCAATCAACCCTTTAAACCCTTTAACCCCCTTATTCATGGCAGAGTTGCTACATCTCCTAGCCGGGCATGTCATATATTGTTATTCTCAGGTAGGGCTGGGCAATATATCAATATTATTTTGCTGTCATGATATGAGACTAGATGTCTTCTTACATTTTGGATATTGTAATATGAAATATGTATTATGTTTTCCTTGTTTTAAAGGCTCCATTACTGTAAAGTGCTGTAATTTTCTGAACTTACCAGACTGTTCAAGCTGTTCTATTATTTGCCTTTACCTGCGTAGTCATTATATTCACATTACTGTCGATTATTTATTAAATATCCCCAATAAGCAACCTAAAATATTGCTACAATATCAGTTCCAAGGTATGTGGTCAAAAATATTGTGATATTTGATTTTCTACATGTCGCCCAGCGCTACTTTCAGGATCATTTTGGCCCCTCAGATCTGGATGAACGCACGAGGGAACCCAAGGATATAAATGAGGTTTATTCTGCTGCTTTTCTGCTGAAGAAACATGCAGTGTGGACACAGGCCCCTCAAGTAATCAAAAAAAGATGAAATTTGGACAAACTTTGTACGAACTCCATCTGCTGAGGAAGATCATGTGATACAATTGACAGCTCTAGAACATGTACTAAATGGATCTTTGCTGAGATTGCCAACTCCATCCGTTCATCTATTCTCAACTGCTTTCCGAAGCTGGGTCGCAGGGGCAGCAGGTTGAGCAAAGTACTCCAGATGTCCCTCTCCCCAGCAGCGTTTTCCAGCTCCTCCTGGGGGACCCCGAGGTGTTCCCAGGCCAGATGAGATCTATAATCCCTCCTGAGTGTTCTGGGTCTTCCCCTCTAGCGAGAGTTGTCAAGGAAGCATCCTAATCAGATGTCCAAACCACCTCAACTGACCGTTTTCGGCATGGGAGCAGCGGCTCTACTCCGAGCTCCCTCCGATGTCCGAGCTCCTCCCCCTATCTCTAAGGCTGAGCCCAGTCACCCCACGGAGGAAACTCATTTTGGCCCCTGTATCCGTGATCTAATTTTTTTGGTCATTACCCAGAGCTCATGACCATAGGTGAGGGTTGGAACGTCAATGGAGCAGTAAGTCGAAAGCTTTTTCTTCCGGTTTATCTCTCTTTTAACCATGGCAGTCCGGCACGGCGCCCGCATCACTGCAGATGCCGTGCCAAACTGCTGATCCATCTCATGCTCCATTCTACCCTCACTCATGAACAAGACCAAGAGATACTTGAACTCCTTCCCAACCAGGTGTGGACAATCCAGGGGTGTGTGTGACAGCCAATACACCACTTGAGTTTTAGCACATCAGTTCCTACCATGCATTAAGTAATGTAAACAGGACGCACTGTAAGGAGGAAGTGGTGTTGCCATGGAGACAGCCGGTTACCTGCGGGCTGCAGGGATCATGTTTTTCCTTCACATTTTTTAAAATCTGCTATTAAGAGCAGCGTCACCGACAGCTGTCTCTGTTTGCACCGTCACCATGGCAACAGGCAACAATAACCTGGGTTACTGTTGATACTGATAAAAAGTCTAAATTAGATAATGGTGAGGCAAAATCTGAAGTTATAAAAAGCTGTGAGGACTGATTCAGTGTGTCGCAGGCTTTAATTACATGTTGGAATATGGAGATATATGTTCCATGTTTACTGGTTTTCTTTGTATAATGCTGATTGGTTCACATCTGTATAGACCACACTGAGTGTGATGGATTAGTCAGGCTGTTTCCCTACAGCACTAATGCAGGATCAACACAGGATGATTGTGCGACTTGTACAACACATTATAATCCCGCACTAATTAAAGGATGTGAAATTAAAGTAGCAATCTCCAGTGTGCAGACTTTCACAGAGGACTTAATTGATTATGAAATGAGTTACATGTGTGGTTAGAGCATGCAGTAGGTTCATTTTTTTCAGAGAAACATAAAGCGACTCAGACGGCATTCAGAACAAAACCGACTGCAAGCTGCAGAAACAGAAATAAGTTCAAACCCGTTCATGAGAAGAGACGCAGCTGGAACTTAAGAGCAGAAAGCAATTAAAATCTTACTGAAGACAACGTTCTCAAAGAGCAAAGTGGGAAACACTCATTAGTTTGAAGCACAACACTAAACACTGAGCTGCTGTGATCTGTCATTAAATATTGATTACTTCACTGATTTGGTAAATGAAATGAATTACATGTTGTATTATGAGTATAAAAACAATTAATAAAGATGAAATTATAGAAGAAACACAACAACACACTCACACCAAATACACACAGTAAGAATGAAACTGCATACAGAAAACAAATTCTAACAAAACATATAATAAAATGAGGTTGGCTGTAGTCAGTTATTTAGCTAGAAAGCTCACAGGGGGTCCATTGCGCTGATAAACGTCATACCTTTATAAATTCTTTTATATCATCACATTGTCACAAGTGTAGGTCTGATATTTAAAACTTCTTTATATCAACCTTCCACTAATGGAGCATGTTTATGAATCAGAAGTTTGAAGATAGTCTCCTTGCTGTATAAACACCACAACCTTATACCTAAATGACAAAATAGGTTGTTTGCCAAAGACTCCGAAAAACATCTATGACTGTTGGAGAGTACCACAGACAGGCGCAGGTACTGCACAGTGTTTTCATACATTCATTCATTTATTATCCATAACAGCTTATCCTGTCAGGGTTGCAGGGGGACTGGAGTCTGTCTCAGCTGGGTGAGAGGCAGGGTTCACCTGGACAGGTCACCAGACTATCACAGGGCTGACACATAGAGACAGACAACCATTCACACTCACATTCACACCTACGGACAATTTAGAGTCAGATTGGTTAGGTTTAGTAAAAGATCACGGTTTGGGTTAAAATAAGTACGTTGGTTATGGGACTTAAGTTACTTACGTAACCTAACATGCGTTACGTAAGTTGAAATAACTCTTCGTCAATGTTTGGCGCCACACAAGACATGAATAGCGTTCTCCTGGATTAAAGTCCTGTGTTTGTATAACCTGTCCATCCACTCTGACCTCATCCCTTCGTGGACTTTCCTGTTCTTTATATGATGTCATCTTCCCCCTTTGCTCCTGTCATAACTACTACCACTACAGCAGTGATTCCCAACTTGTGCAGTCACAGAGTCCAGATTGCTCCTTAGTCATTTGTTCAGGGTCCACACAGTTCAATGTATTCAGTGTCATACTTGCATTTGGCCATATCACTGAGCTAGTTTGTTGTCTCTGTCATGAAGCTATCCATTAGTCACTCGCAGCACTTTGAAGTAAAAGCTCTGTGCCGGAAATTCACTGTACTTCAAGGTAGAGTGTGCTTCTCATTGTACCGTGGATTATGACACATCTAGAAAGCGTCTTGAAGGAGCTGCTATTCACACTGTTACAGTATCGGCTCCATATTCTATGGAAGATAAAGGGCCGTCTCAAGGACAGCTGTGTCTCGACAGTTCAATTCAGTCCGACTAATAAAAGAAAAGAAAAGAGTATTTTTGTATTACAGCCTGACATTAGCAGTTTTCTGCTGTCATGTCTTTTACTTTGTGATATTCCACACATGAGGCATTAATCCAATCACTGTCATGTGGTCTTTAGTTGTAGGAAGAACAATATTTCCACTCAAACTTTTGATGCTGGCACAGTTTTATTAAGATGGACTTTAGATGTCAGTGTTTTATCTTTGAACTGTGAGTGTCCGAAACACACTTGAGCATAAAAAAAGTTGTGTGCAGAGGAATTCCTCTCGAGGAAAGAGCAACAAAGAAAAATTATTATCCCTAAAATAGATCTAACCCAGTGGGTCAGTCCATACGTGGCAGTTTTTGGAGCCAAGGTCTTAAATCAGAGACTCTCAGTCTTTAAAGTCAATGTGAGACTTTGGTCCTCAGAGATGGATGCACCTCATGTTGGAGCATCACTCCTCTGATCCTGCCCACAGCCTCAGCTCATGTAAAGAACGACCCTCAGCAGGTATGAAAGCATCCTGAGCCTGAGATGAATGGCATTAAGCAGAAGGTCAGAGTCTTTGTTTGAGTCTGCATACAGAGCCTGTGTATTAATATATACATGCATACAGTGCATCTCCATAACCAAGGCCATGTGTGCATCATGGCGTCTTTTAGTCAAGGTTAAAGGACTAAACCAGTGGTTCTGCATGTTTTGGCTCATTTACTGCGAATCACTTTGCATCACAGCTCCCCATGGTGCAGAGCATGCTGCTGTGTGGAAATTTATATTGCTTTTTCAGTTATGTTTCAGTTTCGTTTTTTGAGTCACATTTTGAGTCATTGTAAAAGTGCCAACTTTCAAAATGAATTCTGCGTGATGTACAGAATGCTGCAACTAATGATACTGTCTTTTATTATTGATTTATTATTATTTTCACCAGTGATCATCTCCAGATTATTTTCTTGATTAATTGTACGTATTGTTTTGTTTCATGAGGTGAAAACAGTGAAAAATGCCCATCACATTTGAGTTTCTGTGGACATCAGATGACTTGTTTTGTTTGACCAACAGTCCAAAACATTAAGGTCCAGTGTGTGGGCTTTAGGAGGATATGTTGGCAGAAATGGAATATAATATAATAAGTTTGTTTTCTTCAGTGGACATTTATCTGAAAATAAGAATTGTTGTGTTTTTGTTACCCTAGAATGAGCCGTTAATATATACAAAGGGAGCCGGTCCTCGTCTACAGAGTCCGCCATGTTGCACTGCCATGTTTCTACAGTCATCCAGAATGAAAAACTAAACACTTGCTCTGGATTTGGCCATTCGTGTTTTTGCATTTTTGCATTTTTGCATTTTTGCATTGGCCACTGTAGGAAGAAGCCCCTTTGTGACAAGCAGTGTCTGAAAAACAAAGATTTTTCAACATGAAAGTGTTTTATTCAGTGTTTTTACTGGTGTAAACAACCTGCTCTCACTCCAAAGTCATCAAATAGAGGCGCATGAGCAATGATTTCTTGCGTCAGATGCTGACGACAAAAGCTGTCCTTTCATGTCAGCATGACATGCGGCCTTTTCGCCGTTATTGTTTGATGGTGCCCGACGGCATCAGTGGGAAGCCTGGCGGGACAACAAGGTAAGTTAAGGGGGCAAAACTCTGAGAAGGGCAAGCAGGATTAGTCGTGGATGGGTTCAACAACCACAGACTGTCCCCCAGGAGGTCGGTGTTTGCTTCCTGTAAGACTGTAAAGCCAAACCCTGTTCTTTTTTCCCAAACCCGACCACGTGTGTTTGTTGTTGAAGGAAAAAACATCAATTCACGGTGTTGTACCGATGTAGTGTGTTTATTTTGACGCTGAAGTTGACACAGCTTCCCAGGACGTCTACAACCAACACACCCAGGGTACCTTGCACGTCATGTGACGACATGAAAAGTCCACGACCACATGTCGAAATGTGATGACATCAGAGTGAGAATGTGATGGTTTAAATCACCTCGTTCGTTTTTTTTTTTTTTCCTGGAAAGGACAAGACCTCTGCGGATGATGCAGCTCCCAGTAAAAACCTCCTTTGAGAAGCTGCAGCCAGAAAATCTCTGGTATATTTGTTGTAATGGCTTTAACAATTCATTTTCTGTCAACTTCTTCATTGGTTAATCATTTAATTGTTGCGACTCTAAATATGTGACACAATTTAAGCTTTAATGACTCTGCTCATTGGTTCTCAGACAGTGACACATGAATGGAAATGGCTGTATTTCATGATTTACAACATGACTGAACTGACTGCAAAGTCATTTTGTTTGCTGATATCCACTCCATTAACTATTCAACAGTACAAAGACAAGTCAATTAGTAAAAAAATAGTGCAAGATATATTTTGAAATAAATGTTAAAGCCTTTAAAGAGTAACACTAGTTAGCAAAATACTTAATATTTGCAGTCACTTTATCATACTGTGATCTTATTCTGGTCCCATTCTGTTGAGTTGATTGTGGTTTTTCTGCCTTGTTCCAGCAAAAATGGGATGATTCTGTCCTGTGGATCAGAACATTTTAGCTGCATCGTCTTGTACTCCACAGCCTCTGGAGGCAGAATTCACAGAGCCAGAGTCACATATATAACTACTGTATGGATGTGTTATTTAGCGCAAGATGTAGAATGTGTGAAAACCAGTAGAAATTTACAGTTTTGAGCAAAGTGTTTGGGGCCAGTCTGCTCAGTCACATCCTGTCACTCCCCATTCCCTCTGCTAATGGTACACACACATATGGCTGTTGACTGTTATCTTGGTGGAGAAATTTTCCACTCTGAATGACCTTTTGGTGGTAAATGTCTTTACTCTGCTCCACCTTGGGTAAAAAAAGACCTTTGAATGTAACGCTATTACACATCCACTGTAGACAGATGAGATACAGGGATGCTGGAGCAAAGTACTGTCACAGCTCTGGATTTATAAATGGGGTGTGTTCAAGCTTAAATGGGCGTTAAGCTTCTCTTTAAATTTAAGCCGTCTCCACTTCGTCTTCCTCCTGTTTGCCTTCATGGCTGATAGATTTTTTTTTTTGGTGGAATCATGAGGGATCAGAGCTTTGACCTGGATTCACCTCTGTGTTAACCCGCAGTGTTTTAGAGATTAGTTATCAGCTGATACCCTCAGTAGATGTTTCTGTTATCCACAGTTCACCATAAGAAACCTCAGTTTTTTTCCCTTCAGATTCTCTGTTGAGATTCTGCCATGATCAGCGGAGCTCCTGTTTTATGACTCTACTATGCTGATGGCAGCCACGCTCCCTCCATTCACCCTGCTCCCTAAAACATCCAGATAGTGTTGCTTTCTTCACCCCAGGGACACACACGCACTCAACAACAAAATCTATCTTCTCCCTCTGAGGCGGCGGCGGTGATGAATTGGCTCAGCAGCTGTGCCAAAACAGCCCGGCGCTGCAGCGCTGAGCCTGCAGGGACACTGCAGGGTCAGAGTGATTCCCACTAATTCATAAACTGCACGGAGTTCCTGATATGTGGAGAGTAACTCATCTGGATATTTCATAGTTTGTGCTATACATGAAGACAAGATTACTGAACAAACATCAAATTAAAATTTCTCGTACACTTTATAGTAACAGTCAATAAACTTTTTGGCCGATTCCTAAATAACTCATCAGATATTTGGAACATTTTGAATCTATGTGTAAATCCTTAGAATTATGTAGTGGACTGATACATTCACAAGCAAGCCACTGTATTGCTACTAAATATTGGATCCCTCGCCAAACTGTCTTGACCCTGAAAAGTCACAGGCGTTCGTAATGGGCTGGGCTGAGCTGGCCTTGAGAACTCAGGGTGACTTAGTGTGATTTATATGTGCTGTAGCTGTTTAAATGTGCATGAGTGTGTGTTTATAGGTATGTTGAATACCTGTTTATTGAATGGGAGGGGTGTATGCACACTGAATATTTGATTTAAAATATGCACTTGGCTCACTGTCTGGTAGTTCGGGTGTTTTTAAATCTGCTTGTATGAGGTACTTAATCATAGTTAGTGTATTAGTGGATGTCTGTCAGCACGCCTGCAGTTTGCTGGGGCTGCACTGGTGGCAGGGTCAGGGGCTGTACAGGTTTGGGTCTTGGCCTTAAGACCCTGATGGTGGACAGGCTGGGTCTTGTGGCCAATGGAGGGGTAAGCCCCTGGCGTTTTAGTGCTCTTAACTCCTTGAGTTGAAAAAGCTTCAAATCAGGGCGAAAAATCACCCAACGTCATCGCCGCCCCTTTCCCATTATCCAATTGAATGATTTGAGAGGCGGGCCTTCTGTGGTGGTCACAACAACACGTTTACAGTTGGTAATCAACAGAGGAGAAACTAGTGGTAGTGGTTGCTGTGTGCCCAGAGCTTTAGGTTGTCAAACTGTCCCCAAGTCATCCTAAAGTATGCCTGGAAATGGCCATCAAGGAGGAGAAGCTCCTGGACCAACTGGTGGTACTCCCCATGATCCACCCTCCTTTTTTTCTTTTCTTTTTCTTTTTTTTTCGTTTCCTTGTGCCCAACAAACTATTTGCTGACAGCCTCTCACCCTCAACCAGACCTAGAGCAAGTACTTGGGGAGGTTAGGGTAAGACTATGAGGGAGTGGTTGCTTAGCAACACTAAAAAGGTGCAGCAAGTGTTTTTTTATTAGTGGCATTCAGTTTAAGAAAAGGCAGTGTGGTGTGCCTCGCATTTTGCTACTTGCAAAACGCTTTCTGTGTGATCAGAGTCTTAGGGTGTAGGCTGCTAGCTCAGAGGTTGTTGCTGTTTCACACACAGCACTAAAACGATATGTAGAGATAGGTCTGGCTAAGTGAGACTTTTTTCACATAGCGACATGATTTTGAACACGATAACATGCAGATGGAGGAAGGGGAGGAGAGTTGTGTCTGAAATAGGCGGCCAATGGCAAGCTTACATGCACAGTCTATATCCTGTGAGTCTGACTAATGACTTTCAGACAGAAGCTCCATAATGACCCAAACTTTCATCCCTCTCTACTTGGTGTATATATTTAAGTTGGAGTATATACTTCAGTTCCACCATCAAAGTTCCCCAAAAAGACCTTAGTTGGATGCATTTGTGGGCTTCAGTGCTGGTGAAATCAAGTCAATGCTTGTGCATGTAGATAAGAACTGGCATTTCAAACTAAAAACCCTTGGCAATGTAGCCAAAAGAGAAAGCAGCAGGCGCAGTGCTTTGTCAGTTGAGTACGTGACAACATGTGACCGCTCGTACATACTGAAATGAAAATTTTGAATGTTGGTCTTTCACTTGTAATAAAGTATTTTCCCACTATTTTACCAAAGAAGAGGATTTAAAGACTTATCTCAGTGCTGCCTAACCCTCAAACACCTGATAGACAGCTAAGCGTTGTCAACTCGACGCTGCTCGCTGAGGAAGTGGGAGTAAAAACCAGAGGCGATGATGAAATGTTACACTAGTCAAACATATTCTATCACTGTATGTGCTGCGGCCCACTTGAGGCATTATGTGCTCTTCTTTAATTGCCAGCATGGAAATCTCTGAGCCCCCGGATGTTCTGCACATGTGCCAAGACGTGCCAGTCAAAAACACGACACCCCCAAACTCACATTAGTCATCACAACGTCACACAGCACACAGTGTTTCTGCACCAAGATTAATGCAGAGCTGTAGGTTTTTTTATGAGTGCTTTTTCGTCTCTTATCTCCACCCTTCCCACAGTGATGTAGAGTAGTGTTTTTTTTGGGGGGTTTTTTTTGACAATTGAGGATACTTTATGCTCGTATGAAAGCAAAAAGCTAATCCCCGGGAGGTTTTCTTTTCCTTAGCAGTCTTAAAACTTTGACTTGAGTTTGAGTTTTCCCCTGCCTCTGTTTTCATGTTGACCGGTTCCCCGTCATCATGACGCAGTCCCTTCATCTGTCCTCGTCGCTCTGTCCTCAGTGTCATACTGTACTGTGAGTTTCGTCATCATGCCGAGCCTCAGCAGTGCGTCTCTGTCTGGACCTTTCTGCTCCGTCACCACTGAAGCTCTCAGTGGACGACAAGACTTGTGCATTAAGGAGTGATGTTCACTCAGACATGTCTGATCTGAGGCAGCAGCTTAGGGAGCTGTGTAGATAATGTACCACACGTCTAATCTTTAAAGAAATGTTCTCCGGCCCTGCCCTACATTCAGACATACAGTCATTTAAAAAACCACAATGCGATTGGGTTTTATAAAGTAAGACAGGGCACTAAGACTGTGAGGGTGTGGGGTTCAGTTTTCGTTCAGGTAACCTTAATTGAGATGTCTGGGTGAAATTTAGGGATGTCAGGGCTCGCTCTATATCAAATTGTAACCCCTTGAACTGCAATAAAAGTCTTCTTCCAGTGCCTACATTTGTTTGTTTTTTTTGCTTATTGTGATGTCATTTCTTGGAGTATTTTCAAATCCTTCATATCCCTACAATCTGTACAACCTAAGCTAAGTAGTTATGCCAGTCAATAAACCATAATAATCGATAAAAGTATTAAAATTGTGTCATACATTTACAAAAAAATACAAAATTTTGACATTTTTTTAAATTAAATTTGAAAAAATAAACACATGAAACTTATAGATTCTTAAGATTTCTAAATGTAGAGACATAAACAAAACATTTCTTAACATTTCATAAGTTATTTGAACTATGCGCATTTTGAGAAATGCTCATTTTTAAGAGTACAAAGCCGTTTTGATAGTTTAATCTGCAGTAGAAATGTCCTCATTGCCTACACTGATATTTTCTGGCATTTCATATCCCTAAAATCTATTTAAAAAACAACAACAGACGTTCCTATCGATCTGCTTCTCTGCTCCTCTGGCGCCACTGCATTTTATCTTTGTCTTTTACATCACTTGTACCATAACATAATGATGTCATCACACGCAAACAATGTGATGGTGCAAAAGACCGATGCCTTAGCTTTCTGCTGCAAAAAAATGAACGCCCTAGCTCATACAGTTTTTATTTCAGAAGTTTTTAAACAGGATCATGTAAACAGTGATCTCCCGTGGCCATGATGGGTCAATGCTGTGGTGTCACTGCACGTTTTCCCCGCCTTTTGGACTGCCTATAGCAAAACATAACATGACGTCATTGCATGCGGACAGTGTAATGGTACAAAGGATGAAAGTCTTACTTTCCGTTGCAAAAAGATTGAATGCTCTAGCTTTTTATTTTAAATCATTCCTAATCAGGATCATGAAAACAACCACTCCCTGTGGCCGCCCGCAGGAGGTCTGTTTTCAGAGGGTTAATATCATCACTCCCCAGTCTCAGTACATGCTGTATTTTGCATTGTAATAATAATAACTCACTTGCTCTGAGCGACAGATACGGTCTGTCAGGCAGAGGTCACGTTAGTAGGTACACCCATAGAGTCTAAGACAATCCAGTACGACTCTAAATCCTACTTTTATGATTCCTATAATGTCAATTCAATTATATGAATGACATGTAGGTCAAAGTTAGTGGCGTTGTACTGGACTGCTGAACATTATGAGCTTTTTAAAGGTAAATTTTATGGCAGATCAGCTGCATTAGATTGTACCACTGTACCTAATAAAATGGCCATTGAGTTTATATCCAATGCACCATTTGTATAGCTCGCTCTGTGGTTCTGTCACTGCCGTCCTGCTCACCTGATGTCCCTGCTACAGGTGCTGTAGTTCACATACAGCAGCCCCAGCATCCACCTATAGGCTCGTCACTCCCCTGTCTCTGCCGAGCTGAGTTTAGTGTATCCTTTTGGGGCGTGACGAGGTGAGGGCTCGGACCCCAAATATTAGCTCTGCATCCTCTGCTTTCACATTCCTATCTGTCTCTTGTGAGTCGTCTGACTTATTTTGAATAGTTGAGCATTTTAAAGACTCATTAAACAAAAATCGTACAAACATTTGCCTGTTTTAATACGGAAGAAGTCGTGCCTGTAATTTCCATCCTTTCATAACTTCTTGTTTGTTCAAAGCACCTAATTTGCTCATGTCAGCATTAACACACATTAACATACATTAATCTGATTATTGCTGACTTTCAGCAGCGACCTGATTCCAGAAACATCCATATAAATGACATATAAATAGAAGTCGAGGAGAAGAGTGCAGGAGCTTGTTGCTGCGGCTGCTTTGGGAGGAGGAGATGACGTGATGCGCTGCTGCCGTCATCATTGTTAAGAATTCTCTTTGAAGATTTTTTGGAGGACTTCAAACACCGCCATCACACAGTGCAATTAGGAATTTGTTTCTTTGCATATATGAGGGTACCTGTAGCTTTCCGCTCACAGGACAGTGTCTCATATCCTCCAGCTGCGCCGCCTCTTATTGATGTTTTTAAGGTATTCTGATGTGGTGTTTGCACATGTGGCAGGATTTAAAACTGCATCTGATTAGCCCAGTTTTCAGCTCAAAATGGCACATGCTGTTTTGTGTCTGAGATGCTCCAATGCAGGTCACAGATGACAGAATGATTTGCAGTCAGAACATAAAATGATCTTTATATGTCTCGTGTGCTTAGCTAGGTCAAACAAAGATGACATTTTAGAGAGGAGGAAAAAAATCCTATTATCAAGCTTTGACATTAAAGCAAACAGTGTTCCTGAATCTTTAGTTACGGCCCCTCCTCTCTCTTTATTGTCACCAATCAGGGAAAAGAAACAGTAACTGCTCCTTCAAAACAAGAGGATCCTGCCTCCTCATGTATGTCACAGAGAGCAACAGCAAATCAGTTTCCAACAAAAGGGATGTAATTTGTTTAAATGTATTGTTCCAGTGTCATTTTCTCACTGAAATCTCTTAAATGGTGTCCTCTGACTGTTCAGCTGTCAATGTCCAAACCAAAGAAGAAAGGAATTTATTCTGGGGTTTGCCTTTCGATAGGGCTGCCCCTTGAATGTCGGAGATTCGAATCATCAGTGGGAGACCTCTCAGTCAAATGAGAGCGCTCCAGGTTGAGCAGTCGTTTTAAATTGCTAGTCATTGTGCTGTGCAGTGTACTTCTGGTGATGCTTCACGATACTCTTTGGTACAGACAGCTTCAGACAAGATGCAGCAGCACAGAGGAGGAGAAACTTTCCATCAGTCTGAAATTGTCCCAAAATAAACACACCCTCATGTTGGGTCAATCACGCTTGTCCAAAACTTTCATCCGTAATTTAAAGTTTCAGAACAGGTTCGATTTTCTGTTACATCAGTCAGAAGCCTGTAGAGCTGTTTGACCAACAGTCAGTGAAGAAAATGTGGCGGTGGGACACATCCGTGACAAGACAGAGGAATGGGTCGCACTGTATTCTGTGATAACTCAGACAGCTCACGTTCAACAGGTCAGATGGCAATATTCATGTGGAGACCAGGAGGAGGACGTGGAGACAGAGAGAGAGGACAGCTCCGCACCTTTATGCAGCTGCGATGCCAAATGTAAGACAGGAAGAGAGAGTGGTGACAGATGAATAACTGTAGTGGAGACAAGCATGCGTCTTTTCATTTTGTCTCATATTGTGAATTTTCGCAATGCATAGAACAAATCGGGACTCAGTGCAAGGTCTCTGTGCGTTTTTTTTTGGATAACGGATTAAAAAAACGCATATGAAAAAAAATGGACCCAGCGTGCAAAGGCCTGAAGGCTCTGACATAAGAGTACCCTCTGTCTTCTGCTTGCAGTTGGTGAATTTAAAGCTGACAGCTACGTCACAGATATGACACAGTCTCTGGTTGTTTGATTTCTGATGTCGGAAAAAAGTGTTGCAAACATCCGATCCATTGATGGTGCAGTTACCTTGTTTACCATATTAGATGAATACCGCTGTCACACCTAATGTCCCGCTGAACCTGTTCAAACTTTTTACACAGAGATGGCGCTATAGGGCCGCCACAGAGTCCCTTCTTTATGCCTCCTTTGCATTTTAACACAGAACCCAACAACAGCGGCATTACTCTGCTTCAGCGTGTTATTTTACACTATGTCCCAGCATCAGGTGTGACAGGTGTGACATGAAACACAGTAACAGTTTCAGCCTCTGGTGTGACATACAACATATGCATCACATGTCAGTCACAAGTATTTACAACACCTGTTGTAAAGAGGCTCCCAAATCTCAGTGTTTTTCCAATTTCCGGACATTTATGACAGCTGTTCTACTTCTTGGAGTTAGACGCTAACTGCAAACAGCTGCTTTTAAATCTCCTGGAGTGGGTTGCCAACATAATGCATAATCAAAACGTCACACCAGTTCTACTTGTTCCACCGGTGGTCACGTCTTTCGGGCTTTAATTTTTACAGAAACCTTGTTTCAGGCTGTTACTACCTCTGTTTCCAGCTCAGAGGCAAGAACACTCTGTCCTCTCTTTCTGCAGTCGCACCTCGTATACAGAATAGCGAGGCAGCATAATGGCATAATTCTGTGCCGGGTACAGCCCTACTAGCAGTCCTAACCTTCTGACAGGACTTGTTGGGGCTCAATGGAGCCTGACCGGAAGCTCTGCAGATCTTAAGACTTAAAAAAAAATTCACACCCTCCTTCGCATGTTTTTGGAAGCAATCAAATCAATAATTTATAAGGGACAATGTGTGTTATCTATCTGCCAGAAAGAGGGTGCCGTTGAATAGCGATCAAAGTGGAGGCAGCAAAGGAGAGTGTTACTGAGACAGAAAAGATTTTTTTGCATAATTTTTCAATTGAATTTTCATGTAATATTGTTTTAGGTTATGTTAGGAAGTAAATACAGCATGGTCGATCATGTCAATCTCAGTCTCAGGTCTATGACTTCAATTCATCAAGAAATACATCTGTTTTTAAATTCTCTGTTTGCTTTGAAGCCATGCAAGAAAAACAAGAGTTTTCTTCCCTGAATTCTCCGTAACATGTGGTCAGTAACTGATGTACAAATGGTTATTTTGTGGGTGACGTATTCTTTTAACACTGTGTTTAGCATTGTGTTAGCAGCAGGGAGCAGTAAGACTCTGCAGCAGATGACGCAGCACTGAACAGCAGTTTCTGGTGTCATTTAACAGTCGGAGGCACCTTAACTAGTGCTCTCAGGTACTGCTACTGCCTGTCATTTGTTCCGTAATGGCTTCCTGCTCTCACACAGAGGCCACTGATTCATTTTGGGAACCTTTTACAGGAGACTAAACACACCCTGAGGACGTGCATGATGTCTAAATGGCCTTCTGAATGGAGAAGGGTGGAAATATAGTCGCACACAGTGGAGATGACACATGACCTGACAAAGAAAGAGTCTGATGATTAGCTAAACTGGATATTTTAACCAGCCGCCGTCACCTCAGTCGGCTTCGTCAGTCTCTCTGTGAGGTGCTGCTCGGTTTTGTTTGGGATTAAATACTTGTAGTTAGTCATCATATCTCATTCTCTTTGTGTCAGAGCGGCTCAGTTAGAACAAGCTAAAAGATGCATGTAAGTGTCTCTCCCTCGTGTTGCTGTCAACGTCAGGACGCTTTCGCACAGGCTGCAGTGTTAAAGTAGTGTCGGCGTACAAATGACTTAATCATGCGGCTTTATTTCTCTCTCCCTGCACGCACCTGTTTTGTGGTTGTAGCCATTAATGCTAAAACTCGCCTGGAGGAGCAAACAGGAGGAAGAAGAGAGGAAAACAGAGTGGTTTCAAGCTGCAGAAGGTTGAATTTATCAGTTGTAATGCATCGGGTTACCTGTGAACACTGATAAAGATAAATGACAAACAGAGAAGATTTGTCTTCTTAAACTCTGTCTTTTTATTTCGTGGGATTGTGGGATCTGTTTTTGCGCCTCTTTCACATAGTTTTTTAGACAGATGTTACAGATGCAAAGTAAAAAAGTACTTTTACTTAAATACTGCATTTAATTACAGTTTCTGGATTCATTTAGCTCGACACAGTTGCTTCTTTACAAAACATTTCCAAAACTTTTCCTCTGACATCAGACAGACATCATCCTTCAGTATCAGTACTTTACTCTGGATAATTCAATGTATTTTACTGTATTTCACTTGCTTAGTTTTGCCTCTTGATAAGCATGAGGTGAGACATTATTCAGAGGAGTACTTACAGTAAGGAAAGTAAAGTAAGTCCTCACACAAATCCCCTCTCAGCGCTGCCTGAATTACTCGTTCTGACAGCGACTCTCGGCGCGGCGCTGAATTTAGAAATGGTTTAAAAACGTAAACAATGTGCTCCCATTTCCTCCAGGGAGGGAATTAGTGAAATGAGGAACAGGATGTTCTCCACAGGTTACACAGAAGAAGAAAGGTCTTCTTGGGTAAAAATGAGATGAGATTAAATGGGGACAAAGATGAAATCGGGTTCTTATCTGATTTAAACGATTGCACTTGTGCGAATAATGACAAAGTCCACTCTGCTCCCGTGTGTTTCCCTCTCAGTCCTGTTTTCATTCATCTGATATCGATATGTTTTCTGTGATAAATGATTGAATATCTGTCGTGTTGTGCTGAGTAAGGAGATTTTATTGACACAGCAGCAATATCTTGGCAGTAATAGGGGGTTGGTTTACGCAGGTTTATGTGACGTCATGTGTTCTCTGATTGTCTGAATTATTTAATCTCCATGCTGTGTTGTTTTCTTGGGTTACTTTTTAGTAAGTATCTTCCTGGGTGACTGACTTCACTGAAGTTGGCTGAATTGTTTATCAGTGCACAGATGAGAAAAGTCACACCTCTGAATTTGGGTTTGAGCAGACTGGACCACTGTGGTAGACATCATGGTACCAGCAGTGTTTGAGAGCAGTCTTGCTATGAAAATACAAGCTTTGGACTTCAACTTGGACCAAATGAAATGTCGTCAGCAGCATTTTTTTTTCTCTCCAATCAATGGTGACACATTGAACAGAGGATTTATTGACACATCGACCGTTCTACCTGCTGCACCACGTCACACAGGACGTATTGACGTTCTGCTGACATGCATGAAAACCATTCTGTCCGTCCAGTCAGCCAGTCAGACGTCTTTAAAGCTGCTCACAGGAATGTTTACCTGCTGTTGTCCTTTTGAAAAGCCTACATTTTCACAAGGGTTTTGTTGTCTGTTAAAAATCGACAGTTCCAGACGTTTGAATCAGCTGTTTGCTGAGTTAACCAATACACACCTGTTAGCTCGGCGCTGGGTTCAGACTGAAGGACGCAGAATGTCGTCAGAGGTAAAAGAGGAGGCTCAACTTTTAGCAGAAACGTGTTCAAACACAGAGAAGGTCATTTTCACTGGAAACATGACAGCTGTGATGTATAGTCTGCTGTTAATAGTGTGTCCACTCTGTGTGAAGTCATGTTGTCCTTGTATCACATTATGTCACGATGTGTTTTTCATTATTGCTTTGCAGCAGGGGCTCTGAGGAGGATCTCAGCATATTCACTGAACTGTTCCAGCCATCATTACTGTAACTTTTAACCTTTGCACTCACTACAGTACGAGATCGGTGTCATTTAGGTTTTTCGGTAGTGTATGATGGAAACAGTTTGGTTGTCCAGAGAGACCCTGTTAAGTCTTTACTGTTGTTTTCTTATCAGTGTTGAGCATTCGAAAACTTGAATGAAAGCCAAAAAATGTCATGTCTGCCTGACCTCCTTCTTCGACTGCAAGGCTGTGACAACATCCATGTTGACTTTGATTGAAGTGACAGTATGAAAATATATATATTTCATGTTTCTCACATGGAGTTGAAGTGTCTGATCAGTGTAGGGAAATATCTGGGAATGAACGATGATCCTCCAGACATGGACGTGAACAAATTCTTTTTTTGGGACTGTGAACTTTGAGCTAGCTTTTGTGATGTGTGAACATGCACGCCAATGCATATTCATTTGTACATTTACATCAGACGGTAAAAGATCACATGTCCGTGCTGATCTTCACAGCGGAGCCTCAGTGAGAGTCAGTGAGGCCGGTTCTGGCCAGATGGATTCTGGGTGTAATCACACATAAATAAACCCAACAGTTCCTGCCGTGCTGAGACCTCAGCTGACGACCCAGAGACGCCTTCGCCGCCGTCTCGCTCAGATTTATGACTCCACATCCAGACTGTGAAAAAGCTATTTCTGCTGCTTTTTACAGTTTATTTCCCATGATAACCACGCGCATATATCACACTCTGCGAGCCGCGAGGGGGGTGTGTGTTAGTGTGTGTCTGTGTGTTAGGATGGCCGAGTGTGAGGGGGTCTCCTCTCCTGGTGATAGGAAGAATATTCTGGAAGGAAATATATTTCTGTACGGGCAGGTGGAGAAAGAAAAGGGAGGAGATTCATTTTGTATTTTTAGTAGAGATAGAAGAAGAAGAGAGGCTGCAAGAAACCTTTACTGCAGCACTGTATGTAACTCAGGGGGAGAAACATACTTTTTCCTCATCTATATTTATGTAATTGCCGTCAGATGAATACATGTCATAACTAAAGATGTCAACAGTTAACTGTTAATCATTTACCAGCCAAGAATATTTTTGTTGCGCATGTCGGTCTATAGAAGGTTTTAGTCATTTTAGTTCAAGGGGCCGCGTGCAGCCCAATTTGATGATGCCAAGTGGGCCATACATACATACATACATATGTATATATAGATATACAGATATATATATATATATATACATATGTTCACTATATGTAAGTTTTATTTTGACAAAATCAGTAAATCGATAAACACTACTGTGGTCTGTCCAAACTTCTAAATATTCTTTTTTTCATTATTTTATAATATTTTAAAGACTGAGAAATGAATAATAATAAAAAAGACACTGAGATACTACACTTAAGCTAAGTGCAGCAAAGAAAAAATTATGTATTTTCTTAAACATTCGTCACGTTGTCTTGCTGTTGGACCCCAGGAAGCCCCTGCACCTCAGATTGGGAAACCCTAGTTCAAAGTAGGTTGCGCTCCCTGTTGACCTTATGAGTTCCTCTTTCACTGTGTCAGCCCGATCGATGGTCATCCCATCGCCGTAATGAAAGCATCGATATCAATAACACTATCACAGCAGCACAGTTGTGTTTCCTAATAGCCTTTTTTCAAAGTGATTTCCAGCTTTCTGCTGTGTTGTTGATGGAGCAGCCGGGCGGCTCATGATCCATCAGTCATCGATAAGTTGTTGTGTGTGTGCAGGACTGACAGAGAATCAGAATCACTTTATTCAGAGTACAACAATGTAGACACGTTAGTGCAGAGAGAGATCAGCGGATAACACAACAACACATCCTCACATACAGAGCACAATATCTCACAGGATTCTCCTGAAAAACAATGTGTTGACTCACACAATAGAAATCCCTCTCAGTCATCACTTATGTCCCACTCTCAGTGTGCGGTGGTGTTTTTATCTGCAGAGATTCTTCCCATTGCCTCTATTTTCTTATTATGCCTCCGCACCTGCAATAGCAGTGGCCCGAGGCGCTGTGTTTTCAGGTTGTCCGTCCGTACGTACATACGTACTTATGTCCTATGCTTGTGAATGCCATATCTCAAGAATACCTCGAGGGAATTTCTTCACATTTGGCACAAACATTCATTTGGACTCAATAATGAACTGTTCAATTTTTGTTGGTCATAGGTCAGAGGTCAAGGTCACCGTGACCCAGGCCCAGCGGGAAAACTGGTAGATGCAGGGGGCGAGAGAGTTGCAAGGAGGAGGTGACAGTGTCTAAAAAAAAAAGTCTGGCAAGAGGTGCGTGCAGTGTGCGCTCGTCACCTGGTTGCTAAATACGAGGCTGAAGTTGGTATCCGATTCACAGAGCCTCGTCACTACGTGCAGACTGAAGTGACGGCTCGGTTGGCGGCTCCGCTGAATTTGTTTGCGAGCCTGTGTCTGGTGGTGGTGCTGATGTGCTAGATCCAGGGTCTTCAGAGGCAGAAGTAGGCGGCCCACTAGTCTTCATCCACTTCCGGATATCCATTTCAAAATCATTCATAGCCACTTAGTTAGCTCAACAACAGTTCTCTCCAATGACTGCCCCTAAACGTCACGACTGTCGATCTGAGGGGGCGACGCCCCCAAACGCCCCCTCATGCCCCCAGGTGTGCCGTGACCTCATCTGTCCCATTCCTGTGAATATGATATCTCAAGGATACCTTGAAAATTTTCTATAAATTTGTACATTTTTGTATAAAAATGAACTGATTAGAATTTTGTGGTCAAAGGTCAAGGTCAGTATGACCTCACAAAATATGTTTTTGGCCATAACTCAACAACGCATACGCTAATTTTAACAAAATTCCACACAAATGTCAAACAGGATAAAATGATGAAGTGATGACATTTATGTGCAAAAGGTCAAAGGTCAACTTCACTTTGACATCATAATGTCTGCAAAAAAACTTTACTGGAGCACGTATGGCACACAACTGCAGGGCAATAATTCTGGTTTTCTTGTTATTTTGCTGTGTTTGGGACGTTCCTGAGCAAAGCCCGCAAGTGAGGTCCGGACTTAATGTAAGAGATAAAGCCCGGCAAGGTGTCTTTTATCAGGAATTAATGGTCGATGGGGAGGCATGAACCATCCGATATGCAGCAGAGCCCATTAATTCTGATTATGGACCCCTCAGTGGGCACTGTCCTGCTTAAAACCTGGTCTTGCTAAAGAAAAAAAAAACATTAATTCATATTTTCGTACATTTTACTATTTAAACCTTAAAATTTTCACAAGTCATAACAACTGAGAGTATGATGAATACCTTGTGATGCACAATATTTTGGATTTTTTGCCGCTATCCTATATGCCAATATATGACAACTCATTTGGCTGATATCAATTTATCCATTTTTGTACCTACCAACTTTTAATGATCATTAAGTCTCTTCTATAGTGGTATTAACATCACATTACTCTTATCATGACGGCCCACCAGCAGATGGAGACAGGAAATGCAAAGCTTGTCAGTGTGTGTTATATTCATTCATTGAGCAAAATCAGAAAAAGCAAACTGGCCAATTCTGATTCTGTTCATTTTAAAGCCAGAATTGGCTGATACTGAAGACATGCCAATATTATTGTGCATTTTCACTAATACCTGGAACAAGCATCACCATCATATGACATTTTAGCAACAGAAATGTTCTGAGCTACTCCAGGATGAACCTTAGATAGATAAAGATTACATATTTCTAATCCGCTCAGCTCATAGAACCCTTTGGAACAGCTGAATCAGAAAGCTAACATTCTGCTAGTCAATAACATTGGTTGACAAACAGTAAATATAATTTGACGGTTGCTTAACAGCAAGCTGAGCTCGCAGGGTCAGACTGGGAACATTTTCGGCACTGGCACACGAGTTATACACGATATTGGTCTTAAGGTGCTTCCACAGACGACCAATACCTCCTTTTCTAAGGAGGACAGTCTGATAGTTAAAAAAAATTATTTATGCAGTTAAATATAATTACTGATTTCACTGTGACAATAAATGCAAATCTATTCTCTCTGCAACCACGTAGCCGTGTCAGTCCATGTTACGTGTTTTTTTGTCAGCTGTTCATATCAGTGAGCGTCGTGCAGATGCATCACTGCACGGTGATCAGGATCTGTGACTGTGCAGACTGTATTAACTGACAAGCACTGCACAGACTGTGTGTGGAATGCCTTCATGTATGCAGTACCCCTGTATAGTATTTCCAAAACCACATGTGCATCAAATGTCTGTGCTGCTGTCAGTGTTCTTATTTAATCAGTCTTACTTTAAAGAAAGTCACAGCATAGTACCAGTAGAAACAAGAGAACAGCACTGCAGGTCACTGTGTTTAGTCTAAATCAGAATCACTTTGTTACTGTAGGAAAACAGACGTATAAATAGTAGCAGACAGAGTTTTATCTGAAATGTTTCTTCTTTGTGTGTCTGTGTGAAGCTGGTCACTTAGTTTTGTCTTTAAAAACGAAAATGTAATGCAGCACCTCATATTATTGATACCCCAGTGCTCTGCCAGCGTCCCAGTATGACCTGAGGGCCGTGTTTACTAGCAAATAGGCTTCACATGTTCCAAGACAGTAGCCGCCTGCTGGTTGGATCATCACACCTCCAGGATACAAAATATGTGGCTTTAATGTCTTCTCTCTCAGGCTGAATATAAAAATGGAATTTTTGTTGTGATAAATTGGCATTTAGATTTTTTAAATTGAGAATAGAAACAGTTCTGGTAGCGTTTTGCTCCTTTCACAGCTGAGGGAACCGACTGTATCCCAGGATAACCTCAGGGCTGTGACTTCTCAGCAGAGAGTTCACTATCGATGCAGGAAAACAGATCCCTGCTGGTCGTATCGTCTCACCTTCGGGTTGCAAACTGTGGACAAAACATGAAGGAGAAAAATACCATGCTGTATACTCTTACACAGTGGAGAGTACAGTGTCTTAAAGGAGGAGTAGAAAAGACAACTTGAGGAAGTAAGAACTCTGAATATTTCTAAAGAGAATTAAAAACCGAGGTACCCTGCGTGCACCTTCATTCAGTACTCTCCCTCACATCAGCTGATCCAAACCTCATCACAGCTGCAGGCAGCACCGGGGGAAAGCTTCAGCACCTCTCAGCTCATTGTCCCAGAGTTCAGTTCAATAACCCAGCAGACTGAGACAGAAGAAAACCCCATACTGCTTCTGACACAGCTGCAGATGTGAACCTTGTACATCTTTTTCAGGACAGGGGGTTGCCTCATACGCCAGCAACAATACACATTCAGGAGTTTGTACTAAGCGGCACCCTCCAGGGCTGCAGTTCCTCTAATGGCCACTTGAGGCTGGCTCCAAGAGCAAGTCAATCCCCACAGACCCCCATGTTAAAATGCGTAACTTTACAGCAGAAATGAACATGTTTACGGCCTTGTTCAAAAGACGGTTCTGGTTTCTATAGCTAATGTCAACATTCATGACAACTGTACAAGGTGTGAATCTTTATATAAAACACCTGTTTACATTGTATTGAGGCTTAAAGTTTAGCATATTTAACCCTAACCTAAGAATCCTGAACAGAACTCTTTCAAGAACCAAAGCTAATTTTTTGGAAACGGGGTATGGAACACACTTACGTGGCAGATGAAATTTAGCACCAAAAGAAACTGAAGTGTCATTTGAAACAGAAGCACTAAAAAGAACTGAAGCTATAACCATAAACTTTAGAAATAGAGGACATAGCTACCGTGACATCACCCACTGGTTTGGGGACTCCCATTTTGAAGCCTCGAGTTAGGCATTTTGGCTGTCGCCATCTTGGTTTCTTGAAGCCAGAAGTGATCATATTTGGGTGAGAGGTTGGCGCTGTGGAGGAGCAAGGGGTGGATCTGATTTTGAAGCAGAGGACACTATCGGCAGACTGCCTGTCACTCAAAGCACCCCGCCCTTAATTATGTGTAGCTTTAAGCCTTAATAAAATGTAAGCAGGTTAGTAATACGACGATTCACCCCTCATACAGTTGTCATGAATGTTGCAGTTAGCTATAGAGACCAAACTGTTTTTTGTACCTGTCTGTAAACAAGTTTATTTCTGCTGTAAAGTTGGGCATTTTAACATGGAAGTCTGTTGGGATTGACTCACATTAAAGGAACTGCAGATTTGGTACTTTTGCTTTGGCTTCAATTTTCAGACCCTAAGTTTGCTGCTTGGTTGTAACACTGAAAACATGGTAGCTGAATTGTTGCTAAGTTCCAAGCTCTTAGAGAAGTAGAAGTGGCTGCTGAAACAGCAGCACAGAAATGATCTGAAGTTACAGCTGAAGCTGAAGCACTACATGAAGTTGCAGTTGAAGTAGGACTAAAATAATTTGTATTTGTTTCTAGAAGAAACTGAAGTGGCAGCTCAAACTGAAGCATTGAAATAAGTTCGAGTGACAGTTGAAGTGAAAGTGCCTGAAAGCAGTTGAAGTGGCGGTTGAGATGAAAGCATGGACGATAAGTGGGCACAGCAATGATTTGACTCCACACAAGATGTAGTGCTGAGTTGTTCTTTTCACTGCCAGCCAATCAGAGATCAGAGATTTTCCCTGGATGTGGCATCGCAGACTGTGTCAGCCTCTGAGGATTGAGGATTAGATGAAACATGTGGTGCAACCTGATGGAAACAAAGACAGCTGCTCACAGAGTCAGAGGTTCAAAACCTGTCAATCATGCCCTCCGTCTGTTGGCTGCCGCTGGCCTCAGGGCACGTCGGCTCTCTGCAGGTCTCCATCTTCTTCCATCAGGATATCAGAGCAGTTCTACAGCGAGTACATCACATCACAGATTTATCACACTTATCTAACTGTACAGTAATATATCATATTGTCTTAATTGAGTTTGTCATCACCATCATCCATGATTTCAAAATAAAAAGTTTATATGTAAAGCACCTACCTTTTTTTATCTGCAGTATGTCTGATGTGGCCAGGTGTGTGTGTGTGTGTGTGTTGTATGGCTGTGTGTGTATGTGTTTGTTTATTTATTGTATGCACTGTTGGGTGTGGACACACCCTGCTGCTCCTCCACATGTGAAGTTCCTAACAGATAAATAAAGTTCTTTTAATTAAATTGAATTGAATTGAATTGAATCAAGACCAGCAATTTACAAAAACATTACGAAATAAACATACAAGCAAAAAGGTGACTAAGTAGCAAAAACAAAATGAAGAAAGAGGGACTCGTTAAATATTAAAAACATATTATAAATCCATTTGTTGTAAAACAAAACAAAACAAGAAAAAAACTTAATATTAGATGAGTTAAAAATGTCAAATTAAGTAAGATAGATATTGAAAAAACTTTGGCACAAATGTTCACTTGGACTCAACAATAAACTGATTAGATTTTGGTAGTCAAAGGTCAACGTGACTGTGACCTTGCTTGTATCTCATTCTTGTCAAGGTGATATCTCTAGAACACCTTGAGGAAATTTCTAAAAATTTAGCACAAACGTCCGCTTGGAGTCAGTGATGATCAAAGATCAAGGTCACTGTTACCTTTCCTCCATCTCATTTTCCTGAGCGCAATATCTAAAGAACAGCTTAAGGGAATTTCTTCAAAATTTGGCACCAAGTCCACTTGAACTCAGGGATAAACTGATCAAATTTTGATGGTCAAAAGTCAACGTGACTGTGACCTTGCATGTATCTCATTCTTGTCAAGGTGATATCTCCAGAACACCTTGAGGAAATTTAATAAATTTAGCACAAACTTCTGCTTGGAGTCAGTGATCAAAGGTCGAGGTCGCTGTTACCTTCCCTTCATGTCATTCTCATGAACACCATATCTCAAGAAAAATTTGTTCCAATTTACTTGTAGCCACTTGGACTCAATGATGAACTGATTAGATTTTGGTGGTCAAAGGTCAAGTTCACTGTGAATGAACATATCTCAAGAACCACCTTGAGGGCATTTCTTCAAATTTGGCACAAACGCGTGCTTGGACTTCACAATGAACTGATGTGACTTTGCTGGTTACAGTTTAAAGGTCCCAGTGATGTTACAAAATATGTTTTTGGCCATAAGTAAAGAATTCATATGCTAATTATGACAAAAAGGATAAATTAATGAAGAGATGACACTAATTATGAAACTGTGCTGATTGTATAGAGCTTCTGTGCTGTTGGGTATATTGCTGCAGCATCTATATCTGAAGCATTGTCAGATAGATAGATAGATAGATAGATAGATAGATCATCTACGTATTTATACTTTTGAGATTATATATTTCATTTACATATATACTCATTTGGTTATTTTGGTCAGGAATATCATAAAACTGCTCTAATCGTATAGTTTTTTTTTTTACCTGTCTTTACTCTAAGGATCAATAATTCTATTTTTCATCATATTCATCTGCACAGAGTTAAAGACTGACACAGTATTGTAGACAGCAGACTGTACATGTTGGTCCAGTCAGTGAGTCAGTGAGGATTCTCTGTTTACTGTGTTCGCCGTCTGCTGTAAAGCACAGAGGAAACGCTCTAACAACCAACCACACCAGAGCCTCCGCTCCCAAAACTGACCAATCACATCGCACCGTACGCAGTACCTTGAACCTGTTCACCCCGCGCCACGGCTGCCATCGAGCATCGCCATGGAAACACTCAGAGACGAAGTATGACTGGTGATCCCTGACAGGGCTGACGGGAGGGAGGGAGGGAAGGAAGCGAGCAGGTGTCGCCATGGTGATTGGGAGACTGAGGGATACTCCAGCGAGAGTGGAGTGAGCAGCTGTTGCCATGGAGACGCACAATGCATGTCATCCAAGGCTTAATGGAATGAGGTGGGGGTGGCAATGATACAGCACCTTAATGTGCTGATTACTCTGCAAGATAAGGATGTCAGACAAACACAAATGTGCAACTTTAAGATAATAAATGCATCTTTTCTAATGAGTCCGACAGTTTATTGTATTAATACAGGTTGAAAAATATCCAAAAGTGGAGTTAGATGGGTTTGACATCACAGGAATGGTGTATTTCGGGTGGACTGAAGTCAAGTGATTTCAGTTCCATTATGTTTTTGGGTCGTGTTAGTGACACTGTCAGTGTGTTGATGCCTGAGCATCACAGCCATATGTGATATTTGAACATGTCATTTAAAGCCAGGGGCTTCAATTTGGTGCTGCAACAGCCTCCACTTTAGCCAAATTCAGTCACAAGAGCATTAAGGTGCTTTCACACAGTGAGCGGTTATGGCAGCATCTGCTCCACGCAGCAACTTCATGTTCTGTTGTTTGAATCAGCAGCGATGCAACTCTGTCGCCACAGCTCCCGGTAACCTCCAGTACTACTAACAGCTTGTTCCATACACTACAGGCTGCCACCATGGGTACTTCGCCAATTTTGTCAATTAGCTTTGTATCATAACAATGTGGGTAGTATGTGTAAATGAACTGTGGTAAACTTCCTTCCATCAGCTGGTGCCTACATCTCCCTGTTGCCCTCCCAGCAAAGGAGTTTGGCTGGTTCTCGGGCTGTTGCTCAAATTACAGGCTGTACTTCTGCATTTTAATATTGCCTGCAAGCCATGGCGCCACCTCAGACACAAAGACTTGGACAGAAATACAATCAAACTTTGGCGGTGCTGGTCAAACATATATCAAGATTATGTTACTGTATCACCTATTTCTCGCCTACATTGTTTTTAGCAACATTTTTTAGTGCCCTGTTTAGCTGTAAAAGCTAGAGTTTGTGAACAGGAAGTGGGTGCCACACTGTGTCCTGCACAGTGAAAAACAGAGGCAAAACTAGGCAGTGTTAATCAAACATAAACCAAGATTCTCTTTCTGAGTTGCTGATTTCTTGCCTCAAACGTTTCCAGAAACATGTTTTAGCTTGCTGATAGAGATTACATCGAATTTGTTTCTTGCCAGCCAGCCCCCAATGTTTCAAACAGACATGTTCACAGTACCTATCAGTGGGAGTGTTTATCAGTCTGGTGTGGTGCAGTGAATTCTGGTAGCTGTAGGGTTTTCTCCCTCTTTCTCTGGTTCTGTACCAATTTCAAAAGTATGTTGGTGTTTCTACTGCATAGACATCCTAATTTTATAAAAAGGCATGTCTTTCCAGTGGTGAAGTACCTTTTTAACAAATGACATAATAGCGACATGTATCACATTGTGACCTCCAGGACACATGGGGCGGATTGCAGCTGATTGTGAAGCGGTCGTGATGAGAGTCAGTACCTCCAAATGTGAGGCCATGTTTCTCACCGGTGTGTGGAGAGAGTTACTGCCCCAAATGAAAGAGTTCAAGTATCTCAGAGTCTTGTTCACAAGTGAGGGTGAAATGTAGCGTGGGATGGATCGGCGGTTTGGTCATGGTGGAGAGGAAGCTGAGCCCTAAGGCAAGGCTTTCGATTTACCTGTCCATCTATGTCCCATCCATCACATTTGGTCATGAGCTTTGGGTAGTGACTAAAAGAGTGAGATCACAAATACAAGCGGCCAAAATGAGTTTCCTCCATCGTGTGGCTGGGCCCAGTTCTGGAGATAGGGTGGGGAGCTCAGAGTAGAGCTGCTGCTCCTTCACATCAAGGGGTCAGTTGAGGTGGTTCGGGCATCTGATCAAGATCCTCCTTGGCTTCTACTGTTAGCGTTTTTCTGGGCACGTCCCACTGGTAGGAGGCCCAAGGACAGACCCCCAACCCGCTAGAGGGATTATATATCTCATCTCGCCTGGGAACTCCTCGGGATCCACTAGAGGGAGCTGGAAAGCGTTTCTAGGGAGAGGGATGTCTGGAATACTTTGCTCAGCCTGCTGCCTCCACGACCTGCCCCTGGATTAGGGAATGAAAATAGATGAATGGATGGATGGATACTATGACAAGTTTTGCTAGCTAAACTAGGCCACATTAGATAATCAAACTTTGACACCAGTGTTGTTGCAAGATCATTTTTCTTATTTAGCGGTTCCTAAGTACCGCCCCTTTTGGCTCTGTGCTCCAATACGTGTTGACCATACTTGGAACACTGCAGAACCTCGGTCACCTTTCCCTCTTGCTTTTAAAATTAGATATGCTATGTGTCAGTCAGAAATGTTGTAATGAAACCCAAATTTTGAAGATGGTTAAAGATGTGACATTAGCTAACTAGCTAGCTAAGAGGAGTTAGCCTAAAGTCAGATCTACAAGGTTGGGGCTTCATGCAGGCCAGTTAAAGTCTTCCACACCAAACTGGGAAAACCATTTCTTCATGGAGCTGGCTGTGGCAGCAGGGGGGGCACTGTCATGTTGAGACACAAACTGTTAACAGAAAATTGTAAGCACACTGTTATCTAACATATTATTCTTTGCTGCAGCATTACGATTTCTCATAGCTGGAACTACAGAGCTCAAACCAGGAGAAACAGCCACAGGACAATAGAACCCACTATTGTCTGTATATTAACATACATAACAAAAGAGATGTATCAAAAGAATAGTGGCATTTTGTGCAATAATAAACCCAAGACCAAATTTTTTTTCGTCTTCTTTTTTACCTCACAAAGCTGAATTGACAGATGTTGTGTCGTAGTTCACAAACTTGAAATGCGCAGCGTATGTCTTGGAGTGACCACTGCTGTCGAGGTCACGGGCAGCATGTGGGACAGTAAAGATGTGTGAGCTGTGATGTCACAGTCCTTTATGTAAAACAACAGAAAATGTCAAGCTTCATTTATCATAGTTAGATATGCTGAGTGAGCCTGTTTTCATGGTGTTCTCTGCTTTGAAATGAATCTTTCCATGCATATTAAAATTAATAGTCGACAAAGGGAGGTTTTATGGTTTTAGCTGTACCGATGAATCAGATTTATTTCTTTTTTATCATTCACACCATCATCTCATCTCTGTCGAATATACCAGCTTCCTCTTTCTGTAAAATCTCAGATCATTTCCTTTGAGTCCTGCGGCTTCCTGTCCATCTGCGTCATCTGTTTCTCCTGCACTCTACTGGGACAGTGCTGCATGTCCACTATGTTCCAGGATTAATGAGCATGCCTCCCAGCGTCACCACCCTGCCCGGCCAAGGTCGGAGCGCAGTGATTTCCAGCACTGTCAGGTGGACTTGAGGCTTCTTTCCTCTGTAATGAGCCTCTGCTTTGCCAGAGAAAAGGCTGAGAGTGTGAGTGACAGCGGCCACCGCTGGCAGAGGGTCAGACTGTAGTGAACTGTCCGTTAATGAACCAATCTGTGACTGCAGAATGACCTCACACCCCTCAGAGGAACACAGCACACTGCTTCAGTGTTTTTTACTGCAATGGCTTCCCATTTAATATTTATACTTTTGCTACAAGCTCTAAGACTACTCGACGATCACACTTTAGGATGAACTTTGAGGATTTTTTTAAGTTACAGTGAGATCGAAGATAAAGACTTGTGGATGGCAAACTAGTTCATGAATTTTGTCCTTTGTGTTTCTTGCAACACATCCTCATACCTAAACAATGGAATATCTTGTTTGCCAATGATATATATGAACATTAACTGTTACAGTTTTAAACACATGCTTAACGTTGTGAAACAGTCGCACTTACATGATTAGATTAATGCTGTGTTCACATTAGGAGCGACACAGCAGACTACAAGTCATTTTCAATGGAAGCCGGTGACATGAAGCTACAAATTCATGCCTGACACTTGTCGCTGAAGTCTGACACGCTAAATATCAAAGTTGAGCTGGCCTCAAAGGTTTTCAGCACTCTAATGACCTGGTAATGCATCAGCTAATTATATGCTTTTTGCTTCAAGCTGTGGTGCTGTGTTATATAGCTAAGTTAGCTGACACTGTGCTGTCTTTATGTGCATTACAGTGCAATAGGGCTTCAAAAAATTGAGGTTAAAATGGGGTTTAGATATTTATCAAAAGCATAGATATCCTTTGACCAGACACAAACAGTCGAGTGGTTCCCAACTCGTGAGTCGTGGTCCAAAAGTGGGTCTCAGGCCTGTTCTGTATGGACCACAAGTGACCTACAAACATGTCACGTTTGTAAAAAAAAAAAAAAAAACTTTATTTTTAAGGACAGTAAATTTCTGGCACAGAGCTTTTATTCTAATGTGCCAATTCCTGCTGCAGAGTGAGTGACTAACAGACAGCTACTTAACAGAGACAGCAAACTAGCTCGACGTCATGGCCTAACACAGGAATGATGCTGAATATGTTAAACTGTGTGGACCTTGAACTAATGACTAAGGAGAAATCTGGAACCCCTGGCTGGACCAGCGGGGACCCACTGCTTTATGCTCAGTCGAGGTGCTTTGTGGCAAGTAGCAGACAAACACAAGCCTGTGATGACGTAAACGAGCGGTTGAGCAGTATAGCTTAAAAAAAATTATGTGACAATTTATACTTGTTGTTGTTTGTTTCTTACGTGGAGCAAGCCACGATACAAGTATAATTGCTATATTGCCTATTATACAGTGGTTTCCTGCCATGTGATGCTCCGCTGGTGGCATACAGAACCTTTAACTTACATACACATATTAAAATAAGTTATTGCTGATTCACACGGGACATACACGGTCTACTCCGTCAAAGTCCTGTGTTTGTTTGACCCAGACTTTTTCAATCTTCATACTTTGTTACTATGGCAACTAGATGTTGCTGCCTAACAATAAACATAAATTTGGGTCTTAATAAGCTGTTTGGAACAGACGGCCTGTATGGTCGTGTCTCGGTGGAAGATGGTCTGATTTCTTGATGCAAAGAGAGTAAAGATGCACAAATTCTAGGTAGGTACAGGTACTTTGCTAATGAGTGTTGTCCTGTTCTGTGTCTCTGTGTTATTTTTTTATCTATCTCTTGTTAAATGCTAACTATGTGTCCAAAAACGTCTTTTTAGTATTTTTTTTTCTATAAACCAGCAGAAAAGCACTTTTCTTTGATTAAAATCTAAAATCTTTTAAGATGACTGCAGTAAACTGCACACTAACCAAAGAAACAAGAGAGGGGAACAATGTGATGTTGTTCTGGATGTGTTTGTTTACTCCTGTTTAGTTTTGTGCTCCAGTGTTTTTGATTTATTATTTCCTTTATTCCATATTTCCTGCAGCACCACTGATTTAAGATGATAAGATGGATGTATCTTTACAAAAACAATGTCTAGTGAACCTTTAAATAAATCAGGTCTGTTTACATGAATGTTAAATTAGAAGCTAACTAAGCAAAGCGACCGAGACGAGACTCTGATTTATCTCTGTGGGTCAAAAAAAAAATCAATATTTAGTGGAAAACAGATCATCGTCTGTTCTGCTGCAGCTAATCTGGTGTTCCTGGAAATAAAAAGGAGCCTGACTCATTCTCCAGCTCTGCACATCTGTCTGTCGGGGTGGAAACATTTCCCTCAGACCTCGATCTTTATACAACTCACATAATGCACCTAAACCACACATGGCATTTATACTCAGCCCAGGGAAATCAAATAAACACCCACTGGCTTTGTTTACTCTTGTCTCTGATACACACAAGATAAATGGCTGTTTGAGAGCTTGAAATATTCATCCAGCTTTATTGTCAGCTCACACACTAGAACAGCTACCACCAACAGCGTAGATACACTTTATTTTTTGCTCTTTTTCTCATATTTTCATTCAGTATAGCGGATAAACCAGACAACTGTGTGCTGCATAAATCTGTTTACCATTCCTGTAAAATCCACCTAACATGCCTGTCCAAAGTAAACTGAAAGCTGCTCTTGTTTCACTTAGTACGTGTACATACATGGTCTCATTTGAAATGCAACACTCATTTTTCCCGGCCGTCAGAATAACTGTAAGTGCTTCTGTTATTAAATACAAAATTAAACACACTGAATGAAAATTTCCTTTATATCTCCACCTAAAAATTTTCTTGAAAAAAGATGCTGCAGATGACTAAAACTGGTACTTATTATCTAGAAAACACAAGGGGACCACAGCATAAAGCCTCATCTAGTCTAAATTCAAAGTAGATAACAATGTCCGAGAAAATAAACATTTTCCACGTATTTTTCTGAGGTTTTTTTCTGGACGATTTTCAAAAAACAGAATGAAACTATTTACTGAATGTGTGACTATGAGTTGAAAACATTAAGAAAAAAACAATAAACAACGTAAGTATCTATGTATGAGCTTAGTGTACATAAAAACTCTTCTGGAAAACCTACATTTGGGGCCCCCACTAGCTCACCTGGTAGAGCAGGCGCCCCATGCACAAAGGCCGTGTCCTTGTCGCAGCAGCTGGGGCAGGATACAGTATCTTTTTGAAAATTAAACCAAAACCACCATCTTTAAAATGTACAGGTTTAATAACCTAGATTAGGCGGAACAAGAAATGACACAAGTTTAAACAAATAAATAAATACACTAAAAAAAAAAATAAACATTGAAATAAATTTTAAAAAATTATGTAAATGCTAAAATAAAGACAGAAATAAATAAAGAAATTCATAAATAAAGAAATAAATGCAGAGGTTAGGACTTTATACCTCAGAACCATACAGACAGATATTTATATATAAGAGATATTTATTTATGTATTTATGTCATGTATATTGACAGCTTTTAATTATATATATGTATATATATATATATATATATATATATATATATATATATACACATGTATATTTATATATATATGTGTGTGTGTGTGTGTGTATATATATGTATATATATGTATATGAATAAATAATAAGTGGTAAAATAAATAAATAAATACATACATACAGAGCTAAAAAAATGTAAACAAATAAGTAAATGCTGAAATAAATATGGAAATTAATAAATTAATTTATAAATGAAGAAATAAGGACTCCATACCTCACTATCATACAGATGGAAAAATACATACATTTAAAAAATGTATAAATTATTCATGTATTTATGTCAACTTTTAAATATTTATTTATGTATGTATCTAATTATTTACATATTTATTTAAACATATTTTCAAATGTGTTCTTTTTATTATACATTTATTTATTTTTGTATTTATTGCACCATTTATTTATTTTTAATTTCTTATTTCTTTCTTTCTTTTTTTATTTGTAAATGTAGGTATTTAATAATGTATCCATACATTTAATCAATTAATTTATCGACTCTTAGGTCATTTTGTCCTCCATAAATTTTAACCACACATATTTTCTGTTGCTCTGCCACACAGTGAGCTCAAAGTGCTGCTTACTGTCATTGTACAGTGAAGTTTCCCTTTACTCCAGACAGACAGTTGGACAAAGAGACAGACAGAGTCCGTGAGAGACTCAGACAGACGCACAAAGAGACAGTCAGATATTCGAGTTAGCGAGCCGAGGTGTATTTGTGAAAATGAACAGCGCTGTCGGCCGGCTGACACTGATTGCTTACACCTCTTCCTGCCAAGCCAGTAATGGCTTCCCCGGCCTCAAGGGCACTCAGGTGACAAATTACAGCCTTTGGCAGGCGAAACCCTCGGAGACCCAGTCAGGCTCTCTGCTGATCACATGCGCTCAGTGAAAAGGTTCTGGCTCATTGGAGGCCCTGCTGAATTACACAGCTGTGGACTGTTGGACGCACGCACTGTATGTAGCGTCTCATCCCAGCATCTGATATCCAACATCCGACAGAAAAGACACTGAAGGCCAGATGCAGAGTTACGAGGGCTGATGGGTCCTGAGCAGAGTTTGATTTGACCCTGCCCCGGTGGCTGTTACGGGACAACACAACTGTCAAAGACCCATAAATAAAGAGGAAATACTTTCTATAGAGCCCAAGTCTTGGTCTCCACCCTCTGTGCTCCGAGAGCTGACTCTGTTGCTTTTGGAAACATTCATTTTCTCATAGAAGGTTGATTTTATCAGACTTCTAACCAAAACATGCTGAGGTTCTCTGTAGAGTAGTATAAATATGGATATATAAATGAGTACAGAGTCTACTGTTTACTGGACAGTACAACTGGAACATTCTCTCTCTTGAACAAAGATAGAGTAAAACACCAGGCTGCTAAGTGAACGTCCAGTGTTTGTTGGACCCATCTACCACCCCTCCCGTCCACCCTATAAGGACTTTCCAGTTCCTTAAGTTAAGGTGTTTTCTGTGCAAACTAATGCCGCCTGGTGGCGTATCATACCACTGCGAAAGGATGGCTTTTCTTGTTGGTGTCTGATGCAGAGGTCACTGTAAATTATCCCAGTGTTCAATAGTCAGTGTGTTAAGTTAGCAGTTTTAATGTGTTATGTGCCTTTATTTGTTATTTCTGGTGAACCCGGAAGTCCTTTCCTTTTTCCGGAAGAGAGACTGTAGACACAGAGGAAAGGCTGGAAATTGACTAAAGGTAAATGGTGCAGTAATGTTAGTAAGACGGAGATAAAAAACATGGAAAATAAAGATGTAATGAAGATGAACGGAGAGAGTTTAACAGTGGTTAGCACCTGTTGAGAGGGCAACAAGGTATTTTCTGTTTTCTTTGTGTCTCATTGTCTGATAGTTTTGGGTTTTGGTATAACTGCTAACTTCATGAGCTAAGGTTAATGCATTGTTTTGGGTCCTGTTGTACTTAACTCCTGTTCAGCTCTTACGTTGGTCGATGGAGTAGTTAATTGAGAACATAATAAACTGTCTTAGACCATCAGTCCAGACTTGTGTCATTTCGACTGGGATGCTGCAGTCACTGACCAAGCGATGGTAGTTGACAACACAGTGTGATACTAAATTATTACAAATCGTTTTCCTCCATGGATTTTGATTTTTAGAAATTAGGATAAGTGAATATATAGTGGGGGGGTCTGCTCTTACAGAAGCCCTCTTCCTCTTCCTCTTTCTCCTCTCTCCCCTGCTGTGAGCACCAATCATAAAACGCTTCATCATTTACGTATTGGGATGAAAACCGATCGACATCACATTTATTTTCATTTCCCTCACATCCACTCAGAGACAGCTGGTCGTAGTGACGCTCACTCCCTGCGGACGATGATGATAATTCATGCCTTTTGGAATTGGGTCAATAAATCTGGTTTCATAACTCCGGTAAACAAACACAAATGGCTGCTCATTAAAAAAGCTGGATGAATGAGCGAGAGCCTCTCTTAGCTTCCCTCCGGGAGGCTTACAGTAATAGTGTGATTTTTCATCATCACTCCATTTTGCTGTTAATAACTTCAGAACAGGCCACGAGTGTGACAGCGAGCTGCGGCTGATTGATGAACGATACAGTGTCAGAAGGATGGTATTGATTGATGAGTGAGTGATGCCCTTTAGATCAAAAACACAGAGCCCATAACACCACAGGTGGAAGTAACTGAGTAGTTTTACTACAGTACTGCAGTACATTTACTTTGCTCAGTCAGATTTCTGCTATACTTTGATATTTCATCATATTTGGGCGGCAGTAGCTCAGTCCATAGAGACTTGGCTTGGGAACCGAAGGGTCGCCAGTTCAAGTCCCTGCCTGGACCAAAAATATGGAGTGTGGACTGGTAGCTGGAGAGGTGTCAGTTCACCTCCTGGGCACTGCCATGGTGCCCTTGAACAAGGCACCGAACCCCCCAGCCTGCTCAGGACACCTGTCCATGGGCAGCCCCCTCACTCTGACATCTCTCCATTTAATGCACGTATAGGTCCCATTTGTGCATGTGTGTGTATTTCGGACCTGTGTGTATATGTAAAACGACAACAGAAAACATTGAATTTCCCCTTGTGGGATTAATAAAGTATATAAAATTAAATTTAAAAAAAAAAATTGAAAATACAATAAAAAATTTTATTTGTACACTCAAAAATGTGTTCGTGTCCCTTTTAGACTGACTAGTGGTTTTTACGACTCTTAAAAATGAAGGTAATTAACTGCTCTCAGAGTCTCTTATTAATCGTGTTTTGGATATTTGTAATATATATAAAGGGCACATTTTCTATCAGATTGATCTGTTATTTCTATCAAGCTTTTCCTGCACAGAGACAGTAAGTTAATTTATCTGTTTGGCTTTCTTCAACAAGACGAGTCGATGTGAGGTGTGTGAAGGAAAAGGAATTAACTTTAAAGCTCCAGTGCGTAGGATTTAGGGGGGGTGGCACAAAATGAAATAAATATAATAATTCTGTTTTCTTTGGTGTGTATAATCACCTGAAAATAAGAATTGTTGTGTTTTCGTTACCTTAAAATGAGACATTTATATCTACATAGGGAGTGAGTCCTTGTCTATGGAGACCACCATGTTGCACCGCCATGTTTCTACAGTAGCCCAGAGTGGACAAACCAAACACTGACTAGAGAGGGACATCTGCATTTTTGTGAGTGGGTAAAAAACTGAAGAAGAAAAAAAGAAAAAAAAAATTAACACAAAACGTTTTTATTCAGTGTTTTTACCAGTTAAAATAAATGGGTCTGTTTGTTTTGGAGAGGAAGAGACCTCTGTGGATAATTCAGCTCACAGTAAAACCATCTTGAACGTCTGGATCTTAAGTTATCAGAGAAAATACAGTGAGCACACATTAGCAGGTGCTAGTCTAACCGGCCAGCTCCGACATGCCAAACAGCATTAGAAAAACACTGATTTGTAACACGAAGCTGCTCTACTTTAGTGTATTAACCAGTTTAAATCAGTGGGTCCATTTGTTTTGGAGAGGAGGAGACCTCTGTGGATAATGCAGCTCACAGTAAAAACCTCCTGAACGTCTGGATCTTTAGGTATCAGAGAAAACAAGGTGAGCACGCATTAGCAGGTGTTTGGCCCGTCTCCAGCAGCATCAAACACTGATTTGTGATATGAAACTGCTTTATTTGGTGTTTTAACCAGTTAAAATCACCTGGTCAGTCACTTTGTTATCGACAGGAAGAGACGTCGGCAGGTCATTCGCCTTTCGGTAAAAACGTTCTGAGTTTCTGGGTTGAAAATAAGGTGAGCACACATTAGCAGGTGCTGGGATGGAGGCTCTTCTGTGACGTGCCAAACAGTGTTGGAAAAAAAACCTGATTTGTAATGTGAAACAGCTTTATTCAGTGTTTTACTGGATTTATTCACCTGGTCTGTTTGTTGTTGAGAGGAAGAGACCTCTGTGGATAATTCAGCTCCCAGTAAAAACCTTGTGGAAAAATAACACTGAAGGAATTCTAACCAGAAGTTTCAGCTGGTTGCACTTTGCAACTTTTGCTACCTTTGACCTTTTTCCTGTCTTTCTGAACGTCTGTCCTTCTACTTGCTTTGCTTTCTTCAGAGCTCCTGTCCTTCTTTCCTTTGCTTTATTTTCAGTAATTCTGTCCTTCATATTCTCCCTCTTTCCTCTGGGGCATTTTTTTCTTTCAATCCTGTGCTGTTTTTGTGCTTTTGCTTCTTTAAGCATTTTGTCCTCCTTTCATTCTGTATTTCCTTCCACACTTCTTCTCTTTACTGTCTTCCTCTGCACTTCTGCCTTCCTTTTCTCTTTCTTTCTTTCTTTCTTTCTTTCTTTCTTTCTTTCTTTCTTTCTTTCACTAAGCATTTCTTTCCTGCTGCATTTAAGGCTTGTCCTCTGTCCTGTTCTTTTTGCGGCATGGTCATTATTCCTGTCCTTTGTTACTTCTGTTATTCCTTTTTTTTGTCCCCTCTGTCCTTTCTGTACTTTCTTCCCTCCTTTCTTATTCCTTTATGTTTTCCATCTTCCCTTACTTTAATCTGTCCATCCTTCCTTAATTTCTCATCTGATCTGTAAACATAGAAATGGTTTGTTTTCAAAGTGACACTGAACTCTACTCTACTCTAACTCCTGTTGATATCTGTTTAAATACTTCCTTTCTATTTCCTTATAGAACCTTTCCACTGTTCCTACTTTTGTCAAGGTAAACGTTGAGAATTCCTCCATTTCTGTAATCTGGTGCGACCACTCTGCAGCTTCTCAGTGTCCTCGTTCTGCTTCAGTTCAGAAACATTTTGATTTTACTGAGGTGTGACTGTGGCAGCCATATTTGTCATCCACTCCTCTTTCTGTCCATTACCAAGCGGGCAGAGAGGCGTTACTGAACCTCATTTCCTTTGGAATGACCCTAATTATACGGTCAGGAAATCTAAGATAATTAGCACTCAGGATTTGAGATTTGGTCCTTAACTCCCCAAAGATGAGGTCAATCAAGTGCGTCACTTTCCCCTGCAGAGGAAACTGGGGGAAAAGTCACAATTATTTCAAACCGAGGACAGAAACAGTTGATACACCTGCATCACTTTATCTGCTCGGAGAATCTGAGCTGCACTCAACCGCCTGGTCTTTGTCTGAGGTTTACAACATCAGCTCGTCGTGTTGTCTGAAAGCTCGGCTTAATGATGGTAGTGTTTTAATACTGCGGGTGAACCTGTTTTCCGTCAGCCTGCTGTGTGTTCTCCTCTTTCAGTTTGTGATTTCCTACATTTCTCTGAATACCTCGCTTTAGTTTAGCTCAGTATATTTTTGCCATGTGAGTAGTAAAAAATGTTCCTCAGCTGTGTCCAGGTTTATTTCACAACAACAGCAGATGTTGTAAAGATGGAAGATGCCGCTGCAGTGCATTCTGGTCTGTTTCCATCACCTGTGTCTGTAGAGTCTGTCTTCACTGATGGATTTCTCCACGTATGTTGACGTTTTAAACAAACTGTATTGTGAAGAAATAAAAAGCCTGAGAGTACAGTACCTGGAGTGGACTGACAGACAACCTGGAAATGGTTTTGCATGTCTTGTAGTTTGACTCGTTATGTTGCAGATGGATTATCGAGCCCGTTCTCACCCTCAACTCTTAAATACCGCTGCTTTGTCAGTGATCTCAGCACCAGACACCGATGCACAGAGGCATCTTTCGCTGTGATATGATACATACTTGGCGGCAACAGTTATTAAAGCCGCAGGCAACAACCCAACTTGTCAAACATCGCAGCTTTGTCACTGCATAAATTGACATGCCGTCCAGGAGGGTACCTAGCACATCAAATTTCACATGTAGGCCCACTGACAAAGGGGGGATATTTGACAAGGTGGGATGAGAATGGGTTGGATTATTGGCAGGATTTTGTGCTGCGATCAAGGTTTGAGGTCCCCGTCCCCGGGAGTACAAGGCAAAGTTTGTTTCCAGCTGTTGTTTAGGAGCATCGCCTTTCTTTTTTTTAATCTGATATACAGGGTGATATGACAGATTTTGGGTTTTAGGATTATTAACGACAAAAGTCACAACAATAATTCATAAAAAATTCATCCAAAGCTCTTCATACTATCAACCATTTCTATTCGGAAAAATCCATTAAATTAAATCAAATAATACAGTGGGGACAGAAAAGGTGCAACAAGCAGACAGTGGCACCAGTGTCTTTAATGTGCTGCTCTTAGATGTTCCAAGTAAAAGAAATTAAAAGAAATCTTGACATCTATGGAAAAAAGTGAGCTCAGTTTGATTCAAAAGTGAATTTGTTTTAGGTTTCTAGGTCAAATTTAACTGTGGTTTTAACAACACTTAAATTAATTGAGCATAGCGTTAGTTCAGGCAGGACATGATTGTCATTGATGCTGCTCTATTCTGTTCCCAGAGGGTCTTTGCTGCTGCTCTCCCTGCCTCAGGCTTTACATGTAGGCGCATGGAAGGGCAGGAGGGTGTGCTCTCTCCACCTTAGGCTTTCTACGTAGGCCTGAGGATAATTTCACATTTTTGTGTTTCCAAAAAAAGTTTACAACCTGTAGTTTATGCAGACCTGAGGGTAAAAAAGGTTGAGATGTGAAGAGAAAATATGGATGATTCAATATTCCATACACATAAATTAACATAAATTTAACTAATATCACTATTGTTAACACAACAAAAACAAAAAAACAGTTCTGATTCTTCAAATGTTTATTTATTTCTGTTTACTTAAGTACATGGAAAAAACTTCTCAAACATACGTACTTTGGTTTTTATAGAGCACTTTGCGCCCACACACACAGTGACAGGGCTAACTGTAGCATCACATAGCTAGTGTTAGGTAAAGGTTATTAATGGGTTTATTGACAGCATCTGACCTCTTTATTGTGAGTTTGTTGGGGCCAGCTAAAGGTTCAGTGCTGGATGTGAACCGCTGCAGCTGTGTCAACTCTTGCTAACACTGTTTAACGGCAGCAGGAAGTTTGCTGATCAGAGCCTTGGGACAATCATGTCATCTTCCTCTTGAATTGTGAATGATGTCCACACACCTGTGATGACATGTTTGACTCTCTAGTCAGCGCACTGCTCATGGTGCTGTGCTTGTTGTTGTTCTTCTCTGTGTTCATAAAGGCTCGCAAGGAGGCTCGCAAACCAACTGTAAAGGTGTACTGCCTCCCACTGTATCAGGCTGTGCAGATTACATCCTTGTCAAGTCAATGAAAGCAGTCTGGCTTTGTATTATTGGCACTATTTCTCGGCTATAGTTTCATTATCAGAATAATACATAATAATTGGTATTTAAAGGCAGACTAGAACACTTGCAGATGTATACGTTGCCCCATCAGGTCGGAAAGAATTGCGAACCAGTTACCTACAGTACCAGAGAAAAACAAGAGTGCCACGTTTTCAGTATTTTGGCAATGATTTGGTACTGACGTTTTGGTTCTCGTGACATCCTTAAACCGATGAGTCAGCTTGGGAAGACATCTTTCAGTGAGGCTGACTTGCTTTAATAAAGTCTAAATCGTATCAAAACTCCAGTCGATGATGTAATGACCCTGTATTACCTCACTGATCTGCTCAGTTCGTCTCATCAAAACCAAAAATAAGAACAGCATGCAAACTTTAATCTGCTCCTAAAAACAATCGGCCGAATGACGTCCTTGTTAACATCACAGAGGAGTGCACTGAACTCTCATAAATCTTTATTGAGCACACACAGAAGGAGAGATTAAAAGAGAGCTTCATTGATCTCTTCCAACCGCTGAGTGTGATCCCATGAGGCCACAGGGCCACACATGACTTCATGGAGGGACTGTAAGAGTTGTTTTGATTGGCCCATTCCAAAGACAGGAAGCTTTACGCTCTGACAGTCATAAAACTCCTCCAGGTAGACGTTCAAGAGACAAATCAACCTTTCTCTGAAGCTTATTTACTCTTCAGCTCCTGGAGGAAAGTCTCTGATGTGGATTTGCTGCTGTGGCTTTTTATGCTGTGATGCCTAAATGAACAAATGTTCCATAATTGGCTCTAATGAATCAGATTAGTTCGACTAATTACCTCGTTTGTGCTGTTCAGACATGAGTCAGGGAGGGAGTCAACACACAGAGAGCCTGTGTTTACTCTCCCAGCCTTGAGACATTCATATGTTTTACATTAACAGTCATATAATTCACATGCAGAGTGTTTTCAGATTAATGTCTTTACAATCACCAGTTCACATAAACAGCTCCCAGTGAGTCCGTCTACCAGTTAAAATCAGACTAAGTGAACATAACAGATGAAATAAGCAAAATGTGAATGAAACATGCTACCATATTGACTCTGAAGATGCCAGTTTAAAAGGTTTTCTATAATATTGTGAGTGCAAAGGGATGTTTCATGTGATTTCTGCTCACTTTTGCAGCATTTCAACAGCATTGTACAGCACAGCTCTACTCAGCTCGACGAGCTCTTTTTTGTTTTTCTATTGACAAAAAGTTGAGGATAGTACCTAGTACATTTTTGGTAGCACGACAGGGGATATTTTTATTTTTAATATATTTATATTATATATATATTTATTTTTAATATATTTTAATTTTTTTTTAAATAAAATTTAAAAAAATAGAAAAAAAATAAAATTTTTGGTAGCACGACAGGGGGTATCCTGCACAAACTCGCCAAGCTGGCGTCAATACTTACTTACTTACTTACGCCTTTTACCCCGCCTGGGGCATACGCCGGTCCTGGGCTAACTTCTCCAGTTGTCCCCACGAGTGGCCCATCATCTTGACATCTGCCTCCAAGTCTCGGCGCCAAGTGTTTCGTGGTCTACCTCTCTTTCTCTTCCCTTGGGGGTTCCATTTGAGGGATTGTCTTGTGATGTTTGAGGCTGGTTTACGGAGAGTGCGGCCAATCCATCTCCAACGCCGTTGGAGAATTTCTTCCTCTGCTGGCTGCTGTTTTGTTTGTTCCCATAGGGCTTTGTTGCTGATGTTGTTAGGCCAGCGAATCTGGAGGATTCGTCTCAGGCAGGTGTTAATGAAGGTCTGAATTTTCTTCATAGTGGTGCCAGTGGTCCTCCATGTCTCAGCGCCGTATAGTAAGACTGACTTCACGTTGGTGTTAAAGATTCTGAGCTTGGTTGGATAAAGGCTGCTCTGGCTTTGCCAATTCTGGCTTTGACATCGGCGTCTATTCCTCCTTGCTTGTTGACCAAGCTGCCCAAGTAGGTGAAGATTTTTAAAAACAATAGCAGCCTGAAAAATTACGCTCTACACTACATAGTACATTATGTACCCCAGACGTCGACCAGTATTAGATTTTTAAAGGCCAATATAATAACAATAGTTTGGAACAAGAAAGAGCCGATAGCTGATTAATCACTCTTCAACAATACCATCAAAGACAACAAGTCAAAGTAATAAATGCCTAAACAAATATGTAAATCTAGAAGTGAACATCAAACTAACCAACCCAGTTTTGCTCCGAAGTTGTCGAATACTGGCGTTTTGTCCGCAACTTCCGGCATCAGACACAGACAAAAAAAGCCGTCCTTTCACGTTGGCATGATACGTGGCCAATACAGACACTGTTAAACTAGAACAGCACCCGGCGGTGTCAGGGGACATCTGACCGAACAAGAACAAAAGGCAGAAGTCCGAGTGGGGTGGCTGAGATGGGCGGTGGATGGGTCCAACAACTGCCGACTTTCACCTGGGAGGCCGGTGTTCACTTCCCATAAGATTGTAAAACCAGACCCTGTTCTTTTTTTCCTAAACCCAACTACTGTACGTGTGCGTGTTGACCAAATGTAAGTTTAATCGCAATACTCATACGCATATCACAACACATTTAATATTGCAATAATATTGTATCGTGGGGCCTCTGATGACTCCCACCCCTAACACTGGTGGTGAAGGCTGCCATGCAAGTTGCCACCTTCTACTAACACACTCACACACTGATGGAACAGACATCAGGAGCAGTTTGGGGTTCAGTATCTTGCTCAAGGATTCTTTAACATGTGGACTGGAGGAGTCAGGGATCGCACCGCTGATCTTCCAATGACCCACTCTACCGTCTGAGCCACAGTCGCCCCAACAGTGATCAGAGATGGACAGTATTTTTGCTAATTGTATTTTAAACATGTATTTCCATTACTTTGGAGTGTTTTGTAATTGTTGAAAAAATTCATATGTAATTTGAAAAAAAATTCCCCATCCTTTGGTGGCCACAGTTTTCACCCTAGGAGGCTGTGTAAATGCATGTGTGTGAATGCTGTAAATTTTCAAAAATGTTGTAACAATTCTTTTTTAAGACTGTCTCATTTATTCTCATTAATATTGTGTATAGTTTTAAAGGCTGAGGAAGCCAGGCTAGATGCATTTGAATGTACAACTGTGCTTTTTAATGTATCTGACAAAAAAACATGGACTTCTGCGTGATTGCAGCTCTTGTAGATTTGCACTCGTTTCTTCAGAATGTGACCAACCTGTACAGATTTAGATTTTCACCTGCTGATATCAAAACACAATGTGAGACCACCCGCAAATGTGACAGTCAGATTCAGATTTTCATTTACATGTAAAATAATTTGAGTTTATGTCTCATCCAGATACAGATCATGAGTGAAAATAACAACATCAAGAAATGTTGCAGTGATCTGAAATTGCCAAATAAAAGATCAAAAGTGAATTTTCCTGTCTCTAAATTTAATACATACAGATAAATATATATGGCTGTGATAAAAATAAAACTGATACCATGAAATAATTGAACCCTTCTCCATAAACTTAATGTCAGTGTGAAGTTGTCAGGATGATCTGCAGCTCAGCAGCAGGACTCCACATCAACATGTGTACATGTCAAGTAAGCTGTCAGCTGTCATGGTGCTGACGCTGGATGTGGGAATGGGAACCCCCCACCAAACACACACACACACACACACACACACACACACACACACACACACACACACACACACACACACACGCACACACCACATCCAGGGGTCAGGATATTCCTGGTCAAACACCAGGTTCTGCATGATCAGCAACTCCTAAGTCACAGCCTGACTATCTGTCCCTCCCCTCCCACCGCTGGGCAGCAGGGGGGAGGAGCTGGAGGAGAAATCCATCACTCCCAACATGCTCTCCTGTCAGGATCACTGCAAACGCAGACAAATCTGACCTCCTGTCGAGGTTGAAAGGTGGCGTTGGGGTTGCCAGAGTATCCCGTGAGAGAGCGAGTTTAGGGAAAATTACACCAGATTCCTGACAGGCTGCGTGCACTCGCTCCAAATGTAATAAATAAGTAAATAATCCAACAGTCAAGTCGTCAATAAAGGTAAAGGCCAGTGTGAGGGCGGGCGGGCGGTGTCAACAGTGTCAAACAGAGTGCAGGAGGGAGAGAAGAAGTCTTCTTTGTGGATGGAGGACTGTAGCAGACAGAAAAGAACAGGAAGTGAGATGATGAGTGATTGTTGCTACATTAAGAGTTTCTGTTGACTGTTCTTGTGGACCGTTCCAATTTAAAGTTCAAATGAACTGTTTTTACCCTGCCTGTCATCTGAGATACTTTGGGAGCTGAGTGTGTGTGTGTGTGTGTGTGTGTGTGTGTGTGTGTGTGTGTGTGTGTGTGTGTGGGTGTGTGTGTGTGTGTGCGCACCTAGGGTAGCCAAGTATCCAAGACTGCATTGGCTGGCTCATAGTTGTTGTTTTCATCTTACAATTGTTACTGTGTAACTATTTTTTTAATTCAAAATGTTGTTGCCTATATGACAGTATGCCTGTATACAGTATACCAGAGCGCCATTTTGTAAGGTTTCACTTCAGTGACCTCCATCTGAAAAGATTTTGGTTATTAGATCTGGTTGAAACCACAATTCTCTCGTCGTCAACAACCGCTGAGGAGATGACTGTGGGGGAAGTGAAACCCATGATCACAATAGTCACTCTTGTGACTCTTAAGCGGGATACGTGCCCTACACCGTACCCTACGGCGTAGCCTTACATGCACCTTCACAGAAATATAACTACACGTCGCAGTGAGGCAGACCTCCAGTCTGTTTCTGTCAGCTAAAAACCATAAGAAACAATAAATTGTGAAGACAATAAAGCCTCCACAAAAATAGCATTTTAAGTCTTGTGTGTGATTTATCCTGGCTTCATATGAGCAGAGGAAATCTCCACTATTTGCTAGGCTAATTTATACAATGTAAAAGGCTATAAGCTTGTGCTAATAATGTTAGCATGTTGTATTTGTTTGGAAAACATGTTTAGTATAAGATGGTTGTTTTGTCAGTGAACCTTGTGAGTTGTAATGGAGCTGAATTTTGTAACATTGCCTTTGTTAAATGTTGCTGTTGTCCCTAGCTTTATATGAGTAGAGAAAAAGTTTGCTAGCTGCTAGGCTAATTTATACAATGTAAAATGCCATAGGCTCATGCTAAAAACATTAGCATGTTGAATTTGTGTTGCTTGTTTTCTTTAACTGCCTTGTAAGGTGTCCTTGAGAGCTTTGAGAGGCGCCTATAATAATGATAATAATAATAATAATAATAATAATAATAATAATAACAATAAAATAAAATGTGTTGTCCTTCATCCCCTCCACCTCCTGATGACAAAGTCAGCTCATGTACTACATCACTTTTGAAACGCTACATGAATACAATACGATTTCATGATACATGAAACATGCAAATGTAAGATATTTGTGGTTTGCGGGGACGAGCAGTGCCAACATTTTCTTCTGGTGATCAGGCTGCAGGGGTCCTTCATGGGTTTCACATCAGTCAGATCAGCTCAGGTGGAAGCTGTGCTGCTACAGTCATCCCAGAACCTGAGAGAAGCTGGATGAAATGATGTTGAACCTGTGTGGATGATGTTTTTATTTCACTTTGACATTAATCAGATTTTTTTTCGAGATATTCGAAGCTAAAAAGTTGCTCCATATCTGCACTCATAAACCTCTCTGTCACACTCCAGTGAATCAAAGAAGTGGAGCTGTCACACTGAAGCTAACATTCATCCCTGATCAGCTTTATTTCAGCATGTCAGAGATGTTTGACTCTGGAGCATGGTGCTGTCATTGTGGTGCGAAGCTGCTTCCAAACTTCTTCTCAGAGATCCTCGGCTGAATAAAGATCTCCGTCTCTCATCTCGTCCTTGTGACTGCAGTCATTAACAGCGTGCTGCTCGCTGTCCTTTCCCACCACTGTTTGCATATCGCCGAGCAAATTAACTGTCAGAATTGCATCGTCTGCACTCTCTTTATTGAATCTCGCCGGCAAATTGGTTGTTAGGAATCCTCAGGGGTGGTATCAGCACCGGGAGCCCAGCGGGGCTGAGCCTCCGCTGGGCCGATGGATATAAAGTGGATTAAATGAGAGAGAGGCGGTACAGGTGGGCTGTTCTCATCATTACCGACACATGACCTTTAATACACGTAAAAAAACATCCATCCAGGGCTGGATTCAAGTCAAACTGATTGAAGCATCAGATCTGAGTTCAGCTCGTTGGATTCAGCTTCAGGTTTTCAGTCAGTGAACTGGACTGAAATGATTTTGAAAACATTTTGTAATTATTTAAATATTAGTCATTGTCCATGTAGATAGATTGTTATACGACCATGTGACCGATGTCTCACACAGAATGTAAGAGCTGCACTGACTTGAGTGTTTGAGTGGCAGAGCAGACAATGTTACTGTTTCAGGTTATGGATTAACCATTACAGTCAGCTCTGTGTGTATGGGAGGAAACAAACGTGTAAATCAGGGTGTCTGCAGGTCCTGGAAAAGTCTTTCATTTGTCATAAATTTGAATGTTTGAAGTCTTAATTGCCACAAACATTTTATTCAATTCAATTTATCAATCTTTTATTTTCTTTTTATGCCTTTATGCGGGCCATAGCCGTGACTGGAGGCGTCATGTTTCCATCGATATATCCACCCATCCTATTCTTTTGAATGCAATATATATCAAGATCACCGTGAGACAATTTCTTCAAATCTGGCACAAATGTCTACTTTGAGTCAAGAACACCTTGGGGGAATTTCTTCAAATTTGGCAAATTTGGTTCACTTTGAGTCAAGGAGGAACTGATAAGAATTTGATCTTCAAAGGTCAAGGTCCCTGTGACCTTCTTCCTTCTTCTTTTCATGAGCGCAATATCTCAAGAATGCCTTAAGGGAGTTCCTCAACTTTGGCACAAACATCCACTTGGACTCAAGAATGAAGTATTCGATTTTAGTGGTCAAAGGTCAAGGCACATTTTTTCTTGTCTGTCTTATCCTTGTGATCCTGATAGCTTAAGAACACCTAGGGGAACTTTCTTCAAATAAGGCACAAACATCAACTTTGAAACAAGGATGAACTGATTAGAACTAGATTGTCAGAGGTCAAGGTCCCTGTGACCTTGCATCCATCTTATTCTCATGAACACATTATTTAAGAGGGCATTGAGGGGGCTTCCCTTAACTTTGGCACAAACATCCACTTGGACTGAAAAATTCAGTAATCAGAATTTGGTGGTCTAAGGTGATAATAATAATGTAAGAATCAATACACTAAGTATGACAACACTTCACACAAATGTCTAACAGGATACAATAATGAAGTAATGACATTTTGTATCCAAAAGGTCAAAGGTCAACTTCACTGTGACATCATTATGTTTTAACATCATATCTCAGGAACAGAAGGGGAGACATTTGGTCAGATACTGAATTGGTGACTCTAATCTTGAAACTGTGCTGATTGTATAGATCTGGGCTGTCGGGGGAAGACGTGTGTGAAGCGTCCATGTTTTCACCGACATAGATGTAAACTGTAAGTGCAATTTGACGGATTCGTGGAGGCATACAAACGCGAGGCAGTAATTCTAGTTGTCACAATGTGTCCAGCTCTTCTGCATGAAAGTCCACATTTCTGACGCTACGAGTCTTTAAACCTAACACTGAAGCTAATGCTGCCCTTTTACTTCATACTTGCGATTACCTGTTGGTAAATTGAAGATTAAGTAAGCTCACCACTACAGTTGTGTTTACCTTTATACTTACCTGCAACAGTTAATTAAAAAACAGAAGATTTGTCCAAAAATTGGTCTTGAATTTGGTGAAAAATTATCTTAAAATGGTCCGAAAAAGCATTAGATTTAAGCATTTGATACCTGTGGACGCCCTGCACATATAGTGTTGAGTATGAGGTTGTGTACTCAGTATTTTTGTGGATGTTGGTGAGGTGTGTAGCACATTTGTTGCTCCTCTTCTGACTCTGGACTGTCCCTGTTTGTTTGTTGTTTGTGGAAACAGCTGTTACAAGTCATGATCTATAACCTTCTCTAAGCAAAGAGACATTTCCAACTGAGTGTCCCTCTGCTGTAAATCTCCCACTTCAGTAAAAAGCTTCATTATTTTTACCACCTCCACCCGAGACACCAGGTCGACTCCCACAAACCGGAGCAGCTGGTCACTTTTTACCTTCACACAAAGAAAATGGATAGAAAGGAAATGTTGTGGGCGTCTCTTTCTCTCGCTCTGAGACACCCCTGATTGCCAATCACAGCACAGATTGGATTCCATGCTTGGTTTATTTGGCCCACAGCAGGTAATGGAGTGTTACAGTGGTTGCATCCAACAGCATTACACGTCCGACTTTCTGCCACAGTCACATCATGATGATGGTGGGTGGTGTGGGAGGGGGGTCACCTCAGGGCATAATCATGGACATCACTTCCTCCTCCTTTTTCCACTTGAAAAAAAGGGCCCTGCCCACTCCTACTTCATCACTGAGTGTCGCTCAGTTTGTAGTCACCTTCAAATCTGAATGACGCTCCCTTCACTAAGGTGTAGGGTGTAAACACAGCCCCAAGATGTGGGACAAACGTCCTTCTCTGCAGCAGAAAGAGAAACTGCTGCAACTTTTCATAATTATGGACAAAAATAAATCTTAATCGCATTTTATGTTATGTCCATGTTTTAGGCACTTATATTTCATCTGTACGTGCTTCTATTGTTTACCTGAATTTTCGTACATTATCTTCTTGTCATTAAAAGAAATAAAGAACCAGATAAATTGAAAAAATAGATAAATAAATAAATACATACATTAGGGCTGCAACTAACAATTATTTTCATTGTCGACTAATCTGTTGATTATTTCTTTGATTAGTCGACTAGTCAATTTATCGAAAAATGTGTTAAAATGGTGAAAAATGTCAGTCTGTCTCTCCCAAACCCCAAAATTATGTCATCTAATGTCTTGTTCGTACTCACGCCAAAGGGTTTTAGTTCATCGTCATGGGAGAGTGTGTAAAGCTGCCAATATTTGAACGTAAGAAGCTGCAATAAGAGTATTTTGGGGTACTTTTATAGTACTTTTCTGTGAAAAATAACTCAAACTGATTAGTCCACTACTAAAATAGTCATCGATTATTTTAATAGTCAATTAGTCATCGATTAGTCGACTAATCGTTGCAGCCCTAAAATACATATTAACACATAGATCAAATTAAAACTTTCTACTAAGCTTCTTTGGCATTTCTCTTCTTCTTTTTTCTCTCTAAAAGTCTTGTTTTTTACTCTGATGTCTATAAGCTGCTTGGTTTTTGCAATAGTTCATGTAAATATACAATATAATATCCAACACTTCACATTCAACAAATGCAACTGTTTTCTTGAGAATAGAGAGGGGTATATTTGATCCTAAATATAATGTAACTTTTAAGATGTTAGCATCTGTGTGACAATATTTAATGTCTATCTTAGTTTGAGCAGGTCACGTTCATAAAGGGTAGTCTCGTGGAACTTTTCTTTACTGATAGTGTTCCTTTGATTTGCCCCCCGCTCCTCTTGATGTGTCCGCTCTAATGGGCATTGACATGGTTCTGTGTGCCTTATTGAACAAACTATTTGAAGCTGGATAGGAAGCCGCCTGTGTTGCAGATCAGTATCTGTTGGATCGTATCGAGTTAACATCGATCTCCTCCGCTCGCTTCAGGATTATCTCTGTCCTCTGGATAACTTTGAGGAGAATTGCTCTGGTTTAATTTAGGGGACGGGAAGTATGGTAAAACACCGTGATGTGACAACAACGAAACACACGCGGCGCTCAGGCGTCAATCAAGAGGCCTCTGCGCTCAACTATCATTTCCTTCTGGTGAATTATGTAAAACTCTCCAGACTGTTTGGCTGTAAAATATTCATGTTGTTATGGTTGTGCAGCACTTCACAAACTTCCTCAGAGATGTCAACACCGACTAATGGCAACACAACAGGCCATGAATGATTTAGAAACAGGTTTAGAGAAGGAGGCCAAAGGGCAGAACAGCTGATGGTTTGCTGTTTGATTGCATTTTGTACAATGTACACAAATGAAAGGTTGCAGGTTTTTCTCTGCAGTTTCCTGTTTATATGATGACCTAACGGATATTATTGTTGTTTGACTGGCTTGGCCCCACATGGTTATACAGTATGATAAATGAGAAAATATCATGGGATGCATTAAAACCTGTGCTGCCTTGAAAGGTATGTATTGTCTTATTTAACGAAAGCTATTTAGATGTGACAGTTTTGCACAGTCTGAGAAGCTGAGAATCTAAAATGACACCTAAAAATTTAAACGCATGTACCTCATCTATCTCTTGCTCATCAATCTTCTCATTTTATTTTCTTTATATTGAAAGGCACATTGAGACTGTCTTGTAGTTTAGAGTCAGAAGATCATTTTCAAGCCACTGTGACACACCAGATATTTCTTGAAAGCATTTCTGCTGCAGTCTGAGGGCCATCAAGTCACTCTGTGTGCCAGAAAAAGGAAAACATTATGGTACAACATGTAAAAGTTTTCATGAAGTGGACTTTGGTTGGATGTCTGTTGTTTGGCAGCAAACAGTCAGTCACTAAAAAGTCATGGATTATTCTGATAGGATTCAAAACTGTATTAAAGGTTGACTCTTTTCAGTCAGGCATTTCTTGCCCTGCAGGTTCACACTGAAATCAATGTATTGTAAAGTTCTTGTGCTCACTGTTGTGGCTGAAAATCAGTTTACCGCTCCCTGCCATAAACTTCTATTTCCCAAAGTGCACCAGTCTGTTCTGCTGTATGAGTCTGCTCTGAGTGTGCCGCTGTCGACTGAGCTGAGAAAGAACAAAATAACCTTTAAGCACGGAGGTGATGGTGGAGAGAATATTGGACATGCAGCGCTGGATAAATGTTAATTGGCGGTGTTGCTGTGTGGCTCTGCAGCTGGTTGAGTTTATTTAGTGTGGTTCCACGTCATATATCATAGCAGGGTGGTTAACTCCAGACTATCTGGAATATAGCCAGGGTGTGCTCCAGTGTACAGGGAAATTAAAATAGCCGTTTGTATGTGTGCATCCAATTAATTTCAGCTCTGAAAGGGCTAAATATAGATGTCAGGGTAAGAAAAAGGAGCTTTAGTAGCTCATTCATCTTTTTGGAATTGAGGATTAAACTGTGTGAAACTGAATATTTGGGTTGGTGGAGCACAGGAGAAGAAAATTAGTGTTGTGGAAATAACCAATCATACACCCTTACACATACGTGTACACACACACATGCATGACGTGATGTGTGTTGATAGCTATGAACAAATGTGATACCAGCTGATGATTATCATGATTATTGTTCAGCAGATAATATGCTTCAGTGGGTATCTATGTGTTTAGAATTTAATTCCAGTACAAGGAGGTTGTTTGATGTGTGTTACTTTTCTGAATTGGCAGAATAGTTAGCTGACGTACAGTTTGTTTAGGTTTAGGGAAAAAAAATCTGCTGTTTCTGTGTGTTCACTGGAAGTAGTTTCTGGAGGCTTTATGACAGAGCAATAGCAACCCTGCAGAAAAATGACTAATAGTAAACCTTTATTGTATTTCCCATGTTGCCTTTTAAAGTCCAGTGTCAATGATTTAAAGCTATATATCGACCAAAACCAAAAATTAGCACTAGATAGGGCCATTGACATTTTAGCATCAGCCACTGTAGTTAGCAGCCCCTCCATGATAAATAGCGCCAGGAAAACACTGATTTATAAGGTGAAACTGCTTTATTTGGTTCTTTTACCGGTTTAAATCAGCAGGTCTGTTTGTGGTCAATCGACACTCTGTATTTTTCTCCCATCCATGTATTTTAAAATATTTAACTCTCTCAGCTGACACAGCATGAACTGTGTCTCCTCGTCTATCCAGAAAGTCACAGTTCTAGATGAAGATTTCATCATGTTGTTACAGTCTTCTTCTTCTGTTGAGCATTTAATGCTATTCGACGTCCAGGTCAAAGCCTGAGGTGGAAACTGTGGAGCATGCTCAGAGCGCCTCAGCCAGTTTGGGTCTGATTGACTGTATACATGCAGGAGGAATTTGACTCCCAGTCGCACTATCTGGCTGTGTTAGTCCAACTTTCAGAAATTCGATTTAGCATGATTTCAGTCTAACATGTTTACATGTATTTGAAAAGCCTGGTTTTAGTCGGACTAACATAATAAATCAGTTTCCTCTGATGTCATGTAAACGTTCTGCCTGTGAAGTAAAACCAATGATCAGAATAGTCACACTTACGACTCACACTGGGCTCACTGCTGTAGTGAATTAGATGGTGAAAATAAATATTGCCTATTTTTCTGGGGACCATCTGGAAAACTCTCAAGGACCCCAGACCATTTGTTTACAGTTGAAGTAAAACAGACATCTGTGATAATATCAGCGCTATCTAGCAAACCAGCTTATGTTATTTGGGGAAGATAGAATGAAGTGCAGATCCAGTATATCCTTTAGGTAACTTGTTTATAATCTTGAAATAAGAGATGAAACAGTGATACAGACTTCAACATTTCTTCACCTTAGAATGAAAAGGTTCTATCAGACATTTTCGTAAAAACTGAGTTATTGAGTATTTTTGGATGTTTTATTCAGAAACCAAAAAGGTTTATATCATTTTTATTATTTGGACTGCAAAACTTTAAAGCTCAGTATCTCAAAACTGCTCAGAATGCAGATGGAGCCTTATAGTTCTTAGGTGGCCATTTTACAAACCAAAGCTTGACCAACTTGTCAGACAGTAATTTGTGCATGTTGTGATTTTTAGTAATAAAACATGTACTTAATGTCTGTTTTTAAAGAACACAATCTCATATATTGTGGGATTAAAGCACAGTGTGTGCCAGCATCTACTCACATACTTAGATTTGCGTTACATTTGGCTGAAATCTTCCGGATCCTCTGACAAAGCTCTTGTGTTACACATTTTACCAGTGAAACCATCACAGCCACAGGCCTGAATAACTGTCCAGTGAGATCTGATCAATGGGTTTTATGACTTCACTGTAATGATCTGATACTCTATCCTCCAGGGAGCCTCACACAGTTTATAAAAATAAATGTTTGAGTCCCTCAGCTGTGTAGAAATTCTATTTTAAACTCTTTATAAATGAAGCTAAGAACTTTTCTGTGAGTTTCAAAGACCCAAAATCAGTTTGACAAAACAGCTGACACAGAGGGGCCGTTTATGAACGTGTGATTTATTGAGCTGGGTTAAAAAAAAAAAGTGATTTTAGTCACATTTCTGTGAGCAGAAAGAGATAATGCAATAATTCTTTCATGAATAGATTTTCCATGAAGAGACGAGAACCTTTTCGGCACATGTGAGTTCATGTTAATGTGCTGCAGCTGATGGCTCATCTAAACAGTAGAGATGTAGCTCCCTCTAGTGGTGACATAACGACACTGCTTCATGGTGGAACATGAGAGGACAAAGTGAACACACACCTGTTGTGTTTCTGTGTAAACCTCACAGCTGTATGCACTGACCTGTTTGTCTTTTTGTGTCTCTGCAGGTTTCTGATTGTTCTGGGCTGTTTGATTTTGGCCATACTGACAACATTCAAGGAGCACGAGAAGGTGTCTGCACACTGGCTGGTCATACTGGTGAGAGGACTGGGATTTCTAAAGTTTAGTTTTGAACCATTTCTGGTCTTTGCCGCCTGGTGAAGAAGTTTAATGTTTAAGCTCTCAGGTATTTTCCCTTTATTTCCCCTGAGGTAGCTTTAAGGTTGTTTTTTTTTATCATTTCATCAAATGAAAATATTTAAGATGTCTGATGCAATATTTTTAACACACTTATGCCAACTGATTCTGCATTTTTACTAGAGTTTAAAATGTCTGTGAGTTTGGAGGATGTGTGACAGTGCAGCATGACTTTATAATGACTGACCCAAAGGTGTCACAGAGGTGATTCAGATTTTTGCTTTGGACTTGAAATGTGTAACTGCTGAGTGTTGCTCACGGTTAGGTGACAGTTTTTCAATCCATCATCTCTTTTAACAAATCTATTGTGTCTTTTTGAGGTAATTTTGTGTTTTATTTAAGTAGTTTTGTGTCGCTTTGAATTTTTTGTTGTCTTCTTGTGGTGTTTATGTTTTTCTGAGGTCTCTTTGTGTCTCTTTTTGTTGTTTTATGTCTCCTTGTGGTTGTTTTGTGTCTTTTTGAAGTCAATTGTTTGTTTGTTTTTAGGTAATTTGTGTTTTATTCAAGTAATTTTGTTTCACTTCGTAGTTTTTGTGTCTCCCTGTGGTTGTTTTGTGTCTCTTTTTGTCGTGTTATGTCTCTTTCTGGTTGTTTTGTGTCTCCTTGTGTTTTTTTTGTGCATGTATCTTTGTGGTTGTTTTGCCTGATTTTGTAGTTATTTTGTATCTCTTTGCAGCTCCTTTGTTTCCCTTTGAGGTCTTTTGGTGTCGTTTTGTGGTTGGTACTTGTTAATATGAGTGGTATTTTGCAGGTGAAAGCCAGGGGGCCCAGGGGGCCCAGGGGGCCCGTTCAGTAATTCATCCATATAAAAACATAAAAATGAACAAACTCTGGAAGAATAATAAGAACAAAAATAAGTCTGGTTCATTAAAAGCAAAGACTTTCTACTCTTCTGATGTAGCTTAACTCTGACCTGTTTCTTCCAATGTGCTCCTTTGTGATTTTCCCATACAGGAAACCTTCGCCATCTTCATCTTCGGAGCAGAGTTTGCACTGAGGATCTGGGCTGCAGGATGCTGCTGTCGCTACAAAGGATGGAGAGGGAGGCTGAAGTTTGCTCGCAAACCTCTCTGTATTCTAGGTAAACAGGTGGATTTTAAAAAATGATTAAAAAGTGACATTAATAATGAACAAAACGTAGTGGAAATGAAAACTTATTATCTTATTAACAGCATTTCAACAATGTCTCTTATGTTCAATCAGCTCTTATTAGGAGTTAATTCCACAGCTCTCCAAGACGCATTCATCTTTCCACAAAGAAGACTTAATGACTGTGTCGGGTCAGACTCATTAAAGATTTGATAAAAGCCTCACACACAGAATTTGTTCTGGATCTTTCTGTGCTGTGTGTCCTCTGTCTCAGACATCTTTGTGCTGATTGCCTCGGTGCCGGTGGTGGCGGTGCGTAACCAGGGTAATGTGTTGGCCACGTCCCTGCGCAGCCTGCGCTTCCTGCAGATCCTGCGGATGCTGCGCATGGACCGGAGAGGAGGAACCTGGAAGCTGCTGGGGTCTGCCATCTACGCTCACAGTAAGGTAGGAATGAAAAACCAAGAGTCTTACAGCCTTTACATGAACACAGGTGTCATCTGTTCAAAAGTTTTTCCACTAGAGGATAAACTGATAGAGCTGTGTCTGTGACTGTGTGTTTGCCTCAGACATTTCTAATGTTGTAGAGGCTGACTTACACATGTCACACTGCTGAAACATTTAAAACATAATTTTCCTCCTACAGCTCACACCTTGGACTGGTGACAATGATGCTCTGAAATACAAAGTACTAATAATACTTAAAGGACACATAATTTTTTTTTTTGCCCCACTTGCCCAGTGTTTTTCAAACATATCAGATTCAACTTCTACTCAAACACAATTTTAGCTAGCTGGGATACATGAAGGGAGAGACAGAATATGGGGAGAAAATGAAGGAACAAACATGGTGGTAAAAAAAAATATCAATATAAATATCGATGGATGTTAAAGCTGTGTTACGTGGATAGCTACAGAAAATAAATGTGTCATCATGTTACACACTTTAAAGGTTATCCACCCAAGATTACCAACAATTTCGTGATACACAACAAAATTTCATGACACCGAAATTTTCAACGATTTTAACAAATTCTGTAACTTTTCCAGGCCTGGAAAATGTGATTGTGATTTTTAGTGACCATGGGAACCCTGAATTTTTAAATGGTGAAACAAGAGAAGTGTGTTTAATGTCAGAAGATAAAGATAGATTTATTTATGATTTATCTTCATACACCTTTTTTTAGTCTTTGTTGGGATCTTTGTAGGGACACTGTTTCTGTGATGTGTGATCATGCATGTGTCTCTGCAGGAGCTGATCACAGCCTGGTACATCGGCTTCCTGTCTCTGATCCTGGCGTCTTTCCTGGTCTACCTGGTGGAGAAGGACGACGTCTCCATGGACGTGTCCAACCATGAAAACCCCACTGCTCAGCCCAAACCGCAGGACTTCGACACCTACGCCGACGCACTGTGGTGGGGGCTGGTACGTACATTACATTATGTGTCTTTATAATTTTACCTTTTAATGCACTTTTTTAAGGGCAAAAACATATCATTTAAGAGGTAAATCATTTTTCTTTTTCTATAAATTTAGCTTAAAGTCCCAACCAGCAACAGTCCACAGGAAAACAAAGGGATCAGATTCCAGCACTATTGTGTGTCTGAACCTTTCAAAGACGTCCACACTAGCCGCAACATGTTTGGCTCTCTAGTTAGCATGCAGCACTTGCTCCTCTTCCTCTTCTCTGTGTTTACTAGTGACGTACATATTTCCATTTGCTTTTGTATTACCAACTCTATTTATCGGCATAATTTTATTATCAGACTAATGAACAACAATATAAATTTCCTTTTATCGGCTGATAATCAAGTTGTGCATCCCTGTGCCGACCATAAATCGTATCAAAAATAAGGTCTGTTTCAGGAAAATCTTATTGTATTTAAAACTTTAAAGCTGCAGTGTGTAGGATTTAGGGAGAAATAAAGTGAAACTGATTTATCCAGTGTTCTTACTGATTTTAATTGCCTGGTCTTTTTGTTTTGGAGAGGAATAGACCTCCTAAAAACCTCCTGAACATCTGGATCAGAAGAAGTGTGAGCAAGCGGCCTGTCTCCAAGATGCCAAACAGCGTCAGAGAAACACAGATTTGTAAAATAAAACTGCTTTATTCAGCGTTTTAACTGGTTTAAATCAGCTGGTCTGTTTGTTTTGGAGAGGAAGAGACCTCTGTAAACAATTTGACTCCTGGTAAAAACCTCCTGAACAATGAACACTGAAGGAATTCTTATCGGGAGAGTCTGCAGTCAGCCACTAGGTGCCATCAAATCCCTCTAAATCTTACACACTTCACCTTTATTAGTATGAACTTCTGAACTGCATGTCATGGAAGGCCACTACTTATGACGGGTCATGTAGTCTGACTTGTCCCATTGAACCCCAAGCAATCTTAGCTTGTGCTGCTAGTCTTACTATATCTTCTTTTATGTTGCACTACACAGGATGAAATGACAAAATGATGTCGCTTAGTTGTATTCCCAACAGCCCTGATATTTCATATCTGGTCCTGGATTAAAAAAAATGCCCAAAGTAAATGTTGCAAATAATCATTTTTATTCTAAATACCAGTCACTGTTTAGTCTCAGAGGCTTTGATATGACTCTTCTACAGATTTCTCTAACAACTGAAATTGTGCTGAAGAACAAGTGAAAATGAGTCTCATTTGTTAAATGTAAGATTTAATGACTGGTTTAAAGGAGGTTTTTGCTGTAAGGATGTATTTCTTTCTGTCTGTCTGTCAGTCAGATGTCCTCGGGGTTCAGTGTGGATTTGGCTGCAGCTTGACCGACAGATTGCACTCGGCCAAATGATCAACCAGTAACTCTGGCTGTGAGCCAAATCTGGGATATCTGCCAAAAAACAATTAGCATATTTTAGCCACAAATACTGTGCTGCATTCAGGTGTCGTTTGGAATCTTCTAAATCAGCTGCAGAACAACGTGATATTTTGTTGGGAGATCTGATCTGAAAGACAAAAGTAAAATCAGTTAGTGAGCCGGTGGCTTGTTATGGAATTGTGTTGGCAGAGCTTTACGCTCTAATGAATGCCTTCCAGTCAGAGAAAAACTCTGCACTTATTCCAGCAGCATGGCCTCATTAAGGAGACCGTCCTTCAACCAGGAGGCCAGAGTTCAAGTTCTATGACAGCAAGCATCTGCCCTGCTGAAGTGTCCTTGAGCAAGATACTCAATAGTCTCCAGCTAGTTGATGCTGTGACCCTCTGAAACAGTCAGCTGGCCTTCAGTGGATCCATACAGAGGTCACAGAGTGAAGCAGGGCTCACAGCCGAGTTTCTCAACAAAATATTTCTGCAGAGGGAAGGACACTGGGACTGCAACACTGCAATTACTGTGTTTTACTGCTGTCAGAAATATCTCCCATTGCACTTAATAGCCTTAGTGGCCGCCGAGTCCTTCAAACAGTCCTCGTCAGCTCAGACATTTGACAGTAACTTTGGAGAAGTGTCATCTTTATTTGTCTCTCTTGCAGATCACACTGACCACCATCGGCTATGGGGACAAAACCCCAAAGACGTGGGCTGGGAGACTGTTAGCCGGCACTTTTGCTCTGATCGGCGTGTCCTTCTTCGCTTTGCCTGCAGTGGGTACACTCTCCTGTACAGTATATACACTATTAACTGCAGCACTACTTAAGTGTTAATACATTTAACAAACACAGTTGCTGATGGTTAATTGCAGAGATTGCAGATTAATTTGTTAACAAAGTGTGACTGATGAAGATTTAGCTAACTGCTATAGCCCCAGTAAACACAGTGCTTATTATATTTTAGAACATCTGTCCTGCTCTGATTTCATTATCTGTAATTTTATGGATTTTTTCTTTCTTTAGAAAGCTGAAAATGTTTTTCAGGAATGGAACACATGTTTATAGATCAGTTAGCAATGTCATTAATAACAAAAGGTGCAGGTTATCTCTAATTAGCAGAGATGTCCCGAGTTTTTGCCCCCGATCCTGATCTGAGTCATTTAACACAGAGTATCTGGGCTTTTGTTGCACATGCAGTGGTGTGGTGAGTGTGGCTGTTGAGGGTTCTGCACGGCTGTCTGTCTCTCCTCCACCTGCTCTGAAACACTGAGCACCAGAGACGACACCAAAATGCAAGAGACTCTCACATACCGCTTTCCCACCAACATGGAACCGGCTCTGCTCTGGTTTCTGCACCTAATTTTGAACTGTTCAGAACATTTCCACCAAAATTAATTAACCAAAAGTTGCTACCAGCTACATTAGTTCACCCACTAGTATGTTACACATTTGAATCATGTTCCCAGGCTCCTAAGTTCCCCAGTTCAATATCCTGCTAACACACATTAACCCCCTTTATTGAGTTAGTGTCTCTTTTCCTTATCTGAGCCTGTTGAAAGATGGCAGATGTTGTCTGCAACATGGTCTCATCCGAACTCATCAAATACTGTCACTTTGTAAGTGGACTTATACGTCTAAAATATGGCACACTAGATACCCTTCTGCATCAGTTTTGGACATTCAGGGACGGCATGTCAGTTTACACCAGTTACGTGTATTGGGTCTTTTCAAAATACAACTCAGTGTTCACAGGAAATGTACAGTTTCTGCTCACTGCATTAAACTTACAACATAGTTAAACACCTCAGTTTAGGCAACAAAAGTCTGTGGCTAGGTTTAGAAAAAAAACACATCATAGTTTGGCTTAAAATTCAAATGGGGAACAAACAGCAGCTCATGGTTGAAAGTCCAGACTTTGTTGGACCCATCCACCTCCACTGCTGCCCGCCCCATATGGACTCTTGATGGTATTGTAGTTACAGGCGGCGTTTACAGACTGCTGCCACGTGGTGTGTGTTATACCGCCATGGAAGGTGCCTCTTTGCGTCCATGTTTGAAGCTGACATCCACTGACTAAGCTGTGGTGTTTGACGAGTTGGCTGGCTCCCCTCTGCCTCTAAAACTGACGCACCCTGTGCATGTTGAGGCTGAAACATGTTAAGGTTTTCAGGTTTTCAGGTTACCATTATATGCTTTATATTGTAGAGCTGAGGAACAAAGGACCCTGGGAAAATAGGAATGTGAGTTTGTAGGAGCTAGCACCACCTGATTGGGATGAAACAAAACACACTGAGGAACAAACACAGTTTTATAATCCACCATGACAAACTACAAACCAAAACCAAAACATTAGCTAACATGTGCCACGTGCTTGTTGCCATGTCAGCCCACACTAAACTGAGGCCCTCTGCTCCATGCCCCCCCCCTCTTTTCCCCCCTTTCACTCTGGATCTGTCCTGGCTAATGAAGGACAAATGCCGAAAATAGTGTTAAAGAAAGCAGCAAACACATTGTTAATGACTACTTCCTGTTCTGTCTGTACAGAACCTACATGTGCTTGGAGCATCAAACAGTGACCATAAAATCACAGCTAGTGTCTGTTGCCTTTTACAGTGAGAAATGACACCTCAAACCTTGACAGAAGAGACAATAAGAAGCTTAATTTAACATGATTGTGTACACAGCACTCAAAGCCTGTCACGCCTGTTTCAAATGAATTGTGTGATATAACCAGCTCTGGTGGTTTCCGCTCCAGAGGCAGGACTGTTGCTGACTGTGTTTTGTGGCTGCAGGGGATCCTGGGCTCAGGCTTGGCTCTGAAGGTCCAGGAGCAGCACAGACAGAAGCACTTTGAGAAGCGCAGACATCCAGCCGCTGGGCTCATCCAGGTGAGACTCCACCTGACATCATCAGCAACCTTCTCACATGACTAGTCAAGCTGTCATGTAGATGTAGATCCGATCGGTTCATACAGCTGATATCAAATTGCCCATTCAGCTCTTTTAATTGTGTTTCTATTTGCTGTTGTGTCTTCTTATCTGAAGTCTGCTTGGCGATATTATTCCACCAATCCAATCAGGGAAGACCTTATTGCCACGTGGAGATTTTATGAAACTGTCATCTCTCTTCCCTGTTTCAGGCAAGTAACACCAACTGTGAAAACAACACGGTAAAATGGCAAGCCATGAGGGTCATGTTAGCGCTGAGAGGCTTCAGAGAGACTGAACGTTGTGTTGTTCAGACTGTAAATCAGTGTTGCTGGAGCAGTTATCTCATTGGCTGAAACAATCGACAACTGAAATAACCTGCCCGTCACATTTCAAAAAGATGGTTTCTCTCATTCTCATTAATCTGATATCTCAAGAACACCTTAAGGGAATTTTGTCAAATTTGGCACAAATGTCCACCTGGACTGTGATTAACTGATTAGATTTTGGTAGTCAAAGGTCAAGGTCACTGTGACCTTTCATTCGTCTCATTCTCGAAAACACGATATCTCAAGAACACCTTCAGGGAATTTCTTAGAATGTGGCACAGAATATCCACATGGACTCAGCAAAGAACTGATTAGAATTTGGTAGTCAAAGATAAAGGTCACTGTGACGTTTTGTTCATCGTGTGAACACAATATCTCAAGAACGCTGTGAGGGAATTTGGCACAATTGTCCAGCTAGACTTAAGGATGAACTGATTCGATTTTGGTGGTCATAGGTCAAAGGTCAAGGTCACTGTGACCTTGTCCATCTCATTCTTGTGAACACGATATTTCAGGAACACCTTGAGGGAATTTTCTCAAATTTGACTCTGTGATGAACTGCTTAGAATTTAGTGCTCAAAGCTTAAGATCGCCATGACCTTTCATTCTTCTCGTTCTCGAGAATGCAATATTTAAAGAACACCTTGAGGAAATATCACAGTGTCTACTTGGACCTATAACAATGAACTGATTAGAATTTGGTAGCCAAAGCTCACTGTGACCTCGTTCGTCTCATTCTTGTGAACATGATATCTGCTTAGAATTTGGTTGTCAAAGGTCAAGGTCATTGCGACCTCGCATCCGTCTCATTGTTGTGAATGTGATATCTCAAGAGGGCTTTGAGAGACTTTTCTCAAATTTGGCACAAACATCCACTTAGACTCAAGAATGAACTGATCAGAATTTGGCAGTCAAAGGTCACTGATTCATTCACCCACACAACAAAATTGCACACAAATGTCTAAAAGGATAAAATGAAGTGATGATGTTATGTATCCAAAAGGTCAAAGGTCAACTTCACTGTGACATGATGATCGTCTGCATAAACACTTTTTCGGCCTTTACTCAACGTCATAACTCGAGGTTTTATTTGGTCCGATAGTAAACTGGTGACTCTAATCTGTGCTTCCGAGGGAAGACGTGTGTGAAGCATCCATGACATGAATGTAAACTGTAACTGTAACTTGACTTGTGCGCGCAGGCACACAACTGTGAGGTGGTAATTCTAGTTTAACCAGAACTCAAATCTATCTGAAGTGTTTAAATGTCCTCTGACTTTTAGAGAGTGTTGAGGGATGTTGAAACTCTACTTTGTTAGTTGTTAACTTTTGTCCTTTTCTCTCTCCATCCAAAGGAAGGATCACTTGGAGAACATGGCGAGGTAGGTCACTGTTGTTCGATCTCCAGCAGAAATACTGTAAATCACACAGAGCGGCGCCCAGAGTCTTTCTGATGGAGCTTTAATTAGCCCAACATGCTGGAAAGACTAATGAAGGTTTCCTAGAATATCCCCCTGTCCGCTTTTAAATAGCTTCCATATTAATTCACAAGTCGCATAAATCTCTGCTCTAATGTGGTAAATATGTGAACGGTGATATAAAACTCCCACTCGTCCCGCTCTTTAATAGCGCCGCCTTCCACATCAGCTGCTTTGATGACATTTAGGCTGAGAGGTTTTTTTTAGAAACCTATTAGTGAGTCCATTAGTTATGTTTCAATTATGAATGACAGTTAGGATCGAGTAATTAGGGCCTGAGATGGGGTCTTTGGGTGCGATGGTTCTCTTTTTCTCTCCATGATGTGGAGGGGTGTTAATGAGTCTCTGCAGCCAAACATGTCATGAAGATCTCACTGAGGAGGGTAGATATGTGAAAGAAATGTATCTGGTCTTCATAAGCTGCTGCAATGATGTCGTAAGTCTACTGCAGTGATCGATACACAGTCACTTCTGGTGAACACTGACCTCGGTGTGACTGTACATCTGCCTTCATATTTTACACAGTTAGCAGATGTTCTTTTTCAGTGGAACAGGAACTGTCACACGGTAAAAAAAAAACATGTGCCCCTGTGGCCAAGGCAGCTCTCTGCTCAACTAAACTGATCCACATAGTGTCTCTCACTCTCCCTCCCCTCCATGTCGGGCTGTTGGACTCTCCTGGTTCTAACATAGCCTCATTACACTGGAGCGTTCCACTCTGACGCCTCATGGCCTCCAATGAGCCGCCATGTTCAACATGCTGGATTAAGTTACTGCTGCGAAAAGCTACAGAGCAACAACAACAGGAGCCCTGATACACCGGCTGATAGAGAGGGAGCTCAGTTCACTTACTGCAGACACTTGGGCAGCAGTGTTTGTTTTGTAGGCTGAACTTAAAGGGTCAGTTCACCCAAATGACCAAATGAAAAACCAAAGCGGACTCAGTCCATGCACATAGTTTGTGTTTTATTTGTCCAAGTTTTTAGATATCTGCCACCGCTTTCACCTTAACACAGTACAATGAAGGGAAATTAACTTTAGTTTGTGAGGATAACATTAAAAGGTAATCTTAAAGACTGGTGCTTTAAGCTGATATTAAAAAGGGGAATTACTGGCCGAAATTTTTTGAATTTTCACAGATTTACAGAGCCTGTTGTCACTCTGAACTCATCAAATACCATCGCTTTGTCACTGGATTTTGGGGTCACACACTGACGCACAGAGGCACCCTTTTGGCAGTATGATATGCACCAGTTGGTAGCAGTTTCTGACGCAGCGTCAAATACCAGCGTTTTGTTAGCAGACGTTGGCATCAGACAAGGACGCATAGAGGCACCCTAGCAGTATGATACACACCAAATGGCAGCAGTTTGTGGGACAGTTGTTTACAGTGATAGTTGCCGGTGACAGTTTGTGATGACGGCAGCAGAGCGAGAAAATATGGCTGGCGGGAGGGGAGGTGCATGGGTCAAAAAAAAACCCGCTGTTCGATACACATAGTGTTCTAGTATGTGTAGCATGCTACGTTAGTGACGTATGTCACACGACATGACATAAGAGTAATAACAGCTGTACCTTCTTTAAGGCAAACCATAATGTTTTTTTCTAAACCTAACCATGTACTTCTGTCATCTACACATTTAATGAGCAGAAGCTGTACATTTCCTCTGAAAACGTAAGTGTGTACTAAAAAGACACAATGCATGTAACAAGCGTCAGCTGACGCACTGTCCCTGAGTGTCCAAAACTGATGCAGGAGGGTACCTAATGTGTCGTATTTTGACGTGTACGTCCACTGACAAAGCAGCAGTATTTGACAAGTTGGGATGAGAATGTGTTACAAAGACCAACATTCAGAGAACATTAAAAAACACAGTAATTGTACAGCATATATCTGGATACTTGTGCTATCGAGTGCAAGGAGAACAGAGAAACACTGAGAGAAAATGGGACTGAAAGTGAAGGAAAAAGATGAGGAAAAAAGAAAAAAGGAACAAAGCTGTAGAGACACTGAAGGGTGGACAAAGAGAGAAACAAAGTCAGGTAGAGAGAGTTTTAACTCCCTTGTAGGATCGGCGGCTGGGAAATTAGTAGTCTGACATTATCTTGTTGCTCTGAGCAAAGAGGTGGACGGCGGCCAGAAGCTACAGCAGAGCTGCCAGGTCCAACAAGAGCCTGATAAGCCACTTACTGTGTGTGTGTGTGTGTGTGTGTGTGTGTGTGTGTGTGTGTGTGTGTGTGTGTGTGAGAGAGAGTTACTGCACTGAACGATATTAGACCTTGTATCTGAGTTATCCAGTAGTATTGTGTGGTCTATTCAATACAGCTCTGAGAGAAAATTATATCCCATCTGAGAGTCAATTTTGTGTGTGTGTGTGTGTGTGTGTGTGTGTGTGTGTGTGTGTGTGTGTGTGTGTGTGTGTGTGTGTCAACTTGTACATGATACATAGTGAGGACCAAGAAACATATTTTTTGTATTTTTTGGAGAGTGAGGAAGTATGGCGGGTCCTCTCGTCTTCATAGGCCTGTTTGAGGATGAAGACTTAGTTTCAGGGTTCAGGTTATGAATTAGTTTACGTTGGGGTTAAACTTTAGTTGTGATGTTAAGGTTAGGGACTGTTCTTAACTTATCAGAGGAGGGGGTGGCTGGGATGTGACTTCATTTTTTTTTGTTTGGTTTTCTTTTATCTTCCCTTGAGGCTCTTCGAGTGACTGCTGGAAAATGCATGACCCTCCCTCCATTTTAAATTAGTTGCAGGTTTTTAAAACTTACCCTGTGTTGTTTGAAAGTTGAAGACAGAATCCTTGAGTTTAAAAAAAAAAGGCTTGGTTTGCCACTTTTGTTATGCATGCTGGTTATTCGTGATAATCTCTGTAAAGCTCATGGTGTTCAGTTTTTGTGGATACATTTATGATGTTGATGATTTGACTCTGTGGTCATTTTAGACTTTGTAGTTAGTAAGCTGAAACCTCAAAGCCTTCTTAAGGATTAGGCTGGTCCATGGTTTAATTACTGACAACAAATCCCATTAAAAGACCAAAACTACGATGTATTAGCTCGTCTCTGAATACCTCCTCACTTCCTGTCTGTGGCTCTGAGCTCTAAGCCCATTAGTTCATACTGAAGACGGAAATCTGAAAAAACACAAACGTATAGTTTCAGCAGTCATTTCCAAAAATAGCTTCTCACTGTAGTTTTTATCAAACAAATGGGAGGAAATTTTCAGCAGCGGATTAATCCACATTTGGTGCTCCAGTGAGTATTTGTAGCAGCAGGACGGTGTGAGTCTGATCTACTACAGTGAGTCTGTTCAGGGTGATGAAGGAACATGTCACTCAGTGACACAGGTCGATATATGACTTGCAAGGTAACCTGGGAGCGTTGGTTGTTGACATTCTGGGACGCCGTGTGAACTTCAGCCTGTTACATGCATTGTGTGTTGTCAAAATACACAACCGTTTTCACAGGAAATGTACAGTATGCATAAAGTCTCTTTCAAAATAAATGCACTACGTTGGTACAACATTTTTTTCCCTTCTGCAACAAACGCACCTGGTTACGTTTTGCCAACACAAGGACGTGGTTGAGTTTAGAAAAAAAAGAACAGAGTTTGGCTTCACACAGGAAGTGAACATCGACTTCCCAAGTGAAAGTTGATGGTTGTCATTTTAATTCAGACCTCTGTTCTGAAAATACAGCAGTATGCAAAAAGTTCATATTTAGTTTAGTATTTTAATTTGCATATTTAAAGACAATATTTCAGAAAACTAATTAAAACAAACTATCTTAAAGGTCCAGGGGCATTTAGTGGCATCTAGTGGTGAGGACTGCAGATTGCAACCAGCTGAAACTCCTCCCAGTTAGAATTCCTTCAGTGTTTATTGTTCAGGAGGTTTTTACCAGGAGCTGAATTATTCACAGAGGTCTCTTCTTCTTCAAAACAAACAGACCAGCTGATTTAAACCAGTTAAAACACTGAATAAAGCAGTATAGATCAGTGTTCTTCCAACACTGCTCATCACAGAGAGGCTTCTAACTACAGTTGCTGACACATAAATATGAATGTCCCTCTATCTAGAGTCAGAATTGGTTTGTCCGCTCTGGGCTACTGTAGAAACACGTTGGTGCAACATGGTGATCTCCTTAGACAAGGACCCATTGCCTGTGTATATATATATAGATATAAACAGCTCATTCTAAGGTGCTGAAAACATGATTCTTATTTGCAGGTGATTATACACTGAAAAAAACATTTTATATTTTATTTCTGCCGATATATCCTGAAAAAATCCTACACATTGGAGCTTTAATGTAAGTAACCACCTGGGGGAGTTTAATGGTGATGAATATTAGTCAAAAGTTTGACCCTCATTATCTGGGGTGTCTCCTCTTATGCTGTTTACATCATCTGGAGAAGCTCATATAGTCTGATTGCGTCATGTTTCCCAGATGTACCCAGATTTTCAGCATTTAACTTGGTGAGCACTGTTGTAACAGCAGCTTGAAAATAACGCTACAAAAATAAGACCTGAGTTGTAATAAAGTGGATTTTTTACTTTGATATTATCACTGCAGGTTTGCACAGGTATAGTAAACCAATCTGTGTGTGTGTGCTTCTTGGGAAGGCAGAGCTGTGGGAGATAAGGAGCATTATTTTTTCCCGTAGTGTTGCCTCATTTACAGAGAGCCACGGGATAATCACGTGTAATTTTCTGCTCTTTATTCGCTCGAGAAGCAGTCAGAAAGAGATTCACTCTTCCTTTAAAGCTTCCTATTCTGCAGCCTCTCAGCGCCGTAATCTGCCGTCCCTATTCTGCACCGAGGCCACATAGAGGCTCATATTGTGTGTCTGCTGTGGGAGCAAAGTCGCTGAGAACGCTCCACGTTTCAGAGGCCCCGTTCGGGCTGCGGCCGGCTCCGGTTACCCCGCCTCTCTGCCTCTTCCAAGGCACACAGGAGTCTTATTTTACCCAGGGAGCTCTTGCCTTTGTGCTGCCAAATATTGTCAGCCATTGGACAATAAAGGAGACCAATCTCTCGCAGCTCTTTGAGGCTTCCTTCTGCCAGGAGAGCAGCATTATTACGTCGAGGCAGCAGACCATGATGGCTTTAACTCCTCTGTGAGAGGAAAGTCAGGCTCAAGGAGAACTTGTAGCTGTAGCTGAGACTAGAAGAGGGATTCCAGGTGTTGTTTGGTTCGTCCTCCGAACAGCCAACATCCTCAGAATGGGTGCTAAAATCCCGAAAAAATCCTTGTTTTTTTGCTCAGAAACAAAGCAGTTTTACCAACTGTATTCCAATGTATATTCATGCCTAAATAATCAATCCTGTTAAGGATGTAATGCTTCTGAGAGGTCCTAGGTGTTTAGTTGCTTTCACACTTGTGACATCAGCTCAAAGAAAAACGTGGATGGAACATCTATTTCATCTCTGCAGATATACTTTGAAGCCTGGATTTTGGCTTATTGTTTGACCTGAAATTTGTCAAACTACAGGTGACTTGTTGACAAGCTGTCATGTTGTCGGTCTTTATGTACAGTCTACAGTGGCGACTTGGTATAGTACTGTATATCATGGCTTCCTCATCCTCCACACGATCTTTTCTCCCTTTTCTTTCATTTCAGCCAAAAAATGAGTTTACTCGAGCGTGTTCGCCTTCCCAATGCACGGCCATCGGTTGGGACAGGCAAGAGGCTCACAGGTAATGCTGACTCCATCGAGGAAAGTCCCTCCAAGGAGCCAAAACCTGCCGGCTTCAGTAACCGGGAACGCTTCCGCACCGCCTTCCGCATGAAGGCCTACACACTCCGCCAGAGCTCTGAAGGTATGACAAGAAAAGCTGTGATCATGAAACTAAATGGTTGGGTTAGATCTGTTATATTAAGTTTCCTGATGTGGGCACTGGGCCCAGACCACATGGTCATTATCATATTAACTGTCTGTGGTTTGCTCATGTACAATTCTTACATCAGCTTTTTCCCGTTGTTTCCTTTTTTTAGATGCTGGAGCCCTGGCAGAACCAGCCTTAGAGGAGCGGGGCTTCCCTGCAGACATCCTCATGGAGGAGATGATCCCCACACTGAAACTGGTCATCAGGGCAGTCAGGTCAGGAACTTTAGATGTCCTCTTCATGACATCTTTGGTGCTCCTGCAGAGTCAGAGAAAGCACTTATAAACCTCAAAACAGCTGCTAGTAATGGGCAGCTGTACTCCAGGGTGTGTCAGTGCACCATGACATCGCTGTCGGGTGGGGTTTCAGGTACCTAGGTTGGATACCATTTACATTTCAACTGATACCTGTGCTATTACTTCAAAATTGGCACACTAAGGTACCTTTTTCGGTACTTACTTTTTGAACAAGCTAATGTCCACAAGTGATTCTGCTCCTGAGGCAGCAGACCATGAAGACTCCTCTGTGAGAGGAAAGTCAGACTCAAGGAGAAGTTGTAGCTGAGACTAAAAGAGGGATTCCTGGTGTCATTTGGTTCGTCCTCAGAATACACAAACACTCAAATCCAAGAAAAAATCTCTGGTTTATGCTCGGTGACAAAGCAATCTTGCCAAATGTGTTTCTATGTATATTTATACTGGCACCTCGGAATTGGTACCGGTACTCGACAGGACCTTTTTCTGGACTTAACTCTGTCTGTTATAGAAAAAGTGTAATTTTTGAGCAAGCTGTAGTCAACAAGCAAATGTGCCCCTCTGCTCTTTTTCAATTGCATAGAGCTAAGCTCTGTCTGTTAGCTTGCTTTAGTGTGTGTGTGTGTGTGTGTGTGTGTGTGTAGGTGTTCAAACGCAACTGACAAATATGTGAAATTAGTATAAGATTTTAAAACACAATAGCTAACAACAGTGATACTAGGCTATTTCTAATTTAAAACAGAAAAGAAAACAGACCAGAGAGACTGACACTATCCACCTTGCAGGGATTGTTTTGGCTCAACAGGAAAGACGACAGATCTCTTTGGTCAGCTTCCCGCCTCCTTTCTGAACTCGGAGGGCTCGTAGAGCTCCATTGTCTCTGCTGTGAAGCCCCCCAAAGCCACCATTGAGTTCTGCAGGCAGTGTCCCAGCTTCAGGGTGTTTTGCAGTGCTACTACCTCCTGTCTGAACCCAGTGTTCCCACCCAGGTGCACTCTTATGTACCAAAATTTGACACCAATTGATTCCTTGCGAATAGGTACTCAGTAGTATCACTGCAGTTTGGTCGGTAGCCTTAAAAGTACAGAGTTCGGTACCCAACCCTACTGATCAAACTGGTCTGGTCAAAAGTGCAAAAAAACAGAAACTTTTAACCAGAAAGGGTGGAGAAACACTGCTTTCAGCCCGGTGTTAAAGATTCCTTGGGAAGTTTTTGATCACAGGTGGTGCTTTTGTTTTTAAGAGTGGTGACATGCAAAGAAACACAGCAATGCACTTACAAAGGCAGGAAAAAAAGAAGACAGCTGGCAAGAAAAATAGATTTAAACAATGTAAGTTTCTCCAAAAATCAGCTCCGCAAATGTGTCAAGAAGAAGCAAATACGTTGTGTGAAACACTGAATGTGAACACAACTTTGTTACATACACAATAAGACTGGTACTCTAAAAGTATGGATGTAGGTTGCAGCCTCGGTTGTTACAGAGAAACCAGAGAGTGTGAGGAGAACTCACTCATGCTTACAGTGTGCTGGTAAATCTATAGGCCACACAGCTGACATAATGCAGGAACTCAATCTAGCACAAGGGCCTGTGAGATGAGTGATTAACCCTGTGAAAGAGCTGCTTCCTTCCACACCATTATTTCGGGGCTGAATGGGTCTGAATGGGATGCTTAGACCTGATGGGTTTTAGTTTCAGGACCTAAGACTTTCTGCCAAACACTGAAGCATGTGCAGTGTTTGGGCATGTACAAGTCAGCTGAAAGTGGAGTTCTGAGGGACAAAAGACGGTGCTCAGTGGGTGGCAGGGTGGATTAAGACTAGAGATGACTTTCTAGAAACTGAAAGGTGTCATGTTTGATCCCGGTACAATCAGGAAGAGTTGCCTGGTGAATGCACTCCAAAGACTAGTTGCTGGTACCAGGTACAAACAGTATGAACTCTTACTTGGCCTTCCTAATCTCTTACTCTGGTTGACATGTATCAGATAGATGGCCAATGTTGAAAGTGCTGGTTTAACAAAGGTAGATTTAAGGCACACTGGCTCAGCATGAGTACAGAGGAATGATGGTCAGCAGCTCCAAATCTGACTGGTATTGCTAATTCTGGTCTGGAAGTAAATTGCTGCCCCAAGTGAAGGAATATGACTGTTGTTTGCATGGCTAATGGATTTTTTAAAAATGGTAGTTGGTGGTGCTGCGTTGGCTGTGTTTGAACAATCACCATACACTTATGTCACTCATGGTTCATGTTGTACTGGAAGAGTACCTACTCTGAAACAGGAGTAAAATAAAGTCCCTCAAAATGGTGTTCTAGGAACTACGATCGTTTCTAGTTTTATGGTGCAGACACAACAAAAAGGGGGGCTCTCAAAACTATGAAAAAGTCTGAAAATGCCTACAGATACCAGATAGACCATAGAGCATGCACAAAAATGGTAAGTACAGCAGGTCAGAGCTAAAGGTGTGACACATCAAATTGATTTTGACCACAGAGAGAACACCAATGTTTTCCAAGTTTGATCAAACGCATTCTTTCACTTTAATGTCCCAACTGTTGAATGTCAGCTCTTTGTCTCACAGGATCATGCAATTCCTCTTGAACAAGAAGCGGTTTAAGGAAACTCTGAGGCCTTACGATGTCAAAGATGTGATCGAGCAGTACTCTGCTGGACACCTGGACATGCTCTGTAGAATTAAATACCTCCAGACAAGGTCAGTAACCACACTACACTATGAGGGAGTCCGTTTGCGTGAAGCAAATGTCTCCTCTTCCTCGAGCTCATCCTGTTTCTCTTTCTTTAAGGATCGACATGATTCTTGCCCCTGGACCCCCCCTAACCCCTAAACAAAAGAAAACTCAGAAAACACCCTTTACCTATCCGCCCAATCAGTCACCCAGGTACAGTACAGTCACTTTGTTAATAGAGAAAACGTGATGAATAGATGAGACAATACCATCAGATTATATTGCAATATTAGACTGTCTGAAAGAGAAAACAACTACCAAAATTACTAAAATAATGCTAACTAGTATTTACTTTCACTGCAATGTCATGTAATGAATTTATCTTGGTAACATCTTGATCCTGTTTTTCTTATCATGTAGTACATTGTATATTCTAGTAGTCCTGTCAGCCGTTGCTGTGCGGTGGTGAATCTGTTGTTAATTTCCTGCTAACAAATGTTTGTGCAGTCCACGTCTACTCAGTGTCCCTGTGTTCCAGGCATGAGTCCTACCTAGCCAAAGCCACCACCATGCCAGATGCCGAAGACCAAAGCATGATGGGTAGATTTGTCAGGGTGGAGAGACAGGTGAGGATTAGAACGGCAAAACAGCTTGTGGGATAAATAATGCAACATTTACAATATTTCAGATATTTTTATGCACCTCAAGTATTTGTGTCTGAACCTCAAAGGACTGGAGGCATACAGTATGAACTTGATCAAATTTACATGCATACTGAAAAGATTGTGTACCACATGTTGCTGGTCCAGATCCTGAAATAAATCAGCCAAAGACAGTGTGTCGGCTGTAGAACCTGTTCGCACCAGCATTTATATCAGCAAAGTTCAAACAAGAAATCTTTTTCTTTCTTTTTAATGGAACCATGACCAGTGGATTCAGTCACAAAGGTAGTAATTTGCAAGGTACGTTCATGAAGTCGTCAACTTGGTGAGCTTTGACAGTAATTTGTGCTGCTGAGCAACTGCAAACTTTACAGTCCTGACCTTTTTTGGCTCAAAGAGCCAGAGAGTCCAAAATGGAGGAAGGTATGGTAGCCTATTAGTTGCACCTCACAATCTGCAGGAAGTCCCTACTTCAAGCTTCTACTGAAATAAGTTTGCACATCTCTATACGAGTAAGTCTCGTTGTGTTGCTTTCTATTGTGACCAAACCAGGGATGTCAACAGTTCAACCGCTGACAATATTTTTGACTGGTTACACATGTCGATTTATAGGTTACTTTAGCTACTCCTCAGTTTACTGCACTGCGTACCACCTGGGTTTGGTGGGAGCTAGCTAGCAGCGGTACTCATTTGGCCATTACCACAGTAGCACAGTCCCAACCCAACAGTGTTGTTGTGGAAATATTGTGACCACTCTCCAGTCTCCCCCCAGCTCACCCCAATCAGTAAGCGGCTCAAGTTTGAGCTGTAAAACTCCTGAGCATTGTTAACTATGTTATCACTGTTAGCAGTGTCAGCTTGGCTTGTGGTACGAAAGTAAACAAAGCTAAAAGGGTTTTGCTGTTCAAAATGAACCCACTTACTCACCAGGGAAACCTGGGGGGAGACTGGAGGGTGGGCACAATGTTTCTACAGCAAAGCAGTCTGCCACCAAGATGGATTCATCGTCAAATGAGCAGCACCAGTAGCTAGCTAACGTTAGCTCCCTCCTGACCAATATGGTGCTCAGTGCAGAGCGGCCAAGAAACCTGTGGAAAGCGGAGGTTGGGTTGTGGGCATGTTTCCATATGTTAACACAGCTAGCCCGCCGTCAGAAAATAAAATATAAGGCAAAACATGTACATCACAACACATTAAAACTGGAGCACCGGACCAAAAGTAAAGGCCTCTTGTATTCACGTCTTTTTTTTTTTCCTTAAAAATTAACCAGTTAGTTGCCAATCAGTGGGTGTCGGCGTTTCGAAAGCAAACTTAACTAAAACTGACAAACCCTCAGTGTGACCTTACCACTGACAGCAGATAAATTCACACCATACACATGACTGTTAGCTTGTAACTCACCCTGACCCTTGAAGCAAATGATTTTACTAGGAACAGCTGATCATCAGTCTGTGCTGCTGGTCTAACGTGTCTCTGTCTCAGGTGGAGGACATGGAGAAGAAGCTGGACTTCCTGGTGGACATGCACATCCAGCACACTGAGCACCTGCAGGTAGACTCTGCCGGCGCAGCCCACATGACCCTGGAGACCTGCGACCCTACGGGGAACGGTGAGATCCGGCGGGTTTTCTTCAACTACGCTGAGGCGTTCCCGCACATGTCCTACCAGATGCCTGTAAGCAAAGTGAATCTGTATTATGGCAGAGGAAGAGGAGGGGGAGAGGGGTTGGCTGGTGGAAGTCGCGTACCTCCAGACCATCAACCCCCGGCGTCACACCTCCACCAACGCCACCCTCCAGCTGCCATTCCTACCTACACCGAGCGTCCCACAGTGTTGCCCATCAGCTCCCTGCAGGACTTGTCAGCAGGGCCGGGCAGGACCACAGGGGGGCGGGGGGCCGACTCGCCGCTCTCCCTGCTATCGGTGAATCACGAGGAGCTGGAGCGCTCGCCGAGCGGGTTCAGCATCTCTGGGGAGCGGGAGGAAGGGGAGGAATTTTCGATTGGGGCCGGGGTGGCAACCGGGGACGCAAGCTGGACGAGACCCAGACCGAGCTACCTGGCAGAGGGGGAGACAGACACGGACACAGACCCCTTTACACCCAGTGGGGGGCCCCTGCCACTCTCCTCCACGGGGGAGGGATTTGGTGATGCTGTGTGGAATACGCCACCTTGAGAGGTGTTTATGTGACCACACAGAAATCCATAACTCTGAGTTAAGACCTTAAATCCAACCCACGCCTCTAAACCCAAATCAGTTTGGGTCAAAGCCGCACCACTGGACCAAACCATTTGGAGGAAAGGTGGGTCTAATCTGCCTAGATGCTGCAAGGTCAGGAGCGAGGTCATCGACCTTCAGAGGCCAACGCCAATCTCACCAACCGTCCAGACAGAGAGCCATGGCATCGAGACTGCCCGGAAAAAAAGGGAAAACAGACAGTTTGTAAAGTAAAACTCTGTACAGCGCACTCTTCGCAAAAATTTAGCTAAAATAAAAAAGAACATTAATATACATACTATATACACCCAAAAGCTTTATCGCTGCAAAGCCAACCGCACTGCATGTAACGCATGCGATTTTTAGTGTAGACACTGCAAAGTTCAGGATATCAGGAAACGGAAAAAGCGATTGAATGGATACATATACTTGCTATGCCATTTTGTAACACTTATTTTTTTATATGAATACATTTTCATTGTTTTTTGCATGGTTTGCATGATAATGCACCATTCGAGGGGTGACGGTTGGAGGGTGATAATGGAACCAAAAGTCTCCTGTCTCTTTGTTTTGTATGTTTGACGAGTGTGTGTGGATGAGTGTGTGAGAAAGATTGTGAATGAGAGAGAGAAAGAGGGACTTGGGTAACAAAACACTGGTTAGTTGCTGGCAGTCGTGTTTCACCACTTTTTGCTTTTCTCACGTTGTGCTGTAAATCCTTCGAGGATCAGTTCTGTCCCAAAACCAGAACTTCTGATCCCGTCACTTTGTCTTCACACCACTGTGCTCTTGAGTTGTATGTCACCACGTTATGCATACAAACTTTCCAGTTCAAAAGTTTAAGATATTCGACAGAATTTGAAACACTAAATCTCTGCTGCTTTGTTGGCACATGAATTCAGGGATATAAACCACCTGTGCGTCTGCGTCTGAGTTCACTTTATCACTGCTTTAAAAGAATATAACCAAGTGATCAAATGATTTACATTATTAAAGCGAAAGAAAGTTTCTAAAAACACAAATAGGTACAGACATAGAGAGATAAAACATTTTCAATTAAACACTGTTTATTTTACTTTATCATATATTACAGTGTTTTACATGCCAAACTCCACCACCTGGCACCTGAGTAGGATTATACAACCATAAAGAAAATCTGCGTTTAACGATATAGTTCAAAATTGGCCCAAAACAGCTTGAATTTTATTACTGCAGATAAAATGTTGAAGTTGTTGTAAGATGCATACAAAGCGAAGGTCTCACTGAAAGTTTGTTGTCAAAAGGTAAAGGGTAACTTTGGTATTTTTTTTACCTGGACCCTATTTTCCCATGTTTTTGTGTCTAAGTGACTAATGGGAACATTTTTTTTTTTTAATTAGTCTAGTATTGAGGAGAGCACAGCAGACAGCAGCGGTGGCAAACTGGCTGCAATGTAACCACTCTGGGCAGTTGTGCATCGTCAATGTACATCCAATAAAAGTACTCGTTTTTACTACAAACATGCTCAGATTGTTATTTTAAGTGTCTGACAACATTATAGAAATGATCCCTGCAGAGATAGACCTTTTTGTAACAGAGTAACATTCTTTCTGTTTAACCAAAAACAGCCCCGAAAACACTATCACCCAACCCACCAGACTCTGTTTAAATAAACGTTAATTTTATCATCATGAAACACTTCATTTGAAGTCGTTAGAAAGAAAATAAAACTTATAAAAGCTGTCTTGGTTCTTCTTTCCACTGTTCCAACTATCACCAACTGTGGTTTTGTTGAAATTAGGCCCTTCATTCACCCAGTTAGATGTGAAACATGCTGGCTCTGTACTCGCTAAAATTACTGTTTATTAAAATGGAGTCTGGTGGGTTTGGCAGTGGTGATTTCAGGGTTGTTTCTGGTTAAACAAACAGGATTTTTCCTCTTTAGAAAAGATCTGTCTCTTAATGATCCTTTCCATAATGTTATCAGACACTTGGAATAACAATCTGAACCTGTCAGTGGCAATAAGCCCCTTACCCACTGGACAAAAAACTCACCAACACTCACCAACATCTGCTCTCTGTTAATTTTTAACCTGTTTTCTGGCCAATCTGTGACATTGAACGTGACACACAAGAAGAAATTAGAAATAAAACAGGAAGGTGCACTTGTCTACTGTAGAGCCGTGTATATGGCTCTGGTCTACTTTCAGTGGGAAAGTAGTCGATCACCTGTTTTTTACAGGTTTTCCTGCCATTACAAAACCTGCACACATGGGCTAATTTGGTGGAAAAAATGGGTATTAGTGGGTGTACAGTGACAGTGCGCAATTTCCCCAAGTGATTACACTGCAGCCTGTTTCATGGCTGCCGGCTACAGCGCTGTTGCTCAGCTCTGGACCAATTAAAAAAAAAAGTTATTTCCAATTAGTCTCTACAAAAAAAGGTCCAAGTTGAAACATACCAAAGTTTACCTTTACCCACAAATCACTCATCTAAGAGAGCTGGAATAAATGTGTCCATGAGCCAGTGTTTATGACACAGCTCAACATCGCCTAAGATCAGCATCAGATGCTGAAAATCAGTTATAGACGTTCAATTATAAATAAAATCTGCTTTTAAATTGGCAGAGAAGCTGTTTACAAAACTGACTTTACTTACTTTTCTGTCCGATAACAAATCTTTATCATAATGCAGCTTAAAAAGACTCATCTTCATAATGTGCTTTTTTCTATCGAAATTTCTTCACAACAAACACAAATTACTGTATCGTCCACGGCTGCACTGCGAGCAACTCAAATGTGCAGTTATGAACACAAACTCACGCTGTAAGCAACAACACCACATACTGGAAAGACTGGGGAGATGTGTAGAAATACCAGTAAGCTATTGGCTGCAGAGGCAGAGCTTTCTGATGATACAGACGCTGAAACGAGACGAGTGTGAGCACCACAAAAAGAGCTTTACAGCAGATCACATATAGGCCTAAACAGCATTTACTACTTTAGATTTAGAGCCACAATGATACTGAATGTAATATTTGACAACCAACTATATCTACACACATGGATTATTACACAGTTATAGCATGTTACAGCACCTTCAGAGCCAGGGGGATTTTGAAGAGGGGCCTCCACACTGGGCCTCAACAGGAAGTTCAAGTGCTTCATGATTTACTGTAACCTGCTCAGACTGTGGTCACGTCTGCTGTTTGTTTAGTTCATTCACCAGGAAAGTGGAGTTTTGTACTGGTTTGTTTAGGTTAAAGCCAGAGGTCTGCAACAGTAAATTAAACAGACATTCAGCCAACAAGAGCCGGAGCAAACCACAGTGACGAGTACAAACCAGTTGTGTTGCAACATCTTCAAACTGCTGTTCGTGTCCCATCTGAAACCAAAGTTAACTTACGTATGTAACTTGAAGGAATACTTTACCCTCAAAATGAACACTAGTATTTCAATCTTTCTGCATTACCTTGAATTCATGAAAAAAATGTTGTGTTCCTTGCATGCCTGCACAACCTGGTCTCACTCCAATGTCTCGTCGAATTCCAGAGCTTTTGCAGTGGCTACATCAGACACCAACAAACGTCCTTTCACGTCGGTGTGATACGGGGCCGTTTGCTTTATTGTGTAACAGCACCTGGCGGCATAAGGGGGAAATGCAGCCAGACAAAAACATAAGTTAAGGCGGTGACAGTTAGAGTAGAGCAGGTGGGAGTGGTGGTGGATTGAGCCAGAAACCATTGACTTTCACCCCGGAGGCTGGTGTTTGCTTCCCGTGTGATTATAAAGCCAAACCCTGTTCATTTTTCCTAAACCCAATCCAAGTTTTAACAACAAACACACATGGTGACGTTTAGCCAACAAACACACATGGTTGGGTTTAGGCAACAAAAGCACATGGTTTGGTGTAGGAAAAAAGAACAGGGTGGTGGTTGCTGGAGCCATCCACCACCACTCCCACCCACCCTACTCGGACTTTCGCCCCCTTAACTTAAGTTCTTGTCTGGCTGCCTTTCCCCCTAAACACCGCCAGGAACCATTACAGAATACCGGCGACCGTCAGCGTATCATGCCGACGTGAGGATGGCTTTTTCCTCAGTGTCTGATGCCGGAAGTCACTGACCAAGCAGTGGTATTTGACGACTTCGGAGTGAGACCAGGTTGATAAATGAGACTTGGATTATACTACACGAGTTGCGTGAGAGTTTGTAAACAGATTGTTTACATAAAGTTTTTTTGTTGTTAAAAGCAGTCCCCAGTGACACAAGGTCATGAAGAATGTTTTGGATTCTTTGTTCTCCATGAAGGCATGCAATAAAAACCAAAGCTTTTTTAATGAATTCAACAACCTATTCTGTCATTTAGGTATGAGGACGCATTGAGTGCTCCCTCACAATAGATGTTGGTTTGTAAGAGGAAATCTTAAATGACCACAACTTATCACATGCAAAAAGAGAAACTGTCCAAACCAAGCAGCAACCTCCGGTGCTTAAAATAAAGCCAACACGGAGGTGCCAAAAACTGCAGTTCTTTGAATGTCCAGTTGAGGCTAGCTCCTGGAGCCAGTCGATCCTCACAGAGCTCCCCCAAAAAATGTCCCCAAAGTCTGGTCCCAAAAAACAGTTTTGGTTTCTATACCTTCTTATGTTTTATTAAGGCTTAAAGCATTGAAGTAAAAATTAAGGGCGGGCCTGTTTGAGCGACGGGCTGCGCCAGTAATGTCCTCGATTAGTGGTTACCGACTGGTAACCCAAAAGTGGGTTGCAGGTTCATTCTGAATGGACCACAAGTGACTCGCTAACATGTCAAGTTTGTAAAAATCAAACTTTATTTTTAAGTACAGTGAATTTCCAACACAGAAGTTTTATTCTGCGGTTTCCTGCTGAGTGACTAACATACAGCTGCTTGACAGAGACCGCAAACTAGCTCGACGACATGGCCAAGTGCACGTATGATGCTGAATGTATAAAACTGTGTGGACCTTGAACTATTGGCTAAGGTGAAATCTGGACCTCTGTGGCTGGACCAGTTAGAAACCACTGTTCTAGTTGGCGACAGTCAAAATACCAAACTCAAGGCGTCAAAACGGGGGTCAACAAACCATTGGGTGACGTCATGGTAGCGATGTCCATTATTTTTACAATCAGGGGTTCAAACCATCCATTTTTTAAGCCATCATTTGGTCGTGGTTACTTGCAGTCAACTTTAGGGCTAATCTAAAACAGTGTTCAATAATTTTAACAGGATACTTTATCCATTGCTGCGTCAGGGGAGCGTTGCCCTCTAAACCACAATGGACAATGCAGTGCTGTTTAAAAAATCATCTCAATTTAATCACATAAACTTACCTGACTTTATCTGAATTGTCTGAATGTGGCAAACTCCACCCGCCTGGTGCATCAAGTAGGTTAAAACAAGCACTCAGGTTGAAGCCCAGTGTGGACGCAGCTACAGTCTGTGACATGAACGAGGTGAACCAACACGTATTATTATTATTACCTATTTATCTTATTGTATTACAGTTACTATTACTTATCTTCTGCTACTGAAGCCCATTCAATGATATATTATGAAAATCAATTATCTTGCAATGCGGACACAAATTGTCACCACATATAGATATAACATGATGATATATCCCTGTAGACATTCATTCATCGTGCCTCTGAAGCAAGAAACATCATTCAGAATGACTCCACAACGTCATTCTGTATTTAGTGTTTCAGTGCCACTCCATCTCACCACACACCAAACACACCACACAGGATTTAATGAATGTGAACTCTGTTTCCTTCCGTAGTGATCTGTCTTTTTTTAAAACTGGCACACCGTGCAGTCTTGCTTTTGTAAAATGCTGTTTTGTAGCTTGATGATGCTTTTGGCTCATTCACTGAACATGATTTCAGCTGCACAGAAATGTAAAGGTTGTAATGTTTCACTTCTCGTTTATTTCTTTTCTTTTATATCAAATCAATGTTTAACCGTTGCGTCCGTTCACAGCGGAGTTGCTCAGTGTTTTAACATCAGAAAGAACTCACTCTCCAAACTCATTGAACACCAGTGTTTTTGTTGCCTCGCACATCAAGTTCCATTTACAGGAAAATATTAAATTGCTTCCAGTTGGAATTTAACCCTTATTGCTTCCTTTCTAAATTAACATGCATGTATCAGATTAAGAACATCTGAAATAACAATACAGCAGCATTGGTATATTTGTATTTATACGGCAAATTACTGTTAAATTTAACATTCTGCATTGTGAATTGTTAAAACTTTACAAATTGTCTTCCAAGACACCAAGATGCACTGGAAAAAAGTAATGCTAGCAAACACTGAAAATATTTTTCCGATTATAATATATTACTCAAATAAACCTGAAGTTATTCTTCTCAGGAATTCAGAAGCGATTAACGAGTTGAAAATAAAGGCACAATAAGGATACGATTCATACTGGGCCACCATTTTAAGTCATTTCTGTTTTATCACTGAGCCCTAAAATTATTTTAATCTGCCATTGATGTTACATTATTTTATTTCTTTTCAATGAACTCGTTAAAATAATATTTAAGGATCTTTGAATATTATTGTTTTTGTTTCATGTTACCTGTAACTCATGTCTGGAAATTTCTTCCAATAATGGAAAAAAAGATGGAAAATGAGAATAAATTACTTTTTAATTTTTTTAATTTAATTTACTTTAATTTTTTTTGTTTGCAGATTGCACAAATTATTCCCTCAATATTTTAAGTATTCTAAGTGCTAGCATTACTTTTTACAGTGTGAAAATTTCCAATTTTATTTAATCTCTTGTCAAATTTCCTGGGTTTTGTAAATGAAATGATGTTTTGTGTGTTATGGGCAAATATGCCCGACATCATACTGTGTTATTTTTTTGTGAAGGCTCTGTACAATTTGTGAGCACACGTCTGTTTTGCAGACATTCTCCAGTGGCGTCTTCGCATCAAACCTCTCCACTAGATCATCACTCAGTTACTGTCTATACGCGTCATTATAATAATACTTCTGGCTTTTTAGGAGTTTAACCTGTTGGTCACATTATGAAAATCTGACATAAATCTGTTTGTCTACAAACACTTTAGCATACAGCGTATTAAGTTCTCATAGGTGATCATGGTTAGCCTGAAGGTGAGAATATGAAAGTTTAAATGGTCTACATTTATTTTCTAGTCTTAGCAACGGCTCTAAGCGCTTTACAACACACGCATGATTCAGCCATTCACTCATAGGTGGCTGTGGCCACCATACACCTGCTGGTTTTGAGCCATGACTCCTTCTATTCTGGCTCCCAATAACACAACAAGACCACATTTTAAGACTCCTGTGTAGCCTACAGCCCTGTGGGGGAGAGGCAGGTTTTTGCCTTCAGCTCATAAAATGACGTCATTGTGATGTCGGCCCTAAAAGGGTCTATTTTCTGTCTGTTTCCTACTCTTTGACTAGTCCAATAGTGTAAGTTTAAAGTTCGTCAGGGAAATGAGTGGGAAGGAATGTCCAAAATCTTAAACTTTGTTTGCCAGAGATTATTTTCCGCAGTAAGGGAATCAATACGATGCTAAATTGCAGATTTGCCAACAAATGCAGCACTCTATACTGCCGGGATCAAATTTAAAACACTGTACATCTGACACCAAACTGCCTTTGTGACCAACTCAGTCAGGTGACCAACAGAACTGACCAACAGAAGTCAATGTAGCCCTTTACACTACATAGTAATGTGACTCTGTGCACTGATCCTTGAGCACGTACGCTCACTTATTCCTTCCACTTTTCCTTGTGAATCAATACTTTGTCTCCCAGATCTGCTGGAGAGGTTTTAATCAGCCGATGAGGTCACTGGAGAATCGAAGCATTTACAGTCCTGCTCCAGTAATTACTGTACTGATCATTTTATCTTCTTATTTTTCTGAATCAGCTGTGTGTCAGATAGACTGGTATGTTTTGTTAAGATGTCAGAGAAAGTCCATTCCCATCAGCACTGATGATATTTGTGGCCATGAACAAGCAAATTATTATCAGTTTGTACACAATTAAATAGAAAACAGCAAAGAATACTGTACAAACATGACTGACACTGAGGAGATTCTTGTTTCACCCTTCAGTTCACCTCCATGGGCATCAGTAAGAAGTGAATACCATCTTGTTTATGTAAAAGAACCCTTTAACTGTTCATTCGACAATCAGCGTTTTGCTGTTTTTCTCTTCACTGACATGTCTGTGATCTTTTTGCAAAAGTCAGAATCTTCTTTAACCAGTCATGCACTGGAATTTAGGAATCCTAATATCCCATTATAGCATTTTGCTACTATTTCGTTTGGACCATTAAAATTGCAGTAAAATGAGACAGAAATATTTAAATGGAAGACATTTCTATTGAATTATTTTTGGAATTGTCATACAATATTGTCCCCAGTGGTGCTTGGTGTTATTTTTCTCCCTTGATTTGGTTAATAATAATGATAATAATGCTTTCTATTTATAGGCGCCTTTCAGAACACTCAAGGACACCTTACAAGACGCAGGAAAAAAACAGTTGGTCTCATCCAACACATTCTCATCCCAACTCATGAAATACCACCGCTTTGTCAGTGGACCTACAGTCCAGCTACTGTCTGTTCAGGCTGTTCTCATAAACTGTTTGTACGTTTTCCTAAGAAAAGTTACACACCCAAATTCATTCATACCCTACATATTTTCAAAGGCTGCGATCATGTAAGCAATGCGCTGAGCGGAGTCAACAAGGAAGCAGTCCTGAGCGCTCCTGTAAGGAGGCAGGTTGTGGCGGTGGATGAGTCACAAAAACGTGTTCACATGTTCAGAGCAGTGTAAACTTTGAATGAACTTTGATTAATTTCAAGGTAGGGCTCACCATGTTTCTTGTCCTTAACCTAACCATAGTAACTGTGCTTGCCAAAACCCAAACTCTGTAACTTTATGTTGATTACACAACTGTACATTAAGGGTGTAACATAATTCCTGGGGGGCTTATTTGTAGATAAGCCACCCGGTGCGTATCATACTGCCAAGAAGGATGCCTCTGTGCATCCGTGTCTGATGCTGACATCCATTGGCAAAGCGGTGTTGTTTGACAAGTTAGGTTGTTCCCCTCCAAAACTGATGCACCCAGTGTGTATCACCCTGCCACAAAAGGTGCGTCTTGTGTTGAAGTCTGACGCCGACATCACTGACAAAGCAGTGGTATTTGTTGAGCTGGGAATGAGAATGGGCTGAAATGTCACAGCTACAGTACTAAACGTCTTCTTAAATACTTATTTAAAGCACTGTTTTTAAGAGTACACTCCCTAATTAGGTTGTAGCGCCCAAGGAACCCCTAGTCTGACTTTTTCTTTTTGTTTATTGGTGTTGTTTGAAACATGTACAAACTACACTAAGTTTCGATGACATTTTGGTGTTCTGGCACAGTGCTTGGACACTGCATTGTAATCAGGGAGTTTATCTTGTTGACTTTAAAGGACAGTTTACCAGAATGACAATGTTTAGTCAGTTTCACAGAGGAAACACTGGTTCAACGTTGTACTTGTTGTAGCAGCCATTCACACTTATTCACACTAACACTTATCCTTCAGCAGTCTTGCAGGAAATTCTCTTCTGAATGTAGAAACAACACTCAAGAAGCTCAAAAACGCAGCAGTTGTTTAGTGAACCTGCAGGGATAATAATGAACAAAAGGCTTAATACATATTTATTTTAATCCTACAAACAGTGTAACATGTTTGTTCTGTTGTTTTTTAATTCAGATTTCTGTTGATGGATGAAATGAAAATCCTTCCCCTGTCTCTCAAAGCCAGAATCTGGTCCTTGTATGAAGCATGTATGTACTTAAAACAAGCATTTTCCACACATTTCTGCCCTCTTACATGTGAACATCCATGTGTGCATCGACTTCTATGTGTGTCATTTATGTTTTTGATTCTTTGTGAGTGACCTCGTCTGACTGTGCATCGATTCTGAATGAAAAGGAGCACTTTATGGCATCAGTGTAGTCAGGAGGGCAACAGTGCTTGCTGTGATTCTTCTGTTCAGTATGGTTGTACTCACTGTAACTGCATACCAAGCAATGCACTGAACCACACATTCTACATAACCTGTAATTTTATGGACATCTTAATTGCTACGAATTATTTGTGCCTTGGCCTTTTACAGTACGGTTCTTTTCAATGTATTTTTTATTGTTTTTATTCCGATCATGCTTTTCTTGCTATGGCTGTCAAACTGCAGCACAAAGCTGATGTAATATCTGTGTGGACGGCTGCATTTACACAGACACAAAACAAACAAAAAGAAATGTTTACATTTTACCATACATACACGATCCATAGACCTATCATCAGACAGAAAAAAAGGTGTACTTTTTTTTTTCTTTTTATGGAGCTAGCAGTTTCCCCTAGTTGCTAGTCTTTGTGCTAAGCTAGGCTAAACACGTTCTAGACCATCTCTGTTCTGCACACACTATACATAATATTTCCAGAAATGTTAGCATGTTGCCGACCTTACAAAGTAGTTTGTCATGAAACCCTGACCAGACAGGCTTTGGCTGTAAACCTTGCAGCTAGCTGCCATGTGGAGATCCATGGAAGAACTTGGCTGTTGGCAAATAGTCTATCACTATATACTTTCTCTGTGTGTAGAAGATGTCAAATATCTGAGGAAGCCTGTCATGGCGAGTCTGTAGATCCATTCACAGTCAAACTCACTTACAAAATGCTAGCTAGCTCTAGTTACTTGTCAGCAGTCTCAATTAGCAGCAGCGGCAGTCAGTATGTTTACATGTCATCAGAGAGAATCAATTTATTGTGTTAGTCTGACTAAAATCCGACTTTTAAAATACATGTAAATGTTAGTCCGGACTAACACGCCCAGATAATGTGTCGAATTCCTCCTGCATGTATACAGTCAATCAGACCCAAACTGGCCACAGAGCTCTGAGCATGCTCCACAGTTTCTGCCCCGGGCTTTGACCCAGAAGTCCAATAGCATTTAATATGTAACAGAAGACGAAGAAGCCCTTAACAACATGGAGAAATCTACATCCAGAGCTGTGACTTTTTGGACAGACGAAATGTACAGAGCTGTAAAGTTGTCCACCATGGTACCAGTTAGCTGCTAGCTAACCGTAGCTAACTGGTTTGTTGATTGTTTGGTCTGTGACGTAATATGTCAACAGGAAAAAGGTCCAATACTAACAAGCTGAAAGGGGGCATATCTCCACCTACTGTAGCGGAGTCGGACATACGTTTCCCCTGCCGTGTTTGTATACCGGGACAAGGAGGGTAGACCAATTAAATGGATTGATGCGCCACTGAGCAACTTTCGTAGGGATGATCAGAGCTCTGCTTTCAACACTATATCCATAAATGGAACAACTAGCTTTTGTAACTCCATGTATTTGAGTTTCTGTCACTGGTCTTTCAGGAAAACTGTCTTGTGTAGCACTTGTTATGAATTGTAACCTTGGCATTTTATCAAAGTTAACCAGGATTTATTTGTTTTATTCAAAAAACCACAGCTGTCATGACGACAGCACAGCAGTGTGTCAGCGTGTGCATTATCAGTTTCTCCCTTTTCAATGATCTGACCCACCTTTTAACTTCAAGATTTTAGTCATCTGCTAAAAAAAAAAAAAAATTGCTTGGCCTTCCAGTCTAATTTCATAGTTCGCCATTTGACTTGTGTTGGTCTGTCAAGATGGTGACATTTAACCCACAACAGTCTCAAGCAAATGTTTTTATTTGCATCATCAGAAATGTCAGTGGGATTTGAAATGAGGTTTTTCTACATCTGGAACAAAACACGCTTCTCCAGGAAAAATGTGCCAAAAGCTACAGAACTAAGGACAGCGTGTAACCGTTGCTTCAACTGGCCAAAAACCTGCACAACATCAAAAATAGCACAACATTTGCAGCACAGTTTCTATAAATGATTGTTGATGGCTCAGTACAGAAGGACCTGTGGAGCTCCTGTATGGCCTCCTACAGGACGGGATTCCTTTTACAACAAGATGTGAAGGAAAATATCAAGAGAGCGATGTTCAAAATAATGTCTGCTGTTTCTTGTGTAAATGCAGCCATCACGCATTGAGAGGAAAAAGAAACACAGAGTGGATATTACAGACAGCTTTGTGTGAGTTAACTGACAGCAGCTTTTCTTGAGTCAGAAAAAAAAAAGTTTTGATGTTCTTAGGTTTCATTTAAGGGAAGTTTGGACAACTTTACACTAGTGGCCTTCAGAGCTGTGCATCATTTTTCTCATTCCAGTTTGAAAAAAAAAAAACTTGCCATTTCTATTCTGTATTAGACCACTTTGAATATTTTGTTTTGATGATATAATATGCAAATGTATTCTTACTTGATTTTTTTATTTTTTGTCTTTTCAATTGCACCAGTTATTAATAAAGTATTGAATTGAAAATTGTGCGAGTGATATGAATACGAGATGATCTGGAAGTATATGACCTTTACTCTAGTTCCGCTATCAGACCAACATTTTGACCTTGTGTAGCGTCACTGCAGGTAAGGCTATCAAACACATTTTAACAGATAAGGTTTGAACCTGAACTCAAACTGAGATCAAATTTCAAACTTGCATTAGAACGGCTTTAGAGATATTTTCAAAGTTAAAAAAAAAGTTGTATCTCAAACCTGCAGCAGCTATAATAACGACAAATCTTTTAGGTTTCATGTTGACGCTACAGTTACTCAGCTTTTTACAGAGCTCAGCAGGTCTCGTGGAGAAAAAATAGATATGTGCAAATGCATTAGTACGTCATGCAACTAACATCACAGGTGCTCCTCCTTTACTGACCGCGGTATCTGAACCCAGCTGACAGAAAAAAATGTTGACATTGTACCTTTCTGCAAACCACAGAGATGTTACATTTGTGCCTAATTATGTAGTGAATATGTTGAAACTTTAGGTTTCAACAATGCTGTGGTTAAGGTGGTTACATTTAGGAATAAAAACCACCTAGTTTAGGTTAGAGGGAAAAAAAATCATGTTTTGGCTAAAAGGTCCAGTGTGTAAGATTTAGGGGGATTTAGCGGCATCTAGTGGTGAAGGCTGCGGATTGCAACCAGATTCACTTCAACACTTCTTCCGTGTGCCACACGTTAACTGCTGGTTAGAATTTCTTCAACACATTCTCATTCTGACCTCGTCACATATTGACATCATGGACTTTCCATGTTCAGATACACTGTAAAAGGTACTCTGGGTGTGTTGGTTGTTGACGTTCTGGGACGCTCTGTGAAGTTATGTCTGTTATATGCATTGTCTTCTTTCAAAGCTACGCCAGTGCAAAACTGACATTTTTTTCCTCCAACAAACACATGGTTAGGTTTAGGAAAAAAGATCAGCGTTTGGCTTAATAATCTTACGGGACCCAAGCACCGCTCTCCTGGGTGAAAGTCGGTGTTTGTTGGACCCATCCACCAACCCTCCTGCCTGCGCTACTAGGACTTTCACTGCTGTAACTTTTGTTCTTCTCCCTCCATGTTTCCCCCTGACGCTACAGAGCACCGTTAAACTATAACAGTGACCGGCTGCATGTCATGCTGATGTTAAAGGCTTTTTTCATCAGTGTCTGACCCTGGACGTCACTGGTCACTGCCCAAGCGCCAGATTTCTGCGATTTCAGAGTGAGCGCGGGTTGTGTTTGTCGTTTAGGAGGTTTGTATTGTGAGCTGAATTATCCTCAGAGGTCTCTTCCTATCCAAAAAACAAATGGAGCCGGTGATTAAAACAGGTAAAAACACTAAATTAAGCTGTTTCACATTACAAATCAGTGTTTCTCCTACCCTGTTTAACACGTCACAGAATGTCCTTCTCTAGAGCCAGGGTTTGGTTTGTCCATTCTGGGCTACTGTAAATCATGGCAGCTCAACATGGCAGTCTTTGTGGCTGAAGGACCTGTTCCCTATGTAGATATATTCGGCTCATTCTAAGGTAAAACACAACGATTCTTACTTTCAGGTGATTATACACTAAAGAACACATACTCATTATATTCCATGTCTGCCAATATATCCCCCTGAATCCCACATGCTGGACCTTTAAAATCCCCACAATCCCCAAAGGACAATGTTTCAATAAAAAAGAACTTATTTTCGTGGCACACCCCCTGCTGGAAAAAAGCGATGGATCTCTAAAAAATTCCGACAATCAGTGATGAAAAGCCACCCCAAGACGCAGCGATGACTTGGTGTTGAAGTCGTCTGCAGCTTGATAGGTGACTTTAACCTTCCCCTCCACCTCCTGATGACAAAGTCAACTCAGATCCTCACTTTAGAGATGCAGAAATGTACAATGCCAGCACTTTCTCCTGTTGACTGGGCTGTGTAGCCACAGCAACCTGTCATTTCAGGTCCGTCTGCAGTAACACACAACACTTGTTTTTCCACCATGACACCTGTAAGGAGAAGAAGCTATTCAGCCAGTCAGCAGTATGAACTTATGAATGATTAAATGTTTGCCCAGGGACGTGGCCTTATTTCCTTAAGTCTCTAACTGATATGCATTTAAGTCACTTGTGTACATGGCTTTCTAAAACGTTTCTAAAACAAACATATTTTTCCCATCTTTTTTTGTGCTTTTTAAATTCAGAAACACCAGCAGCAAGCGTGCAAATCCCATTTTTCCATGTCGGTGAGGATTAATGAGCGTTATAGAATGAAGGCCCACAGTGGGAGCACAGCCACAATGTATATATGTGCCAATTAATTCTTGACTCCTTTGGTTCATTTAATTTCATTCTTGTTATAATTATTAGCTAAAAGTCTGTGTGTCTTTTCCTGGAGGGCTGCTGTTCCCAGGCCCTCCGTAGCCCTGTTTCCTCCTCTGCCAATTACTGCTGTGTGCCTCAATGTGTCTGCATGTGAATGCCAAGGCGACCAAAGTGCCCAGCAATCCCCCGTCATTAAAGACTCGCATTCACTCCTCTTATTCACTGATCTTCCCCACGGCTCGTATGTCACTCCAGCGGCTTATTACGGCCATTTACCCACACTGCAAAAAGTGTCCCTCTCAACCAAGTGACACTTATTCTAACTAAAGTAAACTAAAAGCTTTAATTGCTTGTCCAGGTGAATTCAAAACACAGTGTTAACACTTTATAAGCCAAGTGATATCAGGCTAAATTATAATTCAAACCACAACAACCATTTTATGGTGTAATTATGACAAAACAAGCAGCTCAAGCTTTTTTTTTTTTTTTCAAATGGCTCATTTTAAATTAATTCAACATGTGGAATTCAAATCAAACTTTAGCTGAAAGTAACTTTTTAAGAGAGTTTACACACACATAAAGGCTTGAGGGACTTTTACATTAATGGGTTAAGAATATTGACCATATTTAGCATTTAAAAGCTCTAAATAAGGTTTGATTAAAATGTAGAAAAGAAGTCAAATGTGGGTCAGAATGGGTGATGGAAACAAACAGTATCATTGCTAATGGTGTCCAGTGGCTGAGAAAAACTTTTCCATTGCTCAGTGATGGAAAAATATTTGTTTGCTGCAGAAGTTCCTCTGAAGTCCTGAATGTATGTTCTGATAATGTTAAACTACTTTAAGAAAATGTTGGCGCAAAATCATTATGCCATAAAATGTTAGGGCGTTTTATGGATGTTTTTTTTTCACCCTTACATCTTAAAGAAACTTTCCACTGGAAACTAGGAATGAGCGAGTACACCATTATCTGTATCTGTGTCTGTATCTGTTCAACCAACTAAATTATCAGTATCTGTACTCGAAATGGGCGGAGTTTACATAATGAGTAGGCGGGGTTCGGCCTGATCAGAAGTTGTTATTTGAATCCTGAAATTTCTATGGATTAAGCAGAAGTTGCATTATTTATTACCTATGAGAAAAATATTTACAGATCAGCCTCAGATTTGAGCTTCAGATCATTTTTATCACAAGTGTATTAGAGTAAACAGAGCCACTCAAATTAGGATGTGTTTTCATCACAAGTACAAATGATGTCATATCCTTTACTTGTATGATACTTGCACACATAAAAAGTACATTTTCTGTACCGGATACTAGTTTCATGCGAGTATACAGCTCAACGCTAACGGTAACATTACTAAAACATTGTAACATTCTCAGAGTGTTTTTAGAACCCAAATTTCTAGCTGGGATATATTGTAATCAGGCGGCACGATGGTGCAGTGGTTAGCATTGTCACCTCACAGCAAGAGGGTTCCTGGTTCAAACCAGGGGTGGGGGAGCCTCTGTGCGGAGCCTGCATGCTCTTCCCGTGTCAGCGTGGGTTTCCTCCAGGTGCTCCAGCTTCCTCCCACAGTCCAAAGACATGCAGGTTAATTGGTGACTCTAAATTGTCCGTAGGTGTGAATGTGAGTGTGAATGGTTGTCTGTCTCTATGTGTCAGCCCGGCTCGTAGGGGGGCCTGGGGATAGGCCCCGGGCCCCCCTACGAGCCCTTCCAGGATAAGTGGTTTTGGAAAATGAATGAATGAATGAATACTTTTTAATTCTTCTGCACACAAGATTTTAAAAAGGTATATTCTTGCACATGGTGGCTTCATAAAAACTGGAAAGTCCCATTGTAACACATATTTAAGAAAACAAGTATTTCACACAGTGAATGATATCAGTAAGAAAATACCTGAGTCCCTGACAGTGAAATAAGTTATTGATTGAAATCTGTTTTATAGACTCTCATGGGTTAGGGGTGGATGAACTCTGTGTTTATGTTGTTATTTATTTATGTGTGATGTCTGTATGTCTGAAAATGAATAGTTACAAAAAACAGTGAAATTAAAAGAATGAAACATGACAGACTGGGGTGAGGGGACACCTCTGTACTGGTTACTGGTTGGTAAGAGAAGGTGGGTGGGCCTTTCGGTCAGGTGTCACTCAAAGGGCTGATTGGAGCAGCTGATTGGACAGCAGCCTCCTGAAACAAGGAAGCAAACAGACAGACAGGAGCACACAGAGCAGCAGGCCCACAAACATCTCCAAAATGAGCTCCAGCTCTGCATTAAACATCAGCTGCTGTGGACACAAGAGCAAAGAGAAAGTCTTCTAACAGGTAAGAGTGAAAAAGGTACAAACTAAAAATGTCATCATCTTTGTATGGAAATAAATTCACATTTTGTCAGACGCTGTTGATAAAACCTAATTAATGTCACTTAATAAAGCCTTTAGATGTCTGCATTACATTTAAACATTCAACAGAATTTAAATCACTATATTTCAGTGTGACCCAGGTCCAACATCAACCACATGTTGACATGAAGTTATTGACATACAATTACCAAAGCACTATTAACTGAAAAACTGCATTTCCTTTTTAAACTCTCAGGAAGAAGATGCCATGGTACCTCCTATACTGTTAGACTGACAGCTGATGTTGGGTGAGAGCAGACACACACAGCTGCCAAGGCTGACCATTAAAGATGCAGACAAAATAGAAAATACTGCAGATTACCACTTTAAATCCAAGTAATACATGGTTTTGTGTAATAATCATGGATGGATCACTGAACGGGCCTACGAGGCACAGGTCCAGGGGCTGTCACTAAAATTGACCTGCAAAGATCAGAAGGCACCATCCAACACTTACCACAGAAAGGTCAAAACAAACACAAAGAGACACAAAATTACCTCAAAGAGACAAAAAACGAGTACAAAGAGGCACAAGATTACCACACAAAATTACCAGAGACAAAAAAATCAAACAAACAAAAATAGACAACTACAAAGGCTCCACACCCCAGTTCGTTCACTCAGCTTAAATTTTTTTTTTTTTGCACAGCTTGAACTCAGAACTTTTAGTCTGATAAAATACAGCCACATAAAAGTTTTGAGTTCACCAGACACAAAGTAAATGTGTCACATGACACTTGTCTAACAGCTTGACACAGTCAATGTTTTGTTGTTGTTTAAGCAATTAATACAGTATCATATGAATGAAAAAACACTGAGTAGGCATTTTCCAACTTTTCTTAAATTTAATTGAAACAAAAAAATATATTGTGGTGTGCTTAAGTTTCTTAATTGCTAAAATATGGCAAAGAGATGAGTTCTGAAGCAGCAGGTGCTCTATGGTTCATCTCAACACAACTTTATGTCAGACACTAATATCCAGACAGGCGGGACGTCACTAACTGTGTATACGACTTAACTCATGGTACACAGTGTCTTTTACCACAACATTAACTGTATAAGCCATTAGAACTACTGTGAAATACATAAACATTATCACTGTGTGATGGGTAACGTGAGCGATTTACAACACATTTAAACAGACTTTTCTTTGGCTTATGGCTTCAAACACTTTGTCTCACGGCATGCTGGGAAACTCCACTCATTTAGCTCCAACACGCCACAATATGTTAAGTACACAATGATATTGTTGTTTATTGACCTTAAACTAATTAGGTGAAATCAGATTTAAGTTTTTTGGTCACATTAACTCAAAAATTGTCAACTTAGTATAAAAAAATGATGTCAAGCTCACAAGGGATGAGTTTTTGTGTCAAGTGAACATAAAGTTTCTATGTCATTTTGACAATCTGCAGCATTTGTGTAGAGTAGATTTTGTGTCATGGATGGATTGGGGTTCACACTGCATAGCGACTTGACTCAGTACACAGGGACTTGGCTTGGGAACCGGAGGGTCGCTGTTCAAGTCCCCATATGGACCAAGTATGGAATGTGGACTGGCACCTGGAGAGTATGTAGTTTAGGTGGTGGGGCCTTTTGCATATCTGTGCTCAGGGGCCCATTGTCTCATAATCCGCCCCTGGCTATGATGCTGATTTGTTGCCACAGAGAAAACCATGACAGAATGAGTGCAGGGTTGTGCAGCAGAGTGATGGACTTCAGTTGATTTTAAGTGTGATATTTCTTGCAGTGGATGTGGAGCAGTGGGTTAGGGATCAGTGCCCAGCCTGCAGCCAGACATTGTGTTTTGTTGTGTTTTTCTTTTTTTTTTTGCACAGAGCTCAGTGAGCTGCCAACCTGCTGCCAACCTCTGCTGTTCAGAGGGGGGAAAACAGACATCGCTTAATCCTTATCTGACCGTAGGTGTGTGATACACGGGGCGAGGTTTGATGCTGCTGGGGGATCATCAGAGTGGCACAGTTTACAGGAGGATCCAAGGAGCTGGTGAGTTGTGTTTGTTTGATTTCTTTCAGAGGGTTATAGAGTTTAAAAATATGGAATTATTTAACAGTTTGAAAAGTTTAGCATTTTAGCTTTGGACAAAACTGAAAGACGTATCAGAAAACAAACTTTAAATTCAGTAAATGTCGCACTTTAGCTCAGTATCTGCACTCTATTTTAAACTCATGACTAAAATCCAAACTACACCTTCTCCTAGTAATGTCTTACAGAGCCTGACTTCCTCATGAAACACCTATTTTATTCCAACAATTTAGTTATTTAAACCCTTAAATGTGGAGACACCCCAGGTGAAGAGGATAACATTTTAACTAATAGATGTCACCAGGAAACTTCCCCAGCTTATTACTTATAATAAGACTATTATTTTTTGTATTACAGGTTTTCTCAAATTGTATGTTTAAGAACATACAGTACATTTCAAGAACAAAAATCTGAACATTGGAAAAAATTCTTGTTTCATTTTTTTGAGGTGTCATAGTCAAAGGTTGGATTTCTCTTTTTATCACTCCATAAATCTGAAAATACTGTCAACAGCTATAAAAATATGTTTTCCCATGTGTTTAGAAATAAAATGTTCTACAAATCAGGTTATGAGTGATAAATGAATGAACACATCTGTAAAAACCTTTAGAATATAAATAGGAACGTAACTGGAAAATTTGGTCTATGTAAGTGTTACTGAAGTTGAGATTGTTGGCTCAGAGTGTGAGGTGATGAGGAATTTTTTTTTTTTTTTATACAAAAGAAGACACTAGGGCAGATTTTTGTTCTTGAAATGTATGACAAATAGTGAGTATTTAATTAGATAATGCATCATTTGCATATTCAAACATAAAATTTTTAAGAGAGAGGATTTGTAATACAAAGAATAATTGTCTGGGGAAGTTTCATGGTGATACCAGATTCAAAATACTTGTTTCATTTTGTTGACACATCAGAGTCAAAAATTTTTACAGAGCGTATTTTGGATATCTCTTGTTATCATGCCATAAATTTGAAAATATTGTCAATGGCTATAAAAAAATCAGGCTGTGAATGATATTCGAAAATACCTCGAACATTCAGAATATAGACAGAAATAAAACTGTAAAGGTTTGTGTATAAAAGTGCTGCTGAGGTTGAGATCTTTGGCTCAGACTATGAGAGAGAACAAATTTTGAGAAAATGGCCTTTATGCGTTGTAAAGTTTTAAGACAAAAAAATAAGACACTAGGCTAAAAGATATCACTGTGAAACTCCTCAAGTTGATTACTTACATTAAGAAAGACTTTTTTTTGTATTAAAGGTTTTTTGAAATTTTGTGTAAATTTGCAAATTGGGCATTATCTGATTAAATATGTGTTTTTTCCCATTGATGTTCAGAACTAACAGGCCTAAATGTGTGTTTTTGACTTTTTTTCTGCTAATCTTAAAGAAGACATGGTATTGAAGCAAACAGTCAAAAATCTCAATTGACCAGTGCATGAAAAGCCTGTTGTTCTACCTTCTCCTTAAATAAAGACATTTTCTCTAATTAATATGAAGGCATCGAGGTTGAATCTGTCTTGGGACTCTCTGTGTGGATTGCTTTAATTAATAGTTATTTATTTGACTTGTATGGATAAACTTCATGATTTGTCATTGAAATCCATAAAAAAATCAATATTAATGGAAACTGTTTCCCTGTTGAAATGTTGATAATTGCAGATGGTTTAATGGACGTGATGGCATTTCATCAAGACAAAGACTTACTTACATGGCACAGTTTAATAATTTAAAGGTATCACAGTTTTTCTTTCAAGGAAATGAATGTCCCATCTTGTCACCATGTGGACCGTCAGGATCTCAGTACAGTTATTTTTTATATTCAAGGTTAAGTTCAGACCAGAGGAAGCATTATGTTCAGTGTTTCTCATTAGGAATTTGACCTCCAGGGTGGTCTCTGTTTCCAGCGCTGTTGTAAATGTGCAGCTTTCTCCTCTGCGGGCCACAGGGGAGGACACGGTCCACTGATTTGAGTGGTATGGACACAGCCCGATGACATCATTGTGTAGGGCCCAGTAAATGCTTTTCACACACACACACTCACTAAACTCGATACCTCTTTGAAGCCATTTGACTGAGGCACAAAGTTTACCTGAGACTTGAGTTTGCCTGAGGGGATGAGCGGCTCCAACAGGACAGAAGTTGATCCAGTTTGTTTCAGCAGCTGTCAGATTTTTTCATGAACACTTTTAGATGTTGATTGTTTCTCAAATGGCTTGTTACTGTGGCATTTATTGTTGTATTCTGCATTTGTGTTTGTTGTACTTTGTTGTCTGTATGAGTTGAGCTGCTTCTGGTGGCAAATGAGTTTCCCTATCGGGATTAATAAAGCTTTCTAATCCTTCTCTTATCAGCTTGTTTTTGTCTTTTTGTTGTTGCAGCGGTGCTTCAGCAGGGTCATGGCCGCTTCACAGCATCCACGCCTCTGTTTTATAATCTGTGTCTTGACCCTTTTACTCCTCATCCTCTTCAGCCAAGGTGGGTCTGTGTATCATGGCTTAGCTTTCCTTCTTCACTTCACAGATTGTTTTATTGTATCAGTGCAACAGGTTTTAAAATCTGTATCTGTTTCTTGTCATTATGAATGTGTACAGTACAGTTAAAGGTTTCCTAAATGAAGGTTTTCTTACAGGTCTGTTGTATTGGATTGCTTTACAGTGTGATGCAGTTTAATGCCGCTTCTCATGTCATGGAGGAGGCAGCTCTCAGGGATTATTCATTAGTAGCAGTGATGTTAATAAATGAATAAATAATGTGTTACAAAATGCCTCAAAAAACAAAAAAGGAAAAAAAATATGGCAAAATGATTCAAGATTCAAGAAGTTTATTGTCATATACACAGTAAAAAAAAACTCAGCAGTTAGAAACTTTTAAACTAAAAGTAAAGTGCACTGTGCCTCATGCAAGTGTTTGATGCTGTTCTTCAGCAAGCTGTTGGTCAGACTTGTTCTGGATTTGACACTGTAGCATCGTCTGATGGCAGGAGTTTGAAGAGACTGTGGTTGGGGTGTGTTCTGTCCTTGATGATGTCGTGGGCCCTCCTGATGACCCTGGTGTTGTAAATGTGTTGTAAATGGATGGAAAGGCTGCCCTGAAATGAGTTGTGTAGCATTTATCACATGTTGAGGGCCCTCCTGTCCTGAGCTGTGTAGTTTCCATCCCAGACTGTAATTGAACTGGTGAGGAAACTCTTGACTGTACATCTGTGACTGCTGCTGAGGATATTGGTAAGCACGCCAAGGCTTTCCTAAGAAGTGATACAAAGTAGAAGCTAAAAGTGATGTGGCTCAGGAAGACCATTTATTCTTATTCATCAATTCAATGCACTTATCCTGTTAGGGGTCGCAGGGGCTGGAGCCTATGCCAGCTGACATTGGGTGAGAGGCAGGGTTCACCCTGGACAGGTCACCAGACTATCACAGGGCTGACACATAGAGACAGACAACCATTCACACTCACATTCACATCTCCAGATTACCAGTGTCAGCGTCTCCGATATGTCAGGGAGAACATGCAGACTCCTCACAGAAGGGCTTCCCCACTTCGGGGTTCAAACCCCCCACCCTGGGTTGGAGCCAGTAACCCTCTTGCTGTGAGGCAGTACAAACCACTGCGCCACCGTGCCGCCTCAGAAAGATCAATTAATGCAGAAATACACATTAGAAACAAATTAATTGAGCAAGCATGACAAAAAGTTAAAAAATATCTTTTGCCTTATTAAAAAACGAACATCTGTTTGATTTCTCCACAGCGTTACCAGACAGACGTCAGGAGGAGAGACACGAAAAGAGACATCTTGGACACTACAGGTCAGTCTCATTTTATCATTCTGCTTGTTTGTCAGCATGTTCTTACATTCTTGTTTCTGTCAGGCTTCACCTGCTGAGTTAAAGGGAAATGTGATGTCAGTCCACACCCAGATATACTCAGTCTGAATAAACAAACAACACTGTGACAAAGACATACAAGATTTCATTGATATATGTTGGAACACCACAAAAAAAACAGCACGGTAATTCACACCATTACTGTTCTCTGGTTTGCACCAGGGCTGCAACGATTAGTCGACTAATCGATGACTAATCGACTATTAAAATAATCAGTGACTATTTTAGTAGTCGACTAATCGGTTTGAGTCATTTTTCATAGAACAGTACAATAAAAGTACCCCAAAATACTCTTATTGCAGCTGCTTACGATCAAATATTGGCAGCTTTACACACTCTCCCATGACAGGTGAACTAAAACCCTTTGGCGTGAGTACGAAAACAAGACATTAGATGACATAATTTTGGGGTTTTGGAGAGACAGACTGACATTTTTCAACATTTTAACAGGTTTTTTAATAAAATGATTAGTCGACTAATCGAAGAAATAATCGACAGATTAGTCGACAATGAAAATAATCTGCAAATTAGCTGCAGCCCTAGTTTGCACTGCTGGTGAGAGGTAATCATGCAATTCGGATGCATGGGGTGAACTGCTCCTTTAGTTAGAAAACATTATGACAAGTCCTTTCAAATCATTGACTCTGCAGTGTAATTTTCCACCAGGTTTCATCACAATCTAGCAGTTAACAAATAGATGTGACTGAAAACTGAACATCCCTCGAGATCTAAATTATAAAATCACTAAATAATATTTTGAAAAAAGCCACTATAAACTCAAATCAGTGAGACCAGTCGTCACACTGACCTCCTGGTGTTTAGATAGATATCACCTCAGGGACTAACTCCTCTGGGTAATTGTTGCACTTACACAGCCACATTTTGCTGATGCTGCTAATTCCATAATAGAGATTAAAACCAGAATAAGCTCCCATTGACTTTACTGTCTGCTTTTATTTCCCAGATATCCCAGCAGAGCACATCGATCCAGCTGCCATCGACCTCACTCCCCTCGTCAATACTCTAATAAATACAAGCCAATCGGGTACGTTGTCATAATATCACTCATGTGGAGATCAATTCTGAGCTGTAAATCTGTCGTGTCTGTCAAAATTAAACCACAGCTTTTTTTTTTTTTTTTTCCTCTACAGAGGTCAAACTGCAAACTGCTTAGCTTCAGATAGTGTCAGGTTTAAAGGACCAGTTCACTCAAATCACAACACTTTTAGTCACTGCTGGCGGTGTCTATCAGTGCAGATACTTTTGCTTTTACTTGCTAAAGTTTTGCAGCATCAGCCTCTAAACGGTCAGCCTGCATCTGGATACGGTGGAGGTTTAATGGGATTTGGTTCGTGCTGCTGGAAGTGGTAAAATATGACCTTTGAGAAAATAAACAAAAACAAATCTGTCCACAAACAGTGTCGACATTAATCTCTATAATCCACAGAACACAGTGTTTAAGTTACAGTGAAACATTTTTCAGTATCTAAAATATCTCACAGACTAAATTCTCCATTCTTCCGTTGCATCATGGGCTATTGGGCTACTATACTGGCTCTCAGAATACAAAACCAAAAACACTCTGCGTTGCTGGATACCAGTAGAGGTGAAGTTGAAAATGTGTGTTTTTTTAATGCCTCCACGCGGGCGATAGCCGTGGCCAAAAGCATGATGTTTCTGGTTGTCCACCTGTCTGTCCCATTCTCGTGAATGCAATATCTCAATCTTGGGTGTATTTATTTAAATTTGGCTCAAACGTCCCTTTGGACTGAACAATGAACTGATGAGGTTTTGGTGGTCATAGGTCAAAGGTCAATGTCTCTGTGACCTTATCTGTATCATTCTTGTGATCGCAATATCTAAAGAATACCTTGAGGACATTTCTTCAGACGTTCACGTGGACTCAACAATGAACTGATTAGTTTTGGTGGTCAAAGGTCAAGGTCACTGTGACCTTGCATCTGTGTCATGTAAACGCCATATCTCGAGAACGCCTTAAAGGGAATTTCTTCAAATTTGACCCTAATGTCCACTAAGATTGAGGAACAAACTGATTAGAATTTGGTGGTTGAAGGTCAAAGGTCAAGGTCATTGTGACCTCACAAAGCATGTTTTTGGCCATAACTCAAAAATTCTTACACACTCAAACATCTAACAGGATAATTGTTATTATTCAATGTCATATCTCAGGAAAGAAGGAGAGACATTTGGGCAGATACTGAGTTGGTGACACTAATCTTAGGTGTCCACCTTGAAACTGTGCTGTCCTGGGGACAATGGCTTTGGAGCATCCATGTTTTAAAAGACATTGATGTAAACTGTAAGAGAAACTTGACTGGTCGTAGTCGTAGAACCGCAGGGCGGTAATTCTAGTTTTTATGTGGGTAACCTGACCTTTAAAAACCTGGTTTGCCACAATCTAGCTTGCCTTTGTGGTGACACTGAGGGGATATGATGTGTAAATTTGATCACCTTAAGTGTCTCCTGAGAGGATTTTATATTTGGCATATTGACATACGAACACTCACAAATCATTTTCTAGCAGTGTTAATCTCGTTAACAAAAACCATGAAAATAAATGTTCATCAACAACTTTTTTTCCATGACAAATGAAATTTTGATGAGCTAAAAATAGATCTTGAGAATTAAAAACAGCGAAAAATTGTATGTTCCAGGTCTGTGTGTATTATCTGTGAGGTTTAAATAGATGGAGTTCAGTTTTAAAATATCAACCTAGAGTGTTGCTGTTTTTAGAAACTCTGAATTAGATGTTTTCTCTGTTTAAATCATCTTTGGGTTTTGAACTGCTTATATTCAGAGTACGAAGATGACTGAAGTTCTTACAGACATTTAAATGTCAAATCATAACTTTACTTCACTGAATTCAAACCATAGTTAGTTTTCATTCAGTTCAGGTTTAAATATTTAATGGTTTAAGACAGGTCAGTTTTAGTTTTATGAGTTTTTACCTCACATAATTTGCCTCAAACAAACAGTTGAAATTAGAAAATGTAAACATGAAGGTCACTTGGTACATGTTTTTTTTCCTTGCACAACATCCTCATAATATCTGGGTCATTCAGTGATAATGTTCAGTGGTCAGTCTGACTTGTGAACTTTAACTGTGTCAGTGTTTGTCTTAGTGGTGTCCTGGCTTTAGTAATAAACCACACCATTCTTGCCTTCAACAAACATATGTGTAACGTGAGCAGAATTTTATGCAGATACACTTCAGCAGGTCACGTGTTGCTCTTGTCTCTCCTCGTCCTCCAGGCTCCCGGCAGCTCTTCTCTCTCCTCAGTGTGACGTCCTACAGCTCTCTGGCTCTCCATAAACTCACTCTGCTGGTCTACAACAGTAAATATTAACCTAATTCAAACTTCCTCCTCTGAAGCTGCTCACTAACAACAGAACAAAGTGTAAAAACTGTCACACCATAGTTTTGGTTGGATCTCAACACAAGTGGCGGTGCACTGAAATAAGTCAGCATGACTGGGTCCATAATAAATATATCTTTGTCAGTACTGCCATCTAGTGGTTTGGATGTGTTACTGCTGTAATGAACAATACTTCTCACTGTATAATCCTCCGGAGAAGTACTCTAACCACACACATGTTCAGATATTATCAATGCTGATTGAAATACAGTGTAATTAGCTGAAAGAAAAATGAATGCACTGTCTGTGTAGAGTTTGAACACAGCATGGCTGCACATTAACATGACATTTTCATGGGTTTTTACTCAGTTTAAACTGCAGATTTAAACTTAAGTGAGCTGTGCATATTAAATAAGAATTTCAAGATGCTACAGTAGCTTTAAAAATACGTTATTTGCAGTGGAGTGAATATATGTTAGGATAAGGGAATCTTCTTAAATGTGTATGTACCATATGTACAAGATATTTAAAAATGTAAAATAGGTCATTGGGTATAATTTCAGATCAGACTCTTTTAGTTTGTCCTCAGTAGTTCCCTTTCAGTCATGTCTGTGACAGCAGTGTGAGTGTTGTAGCAGCTGTTTTAAGGTCCATCACTGCCTCTACAATCTTGAAATTTTGCACATTATTACTTCAAATCTTTACTCATATGATGCATAGAAGCTTTTCCTTTTCCTTTGTTAGAGTCTTTGTGTCTCACAGGCTGGTTCAGACTCTCTGAACCGACTGTAAATCTGTGTTTTGCAGTTTCCAACATTAGAAGTTTAGAAAGCAACAAGTTCAGGAGAAGATTCTGCTACTGTGTCACAAACGAGACCAACGATCTAACAGGTGAGAAACTGCAAACATGTATTTTAAATTTGAAGGATTAATTTAGTTAAAAAAGCTATTTATGCCTCCGTCAGTCCATCCGCCCATCCCATCTTTGTGGACAGGATATCTCAAGAGAATTACTGTAAATGTAGCACAAATATTCACTTGGACTCCACAATGAACTGATTCATTTTTGGTGGTCATAGCTAAAAGGTCATGGTCAGTGTGACCTTGTCTGTCTCATTCTCATAAACGCAATATCCCAAGATAGCCTTGAGGGAAGTTCTTCAGATTTGGCACAAAGGTTGACTTGGACTCGAGGGTTGAGGTCGCTGTGACCTTGCATCCAACTCATTCTTGTGAACACGATATCTCTAGAATAGCTTGAGGGAATTTCTTCAGATTTGGCACAAATGTTCATTTAGACTCAGCGATGAACTGATTAGATTTCAGTGGTCAAAGGTCAAGGTCACTGTGACCATGCATCTGTTTCATTCTCGTGAACACGATATTTCAAGAACACCTTAAGGGAGTTTCTTTAAATTAATAAACTGAACTCCTTCTGCACAGCCAGTCTCACAGACCAGGTGCTGGTCGGCCGCAGGAACATCTCAGATAAAGTCATTAACATAAACACAGCACACTGAACAGAATTACTGTGAGTTTATTAAAAGTCACATGACACTCACAGGCATGCTAAATATACATGGGTCACATGACTAATCATCACAGTTATGTCACTTTTCATTTTCAATATTTTTTCTGTCACATTCTTCAAAATCATTTTTCAAAAGATAATTTACAATCAATCCAAAAAGCAAAATACATTTACACAATTTACATGGATCAAAAAACAAAGATTCATAAAGAGTTAGAAGAATAATATGTGATTTAACCTCATGCCATTACGTGGATGACTGAAGAGTAGGACCTGCAGTCTGTCTTTCTGAATAAAATCTTCATCTCAGTCATCACGTTTTTTTATCAGACTTTACGGCCATACTGTTGGATGTGATGGGAAACTCAACAAGTTACCTGCATGAGCTCTTTAAATCTGCCTCCATATTATCAGGTGGGTGGATGCGACTCCACATTTACATCATATACTCCCTGTTGTTTCCAGGCTGGTCTTCATAATGTGATATAAAGCTACAGTGTGTTTTCTGTTTGTGTGTCTCAGTAAGCCAGAGGAACAACTCCGACTGTATTTACATCTGTGTGATGGCGGGTAAGATGGGTAAGTAGAGCTCACTGGATCTGTTGCACTCAGTAAAACAGATCTACTGTGTGTTTAAATCAAACATTCATTTAATGTTTCAGTTTATGTCTCATCTGCACTGTTAAAACTTTTCAGGATTATAAAGATTTTTAAATACAAAAATAATTACCTGAACCATTCTTTAAAGGGATAGTTTGGATTTTCTGAAGCAGAGTTGTATGGGGTACTTATCCATAGTCAGTGTTTTACCTACAGTAGATGTCTGTCAGCACACCCTCGATTTGAAGAAACAGGCTGACATGGAAGCTAAGCGATGTGCAGCTGTGGAGGGGTCAGTGACAAAACATATTTCAGCCACTTTAAAAAATCAATTTCAGTTTAAGTGTTTACATATTGAGAGTATTTTCACTGCTTAACCTTCCCATCAGACAGCCTATTTCAACTGGGAAGCCATTAATGCCAAAGCCAGACTCCATTGATGAAAACAGAAATTTTAGCTCTCTAACACAGGAGCTGCAGGTCTACTGCTGCTTCGATCAGTTAGTTTGTGTTATTGTGTGACTTTGGTGAATCTAAACTAACCTTTAAACGCTAAAGTCACACAATAACACAAACTAATTAACTAATCAAGGCAGCAGTAGACCAGCAGCTCCTGTGTTCAGCAATCTTAAATCGCTGTTTTTCTCAATGGAATTTGGCTTTATAGGGAGCAAAATAACAGCTTCCCTGTCGGAAATCGCTGTCTGATGACAAGGTAAAGTGGTGTAAATATTCTGCTTTACTTAGGAGGCTTAAATATGTTTTGTTGCTGCCCCCGTCACAGCAGTGCATTGCTCAGCTTCCGTGTCGGACTCCAGCCTGCGTCTCCAAACTGTGGGAGTGCTGACTGAAATCCACTATATGTAACACACTGGCTATGGATTAGTACCTTATACAACCCCACTTCAGAAGATCTTAACTTTACTTTTAAGTGTACTGCCTTCAACACTTGTTAAATATTGCAGCAATTTAAGTTTAACTTGTTGATTATAATTTCTGATTCAAATCTGTGAAGCAAATGGTTTGACAGCAGTTTAATGACTCTGAATCAGGCTTTGTCAGAAAGCTTACATGTTTGCTCTTTAGCTCAATAACCAGCTGCATGTTTTGTATTTTGCTCTGTGCTGTTAAAACATCACAAAGGTGCTACAGGTCATACAGCTATGAAATACTGTTGAAATCCAAAGTGTCTTTTAAGGTGCTAAGAGATATAGTTTTAAGCAGTTTCAGTGCACCTCAGAGAGGCGCTGTGTGACCGAGATGTGTGTGTTTTGTCCAGGCAGAGAGATGCCGGAGCTGTGGGAGGTCGGCTCCATCACGCCGCTCTTCAACCAGACCATCGTGGAGGGGCCACACAGAGGTTAGTGTACTGCACACACTGATACAGTGGTCTGTCATACACTGGTAACGTGACACAGCCAGCAGGTGGCAGCGTTGACTCAGGGAAGAACCTGAATTTATGCTTTATTTGACACTCATAAGGACTCAGGTTCTGAGTTAAAGTCTGATGAAGGTGACAAGTTTCAGAAACATCACAAGTAATGTTTAAAAAAAAAAAAAGAAGGCTTTTCTGTGCTTTTGAAAGATGTTTACTCTGCTCTCTGGCACTTTTGTGATTCCATTTCTTCCTTTTTAAGTAGGTAACGTCTCCTCCTTCAGACTCCCTGTGGGTGAGTAACTCCTGACACTTTAAAAAGCTCATGCAAGCATCTGTTGTCGACTTTGGGACGCTCCAAGAGCCATTTAATTCTTGTTTCCAATCATTTATTTTAAACTTCAGAATGGCACCAACTGCCCACGAATCTGAGTCACATCTCTCCATCTGGGATGAGCTCCAGTTTAACCAGCAGAGTTCATTCTACCGCACATGGTGAGTCTCTACAGGAGGCCAGTGATTTATGTTTAGACTCATTCTGTTCAACCTTCAGACTGGCATCAGCTGATATGTTCAGAATAACTTTTAAAAGTTTTTATTAGTACTACAGGCTACTAAATGTTTTAAAAATGTTATATATATATATATAATGTCCTGTTATAGACAGTGTCACCTGACTCTCTCAAAAGACTGAGTATCAAACATTAGGAGGTGTTAAAGGTATACTGAGCAGAATTGTCAGTTACTGTTTGTCAACACGCTCGTCAGCAAAAGTGAAAGTTAAAGCGGTAATTCAGAATTTCTGAAGTGGGATTGTATGAGCTACTTATCCATAGTCAGTGTATTATATACAGTAGATGTTAGTCAGTACGCCCCAGTTTGGAGAAGCAGGCTGGAGTCCAACATAGAAACTAAGCTACTTTAAAAAAAAAAAAAAAACACTAACAGTCAACACGTGCACTATATTGGGAGTATTTTCACTGCTTTGCCTGAATGTTAGACAGCCCGTTCTGTTAGAGAAGCCGTTAACAGCTTCAGTTCCCCATCTATGGTCTCGTCAAGGACACCAGACTCCGTTGAGAAAAACAGTGATTTAAGATTGCTGAACACAGGAACTGCTGGTCTACTGCTGCTTCCGTCAGTCAGCTAGTTGGTGTTATTGTGTGACTTTGGTGAATTCGAACTAACCTTTTTTAACACAATAACATAGACAAAATGGCTGATCGAGGCAGCGGTAGACCATCAGCTCCTGTGTTCAGCTCTGTTAAATTGCTGTTTTTTTCAATGGAGTCTGGCTCTGAAGAGAGCGGTGGAACGGCTTCATAGGAAATCACTGTTTTCTTTAAGGCCCAGTGTGTGAGATTTAGGGGGATTTAGCTAGTGGTGAGGACTCCAGATTACAACCAGCTGAAACTTCTCCTTGTTAGAATTCTGTCAGTGTTCATTGCCAAATATTTTACTTCCTGTTCAGCACCAGCTGGTTGGAAAAAAAGTGTAGCTGAATGGTCTTCCACCTTATTGCAGACAATAAAGCAGACTTTGTCTTTTCTCCTCATCTGTGTTTGATCCTTAAGTTTCACCAACAACGATGGACGAAACAGCTGCTTTAACAGCAAGGATCACCACTGCCCAGCCTCTGGCAACAGCTCGACAACATGTAACCACCATTCCACAAAGTCAAACTACAGCGGACAGACTGGAGACGACGACAAGAGGGACGACACAAAGAACAACGGTGCAGGAAGTAACAACACGGGCAGTGACAACAGCACGGACAACAGCTACAGAAGTGCCAACGATTTTACAACCGGTCACGTCAACGCAACCAGCCACCACCCTGCAAGTCACCACTGCGTCTGTAACAACAGCTGCAGCTCCAACCACAGTAAGAGCTCCGTCAACCACAACAAGAGCTCCGTCAACCACAACAAGAGTTCCATCAACCCCACTAAGAGCTCTGTCAACTCCAGCAAGTGCTCCATCTACCCCAATAAGAACTCCATTAACGACAGTAAGAACTCCATTAACCACTGTAAGAGCGCCGTCTACCACAACAAGAGCTTCATCAACCCCAGTAAGAGCTCTATCAACCCCAGTAAGAACTCTATCAACCACGGTAAGAGCTCCACCAACCACAGTAAGACCTCCATCAATCCCAGTAACAGCTCGACTAACCACAGTAAGAGCTCCATCAGCCACAGTCACGGCTCGATCAACCATGGTAACGGCTCAAACAACCCCAGTAAGACCTCCATCAACTACAACCACACTGACCATGGCATCAACCAAACTCACAACCTTCTTGCCAGTTATTAGTCAGACCCGGCTAACCACAGCTACACATCAGCCAAGTACGACGACCCAGCACTCCACCTCCACAGGTCATACCACAAGACTTTCACCTGCCCGTCCAACAGCAGGATTTACTGTGTCAAGACGGACTACAGGGCTGCTAAGCAGGAGAACCACAACACCCAGCAAGTCTCTGGAAACGGAAAAACCAGGTAAAGATTTCTTGACTCGGGGTTTATCAGTCTAATTTAATAGGATTATACTTTTGGTGAAATTCTCTGTCTGTGCTCTGATGTTGCAGAGACAGAGTCAGCTGGCTGTATGGGTGTTTGCCAATGTGCAAGCTTTTTATGCCTCTGCACCAGCGAGGCGTAAGTGGGAGGAGGCATTATGTTTTGGGTTGTCTGTTGTTTGTCCGTACATGGCTCAAATGTTCACTTGGACTCGAGGATGAACTGATTAGTTTTTGGTGGTCAAGGCTCAGAGGTCAAGGTTGCCATGACCTTGCATCCATATTGTTCTCATGAACGCAATATTTGAAGAACAGTTTGAGAGAATTTCTTCAAATGTCCACTTAGACTCGAGGATGAACTAATTACATTTTGGTGGTCATAGGTCAAAAGTCAAGGTGACTGTGACCTTTTCTGTCTAATGCTCCTGAATGTGATATCTCAAGAGCACCTTTTGGGAATTTTGTCAAAGTTGGCAAAAGCTTTCACTCGAACTTGAGGATGAACTGATCAGATTTTGGCCGTCAAAGGTCAAAGTAGCCATGACCTTGCAGTCATCTCATTCTTGCTAACGCAGTCTTAAGAACAGCTTGAGGGAATTTCTTTAATATGGCACAAACGTTCACTTGGACTCAGGCATGAAGTGATTAGATTTGGGTTGTCAAAGGTCATGGTCACTGTGTCCTTGTCTGTCTCATTCTTGTGAATGTGATATCTTAAGAACACGGTAAGAGAATTTTGTTGAATGAAATTGAAATGAAGAATAACCTGCTTAGAATTTTGTGGTTGAAGGTCAAAGGTCACGATCACTGTGATCTCGCAAAACATGTTTTAAACTCAAGAATTCATATGCTAATAATGACACAATGTCCCACAAATGTCTAACAGGATAAAATAATGAAGTGATGACTTTTTGTATCCAAAGGTCAAAGGTCAGCTTCACTGTGACATCATGATGTTCTGCATGAAACACTATTCTGGCCATTATTCAACGTCGTAACTCAGGAACAGAAGGGGAGACATTTGGTCAGATACTGAATTGGTGACACTTATTTAAGGTTTCCATCTTGAAACTGTGCTGATTGTACAGATCTTCTGTGTGTGAGGCATCCATGTTTTCACAGACACAGATGTAAACTGTAAGAGAAACTTTACCGGTGCACAGAGGCAGACAACCCTAGGACGGTAATTCTAGTTTTTTGTCACATACCACTGTAGTGTTTTCAACACTGATGGTCCACATGTAGCCAGAGCAGATTCTGGATCATAAAATTTGCTTGTAAATGCATATATGTATATATATATATATATATATATGTGTGTATATGTGTGTGTGTGTGTGTGTGTGTATATATATATATATAGATATATATATATATATATAGATAGATAGATAGATTTCTGACTTGCTAACTCTATGGGTCACGATGACTTGGTTGAGGTTAAAGAAGGGCAATGTTGTAGTGGTTAGAAGACACCAGTGTTGACAGTTGGAAGGAGACAAGATATGAACAGCAGCTTCTGTTTAAGTCAGATACCTTATATCTCCAAACTATCCCCCCTACGCCCCCCACACCCTACCTTCACATGACTATAATAGGTCCCTTGTTAAGTCAGAGCTTTAAAAGGACATCTGTTTGTTTTCCCGACAACCTATTCTGTGACAGGGTCACTGTGATGAGCTCTCTTCTCTAAAGAATATAAAACGACCCAGAGACTCTGACGGGATAAAAACCATCAAACATGGGTTTAATTATTGCTGACAAATAATGGGAGCTGTTTGTGAACCGCTCTGCTCTGCTCTGCTGTCTGTGCAGGAACAGTTTGACTCTGACTGCTGACCTGCTCTCACAAAACAAACTGTAATCACATCACATCCATTCACTGTCATTTCTGGACACACCGACGGATACTGATTCAATTTAAGCCCAGGGAAGAGTGTGTGTGTGTGTGTGTGTGTGTGTGTGTGTGCATGGGAGGGAGAGAGGGAGCCATGCAGGAGGCTGAGATAGTCACTATGGTAACGCAGGCGCAGCCCCCTTTATGTGGAAGCTTTGATGGTTTTTAGCGGCAAAGGTTAAAAGCAAATTAAGACCAAATATTCAGCGTTGGTCTGTCTGCTGCATGATAGCTGAGCATGTTGGGAGGGAAAAGAGACTATGAGTCACAAAAAAACAATACAAGCTGCATGGTTCACAATCAAAGAGGGGAAATTAATTCTGAAATTATGTAACGCTTAAAGTTAAGAGCAGTATGAACATGAGGAATTTTCAGTAGGACACTAGCAACAATGAGTGACATACACATGTTGTGTGAAATAAGTTGTGATTTTGCCCCAAGTCCAGTTGAGGTAATAGGTTGAATTTTGTTATTAATACATAAATAAATGAAGAAGAAAACACAAATTCATTACACATGATCAGTATTTTGGACATGCTAAAAATCATAATTCACATCTGAATTTTACATTTGCTTTTTTAACGTATGACAACTAAATGAAATTTTGATTTTAAGTGAAATAATTTTGCATCCAGTCAAAGTCAGTAGAGAAAAAGAAATAAGCATAATGCCCCCTAATATCCAAGATTATCGTTTCATTATTATTATTGTTGATTAATCTGTCGATTATTGTCTCGATTAATCAATTAGTTATTTGGTCTAACTTCAGAAAACGGTGGGAAATGTCAATCAGTGTTTCCCAAAGCCCCAGATGACGTCCTGGAATGTTTTTCCTTGTCCACAACCCAAAGATATTCTGTCGTAGAAGAGTAAAGAAACCAGAAGTTATTCACACTTAAAGAGCTGGAATCAGAGGATTTGACCTTGACTTTATTGCACATGATCATGAGTTTCATAATCATAATTCATATATCAAATCATTAAGTTTACATTTGCTTTTTTAAGGGAACTTCATTGTATGTCAGTTTTAAGGGATTTTTTTTAGCTTCAAAATCAATACAGCAAAAACAATACATGTAATGCCCCCTGGTATCCAAGCTTATTATTGTCAATTATTTTTACATTATTTTCTTGATTGTTTGGTCTATAAGATTTAGAAAATGGTCAGAAATGTTGATCAGATCTTTCCTCAATCAATCACTGGTAGGATTATTGCTCAATTAATCCATTAATCATGATTTAAGAGAAAACATAAACATTTTGCCCATACCAAACAATTCCAAATGCGTTTTTTCCTCATTTAAAGCTCAGAACAACGTATTGTAATCTCTGCCTATGAAACATATAAAGATGTAGATGTTTGTTGTGTATAGGCCACCAAACTAGTGTGCCCTTTAGGGATTTATTAAAATATAAAATGATATGAAATCTAATCTCATAATCTGTCACCTTGCACCACGAAGAGCTCTGACAATTTAAATGTTCACAAACCAAATGAATAAATCTACCACTCAGTTTTTATTTTCTGCCTCTATTCTCATTCAAATGACGTATTTAAGTTTATGTGAGAGAAATGGTGACAATCCATATTAAACCATCACCGGCACAAACTGAAGACTCACTACGTTTAATACTCCCCCACATTTCCCAGTAGAACCAGTAGATGGCAGTAACATCTCACTGTAGCGACAGCAGCTGCTCCCCCACCGAGTTCTGCCTGGCAACAAACAGAAGGCCGGAGCATCCTGTGCAATTTGTCACCGAGTCATTAGTGTGCAGTAAAATGAGCATTTGTGGCCCAGCTGCACATCTCTGCACTCTGTCTAGTCTGTGTGTGGACATCTCATAGAAGACAGTGATGTGCCTCACACACACACCACACACACACACACACACACACACACACACACACACATAGACACACTGGTGATAAGAAGCTTTGGTACATTGTGTTTTAGATGGCTGATGTGTGCACACTGCAGACCATCTCATGTTAAATTTTTGCTGCTCTGTGTCGTAAAAGACTAAAATAGCTGCAGGTTTAGAAGGTGACTTGAGGTGAAACACAGTAATTGAGAAGTTGATTAAGTTTGAAATGTAAATGTGACCCAGGCATTTACTGCCGGCCTGTTCTCACTCCCAACTCATCAAATACTGCCACTTTGTCGGTGATGTTAGCGTCAGGCAACGACGCACAAAGCCATCTTTTGCGGCGGTGTGATACACACCGGATGCGTCAGTTTTAGAGGCAGCGGGCAACAACTAAACCATAGTATAAATATTGAGAAAGTCCAACGAACTCCAGGCTTCCATGTAACTAGGAGAAACTGTACCTGTCCTGTCAAAATGGAAGTTTATTTTCAAAAGACACAATGGATGTGACAAGTGTAAATGATCCCGCTTCCACGCTTCCAGTCGCCTCTCTGCTAAAGTCAGTTTTGCTAAATTTGTGCTAAATTGTAGCTCTCATGTCTGTTTTGCAAATCTTGATGGTGCTTTTTCAGGTTGGTATTCGACAGTGAGGGCGTGTCACTGCGAGTCTCTCATCAAGGAGATCAACTCTCTCTGTTTACTCTCCTTCTGCTGACCTCTGCCAGCTAGTCAGGTCAAGGTTTTCAAATGTAAACATCAATAAACATGGTGGAAAAGATGGAGAAGATGAGCACCAGCTGAACTAGCATCCTGCTACAGTAGCTGTTTGCAGGTGTTGGAAGATAAATCGGACAACGTCTGTGCCGCATCAGTTTCTGTCAGGATATCAGGAACTGTAATATTATTGATTCACCAAACTGACTTATTCTATTTGTCAATCTGACAGAGCAGAGGACTCTGGGAGAGAAGGAAGGGAAGGCGTGTACTTTATGGTGAATAAGGACTGGTGTGACTGTGCTGTCCCGGCTGGTCCTACTGGGGATCCCTGCTACACACCATTCAGAGACTGCAGAGCAGCGCTGTTGGTGTTTGTGAGGATCGACCATATGGCCGTCTTGTTGAGACTGGGATGTGCAGACAGTTAAATCATTCTACAACCAGAAACCATTGATTACCAGAACCATCCAGAGACGTAAAAAAATTGTAAAAAGACGCAAAAAGGACTAAATTACAGAGCACAGGCTGAAGGAGCTGATGGGTTAGCATTTCACTGGAGTTGTACCTCGTATAACTTCTTCGTGACAAATAAATGACTGATTGATTGATTGATATTTTGGCATGCAGGTCCTCTGACAAAGCAGCTGTATTTGATGATTTAATGTGTTGTTATTGCAGGATGCAAGTCATAGCGTTAACTGTCACTGACTCTCATTTAAAATATTTAAATATAAAAATAATTGCTCTTGTGCTTGAGTTGCGTTGCTGCTTACTGCTGGAAAGCAGACCTGTGTCTGTCACTGGGTTGGTCTAAAATATCTCAACAACTATCAGACTTACTGTCATGAAATTCTGTACAGACATTCATGTTCCAGAGGATGTGTCCTCAGGACTTTGGTGATTAGGGGATTTCCTTCTCGTGCCATCATTGAGTTGAAAACTGTAGCCTCAGCTATGATTTTAGTGCCACTCATCCAATGTTAGCATGCTAATCAAGATGGTGAACACATGCTAAATATCAGAATGTTAACATGCTAACAAGTTAGCATTTAGCTCAAAGCTGTGCTTGAACTGGTGTTTATTTCTCTAGATGACAGCAGATGGTTGTATGGTTGCTGGGCTGCAGCTAACAATTATTTTCATCGTCAGATAATCTGCGGATTACTTTCTGGAATAATTGATGAGTTGTTTGGGCTATAAAATGTCAGACAATGGTGAGAAATGATGATCGATGGCTGCAGACTCTTAATGGCAACACATACTGGTCATTTATGATGCACATTAAAACATCTGTGCCTGTTGTTTTTTATATAAACCCTTTCCTACCTGTAGCTACTTTATCTCCACATTCTTTCCCCTGTTCAACACATCCCGCCCACCTTTACTATTTCTGTCTGCACCACATGTTCAGTGTGTTCCGACCATAAATTGATGTCTGTAATTGACACAGATCCAATGAAGCAGCACAACATGGTGCTGTGGGTGTCACTTTAATCTTGTTTTTTCTTCCACGATGTGTTGCCCACACGCGCATGTGTCACATGACCCTTGTCTGACAGGAACTTTATGTCAGTTTAACATAACTTTTTTGTTGTTTTTCGAGCATTTTATTCTGTCGTGTGAACATAAAAACATTGAGTACTCATTTCACAACTATTATTTTTATTTCATTTAACCTTAAAAACATTGTGGCGAGCTGAGGATTCTTGATTGCCAGATTAAGGCATAGAGATGAACTCTGAACTAGGAAGTGTTCTTTCTTTCACCCCAGTACAACTTTATGTTAATATCTATCTATATCTATATCTATATCTATCTATCTATCTATCTATCTATATATATATATATATATATATATGGCTTCTGCCATTCATGTAGATGCCACTTGACACACACCACCCACCCAAACACCATTGCAGACCAATATACCCCCTCATGGCAACAGCCTGATGGCAGTGCACCCCCCCAGGCAGGACAGTGCACCATGCTACACCACAAAAACTGCTCAGGAACGGGAACATGACAAAGAGCTCAAGGCGTCAACCTGGCCTCCAAAATCCCCAGATCCCAATCTGATCCAACATCCGCTGGGCATGCCGGTACCTTACCTCGCAACCCACAGGACTCAAAGGATGATCTGTTGACAATACCTTGGACACCCCCAGAGTTCCTGTGTCCATGCCTCAACAGGTCAGAGGCCCCACTGTAGATTGGACTTGGCTCTGGCCTGTCAAGCCCTGGACAAAGGACCTCTGAGGTACTGGTTTGTGTCACAGATGCTCTGTCAAATTGAGATTTAGGGGAATGTGAAAGCTAGGTTGATGTCTTGAGCTCTTTGTCACGTTCCTTGGGCCATTCCTGAGCAGTGTTGGCGGTGTGCCATGGTGCATTGTCTTACTGGGGGGCTCCTGTCAACCAGGGTACAGTTGCAATGAGCAGGAATACTTGGTCTGTAACAATGTTTAGGTGGGTGGAGTGTGTGAGGGGGCATCCACATGAATGCTAGGACCAAAGGTTTCCCAGCAGAATGCTGCATTGTAATGAAATGATCAATATTATTCACTTTACCTGTCATGGGTTTTAATGTTTTGGCTGATTGGTGTATATGTATATATACCACATAACTCATCAGGAACTGTAATATCCTTTGATTCATGTGGCTGTCTTGTTGAGGTCAAGATGTGTGAACAGTTAAATCATTCCACAACCAAAAACCACGGATTACCAGAGCAATCCGGAAACATGGCTAAGTATAAAGCAGTAGCCAACGATGTAAGCAGACATGAAAAAGAAGTATACGACAATGCACAAGATAAAGGAGCTGATGAGATCACATTTTACAGGAGTTGTATTTTGTATGATTCCATGTGACAGATAAATGAATGATTGAATTTACCTGATATGAAACATAATTCTATGTGGATGAAAAACTCAGATAAAACATGTCTTCACCTGTGAAATGTTACAAAATCAAATGTACTTGTTATCTGTAAGGGAGCTGAGTGCATCACGCTGAACTGTCACTGATGAATCGTAGAAAGGAAAAGAAACAAAATGAGGAGGCGTTGAAGACGAAGACATATCCAACATCTCACATTTCCAAACTAAGAATCAACAATCTTTTTTGTCTAAACTTGCTTTATAAAATGTTGCTGCTGTGGATATTGCCGCACTAATGATTGCAAAATGAGCAAATAACTGCAGAATGTGAGGAAGTATCTCATTAAAAGTCACATTTGAATATGTATTTTTATGGTAATTAGGAGCCCATGTACCTGCAATGCATTAATTCTGATTAGAATGCATCAGCACCAGTGATTCCTTTAATGGGAAGTTAAGTACTGAATTGTCATTATGCAAAATGAATACAATGAAAGAATTTGAAGGACGGGTGTGAGGGTGATTTATTCAGCACATAAATTCTCCAAATCACCACAGTGGGCTTCCAGAGGTTAATTATAATGTATTTGTTTTACTCTGTTACCTGTGTAATCATCTTTTATCTTCACAATTAACCTCTTAATTACTTTGCTTTTGTTTGGCAGAGCAGACTAAGTAATTAAGCAGGTAGTGAACTTGGATCCCAGCTTGCTTGTGACTGACGTGACCTCTCCCTCTGTCTGTTGAGAGGTTGTCCTTGGAGGAGGCCGGAGCTGACTGACTTCTCGCTTTCCGGCAGCACGACGACCGTCAGCGCTCAGAAGCTGCAGCCCTGCGTCCTTGAGCTCTGCAAGTTCTTCTCCCAGTGCCTCTGCAGACCCTTCAGCCACAAGACGCGCATGAAAAGGTTTTCACACTTCCCACACTAAGATGACACCACTGCAGCAGATTGGGGTTTTAATTATCTAGATATTGCAGAGCCAGAAAGCTGGAGGAGCCGAGAGAGAGAGAGAGAGAGAGACTGAGGGAGAACAAAAAGAAGTGAAAACTGAATTTGTATAATCAGACTGTTTTGCGAAACACAACAGAAAAAAACAGGCACGTGCAGAGGGGGGGCTGAGGAGGCTTAAGCATAGCTGTCAAGTCTCCCGTTTTGGCCGGGAAACTACCGTATTTTACCCCTCTTTCCTGCCGTCCTCCAGTGTTAGTATTCTCCCGTAAATCTCCCGTATTATAATAAAAAAAAAACATTCCTCTGCCTCTCCAAACTGAACTCTGTCACTAACCTTGCGAGAGCTGCCACCTTCAGTAGCCTGGGTGGCAGTTATCGCGAGGCTAGTGCCGACAACGGGAACAAACCCGGAACAACAAAAGAGAGAGATGATGGATGAGACGAAGGAGAAGGCATTCCTGCCAAAAAAACAAAGAAGTCCTGTAAATATCTCGAAAAATGGGACAGCGAATTTACTTTCCTACAGAGGAGCAGGATGGGCACATTATGAACTGAAAATATGTTTAAGCAGTAAGCCCCGAGAAGCCATGAGTTACAGTGATTTTACAACGGCTGAGGGGCGTTCAGGGCCCCTCCGCCGTTGTAAAATCACTGTAACTCATGGCTTCTCGGGGCTTATTGCTTTTATAAAACGGTTACCCTACATATAGCCCATAAAATAAACACACACGAAAAAAGGATCAACAATTTATCGGTAATAATGCAACAATAAAACTGAGAACTATTCATTCTTCCACCAAGCAAGATCGAGTGGACAGAATGGTTGCCAAGCAACACAGACGCTGCGGTCTACCAGTGGGTTACACTGATTTTACAACGGCCCTGAACGCGGCTCAGCCAATCACATTTAAGGATGGGAAGCACCCGTTTTATAAAGCATAAATAAATGTGCTTCATACACCCTTTGTGTTTTCATTTAGGCTGTATTATAACGTAGGAATGTTCACAGCATTTCAGTGTCAACAAAGGTTGGCCTATCAGATTCTGATCACCTAATTGTAGTTAGTAAGTGGTTAACAAGTTGTTTCTAGATATCTTGTACACCTGTCCTAAAATGTAAGGGATACTGGAGCTTGGTTGGGGTGGTGGGACGGCTCGCAGCGAGCGCCGGAAAATTTCCCTTATTTTCAAAACCAAAACTCCCTTATTTTCAAAACCAAAACAAAAGGTATGGGCTTAAGCGCCTGCCGTCTGCCCTTCTATGTCCAAAGTCCCCTTTTGTCAAGGCGTATTTTATACTTTGTTATTTTGTGAAGGCCTGCCTGTGGCCCTGATCAAGAAGAACATCTAACAGTTAATAATAATTTGGCCATAAATTAAAAAAACACAGTCAAACGAGCTGACGCTCGGATTTTAATGCTTATCTTTTCTTTGTGTTACAAAAAGGACACAGACACATGTACTGGTAAAAAATTTAGGTTTAACGTCTTGGCATCTTTTGGCCCATGAATCACCAACTTATTTTAAGCCCTCTGAGACAATTAAAACACATTAATCTTTTACATAGCTTTTAGCAAATTAGCTCACCAACTGAAGTAAATCTAGAGTGTAAAAATGAACCTGAATAAAAGATCCTTGAGTGAGTCTTTAAACCTAAAGTTAAAACTGGACTTGTGTGCTGATGTGAAAACAGGGTAATGTTGATGTGTCAGCTGTTCACAGTGATCGTCTTGTCTCACAGGTACTGTGACGACAGCCACGTCTGGTATGAAAAACACACGCATGAGGTGTGTCGGCGGGTCAGGAGAGTCTCCTTCTCCAGAAGTAAGTGGACTATAGAGGAAGGTATGATTGATCGATTGATAGCAGCAAAGGTGACGATGTTAGCGGCTCGGAAAACACTGTCAGAGCATATCGTCATCACCTGCCGGGCTCTGCTTTGTGAAGTGAAGCTTTATTGAGACTTTACAGATCATTGAGTTCTAACTGGGTTATTAAATCTGTACACTACATGTTGATTACTAAAGGTAACCCTCTATCCTGTTTGCAGCTAAAATGCCTAAAAAACAAGTGTGAGAGACTGAGTTCAGAAGTTTTGCGTCAAAAACACAAAGTGCTTTATGAAAGATGCTGAATGGATTTGAATCCACACCAAAAAACATGTGCACTTCTTCCTTTTATATGTCCTGACTTTTCACCAAATTCCATTGAAATCTTTAAGTACTTCTAGAAATATTCTGCAGACTGAAAGAGAGAAAACACAGCCTCCTCAGATGAGATACTTATGGAGCAGAGGATACATTCATTGTTCAACACACAGGCTCATTTGTTTCCCGATGCTTTGGAACCATCAAGAATAACTTGGAGCGATGTCTGTGTTTTAAGTAGCAGTCATGTTGGTGCTTTTAAAACACAGTCGACTACAAACAGAGCTGTGAGTGTGCGAATCAGAAATAATTGGGGAGCACACTTCATCCTTCACCTGTACTGATGGGGACGTGTCAGCCATGTTACTGGGAGTCGGTATCAGAGCTCATTAGAGCAGCAGCTCTGCAGGAAGCCTCCGAGCCGCAGCCGTGAATCCTCTGAGCTAATGGGCTCAAGAGGTCGCAGAGAGAGACGCCTCTCTCACAGCTTCTGACACGCCGATCATCCAGAGCTGATCCCACTGCCTGGCCAGAGACAGGACTCACACGGTGTCATATCAGCCCTCTTCTCCAGCTCTAATTAGTCCTCAGTGTGTATTTTTAGACTGGGTTTTAACAAGGCTTTGATTTGAATTGACATAAAGTAGCAGAGAGTGAAATGAAGCTAAGCATTCAGAGATCAGAGATCATTTGGATAAAGTGTCCTGTGTGGCACCGCTTTATTTAGATCTGCGTCAAGATACACAACATACAGACACTTGAACCAGAAAACATCAGATTTTGTAGCAGTGAGACTCATGGTCAATATGTTAAGTTGATAATCATATCTGTCTAGAGTTCTAAATAACAATCATTTTAATTATTATTATTTTTTTTTTTGTAATCATGTTGTTTATAAAATATCTGAAACAGTGAAGCGAGGGCCACCTGCAATTTCCTGGAGCCCAAGCTAACATTTCTAACCCAAAAATAATGGGTCTCATTCACGAAACGTGAGCAGAATGAATTTGTGTGTAAACTGTCCGCAGAGGGAAATTTAGCATTCGTCAGTAATATGTTATTAGCTCCAATCTTTTCGTAGGTACAAACAAAATCTACCCCTGCTTCTGACTGCTCGTAGTGCTCCTGTGTGTATAAAGAATGCACAGAAATATTGCTTGTGATTAGTAGAGATTACAGTTTTAATTCATCTTGTCTTCTGTTATGTTCCCAGTACACAGATGCCTTTGAAACTCGTCAGTTACAGTAAACATGACAAAAGATAAATTAGTTGGGATTTAGCAGAGTTAAGCTTTAGAATAGGTTTTCTTAAAATGTGAATGGGTTATTTAAATTGATTTGATACATATGTTCTGGCATCCTGTTCCCGCTTGATTCAATCAGGGGATAGAACTCCACAAATGTATCTTCTGTTTGAGTGGTGACACTGTGACACTCATGTTACTGACCGAACACTGAGCTATCAGTGACGGCTGTCAGAATGTACAGCATTTAACATTTATTATAGCGCGTATATCACTGTACCTTCTGAGTTTGCTGTTGGCTGCTACAGTGAAGGCATGTCGCTGTCTCCCCTGAAAGAGAAGTCTCTCCGATGATACAAGCAATGTGCTCGTGCGCAGCTGTGACTGGGCGGAGCCTCCTCCTGTAGCTGTTGTGGGGTTTTTTGTGTATGTGTGTGTTTTTTTCATCACGTTTCATATCTAACCATTTTTGTTTAACTTCTTGAATGGTTCTTACAACAGAGGACACAGAGTTAACGGCACCTGTTGCCTCCTTCCAGGCCTTTGATTTACCTGTCCCTGTCACACCACTACTAACAGAAGAAAATCAGATGTTTTTCTCAACCGCACTTCACCGTAAATAACTTCAGTCTCAGTGCTGGAAAAGTTTTTGTTTCTCTTTCTGTCTTTGTTTGCTGCATGTTCACAGGTTGACAGGATGCACCTATCCATAGTAGTTATCACCTCCTTGTATGGTGGTCACTGGCTATTCATAAGCAGGGATGTATGCTAACTGCTGACTAGCTGGAGCACACTAAATAATCTACTCACAGATTTATTAACATTATATAAATGAGACCCACTGAATTCACAATGATGCCAGGAAACGGTAATTGTTAGACACATTTGTGCTTAATGCATTATTTACTGCTTAATCAATTATCGAAGTAGTTGGCAATTTAATTTCCGTCAGTGGACTAATTGTTTCAGCACAACATGTTTAATCAAAATCATTATGTGGAATAAGTTGTGTCTTCAACAATTTGGCAACCAGTTATTAGAAAAGATTGTAAAAAATCAAACCAAAGTGAAATAAGCATCATTAGCCTTTTTTCCATTTCTGTTTTGTTTTTTTTTGCCAGTAACTTGCAACTTTTAGATATTTTGTTAATATATTGCTGAGATTAAACTAATTTTGAGCCTCAGTGAAATCAAAACATGCTCATGATTCAGGTAGAACAGCATAATGCACAGCAAGGTGTGAAGACAGTGAGGGAAAAGGTGGAGGCGAGGAGATAAAGCATGGTGGCTTTTTATGTTGGAACTCTAAACACTGAAAGTCAATGGGCCCTATTTAAACGATCTATAGCTCCTGGTCTAAAGGGCATTTAAGATGTGTTAGATGTGTGTGTCTCTACTTAACTAGTTAAACAGCACACATAATCCAGGTGCAAAATAGGGTGCAAGGGGCCATTCACACACACTCACACACCGATGGAAAAGCCACCAGGAACAATTTGGGGATCAGTATCTTGCCCAAAGATACTCTGACATGTGGGATGAAGGAGCTGGGGACTGAACCACCAATCTTCTGATTAGAGGATGACCTGCTTTACCTTCTGAGCCACAGCTGCCCCCCTATTTATACCCATAGTTATTCATAGTGTTTTTGCATAGTATTACTCAACCAATCAGAGTGTCATCTCCCATTCCCTTTATATGGCAGGTGTGCCTGCAGGGGCGCTGATATTTACATGGCGGATTTGGAAAAGTGGAGCAGCGAGCGTTTTTCTGCTGAGAGTAATGCAGTAAGAGGGGTGATGATAAAACTAAAAACAATAGTTATAAACTCGACAGAGGAAACAGAGCTAAACCTTTAACCTCTGAAATAATGAAGATACGGTGCTTCTTGTGTGTAAGTGTGCACAACGTCTCTTAATGTGGAGTCGGACAGCCGATCTGCGCTCTGCTCTGCTCTCTGCTACATTAACATTTTAGAGAACATAATTCATAGCTTCCTTATTAATCCATCCGTGTGTCCCTGTGTGCACAACAGGCAGAGTGCGTGCACGTTGTGAGCCTGTCTGTGTTGGCGCATCTTTCTGTATATGTAATGTGCCCTTTAAAGGCACGCTACGCAGGATGTGTTGATTACTGTTCGTAAACACAACATTCACAGCACTTCACAGAAACTCCTCCAGCAACTAGTGTTTTGGAGGTGTAACATCAGAGTGACACAGACACACCACTGCACAAGTATAAATGCTCATAATGGTGTAAGCAATGTATGTAGGCACTTGTTTTCTGCTGCCTCAAAATAGCAATAGACCTGACCACGCCTTATTTTAAGACCTGCATGCCCATGGGCACACAGATGGGTGCTGGCTGTAGAGATGACACCTGTGTCAGTCTGAAACTAGCAGTGTCAGTTGTGCTACACTGTGCACAGGGTTTAAGATAGGGCCCAATGTCTCCTTTGTCTTCTGTCATGTCCACTGACCAAGGGAACAATGGCTGGGTGTGTTTAAATGCTCCATGTTTGTAGTCAGTTCATGGTTAGGTTGGTTTCATTAGAAGCATCAGAAATGTTACCATGGTTACCTGAAGTTTAATATACCTTGAACACTTTGAGCATTCAAGTGATTCTGCAGGTGCTTATTTCTGCAGCAGGTGGTTATTAAAAGTTTAACCTGAATAATTCATGTTTTAATGGAATTCAAAGTATCAAAAGGCGATAATATAACTTGAAATCTTGGATCACAGCTCATCTCTACAGTTACTATAAAAGCTGTCTTTTGTTTCAGAGATGACCTCATTAAAGCCACAGCTGACAGAAGAGTCTGTCTGCAGTGTCACTTACCCTTGTCTCCACCCTCCTCCCTCCACAGATCTGAAACAGAGATGCCTGACAAAGATGTGCAATAAACTGTGACCAGAGTGAAACAAAGAGCTGTTCATCATCACAGGAAGTGACTGAAACTACAAACTACAGCTGAGTACACTCCTGGAACATCTGAAGAATGTGTGGAAACAGATTTCTATATCTGGACAGAATCTGGAAATTGTTTACGCTTAAAGTTTTTGTACAAAAGTGCAACTTTTACACATCTGTCATATGTTGACATTTATCACTAGAATTTACAAAGTGATTTAGTTTTTAGGGCTAAAAAGGACTAAATGTATGACCTAACTGTACCAAACCAAGCACCAAAATCTGGAATACCGAAACTGAAACTTTGCAAAAACTCTGTTGTCCTGGACTATTCATAAAAATTTAAAACAAACCTTTTCAAATCAGCTGATGATTTACGGGTTTGGAATACAGTCAGGAATTTGGGAAAATACGTACAAACTGTGTCTTTTTCTACAGGAAGTGATTTAGATTTTTCTTGTGTCCGTTTAATAAAAATTTGGCTAATTTTCCCAGCTGCCCCTGCTCCATCTGTCTGATGCTCCTTTTCAGTCAGATCTAAATCAAAGACTAATGAGGTTGGAGATATAGATTACCACCACTGTCTGTTGGTGTCTGAATATTATCACAACTTTCGTTTTGATTTCACCTCCAACCTCTAAAACAGCTGTATAGGACGTCTGCACAAGCTCTTCATTACGACCCATATTGATGTTTTATTGTTATGCATATTGTGGCAACCTCTAGTGGTCATAGTAATTGTGCCGGGAGCAAAGGAGGAAGTCAGATGATGCAATATAAAGCTTTTTTTAAATTTTTTTTATTTCATAAAGGCTGTCAGGTTTTGATTCCAGGCTGTGCTCCCCAAATAAAACAGCCAGACAGGTTGTCTGTGCCAGCAGCTTACTATGGCCCATAATTGTATTTATTGTTAGGCAGCGACTTCTAGGCATGGTGATTATGTTGGGAGCAAAGGAGGATGTCAGGTGACATAGTATAAAGAGCAAAAAAAGTAGGTAGGTAGGTGAGGGTGGAACGAGAGGTCAAACAAACACAGGACTTTGATCCAGGAGACCGCTGTTTGAGTCCCATGTGAAACCAAAAGTCAGTGTTTACTTACGTATGTAACGTACTTAACTTACGTCGCCTATGTTACAAGAGTTAAAGGTCCATTGTGTAGGTTTAGGGGCATATTTTGGCAGACAAGGAATATAATAAAATATGTATGTTCTTCAGCGTATAATCACCTGAAAATAAGAATCTTTGTGTTTTCTTTACCTTTTTGTGTGCTTCTCTGTAATAATCATCTGGTCCGTTTGTTTTGGAGCGGAAAAGACCTCTGCAGATAATTTGGCTGTCAGTAAAAGCTCCCTGAACATCTGGATCTAAAGTTATCAGAGCAAAAGAAGAGCACACATTAGCAGGTGCTAAGCTAGCGGCCCGTCTCTGACATTTCAAACAGCATTGGAGAACAGTGATTTGTAACGTGAAACTGCTTTATTCAGTGTTTCTACCAGTTTAAATCACTGGATCCTTTTGTTAGAGGAGGTGACCTCTACTGATAATTTCACTCCCGGTAAAAACCTCCTAAATGTCTGGATCAGATATAAGGTGAGCACACTTTTTCAGGTGCTGGGTAAGTGGACCCTTTGCGATGCCAAAGTAGGGTAGTAGAGACACTGATTTGTAATGTGAAACTGCTTTATTCAGGATTACCTCACCTGGTTAATTTGTTCTGGAGAGGAAGAGACCTCTGTGGATAATTTGGCTCCTAGTAAAAACTTCCTGAATGATGAACACTGAAGGAATTCTAACCATGAGAAGTTTTATCTGGTTGCAATCTGCACTTCTCCCTGCTAGATGCCATTAAATCCCCCTGAATCTTACTCACTGAACCTTCATCTTACACATGTAACTTATCTAACAAGCATACTTATTTTAACCAAAACCATAGTCTTTTCCTGAACCTAACTAATCTGTGACTGTTTTACAGCGTTAATCAGTAGTTACTGGATGTAACTCAAGTTCTATGAGTATGCGCACCTGCCACTGGTACTCTCCAACAGTCATATTTGTCGTTTTTCAGAGTCATTGGCAAGTGACGATGAAATGCAGCTGGAAGAACATGTATAGATAATTTATATTTATCTTTAAGGACCCCTTACACTGTATGAACTGAATTGCATGTCCTCACTCTAAGAGGTTTTGTGTTACCCCTTTGCAGCATACATGTGCATCCTTGTGTGCATGCTTATTCTGTGGGGCGCCTTTACGAGTGAAACTAAATCATTTAAATCAAATCAACACCAGCGTCAGCTCTGAAATTATGTCTGATACCAAACTGGACATCACTGCAGAACTTCTGCTCTGTAGGTGTTTCTGTAATTTTATCCACTTCCTGTATGTAGGAAGACATCTGACATAAACATCTGTACCATCCTCCCTCATAGATGCACCTGTCCCATACAATGCCCCACTATCAGCCCACCCTCCCCCTGTTATTATACCCACAGCTCCTCTGCTTCACTGACCCCTCCTCCCCTGCAGGTGATCATTGATCTGAACTCCCAAGAGGATCAGATAAGACCAGGTCGACCCGTGGGTCACAGATCCAGCCCCCCGTGGCACAAAGACCACTCTGTGGGTCCCTCTGTCAGGACCCCACCTCCGTTAAAGCCTCAAATACCTGCACAGGAACCAAACTATGATAAGCTCCTGCTCAGGTGTCACCTGATAGCCAATAAGACCTGAACTGAAGGGGCTAAAGGTGCCCCACCTCCTCAGTCGGACTGATAAACGCCGTTAGTGGAGCTGAGAGTTTATTCAAGGCTACAAAGGCACTAAAAAGGCTTCTACCCTCTCTATTGACTGCTGATGTCCATCAGAGCTGTGTGTGATTCCTTACAATGACTCAGGGTTTAGTGCTCATCTTTATTCAATGAAGAGACTCCAACTTCTGCAGCCACCGCCCCACAAATAAGGTAAGATTATATTTACTGCCTCTCAGTTTGTTTGACATTTGAAAGTGTTGTTTGGTTAACGGTTGCGCTTGATGTTTGGAGGCTTTTAATTCATAATTACAGGTTTTAGTTTGTGGTGTAGTTCTTCTGTAATTTTGTATTGTACAGTGTTTGATTTAAGTTAAAATGGACAGAGTGTTTCAGCCCCTTTTAGCTCCTAGTTTTGTGGCACATTTCCTGTATGGTTCAGTCTCAGTGTTTCCAGCAGCAGCAGGCAGCTGTTTTCATCGCTGCTCACTGCCTGACAGACAGTACGAGACAAGCTGGTGGAGCAGCTAATGAGACAGATATTTCCCTGAGGAGTTGGTGGAGACCAAAAACAAAGCTAAAAGAGAGTAAATATTAGACTTGGGATGGGTAGATTATGTTCTGTGTTTGCAGGATGTAATTGGGCAGCTAATTTTTAACTCACAAACAACTATAAGGTGGTTATAGCACACACTGTGTGTCTGTCTGCCACAGTATCTTGTTGTCGACTCTAAAAAATTAATTAATGCAATAACAATAACAGTAACAATAACAATAACTTTACACTAATAAATTATGTAGCTAGAAATGCTAATATGCATTAAAGGTCCAGTGTGTTGGATTTAAGGGGATATATTGGCAGAAATGGAATATAATGTACAGTAGTGTTTTCATTAGGGTAAATTTACCTAAAAATTTGAATCTTTGTGTTTTTGTTATCTTAGAAGGAGCAGTTTTAATCTGCAAATTAATGTTGTATCTACAGTAGCCCAGAATAGACAAACAAACATTTGGCATTTTTGCATGGGACACCATAGCTCTCCTACACTAGAAAATGTCAGAATGTTAAATGTCAAAAAGTGACAAATCAGCATCCTGAGTGAGTTATAAATAACTTCTGGATATCCATAAGTCCAGCCCTTGTACAAATGTAGTTGATGACCCCTGTCCTACATGGTTGGCGTTCATATAGTTGTAATCTGCAACCTCAACACTAGATGCCACTAAATCCTTCACGGTGGACCTTTAAGGCCCACAGAGCTATTTTGATTGACAGCTGCTAGCATTTTTCCAGCTGCTTCGCAGGAAGAAGAAGTTTCTGTTGTAGCTCTTGCTCCTATCTGTAGGTTTAAGATCAGCTGATGACAGGGTGAAGTGACAATTGCAGTATTGTAGATCTTTGACAAATTCAGAGATTTGGATAAATTTACTTCTGGTTTGAGTCAGTAGCTGTGGTTCAGTGTATTTCTGTATATAGCACTCCAGTCTTCTTTACAGCAATTGATGCTGAGGCTTATGGGTACTGTGCCATTCAGCCAACCCGTTCTCACTCCCAGGTCGTTAAATACCACCTCTTTGTCACATCCCTCTGCGACACACAAGGCACCCTTTAGTGTCTGTATGAGCTGCAGGGGTACCAGGAGGTGGGGATGGATAAATGTGTCAAACACAGGACTTTCACCAAAGAGACCGCTATTTGTGTCTCATGTGAAACCAAAAATCTTAATTTTAACCCAAACATGATCTTTCCCTAACATAACCACGCAATTTTAGATCCTAAACCTATCCAAAAGTTTATTTTGAAAAGACATTGAAAGCATATAACAGGCAGAAATTCACACATCCAAAACTGACACTAGTGGGGTACCTGCAGCGTCATAATCTGAAGCTTAGTGCCACAGACCAAGCTGCAGTATTTGATGTGTTGGGCACGAGCAATTCTTGTGTTCAACATACCAATCTGGAGGGTGAAAAAATGATTTAACAGGAGGAAAGAAGCTAGTTTTAAAACTGCTACCTCTGACTTTGACATGAACCTACATGATATAGTTCAGTCCTTAGAGATCGATGATCCTTTTCTCGTGAACACTTTTTAAAAATTTGAAACACAGTTTTTAAGAAATGTGGGTATGAGATTACTAAAGTACACAGAAAGCATTTATCTTAAACTCCCATGCATTAAGGAAAATATAAAACACAAGCAGATAGAAAACAAGAAATAAGAGCTTCTGTTTTGTACATGCTGTACCTCTGCTAGTGTCCCCACCTCCTCAGGTCATTTATCCCACCACACAAGAACTAATGGTGTCTCTTCCATTCCTCTCCCCCACTGTGAGCCAGACAGTGATGTACACAATATTGTAGACATATTTTTAGTATAATAAGATGTGGAAGTCATTAAAAATACCTCAAAGGTTCCCTCGGTGCGGGCTCCTTTGATATAAACCTCCAGAGATCGTGTAAACAACTCTTTGTTGTCATTGTGTTGCATTAAAGAGCAGCATTGACCACTTCAGCTTTAAGATGACATTAAAGATGAAATAAAGCCCGTATATATAACTGCATTAACGAGACAGCTGACCTCCTGCGCTGCATTGACGCCTTAAGTACCGATAACTCCGCTGCTCTTAGTGAAATGTGCCAGGGGCCTGAATAACAGTAATGATACACTCTGTCACCTCGCCGAGCAGAGGGAGCCACAGGTGGGCCGAGCTGTTTGAAGCCATTAAAGACACCGAACCAGCGAGCAGAGAAGGTCGTCCGTCTCGTCTGGCGCGGCAGTAATCAGCGCTGTAATGATTGGGGTAATTTATGGAGCTGGGTGGGAGATGTCGGGGTAAATTCAGGTCTCTGTTACATGAAAAAAGAAAATAAATGGTGATATTTCTGGCCCCCTGTGATGAGCATGTTCATTTCTTTGATTGGGTATAAGGTCTCCACATCACCTGGGTGGGTGTCGAGGTACGTGACCAAATTTGAGCCAGGCTTTTGAATTAATAATAATAATAATAATAATGATAACAATGTGGAGCCTTTTGTGCTGTTATCATACTTCACACCTGCCTACAACTGCAAAGTTGTTTCATTATTAAATGTTTGTGTCTTTCGCCTGAATTCTGAGACTTTCACCTAATTAATAGTTCATCATGAAACAAAGTCTTCTCCCTCTGCATGCAGGTACAAGTCATGTTTCTGATATGGATTTTCATGCTATCTGCTGTTCCAAATGGTGAGTTCCCATAAACACACTCCTGGTTTAAAGCTACAGATGCTAACGTTCCTAAAACTAACTTTTTGTCATGAAACTGACATTATATCCTGATAGTAGCACATGGGGCAGATAATCTATAATATCATCTTCCTCCTCCTCCTCCTCCTCCTCCTCCTCCTCATAGTTCTTCTAATGGAGGAACACTTCAACACAGCTGAAGGAAAACAACCAATCAGAGCCGTTGAATCTCTAAGGCAGCTGTCAATCACTGCTCGTGAGCAAACAAAATATCAAACAAGGCAGCGCTGATAGAATATGAATGTCACTGTATTGCCTATTCGTCACTTCAGAAACATATATTAGTGTACTTAGTTGGCCCCATCTCACACTGTACGTTGATATGACTCAGAGAGATGTTATACTCTTATGTTAGACATTGGGTTTTGTTTTCCATCCCTTCTGTTTCAAGATGACGTTGTCATGAGACGTCTGGAAGACATCAAATTTTGGTAACTGAAAACTTAAAACTTTACATTTAAATGTCATATGACCTCAGTATTTTATGTCAAATTGACGCTGGCATCAGACGTTGGCCCAACATTGAATTTTGGTCACCAGATGTCACAGTCTAAATAAACCAAATATCAATCAAAGATGTCAGTAGCCAGCTGGGTAGTTTTGGTTTGACTGTTTTCAACATGGCTGCCGAGTTACAAACATTCTCATTTTACGGCTAACTTAGAGTAATCTTTGAAAACCTGCACCCACCCATATGTGTACAGCTCATTACTAGACGTGAAGCGTTACCTTATTCATTATGTTCAAGTCAAAGTTGCACCTCCCCACACTTAATAAAAGTCCTGTGACTCGACCTGCATCCGTGATTAAACACACACAGGCTACAGTCACTCACACTGAGCTGGGTTTTTCATTCTCCAAGACGTCTCTTTCACTTGCTGCTCGAGATAGTGGGATGGTGAGAGCATTTTAACACTGCCAGGTTAGGAAACATTTTAGCATGCTTCTCTTACTCTTACCACCTTAAAACCTCAAAAGGATCCTCCCTGGGTGTCTCGAACTCGATGTAGGCTGCCACCTCGGCACCTCGGGCTGCAAAGTTTCATGGCTGGAGTCCTCCACCACTTCTGTCACTGGCTTTCAAAATAAAAGGAACTGTGGGTTGATAATAGTGATTTAGATGTCTAAATATTACACATATACTGCACATCTGTCATCTTCTATCGGTTTGTTTTTTTCTGAAAAATACAAAAACTACTAGTCTTACTAGTCCTTTTTTCAGAATCTGGACAGAAAACCTCACTAACATTGTTTTGCTTTTTGATAAAAACCTGATGAAAGAAATATGTTTTAACACAGAAAAGTGGAACAGGCCATCTTAAACAGTGGGCCGAACTTCAGCCTCCTGTATATAAAGCTATATAAAGATGTAATCTGATGGTTTACTGATGTGTTAAATGTATAATAACCATTATAAATATGACTCATTCTTGTCTTCAGCGCTCTCTGCCAGCTCCATCTTCTGCCCAGACCCAGCAACCAGTGACCAGAACGGAGATAATGTGACTGGTGAGGATGAAACATGATGTAGTGATTAATATGACTGTCACATGAGACACATAGCTTTTCTTAATATTAATGAATGAATCAGCTAATCAAGGTCTGTGATTCATTGGTTGACTCAGTTCAAACAATCAGTCATGCAATTCATATGAGACAAAAGGTCAGAGTGCTGCTGGGGCTTCACTGTGTTCACTGTCATGTACAGATAAATATCCAGGCTAACCATCAGTTAATGTTTCAAACAAAATCTGCCAGTCTGAAGGATCTTTGTTAACAAAAATGCAATTTTAATATATGTGGGTAACAGAGAACAGGCCATTTTTCAATGAACAGATCTTCTTAATCATTTAAAATTACATATAGAAAAATGTGTTAATGTCTTCAAAAACATGCATGAGACAGCTGTCCTGTAAAACGGTCCAGTTTTCCCTCAAATTTCAAACTCAACACAATGATTGGCGCCACGTGAGGTAATTATAATATTTGAAGTTATTTGAGTCGAAATTAAAGATTTTAACAACTGCTCAGACAAACTAAATAAAAGTAAGGCTCTATATGTCCACATGCATTAACATGATGTGAAAATCAAGGGCGTAGGTCTCCATATGGACAGCAGGGACATGTCCCCACTAATATTTTGGGAGGACAGAATTGTCCCTACCAATATTTGAGCAAACTTGTTCGCAAAATCCTCATTCTAGCAGTTCTCTTGTTCTGGCGGTTCTTGAGTTATGACAGGAAACATGATATGATACTGACCTTGACTTTTGACCACAAATTTCTAATCAGTTTATTCTTTAGTCCAAGTGGACGTCTGTGTCAAGTTTGAAGAAATTCCACTAACGCATTTTTGAGATATCACATCACAAGTATAAGACATGCAAGGTCAAAGCAACCTTGACTTTTGACCACCAAAAAATGTATCAGTTCATTGCTAAGTCCAGATGGACATTTGTGCCAAATTTGAGGAGATTCCCTCGAGGCGCTCTTGATATATCACGTTGATGAGTTCATATGAGTAGAGGAAAAGCCTGCTAACTGCTAGGCTAATTTATACAATGTAAAATGCCATAGGCTTGTGCTAATAATGTTAGCATGTTGTATTTGTGGGGAAAATGTGTCCAGATAAAGACAAGTGTTTGTCTGTGAATGCTGCGAGGTATAGTGAAGCTGATTTGTGGACTTGTGTTTGAAAAAGTCTCTATTAAGCCATGTTTAATATGTGTTTAATGTGTGTTTAATGTGTGTCTTGGGTGTGTTTTGAATCATCTAAACTTTACAGCACTTCACAGAAACCTCCACTGCTGACTAATGGTTTGGAGGTGTAACTGCACAGTGGCACAGACACACCACAGTGGTGTAGGCCATGTGCGTAGGGTCTGCTGCACAAGTATAAATCCTCCTTGAAACTCAAAACCAGGACACTTGTATCATGTAAACTTACTCCATGACGCAGCCAGTGTGTGCTGGGCATTAGGCTTTTCCCTATTTTGACAACTTGTCTTTACTGCAGTTGTTCCAGCAAATCCCAAGACAATTCAGATCATTTGAAACATAATAACTTTGTGTTCAATAAATGGAGTTTGGTTTTTGGTTTGGTCAGAGTGTCGGCGGGCTGTACAATGGCCGCAGTGTCTCGATCAGGTCAGAAGGTAGTTGTTCAGACTGACACTTTGTTTTCCCCCCACAATGATCCACCTGCTTTAACACCACCTGACTATTTGTGATATTTTCTGATGTTGTTGACATCGAGGTTGACTGCACACGCTGTGATGTTCTGGGACACCTATAGTCCTAATCAGCAGCGTGGGCTCACCTGGCATGTGGAGAGCTGTAGCCTAAATAATTTTCTGCCCTGCATGCTTCTCTGGACTCGTGTTATTGGAACCTGCCAACAGGATTATCTGTGATTAAATCACTCTGCTCTCCACCTGCAAGGTGGAGGAAATGGAGTTTTTCTTACCGCCTCTGTGTGTTTGTCTCTTCTTGTTTTCCTTCTCTCGGTGTAGATTGTCTCGGCCCGCGCTTCACCTGGCTCCACTCGGTCTTTGACAATTTCCCCTCGCTGCTGAGTTTTGCTCTGAAGCTCCACTGTGCGACGGGGCTTTGTCCACGCGACCTCGAAGATTACGGCTGCTCCTGCAGATATGTGGCGGTCGGAAACCCCGTGGATCCTCTGGACATGTGAGTAAGACTCTGATCGCAGCAGGATGCCGCTGCAGCAGCTGCTGAATTTAAGATTCAGCATGGTGGCTTTCTTGGAGGCTGGAGGCGGGCGTGTGCAGAGTGGACTGGGAGAGTTTTAAAACACAAATGGGCAGAAAGATTTTTGAAAACTGGCTGGAGAGAGAGGTTTCAAAAGATGCCAGAGACATCAGTCAGGTTCAGGTTACTTTATTTGGACCCGTAAGTAGATTTCGTTTGCAGATAAAAGTAGAAGGCATCCACTGACACAGTTTCAGACACCGCAGACAACACACCAGATAAAACATGATGAGAGGATAAAAGATCAAATGATTAAGGATCCTCAGTGCTAATCAAAATGTTAAATATGTAATAAATACCAATAAAAACACAACACAACATAACCAAACCCTAAAAAATAATACATCAGACACTGATAAACAAACCCTCCTATCCCCTGTGATGTATCTTATTTATTCAGTAAGGTGCTGGTGAATCTTGATCTTCACCATCTTCCACAAATGTTCTATCAGGCTTAAGTCTGGTGATTGACTCGGCTATTCAAACATCTTTATTTTCCTCCTCTTCCTGCAGTTCTCCTAATGGCCACTTGAAGCTGGCTCCAAAAATGAGTCAATCCCCATATGTTAAAGAGCCCATCTTTACAGCAGAAATTAATGTTTACAGTCTGGTACTAACATGTTTGGTCTTTGTTGTTAATTGCAACATTCATGACAACTGTACAGGGGCTGTATTTTTATATAACTCATCTGTTTACACTTTGTTAAGGCCCAAAATTACACAATTTTGAGGGCAGAGCCGCTTGAGTGACAGGCTTTTTGCGAGGAGTTGCTACATTCCCAATATCCCTCCTCATCTTCTCTATCCTCGATCTCTTGACCCAGAAATGGATCGAGACCCGCCATTTTGTAGGACGTCCCAATTCCTTAAATGTGCTCTGTGAAGTCGAGGTGAGAGGAGGCTTTCAGAGGAGTAGAAAGTGAGGATATACCGCCTACTAACAACTCACACACCCCAACTGGATATCAGTTATTGATCAGACAGTGCACTGCTGCAGCTGATCAGACTGATCTGATACATCCCAACATCACTGAAGTTTCATACAGAGTGAAGACAGATAAGAGTTTAAACTCAAGTTCATTTGTTTTCTGATACAACATCAAGTTAAAAATCTGAACAAGAAAAGGACCAAAAAACGACTTTCTGCATTTACGAGAAATATTTTCCTCTGTTTTTTCCCTCATCAGCTTTTGTTATGGAGACAGTTAAAGTCACACAGAGTCTGTCCGTCAGTAAGAAACACTTTTACATCACTGTTCATTTCTATTCAGTCACACTGAGGCTGATCATTCCTGAACATCGGGTTGATGAGTTACAGAATTTTAATTTTTCCTGAAACATTTGGCCTAATAAATCATTTATGTGTTCAAAAGACATAATAATCATATTCTGGGTTATTAAATAATGAATTCACAATCAGAATATCAGTAAATAGAGATGCAAATAATGAATAATGTCATAAAGGCATTCTGTGACTCTGAACAGGACACAGTGAAATATAGAACGAAGGTTGTTATTCATGTGCAGGTGCTTGAAAAACACTCGATAACTGGAACATTGTACATGGACAGACACTAACTCCATCAAAAGTCTCTACAGCTGTTAATAAAGCTGACTGACAGTTGATCCAGCTGTGATCAGCCGCCACTGTCTGATGCTTCAGAGAAACACATCTTAATTTTCTTAAGATACATTTCCCCTCCTCGCATCTCATCTTTGCATCTCTCTCCTGCATCTTACAAGGGTGGAGCTAAGACACAAGGAAGAGACACAAGTATGGGAAACACGGATGTGAGATAAGATAATTGGATGAACTCTATGAGTCAGATCCACCCCTCGCTCCTCCTCAGCTCCACCCTCTTGTCCAAACATGGTCACTTCTGGCATCAAAAAACCAAGATAGCGACGGCTGAAACACCAAACTCAAGGCTTCAAAACTGGAATCCACAAACCAGTGGGTGACATCATGGTAGCTCCTCCTTCCTTCATCAGACCCCTAAGTTCTCTCTCCTCTCTTCTCTGCTGCAGCTGCTGTGAGACTCACAGGCTGTGTTACCAGAACGCTGCCCCCTGCAGGCAGGAGCTGCCTCTCCTCCCCAACAACTTCACCTGCTCAGCAGTAAACAGCACCTGTGGTAAGACTGGAAATAGACACGCCTGCAGTCTTGCTGAGAGTGAGATAAAAAAACCTCTTGTAAATGTAAAGCTGCAAACTAAAGAAGTCTGTGCGTGGTGTCTGCCAACCTCACCACCCAAAATTGTAGTTTTGACATCTTGTTTTTTGTACAGGTTAAACATATGAGATATCATAAATATTCATCAGTGAGCTTTAGAGGTGCTGGTTGGTAGGTTTTGGTTCATACAGACAGAGCCAGGCTTGCTGTTTCCCCCCGCTTCCTGTCTTTGTGCTAAGCTAATCAGCTGCAGGCTGTACTTAGCTTCATAGTTAATTTTAATTTAATAGATTTTATTAAACTAAATCTTACATCAAAATAGTTATTTTATCTGAACTGTGTCCACTATTATCCAAGAGGACATAAAAATGGTGACACAGGCGTCATTACACCTCTTAATGTTTATTAGATTATAGTACTGTCTATGGACATTAATTGATGGTCTTTTTCCTGTTGATCCCGGAGATGCTGATGATTGGTGTCAGCAGAAGTTTTGTGAATGTGACCAGGCCGCCATTGACTGTATGACTCAGAGCTCGTACAACTCAACACTGAGAGGCCTCGCTGAGTCGTCCTGCTCTGCTACAAATCACACAGGTAACAAAAACAGCAGCCTGATAAACCTGCAGAGTGCAGGGCTACACACACACACGCACACACACACACACACACACACACACACACACACACACACACACACACACACACACACACACACAAAAATTGTTTTGTTTATATAAAAACTAATATATTCCTTCTTTTTGCTCTGAGAAAATATGTGTCTGAGAAGAACTTTATTTTAATTTAATTGAATCTTCTGGATTACACCTTGATAGTGTAAGGAGTCATTTTGGGGGGGAGGGGGGGTCAGTCAAAAAAATGTATCTATTGATTTACAGACGTCTCTTACCCAATTTAAGTCAATGGTAGAAAGTCTTCCTGGGCTGCAGGGTATCTATCACTTGATGGACCCCAAAAATTGCTGTTCCACTTTTTGGCCACTATGAACGTTGGCTTTAAGGCTCATCGCACTTCCTGGGGGCCTGAGAGACGACAATCTATGAAAGACCCAGAAACACTGACCAATCAGAGCAGACTGGGCTTTTTTGGGAGAGGCAGCTTAAAGAGACAGGCGTGTTTCAGACAGAGGGTGAATACAGGTGTTCCAGCCGAGACAGTATGAGGAAAATAAATTGTTTTTTGACCATTAAAGCATGTTAGCATGTTCCAGTAGAAACCAAAACACAAGAATGAACGTAAAAATGAAAAGAATAGGTCCCCTTTAATATCTGTTTTAGATCATTTGAGAGGAGAATATGATCATTAAACATGTAGACTATTTAATAGTTACATACATTGGAAGACAGGACGTATGCTGCTTTTATAACAAAATTTTACAAATCACTCGGATGTAAATGCACATTATTTCTGGATATTTTAAAAGCATAATAAAATCTAAAATGTTCTGAAGCTGAGCCCTGTGTTTGACGTCCTCACAGAGGGATTAAATGAATCCACGCTGCCTGACAGAGCAGAGACACACCAACAGCATGGATCTCTCATTAGTTTAATTCTGTGTTTCAGATGAGCTCAGCAGCACCGTGCAGACCGGCGAGGCCTTCACAGCAGCAGGTGAGTCTGAGTGACGTCAGCTGAAACTCTGATCGAATGACGCCGACTCAGGGAGCTCAGAGGACACCGGCACCAAAAATGTCCTGTCAGCTTTCTGCAGACAGTGCGTCAGTCGGAGTGCGTCAGTTTTTGAGCGGGTCAGCGATGTCACATCAGAGGGAGCAATTGATTGGGTGGGAACGCAGATGGCTGAGTCACACCTCTGTGGCTCTCAGCCAATTAAAACAATGACCCCTTGACGTTTAATCCTGCAGCTTCCTGCCCACGCGCAGCTGGAGGCAAAAAATCAGGGATTGAACAGAGTTCCTTTGATGTGACGCCGAGTCTGAGAGGAAGAGGAGGAGCTGAGGTAGAGGAGTTTATTATTAGAGTGGAGAACTTCAGAGGAAAGTTGTGCAAAGCCTGTCGGAAGGCCGTCAGACAGTTGGGTCGAGTTTTTCTGTTTGAATAAATATTTTACTATGTGAACTTGAGATCAACTGTAATTATGCTTTTGTCAATCTGAGCCCTTTGGCTACGGTTTAGACTCTGAGGGCAACAGTCAATATTTCAGGAGTTCTGGTGTAGCCCGTGGATATCCAGGCTCAGACTTCCTCCTCCATGAGGTCATTGTTTACAGTCTGAGTAGAAATCTAATACGTGAGAATGGAATTTCTGCATTCGAATGCAGAAACATTTTGTAAAAGCTAAATCATGTCAGATGATAGCTGATGGCTTCAGAGATGCATTTCGTCCAATGTGTCCGCCTCTTTTTCTGTCCACATGAGCTGTTGACCTGCATGCAAACAAAGCCTGCTTAAATATGATTAGTTGACATGACTCAGACTACAAATGGAAACTAGGTGGAAGCTCAGCCCCGACAAAATGCAGCTATTTAAACGGAAATGTTGTGTTGTGTTACACAAGCACGCCGCCTTTTAATAATGTGAAATAAAAACAAAAAGGAAGAATTTTCCTAGTGGACCAATAGTCATCATTTAGGGCCATTAGTCGACTAGTCGCCCGCAGGTTTGTGATATGACTGTAATGATGAAATGATATATTTTGGTGGTTTGAGTTGAAGGTGTGAGAAAGAATAGTCTCAGTAACATTGTTAACACTGTGCTACATTACAGAGAAATACAAACCGTACTAATGAACCTTCATTAATATAGGCCTATATTTTATCTCCAAGTGCACGTCACACACTGAGCGAGCCGCCTGTTAATGACGCTGTGGGCTAATGGGCATGTAGCTACTTCCATGTTTCACATGATACGTCATGTTTGTAGTGGACCAATGAAGATGAGTTTACATATCACCTTGGGTTGGTCCTTCACCTTCTCAAAATGATCCCACACTTTGGATTTCCTGCCCCACATGTTATTAACTAGCCTGTGGAATAACCGCAGGTACCAGCCCTGGAGATTAACCTGACTCCTGTCTGACTGCTGAGCATGGACACTTCCTGTGTCTGTCCTTTCAGATTAAATTCCCACATGGTCCAGTCATATAGGTTTGGATTTATTTTGTCAAGGTGCAGCTCCTCATAGAGTCTCACATTTGTTTTTGTTTTATTTTTTTAATACAGTTGACTAATGATCTTTCTGGTCTGCTAGCATTTGGTTGACTATTAGGGGGCAGCCCTAGGAACATGTCGTTAAACCTCGAAACCGTAGCACAATGGTGTCCAATGCTTTTAGACTGAACGTGCCCTAGAATCCTTCCGATATCAAATCCTGTCTTGTCTACAGAGTCTGCATTCAGATGCAGATATCTGTTTACACAGGTTATGCTTCTGTTAATGATTTCATGTCAATTACTGATGAAAAGCAGGTGTGACAGGTCTTATCTACGTGTGTGTAAAGACCAAATGGCTGGCAAAGCAAGCGGGATTTTCAGACTAAATGTTGTTACTTCTTAAGAGCGTGCAATGAGACAACAACACACATTGTTTTTAATTTACTTATGCAGTATTCAGACTAAATATACCTATACAAACATTAAGAAACATCAAGGGGCTTTTTTGTGTCTGTGTTTGTCCAGTTTGAGTGACAGGTGCCTGAGTTTGATGGTTTTTGTCACACCAAATGAGATAAAGTGATTTGTAATACTATGAGACAGAGTCATCATGTTTGTGTGGCAGCATCCTGCAAACAGCTGTAATTAACGGACTGAATTCAAACAGCCACATTATGTTGGACTGACTCTTTGCAGTATATTTACATAGAGAGACTGAAGTCATCTTGTATCTGCTGGTCTCATCCTGTCCTCGTCCTTCTTCTCTCCAGATGTTCTCTCAGCAGTAAACGACTCTGTGAGCTTCCAGCTCTCCAACTCTTTGAATCTATCAGCAGGTAAAAACCCTGTTTGTGCTTGACTTTACTTTTAAGTTAAATAAGGTCGATCACTGTTAAACGTCAGTTAAATAGCCCGGGCTATTATTTGCTTAAATCACTGAACTCAGCAGGCCTATATTTGGGACAGATCTTTATTTCCTTTCACACAAAACTGTTGCTGAACAAAGATGGGACATACAATGACATTGTTTATTTTAACCAGTATGAATATCCCTTTTTTTATTTTAAATTAGGCTTCAGATAATATATCAGTTATGAATCATTCATTTGATCAACAATCCTCACAACTTGGATTAATTTTTAGGAAAAACCCTTTTGATTCTTTTGATCTGAGGACCCTTACGGACCAAAGGAATATAAAAAACTAAAAACTCACAGGGTAATCGAGGAATGGACACATAATATGAGGTAGCCAACAATGCAGTTTTATACATCCAATGAACTTCTATAAAAATGAACTGCTTGGCAACCACACCAGGATTCTAGTTGAGACAGGCCTTTATTTGGCAAAATGCGAAGCCACACAGGGCTGGTGAAAGGGACGGGGCTTTTAACTGAAGTTTTACAGTATCTGGTTCAGTGCCTAAAATCTAAATAAGCACTAATTCCTTTCTGACATTTTGTAACCTAAAAGGTTAATTTTTAAATCCAAAAAGTATTTTTCAGATTAACTGATAATAAAAATGATTAAAATGCAGCAGTGACTTGTGACCCTTTTATAATGTGCTCACAAAACTAACAGGTTTCACACTGTATTTTAATGAGTTAGAAGCAATTACACCAAAAAGTGAAGTTTCCCTCTCAGATTGTGACAATAATTATAGTATTAAGAAAGTTTTTTTTGTATTCCTCCACTTCCTCCTCCACCTGTCTGACTGCATTAACTCTACCAAATCCAAAACCTCCCCCTACTGGTGAGAGTGTGAAAAGCGTAATTAAAGGTACACAGTAACAATGATAATACTCTAAACGTCAAGGTTACAAATATAAATAATAATATACATGAGATTTTATGCATTTTAAATTGTCTTCATGTATTTTAGGTGCAATAAATGAGATAAATAAATTAGTACATTACAGTGAATATAAACTGCAACTACCCAGACCTGCAAATGCTGTAAATATCATTTTACATACCTTAAATTATTGCACATCAATTAGTAGCCACGTAGCCAAAACATCCATAAACTGTGTTTAGGCTTTTATACTTCCGATCACAAACTGTATCTGATAAACCAGCTCTCTGCGCCTCAGCTGTGACTCAGACGGTGACATGATCGGTGTGTGTTGGACTCGACTCGCTCTGAGCTGTTATTGTGTCTTGCCGGCAGAGATGGACCCACTAATGACCAGCAGGGTGGATAACCAGAGTGACACCGCGGGGATGGACAGCGACCTCACCACCCCACCGCCAGGCCTGCCCCCCCTGCTGACGCCTGCAGGTACGCCCCTTAATTGGCCCGAGCCAAGGAAGCAGGAACACTGAAAGTACACACACAACACACACAAGCCCTGGCAGAGGTCCTGATGTCACAGAGGTCACAGGTGTGGTACGGAGAGAGGAGGGCAAAAGATGGATGATTTAAAGATAGAAGGTCTCTACACACACACACACACACACACACACACACACTGTAGGTCACCTCTCAGATGTATGTGTGGTTAATGCTGTAAAGATGCAAGTGTCGTGTATCGTGATAGAAATTACACAACATTTTCAAAAGTGGGCCCCTTATCCTCACCAAATATAATCCAATTAATCATATTACCACATGGATTTTGTATCTACTCTGTGTTCAGACCCTGTTTTCTCACTTTGAAAAGCAGAGCTTGTCACATGTGTCCTGCCTGAAAATATGCCCTCCAATTATTATTAGAGAAAAGTAAACTCAAACTGATTGAAGACATTGCTTCAAGAGTGTACAAATAATTTATTTCTTAATTTATTGATTCAATCTTGAGGCTACTTTAATTAAATTTCGGTCAAACTGTGCAGAACTGACATAGTGTAGAGTATATGGCTGTTGGCTCTCAGTTTTCCAGTTATACGCAATTTATGACATTTAAAGACTGTTCAGGAGTCCCAGTATGCAGAAATATTTAAATACACCATTTAAAAAAATAAAATGGCAGTATTCTTTTTCTCCCTGGCTAAAATTTAGCCCAACTTTGGAGTGTTATTTGGATCCCTTCCTGACAAGATAGCATAACATGACTGGTACCAGTGGGTGCCTTAGGTTCTCTATAGGTTAAAACAATACCTGTGTCTTCACTGCAGCTTAAAAAGCCTGATACAAGAGGTTTTATGTTTGCACCAAACAACGTGCATTACTCTGCTGGAAACCCCACTTATCCGCATGTTCCCCACCTCTCTTCACACACTTCAGCCTGTAGGTGTCCCCCAATCCACCAGCTCATAATGCCCCGATCACATCTTTAATTAATTTTTAGTTTTTAATGTGACACATCATGATGGTTGGTCATGTTGATTTTTGGATACAGAATCAGACACTCTCGTTCCCCAGAGGATGAATTTGACTGACTTTCGGGATCCCATGACTTTTTTTCTACCACCACCATGAGGCTGACATGTTTGGCTTTTATTGAAATAACTGAATAACTAACAATGTTGAGGGTAACTTTTGCGGTAATATATTATGTTGTAGTAGTAACTAAGTAATATATCAACAGGATTAGGGTAATATTATTGCATTTTCAATGTGACATAAGGTGGTAACATGACATTACCATCTGAAATAAACTGCTTATTTTTTAATTCTTCCACCAGAACAATATCATCCAAAGGTTATTGTGTCTTGTCATGTCATTACAGACAGGATTATTATAATGTTGTCTGTAATAACCCAGATGTGCCAGTCACTGGCACCCTTCTATAAATCATAGATGCCATACTGTGTGTTATCATGTTCAGTTAATAATACACCTGCAACATCTACAACGTATCCCGCTCTGCTTCTGACTGTCTGAAAGCAGCGGGGATAAGGAGCTGGCCTCCGATTTTTTTCTTCCTCGTCCTAGGCGATGGGCACATCTGGGTGATGTTAGTATACGTTGGATGTGTTTCCATTCACATCTCCTACAACTGCAGAGCAACACCGGCACACAGTCCTGTTCTTAAACATAACTCTCTGTCTGGTGCTGCTGTAACTTACCAGCACACCAGGAACTGGCTGGTGGGTCTTCCAGCACTGGTGTATTTTAATACAAAGTGGTAACCACTGACGTATGACTTTTCACCTACTGTAACCTTCAGCTTCAATCTTCTTTTACTCCAGTACTTAAATTTCACAGGTACTGATCATAAATTACTTTTCTGTGGGCTTCAGCTGTTGCACGCTAACACGTCAAACTCTGGTTGTGAACATGATAAGCTTTATACCTGCGTAGCAACAGTATGTTAGGGTTTTCATTAGAGCATGCTAGCATTAGCATTTAGCTCAAATCACAGCTGTGCCCAAGTACAGCCCTAAAGAGCACAGCTGTGGACTCATTTTTACAGGGTAATGCGAAATTATTTGCTGTGTTCTTGGGAAACTCAGCACCACCCAGGTCTGTGTGTTAACTGTGATTTTTGTGTCATTCCAGAGGAGCTTGAGGGAGGCGAAGGTGGCGCAGCGGAGGTAAAAGAGGAAGAGACGCCACACATGACTTTCATCTCTAAAGGTAATAGTTACATCATCTCGTCTCCATCTGCACGTACTTCCTGTGATCCTCCCCTGAAGTACTTTTCAGGCAAACTTGTCTTTTTCCAAGCTGCTCATAATTACATTTGGCTCGAGCTGGCCATCCCACAGCTTCCAAAACACCAGAAATAATTTCCCCGCTGTTCCTCTCCTGCTGCTCGATGACTCACTTGGCTCAGACGTTTCCTGTCGCCGTCCTATGTGTCATTGCTTTTACAGATTTGAATGAGACTGTGACAGAGGAAGCACTCGAGCAGGAAGAGATAAATAAGGATGAGACGACCCACAATCCTCCAGCAATCAGCCGCGGTGAGCCAATAACACAGTCTGTCTCCATCAAGAATATAAACAGGGATATTCTCGTAGTTTTTTATATGAAAGAACAGTTGGTGATGTTTTTTTTAGCTTTGATGATGTAATGGTGTTCACATAACTGAGCAGTGATTCACCCAGTGTCTTATTCATTAAAACTTTTTAAATGCTGCTTGTCTGGTTGCTCTGAAGTGCCGTACAGGAAGTGATGCGTTTTATTTCTGCTGTCTTTTTTTTTTTTTTTTAATAAACTTAAAAAAGTTAGAAGGATAGGAAAATTAAAACTAAACTTAAGCCACACTGGCTTTGCATGACTTCCAGAAAAAAACACCTTTTAAATAACTTTTTTTTTTTTTACAATATATGAAATACTTTTAACGTTCTCTGTTGCAGATTCAGGTTGGTTCGTCCACGGCAGAGAAACACAGAGTGCAGCAAAGTCAGAGCCAACCAAACTCCCTTCACTCAGCTTTAGAGATGAAAACACAACTCCCAGAGAAGTGACACCAGCGGGTCTGGAGGAGTCATCTGAGGAAGGTGAATAAGAAATGAGGGTGGTCTGTCTTTTGCAAAGTTTCTCACACAGCAAGGTCACAGTGGGGATCCACCATGTAACGGCCCGGTCCCCATCACTGAGTAACAAGACATTCTAGGTGGCTCCATCTGTAGCGCTACGGTTGCAATGTCCATCCTAAATATATATGTAGATATGTTTTAATGCTTACTGTTGTTGAACATTTATTTCCCCTTTTATCATTAATTATGAATTCTATGCAGGCTCAGTCGTCGTCATAACGTCATCACTGATAGCAGCAAAACCACAACTTATTCCATCTGAGAAGAAGTCGTCTGAAGAGGAGGAAGACGATGAAAGGGATGGTGATGGTGATGGGGATGGTGAAGAAGAAGGGGAGCAGGAGGCTTCAGATGAGCATGGTGAGTTTAACCAAGCAAACTTCCTTTTTTATTACAGGATCTTCTACCTTCAAAATGATTCAGTATAATTCTGTCACAGAGGACTTTGGGGATATTTTACACAAAGTCTGACAGAGCTGTAGACTTGAGTCAGACTTAATTAACTTGACTTGGACTGTTACTGAACACTTGATAATAAGAATATTCAAGTCTCAAATTCTGACCGTGTAAAGTCTCAGAACCATGAAGCCACATACAGATTTACATTCTCAAACAGTGGCTTTTATTTACTTGAACTTCAGAAAGCACCAGGTCTTTATTTGGAACAGGCGTATAGAAAACCCACTATTTTTTAAGTATAGCTTGTTATCTGTTTGTAAGAGCCAGTAGGTGTGAATGTGAGTGTGAATTGAGCTCTGTCTCTTTGTGTCCGCCCTGTGATAGTCTGGCAACCTGTCCAGTGTGTACCCCGCCTCTCGCGTAATGACAGTTGGGATGGGCTCCAGCACACCTGCGACCCTGTATCAGGATAAGCAGTTGTGGAAGTGAATGAATGTATGAATGTTTGTAAGGAAGCCTCCCTGTTTGAATCTGCGGTTAATGTAATCCTAACACTGCCTTCATGATTACCTGATGAATCCCATCAGTACAACAGAGTCAAGTCATAATACTCTGTTTACAGCTGGTATTAACATGCAGCCAGGGTGACTTGATCACAAGTGGACAGGCTCTGAGTTCAGGTTTGATCGCAGCCAATGCGTCTGGGATCTGATCGGTCAGACCACACTGGGAGGTAGTCTGAGCCGCGTATGGCCACATTCTTTCTTCTGTGTTTACACTAACGTGTCCTGGGCCACACTGAAGGACCGCCTACTTAGCTGATGTCCTCTGTGTAATGTGTGTTTTACCAAGTCAGGCGATCCACAAAAGCTTGTAAGATGATAGAATGATTTCCTTTGCGATCAAGTAATCCTTTGTGTTGTTGGAGGGGGCAGTAATGGGGATATGAGAACCATCCACAATCACTATGTTTACATGACAGAGACAGAGAAAATCGATTTATTGTGTTAGTTCAACTAAAACCATACATGTAAACATGTTAGTCCAATTGAACTCATTCTAAATCGAATGTCTCAAAGTCGGACTAACACACCCAGATAATGTGATCAAGTGTTGAATTCCTCCTGCATGTATACAGTCAATCAGACCCAAACTGACCGAGGTGCTCTGAGCATGCTCCACAGTTTCCGCCCTGGGCTTTGACCCGGTAGTCGTATAGCATTAAATGTGTAACAGAAGACGAAGCTTTGAATCTTTTTACAAGGAGATATAGTTCATGCTGTGTCAGCTGACAGAGTTAAATATTTACCAGCATGCATGAAATGTACAGAGCTGTAGTTGTCCACCATGGTACCAGTTAGCTGCTAGCTAACAGTAGCTAACTTGTTTGTCGATTGTTTGTTCTGTGACGTTATAGGTCAACTGGAATGTAATTCATGTAAACGTACTGATTGTCCCGCAATCTGTTCCCTCGAGGCAAACTAATAAACTGGTGCTGAAGAGTGCGTTAGCAAACCTGCCACCAGTTAAAAAACAACAATTCATCTGGTCTTTTCAAGAGGAAAAGATGTACGTATTTATTTGGATATAGAACAGAAAGACACATTCTAATGCAAAGCGTAAACAGGTTCATGAATACTCACCGCTCAGTCTCTCTTTGTGTCTGTTTTTATTCATTAATTCATCCCAATCGCTTCTATATTGCTGTTTGTATTCATCCAGTGTTAGGCTTTTGTCAAAGACAACACTTCCTCCAGGTGTTTCACATTAAAGGCTTCCAGCAGCTCAGAGGGTATAATCCATCACTTTCTTGCTTTGCTTTTAATGTGAAACATCATCAGGAAGTGTTCAGTGTCACTGACAGTAAGTTAACACCAAATAAACAAACAAAAGCAACATAGAACCGGATAGGGTTAATGAGCAGAATGAACAAGGGAGAAACTCAGAGCAGTAGAGTGGTGAACATGACGTCATATAAAGATGAATTTACGACATTATAACAGGTCATTCCTTCACTGCTTCATGCTTTCACCTGCCTTAATTTGTTTATTATTTTAGACATGTTGTATACAGACTCCCTCTGTGATTTAACAAAGACATCTTTGAAGGATAGTTTTAACATGCTGGGTCACATCGCTGGCCAGTTAGGACAAACCATAATCTGTTTAATCGTTGTTCCTCCTCAGTCATGCAGATGTCTACAACTGTGTTCACAACTACAACTGCCAAAATGATGACGACGCAGACTGTAACCACAGAGGAGTCAAACAAGGTGACGAGAAGCTCAACACCGTCTGCAAGGAAAACATCAGCCTCTCAAACAGGTCGGTTTGTGATTTTATCCTCCGAATTCTCTCCTGTCTGTAGCACTGAAGACATAAATCTCGACAAACACTAATACTGAGCATAGTGTTGTATCAGGCAGGACACAATGTCATGTTCAGCTCACATCCCAGCTACATCAGCTGATCTCAAACAGCCCAATCAACTGATGGAGCAGCTGATTGATGGAAGGGAGTCAGCTGATAGATCACATGATTCCTTTCAATGCAACCAATTGCTGCTCTGGCCTGCCTACTCTTGCTGCTTTCTCTGCAAGCTGCTTTACAACCACCTCCACTCCAGCTCCTCCTTTTCATGTTGTGTCTGACTTATCAGTGTCATTTCTGTTTGTCATTGATGCTGCTCTGTTCTGTTCCCGGGGGGTCTTTGCTGCTGCTCTCCCTGCCTTAGGCTTTCCATGTAGGCACAAGGAAGGGCAGGGAGGTGTGCTCTTTCTGCCTTAGGCTCTCCTCATTTGCACATGGAAGGGCAGACAGGTGTGCTCTCTTTACCTTATGCTTTCCAAGTAGGCACGTGGAAAAGAGTTTTCTTTGACTTAAGTGTTCCTGACTGAAATAGTTTTATTTTGAAAAAAGTCAGTGATTTTTCAAATGGATGCTCACTGTTATAACAAACCTATGAGATTACTCGGGGTAAGGGGTGCAACATGAAGCCAATTTTATATGACAAACACTGCCATTTATTGTTCAGACAAAAGTAAAACTACTTAAATGCTCAGAAATGCTTAACAGAGGAGGAGCAACAAAGGGAAGGCAGTGAGTGGTGCTCAACCATAAAACAAAGAAAGCACAACACACTTCCAAACCGAAGATGACGGAAGCCTAGGACACCGTCACGGGTGGGTGGTCCAGAGGTGGAGCCCTGGGGGATTCCCTTTTTGGAGGGACGAGGTGACCTGCAACATGACAGAGAGGACTGCACCGCATTAAACATATCAACACAGATCACAATCAGCTGACAACCTGTATCAAGCAAACAGGAGGAAGTCATGCATTTGTTAGGGGCCACTTTTTAGCAGCAGATTAATCTACATTTGGTGCTCCATCATGATTTGTGGTTAAAATAAGAAACTGTGTGTGTGTTCATGGTAATGAAGGAACATGTTACCCAGTGCAACAGTGTGGCTCACTCCCTGATGTTTCAGATAGTATTTTTGGACAACAGTGGAGCTCTATGGCCCAGAGATGGAAGATATATCAGGCTCTGACACATACACAGTACATTAGGTAGGTTTGTTGACAAGGAGAAAAACACAGATAATCACTAGATGTACTTCAAGTGAAAGTAATGATGTGAGAGTTTGAAATAAACTTCATTAAGTGTCACATCCCTGCTGTCAGCTTAAAAAACATCTGACTGTTTAAAGTGTCTATTTTCCTTTTGATGTAATTACACGCCGAGGCTGTGACAGGTGTCTGAGGCCTGAGGGCGGGACGCTCAGTGCACGTATAAATTACCGTGGTTATTTTTAATTCCAGGGAGGAAAAAAAGTGAGTTTTTTTTCCCCTTTATTGCCTGGTGTAATGAAGCGGAATGTATTAACGTCTGACTTCTGAAGGTCTTTGTGTTCTGCTCCTTTCAGGTGGAGGAGGTGTCACCTTTACATTCACACCACCAACACCTTCAGCTTCAGAGGAGGGCGGAGAGCAGAGTGTCAGCGAGGAGAACACCAGTTTTCTGAAGCCAACTGAAGGTCAGCTTGCTGGTATGGAAATGTGTTTTTTTTAACTTCATACAAAGTCAGCAGGTTAAACAAACTCTGAACACTAAACTTTGACATTTACGTAAGAATGTTTGCATATTGGCTTTGTGGCAGAAAGTTAGATGATAAGATTGATACCTCTCTCATGTCTGTATGCTAACTATGATAAGATTAGCTTAGCATAAAGGCTGGAAACAGGGAAACAGCCAGCCTGGCTCTGTCCAATACTATTTTCAATAAACCACTATACTGACATTTTTTCATGATTCATGGTGACTTACCATACTATGACGTTTTTTCATTTTTTCGGACAACATACTATACTGTGACGTTTTTTCATGATTTTTGACGACATGCTATACTATGGCGTTTTTTCATATTTTCGGACGACATGCTATACTATGACGTTTTTTCATGATTTTTGACGACATACTATGATGTTTTTGCATTTTTTTGAAGACATACTATACTATGACGTTTTTTGATGTTTTTGGACGACATACTATACTATGACGTTTTTTCATGGTTTTTAACGACATATTATACTATGACGTTTTTGCATTTTTTCGGACGACATGCTATACTATGACATTTTTTCATATTTTGGACGAAATACTATACTATGACGATTTTTCATATTTTTGGACGACATACTATACTATGACGTTTATTCATATTTTTGGACGACATACTATACTATGACGTTTTTTCATGATTTTTGACGCCATACTATACTATGATGTTTTTTCATATTTTTGGACGACATACTATACTATGACGTTTTTTCATATTTTTGGACGACATACTATACTATGACGTTTTTTCATATTTTTGGACGACATACTATACTATGACGTTTTTTCATATTTTTGGACGACATACTATACTATGACGTTTTTTCATATTTTCGGACGACATACTATACTATGTTGTTTTTTCATGATTTTTGACGACATACTATACTATGATGTTTTTTCATATTTTTGGACGACATACTATACTATGACGTTTTTACATTTTTTTGGACGACATGCTATACTATGACGTTTTTTACATTTTTTTGGACGACATACTATACTATGTTGTTTTTTCATAGTTTTTCACGACATATTATACTATGTTGTTTTTTCATGATTTTTGACGACATACTATACTATGATGTTTTTTACATTTTTTGGGACGACATAATATACTATGACGTTATTTCATGATTTTTGACGACATACTATACTATGACGATTTTTCATGTTTTTGGACGACATACTATATAGTATGATGTTTTTTCATATTTTTGGACGACTTACTATACTATGACGTTTTTTCATTTTTTCGGACGACTTACTATACTATGACGTTTTTTCATTTTTTTGGACGACATACTATACTATGACGTTTTTTCATGATTTTTGACGACATACTATGATGTTTTTGCATTTTTTTTGACGACATACTATACTATGACGTTTTTTCATGATTTTTAACGACATACTATACTATGACGTTTTTTCATGATTTTTAACGACATACTATACTATGACGTTTTTTCATTTTTTCGGACGACATGCTATACTATGACAGTTTTTCATGATTTTTAACGACATACTATACTATGACGTTTTTTCATTTTTTTGGACGACATACTATACTATGACATTTTTTCATATTTTTGGACGACATACTATACTATGACGTTTTTTCATGATTTTTGACGACATACTATGATGTTTTTGCATTTTTTTTGACGACATACTATACTATGACGTTTTTTCATTTTTTCGGACGACATGCTATACTATGACGTTTTTTCATGATTTTTGAAGACATACTATACTATGACGTTTTTTGATGTTTTTGGACGACATACTATACTATGACAGTTTTTCATGATTTTTAACGACATGCTATACTATGACGTTTTTGCATTATTTCTGACGACATACAATACTATGATGTTTTCTCATTTTTTTCAACGACACACTATACTATGACGATTTTTCATAGTTTTTTACGACATACTATACTATGACGTTTTTTCATGATTTTGGACGACATACTATACTATGACGATTTTTCATGTTTTTGGACGACATACTATATAGTATGATGTTTTTTCATATTTTTGGACGACTTACTATACTATGACGTTTTTTCATTTTTTCGGACGACTTACTATACTATGACGTTTTTTCATTTTTTTGGACGACATACTATACTATGACGTTTATTCATATTTTTGGACGACATACTATACTATGACGTTTTTTCATGATTTTTGACGCCATACTATACTATGATGTTTTTTCATATTTTTGGACGACATACTATACTATGACGTTTTTTCATATTTTTGGACGACATACTATACTATGACGTTTTTTCATATTTTCGGACGACATGCTATACTATGACGTTTTTTACATTTTTTTGGACGACATACTATACTATGTTGTTTTTTCATAGTTTTTCACGACATATTATACTATGTTGTTTTTTCATGATTTTTGACGACATACTATACTATGATGTTTTTTACATTTTTTGGGACGACATAATATACTATGACGTTATTTCATGATTTTTGACGACATACTATACTATGACGATTTTTCATGTTTTTGGACGACATACTATATAGTATGATGTTTTTTCATATTTTTGGACGACTTACTATACTATGACGTTTTTTCATTTTTTCGGACGACTTACTATACTATGACGTTTTTTCATTTTTTTGGACGACATACTATACTATGACGTTTTTTCATGATTTTTGACGACATACTATGATGTTTTTGCATTTTTTTTGACGACATACTATACTATGACGTTTTTTCATGATTTTTAACGACATACTATACTATGACGTTTTTTCATGATTTTTAACGACATACTATACTATGACGTTTTTTCATTTTTTCGGACGACATGCTATACTATGACAGTTTTTCATGATTTTTAACGACATACTATACTATGACGTTTTTTCATTTTTTTGGACGACATACTATACTATGACATTTTTTCATATTTTTGGACGACATACTATACTATGACGTTTTTTCATGATTTTTGACGACATACTATGATGTTTTTGCATTTTTTTTGACGACATACTATACTATGACGTTTTTTCATGATTTTTAACGACATACTATACTATGACGTTTTTTCATGATTTTTAACGACATACTATACTATGACGTTTTTTCATTTTTTCGGACGACATGCTATACTATGACGTTTTTTCATGATTTTTGAAGACATACTATACTATGACGTTTTTTGATGTTTTTGGACGACATACTATACTATGACAGTTTTTCATGATTTTTAACGACATGCTATACTATGACGTTTTTGCATTATTTCTGACGACATACAATACTATGATGTTTTCTCATTTTTTTCAACGACACACTATACTATGACGATTTTTCATAGTTTTTTACGACATACTATACTATGACGTTTTTTCATGATTTTGGACGACATACTATACTATGACGATTTTTCATGTTTTTGGACGACATACTATATAGTATGATGTTTTTTCATATTTTTGGACGACTTACTATACTATGACGTTTTTTCATTTTTTCGGACGACTTACTATACTATGACGTTTTTTCATTTTTTTGGACGACATACTATACTATGACGTTTATTCATATTTTTGGACGACATACTATACTATGACGTTTTTTCATGATTTTTGACGCCATACTATACTATGATGTTTTTTCATATTTTTGGACGACATACTATACTATGACGTTTTTTCATATTTTTGGACGACATACTATACTATGACGTTTTTTCATATTTTTGGACGACATACTATACTATGACGTTTTTTCATATTTTTGGACGACATACTATACTATGACGTTTTTTCATATTTTCGGACGACATACTATACTATGTTGTTTTTTCATGATTTTTGACGACATACTATACTATGATGTTTTTTCATATTTTTGGACGACATACTATACTATGACGTTTTTACATTTTTTTGGACGACATGCTATACTATGACGTTTTTTACATTTTTTTGGACGACATACTATACTATGTTGTTTTTTCATAGTTTTTCACGACATATTATACTATGTTGTTTTTTCATAATTTTGGACGACATACTATACTATGACGATTTTTCATGTTTTTGGACGACATATTATATAGTATGATGTTTTTTCATATTTTTGGACGACTTACTATACTATGACGTTTATTCATATTTTTGGACGACATACTATACTATGACGTTTTTTCATGATTTTTGACGCCATACTATACTATGATGTTTTTTCATATTTTTGGACGACATACTATACTATGACGTTTTTTCATATTTTTGGACGACATACTATACTATGACGTTTTTTCATATTTTTGGACGACATACTATACTATGACGTTTTTTCATATTTTTGGACGACATACTATACTATGACGTTTTTTCATATTTTCGGACGACATACTATACTATGTTGTTTTTTCATGATTTTTGACGACATACTATACTATGATGTTTTTTCATATTTTTGGACGACATACTATACTATGACGTTTTTACATTTTTTTGGACGACATGCTATACTATGACGTTTTTTACATTTTTTTGGACGACATACTATACTATGTTGTTTTTTCATAGTTTTTCACGACATATTATACTATGTTGTTTTTTCATGATTTTTGACGACATACTATACTATGATGTTTTTTACATTTTTTGGGACGACATAATATACTATGACGTTATTTCATGATTTTTGACGACATACTATACTATGACGATTTTTCATGTTTTTGGACGACATACTATATAGTATGATGTTTTTTCATATTTTTGGACGACTTACTATACTATGACGTTTTTTCATTTTTTCGGACGACTTACTATACTATGACGTTTTTTCATTTTTTTGGACGACATACTATACTATGACGTTTTTTCATGATTTTTGACGACATACTATGATGTTTTTGCATTTTTTTTGACGACATACTATACTATGACGTTTTTTCATGATTTTTAACGACATACTATACTATGACGTTTTTTCATGATTTTTAACGACATACTATACTATGACGTTTTTTCATTTTTTCGGACGACATGCTATACTATGACAGTTTTTCATGATTTTTAACGACATACTATACTATGACGTTTTTTCATTTTTTTGGACGACATACTATACTATGACATTTTTTCATATTTTTGGACGACATACTATACTATGACGTTTTTTCATGATTTTTGACGACATACTATGATGTTTTTGCATTTTTTTTGACGACATACTATACTATGACGTTTTTTCATTTTTTCGGACGACATGCTATACTATGACGTTTTTTCATGATTTTTGAAGACATACTATACTATGACGTTTTTTGATGTTTTTGGACGACATACTATACTATGACAGTTTTTCATGATTTTTAACGACATGCTATACTATGACGTTTTTGCATTATTTCTGACGACATACAATACTATGATGTTTTCTCATTTTTTTCAACGACACACTATACTATGACGATTTTTCATAGTTTTTTACGACATACTATACTATGACGTTTTTTCATGATTTTGGACGACATACTATACTATGACGATTTTTCATGTTTTTGGACGACATACTATATAGTATGATGTTTTTTCATATTTTTGGACGACTTACTATACTATGACGTTTTTTCATTTTTTCGGACGACTTACTATACTATGACGTTTTTTCATTTTTTTGGACGACATACTATACTATGACGTTTATTCATATTTTTGGACGACATACTATACTATGACGTTTTTTCATGATTTTTGACGCCATACTATACTATGATGTTTTTTCATATTTTTGGACGACATACTATACTATGACGTTTTTTCATATTTTTGGACGACATACTATACTATGACGTTTTTTCATATTTTCGGACGACATGCTATACTATGACGTTTTTTACATTTTTTTGGACGACATACTATACTATGTTGTTTTTTCATAGTTTTTCACGACATATTATACTATGTTGTTTTTTCATGATTTTTGACGACATACTATACTATGATGTTTTTTACATTTTTTGGGACGACATAATATACTATGACGTTATTTCATGATTTTTGACGACATACTATACTATGACGATTTTTCATGTTTTTGGACGACATACTATATAGTATGATGTTTTTTCATATTTTTGGACGACTTACTATACTATGACGTTTTTTCATTTTTTCGGACGACTTACTATACTATGACGTTTTTTCATTTTTTTGGACGACATACTATACTATGACGTTTTTTCATGATTTTTGACGACATACTATGATGTTTTTGCATTTTTTTTGACGACATACTATACTATGACGTTTTTTCATGATTTTTAACGACATACTATACTATGACGTTTTTTCATGATTTTTAACGACATACTATACTATGACGTTTTTTCATTTTTTCGGACGACATGCTATACTATGACAGTTTTTCATGATTTTTAACGACATACTATACTATGACGTTTTTTCATTTTTTTGGACGACATACTATACTATGACATTTTTTCATATTTTTGGACGACATACTATACTATGACGTTTTTTCATGATTTTTGACGACATACTATGATGTTTTTGCATTTTTTTTGACGACATACTATACTATGACGTTTTTTCATGATTTTTAACGACATACTATACTATGACGTTTTTTCATGATTTTTAACGACATACTATACTATGACGTTTTTTCATTTTTTCGGACGACATGCTATACTATGACGTTTTTTCATGATTTTTGAAGACATACTATACTATGACGTTTTTTGATGTTTTTGGACGACATACTATACTATGACAGTTTTTCATGATTTTTAACGACATGCTATACTATGACGTTTTTGCATTATTTCTGACGACATACAATACTATGATGTTTTCTGATTTTTTTCAACGACACACTATACTATGACGATTTTTCATAGTTTTTTACGACATACTATACTATGACGTTTTTTCATGATTTTGGACGACATACTATACTATGACGATTTTTCATGTTTTTGGACGACATACTATATAGTATGATGTTTTTTCATATTTTTGGACGACTTACTATACTATGACGTTTTTTCATTTTTTCGGACGACTTACTATACTATGACGTTTTTTCATTTTTTTGGACGACATACTATACTATGACGTTTATTCATATTTTTGGACGACATACTATACTATGACGTTTTTTCATGATTTTTGACGCCATACTATACTATGATGTTTTTTCATATTTTTGGACGACATACTATACTATGACGTTTTTTCATATTTTTGGACGACATACTATACTATGACGTTTTTTCATATTTTTGGACGACATACTATACTATGACGTTTTTTCATATTTTTGGACGACATACTATACTATGACGTTTTTTCATATTTTCGGACGACATACTATACTATGTTGTTTTTTCATGATTTTTGACGACATACTATACTATGATGTTTTTTCATATTTTTGGACGACATACTATACTATGACGTTTTTACATTTTTTTGGACGACATGCTATACTATGACGTTTTTTACATTTTTTTGGACGACATACTATACTATGTTGTTTTTTCATAGTTTTTCACGACATATTATACTATGTTGTTTTTTCATAATTTTGGACGACATACTATACTATGACGATTTTTCATGTTTTTGGACGACATATTATATAGTATGATGTTTTTTCATATTTTTGGACGACTTACTATACTATGACGTTTATTCATATTTTTGGACGACATACTATACTATGACGTTTTTTCATGATTTTTGACGCCATACTATACTATGATGTTTTTTCATATTTTTGGACGACATACTATACTATGACGTTTTTTCATATTTTTGGACGACATACTATACTATGACGTTTTTTCATATTTTTGGACGACATACTATACTATGACGTTTTTTCATATTTTTGGACGACATACTATACTATGACGTTTTTTCATATTTTCGGACGACATACTATACTATGTTGTTTTTTCATGATTTTTGACGACATACTATACTATGATGTTTTTTCATATTTTTGGACGACATACTATACTATGACGTTTTTACATTTTTTTGGACGACATGCTATACTATGACGTTTTTTACATTTTTTTGGACGACATACTATACTATGTTGTTTTTTCATAGTTTTTCACGACATATTATACTATGTTGTTTTTTCATGATTTTTGACGACATACTATACTATGATGTTTTTTACATTTTTTGGGACGACATAATATACTATGACGTTATTTCATGATTTTTGACGACATACTATACTATGACGATTTTTCATGTTTTTGGACGACATACTATATAGTATGATGTTTTTTCATATTTTTGGACGACTTACTATACTATGACGTTTTTTCATATTTTTGGACGACATACTATACTATGACGTTTTTTCATGATTTTTAACGACATGCTATACTATGACGTTTTTTCATGATTTTTAACGACATACTATACTATGACGTTTTTTCATTTTTTTGGATGACATACTATACTATGACGTTTTTTCATTTTTTCGGACGACTTACTATACTATGACGTTTTTTCATTTTTTTGGACGACATACTATACTATGACGTTTTTTCATGATTTTTGACGACATACTATACTATGACGTTTTTTCATGATTTTTAACGACATGCTATACTATGATGTTTTTGCATTTTTTTGGACGACATACTATACTATGACGTTTTTTCATGATTTTTAACGACATGCTATACTATGACGTTTTTTCATGATTTTTAACGACATACTATACTATGACGTTTTTTCATTTTTTCGGACGACATACTATACTATGACAGTTTTTCATGATTTTTAACGACATACTATACTATGACGTTTTTTCATGATTTTTGAAGACATACTATACTATGACGTTTTTTGATGTTTTTGGACGACATACTATACTATGACAGTTTTTCATGATTTTTAACGACATATTATACTATGACGTTTTTGCATTATTTCTGACGACATACAATACTATGATGTTTTCTCATTTTTTTCAACGACACACTATACTATGACGATTTTTCATAGTTTTTTACGACATACTATACTATGACGTTTTTTCATGATTTTGGACGACATACTATACTATGTTGTTTTTTCATAGTTTTTCACGACATATTATACTATGAAGTTTTTTCATAGTTTTTCACGACATACTATACTATGACGTTTTTTCATGATTTTTGACGACATACTATACTATGACGATTTTTCATGTTTTTGGACGACATACTATATAGTATGATGTTTTTTCATATTTTTGGACGACTTACTATACTATGACGTTTTTTCATTTTTTCGGACGACTTACTATACTATGACGTTTTTTCATTTTTTTGGACGACATACTATACTATGACGTTTTTTCATTTTTTGGACGAAATACTATACTATGACGATTTTTCATGTTTTTGGACGACATACTATACTATGAAGTTTTTGCATTTTTTCCGAAGACATAATATACTATGAGGTTTTTTACATTTTTTCGGACGACATACTATACTATGACGTTTTTACATTTTTTTGGACGACATGCTATACTATGACGTTTTTTACATTTTTTTGGACGACATACTATACTATGACGTTTATTCATAATTTTGGACGACATACTATACTATGACGATTTTTCATGTTTTTGGACGACATACTATATAGTATGATGTTTTTTCATATTTTTGGACGACTTACTATACTATGACGTTTTTTCATTTTTTCGGACGACTTACTATACTATGACGTTTTTTCATTTTTTGGACGAAATACTATACTATGACAATTTTTCATGTTTTTGGACGACATACTATACTATGATGTTTTTTCATATTTTTGGACGACATACTATACTATGAAGTTTTTGCATTTTTTCCGAAGACATACTATACTATGACGTTTTTTACGTTTTTTCGGACGACATACTATACTATGACGTTTTTTCATTTTTTTGACGAAATACTATACTATGACGATTTTTCATATTTTTGGACGACATACTATACTATGACGTTTTTTCATATTTTCGGACGACATACTATACTATGACGTTTTTTCATGATTTTTGACGACATACTATACTATGACGATTTTTCATATTTTTGGACAACATACTATACTATGATGTTTTTTCATATTTTTGGACGACATACTATACTATGACGTTTTTTCATATTTTCGGACGACATACTATACTATGTTGTTTTTTCATGATTTTTGACGACATACTATACTATGAGTTTTTTTACATTTTTTTGGACGACATACAATACTATGACGTTTTTTACATTTTTTTGGACGACATACTATACTATGTTGTTTTTTCATAGTTTTTCACGACATATTATACTATGAAGTTTTTTCATAGTTTTTCACGACATACTATACTATGACGTTTTTTCATTTTTTCGGACGACATACTATACTATGACGTTTTTTCATGATTTTTGACGACATACTATACTATGACGTTTATTCATAATTTTGGACGACTTACTATACTATGACGATTTTTCATGTTTTTGGACGACATATTATATAGTATGATGTTTTTTCATATTTTTGGACGACTTACTATACTATGACGTTTTTTCATTTTTTCGGACGACTTACTATACTATGACGTTTTTTCATTTTTTGGACGAAATACTATACTATGACGATTTTTCATGTTTTTGGACGACATACTATACTATGATGTTTTTTCATATTTTTGGACGACATACTATACTATGAAGTTTTTGCATTTTTTCCGAAGACATACTATACTATGACGTTTTTTACGTTTTTTCGGACGACATACTATACTATGACGATTTTTCATGTTTTTGGACGACATATTATATAGTATGATGTTTTTTCATATTTTTGGACGACTTACTATACTATGACGTTTTTTCATTTTTTCGGACGACTTACTATACTATGACGTTTTTTCATTTTTTGGACGAAATACTATACTATGACGATTTTTCATATTTTTGGACGACATACTATACTATGACGTTTTTTCATATTTTCGGACGACATACTATACTATGACGTTTTTTCATGATTTTTGACGACATACTATACTATGACGTTTTTTCATATTTTCGGACGACATACTATACTATGTTGTTTTTTCATGATTTTTGACGACATACTATACTATGACGTTTTTTCATATTTTCGGACGACATACTATACTATGTTGTTTTTTCATGATTTTTGACGACATACTATACTATGATGTTTTTTAAATTTTTTTGGACGACATACTATACTATGACGTTTTTTACATTTTTTTGGACGACATACTATACTATGTTGTTTTTTCATAGTTTTTCACGACATATTATACTATGAAGTTTTTTCATAGTTTTTCACGACATACTATACTATGACGTTTTTTCATGATTTTTGACGACATACTATGATGTTTTTGCATTTTTTTGGACGACATACTATACTATGACGTTTTTTCATGATTTTTAACGACATGCTATACTATGACGTTTTTTCATTTTTTCGGACGACATACTATACTATGACAGTTTTTCATGATTTTTAACGACATACTATACTATGACGTTTTTTCATGATTTTTGAAGACATACTATACTATGACGTTTTTTGATGTTTTTGGACGACATACTATACTATGACAGTTTTTCATGATTTTTAACGACATATTATACTATGACGTTTTTGCATTATTTCTGACGACATACAATACTATGATGTTTTCTCATTTTTTTCAACGACACACTATACTATGACGATTTTTCATAGTTTTTTACGACATACTATACTATGACGTTTTTTCATGATTTTGGACGACATACTATACTATGATGTTTTTTCATAGTTTTTCACGACATGCTATACTATGACGATTTTTCATGTTTTTGGACGACATACTATACTATGACATTTTTTCATTTTTTTGGACGACATACTATACTATGACGTTTTTTCATATTTTTGGACGACATGCTATACTATGACGTTTTTTCATGATTTTTGACGACATACTATACTATGAGGTTTTTTCATTTTTTTGGACGACATGCTATACTATGACGTGTTTTCATGTTTTTGGACGACATACTATACTATGACGATTTTTCATTTTTTTGGACGACATACTATACTATGACGTTTTTTCATTTTTTTGGACGACATACTATACTATGATGTTTTTTCATATTTTTGGATGACACTATATTATGACATTTTTTCATGATTTTTGACGACATACTATACTATGACGTTTTTTCATTTTTTCGGACGACATACTATATAGTATGACGTTTTTTCATTTTTTCGGACGACATACTATACTATGACGTTTTTTCATGATTTTTGACGACAAGCTATACTATGACGTTTTTGCATTATTTCTGACGACATACTATACTATGATGTTTTCTCATTTTTTTCAACGACACACTATACTATGACGATTTTTCATGTTTTTGGACGACATACTATACTATGACGATTTTTCATAGTTTTTTACGACATACTATACTATGATGTTTTCTCATTTTTTTCAACGACACACTATACTATGACGTTTTTTCATGATTTTGGACGACATACTATACTATGATGTTTTTTCATAGTTTTTCACGACATACTATACTATGACGATTTTTCATGTTTTTGGACGACATACTATACTTTGACATTTTTTCATTTTTTTGGACGACATAATATACTATGACGTTATTTCATATTTTTGGACGACATGCTATACTATGACGTTTTTTCATGTTTTTGGACAGCATACTATACTATGACGTTTTTTCATTGTTTTGGACGACATACTATACTATGAGGTTTTTTCATTTTTTTGGACGACATACTATACTATGACGTTTTTTCATGTTTTTGGACGGCATACTACACTATGACGATTTTTCATTGTTTTGGACGACATACTATACTATGAGGTTTTTTCATTTTTTTGGACGACATGCTATACTATGACGATTTTTCATGTTTTTGGACGACATACTATACTATGACGATTTTTCATTGTTTTGGACGACATACTATACTATGAGGTTTTTTCATTTTTTTGGACGACATGCTATACTATGACGATTTTTCATGTTTTTGGACGACATACTATACTATGACGTTTTTTCATTGTTTTGGACGACATACTATACTATGAGGTTTTTTCATTTTTTTGGACGACATGCTATACTATGACGTTTTTTCATGTTTCTGGACGACATACTATACTATGACGTTTTTTCATTGTTTTGGACGATATACTATACTATGACGTTTTTTCATAGTTTTTCACGATATACTATACTATGACGTTTTTCCATAGTTTTTAACAACATACCATACCATGACGTTTTTGCATTTTTTCGGACGACATAATATACTATGACGATTTTTCATAGTTTTTTACGACATAATATACTATGACGATTTTTCATATTTTTGGATGACATGCTATACTATGACGATTTTTCATAGTTTTTTACGACATAATATACTATGACGTTATTTCATATTTTTGGACGACATACTATACTATGACGTTTTTTCATAGTTTTTCACGACATGCTATACTATGACGTTTGTTCATGATTTTTGACGACATACTATACTGTGATGTTTTCTCATTTTTTTCAACGACACACTATACTATGACGATTTTTCATGTTTTTGGACGACATACTATACTATGACGTTTTTGCATTATTTCGGACGACATACTATACTATGATGTTTTCTCATTTTTTTCAATGACACACTATACTATGACGTTTTTCCATAGTTTTTAACGACATACCATACCATGACGTTTTTGCATTTTTTCGGACGGCATACTATACTATGACGATTTTTCATATTTTTGGACGACATACTATACTATGACAATTTTTCATATTTTTGGACGACATAATATACTATGACGTTATTTCATATTTTTGGACGACATACTATACTATGACGTTTATTCATATTTTTGGACGACATGCTATACTATGACGTTTTTACATAGTTTTTCACGACATACTATACTGTGACGTTTTTTCATTTTTTTGGACGATATGCTATACTATGACGTTTTTTCATGATTTTTGACGACATATTATACTATGACGTTTTTGCATTATTTTGACGACATACTATACTATGATGTTTTTGCATTTTTTTGGACGACATACTATACTATGACGTCTTTTCATTTTTTTGGACGACATACTATACTATGACGATTTTTCATTTTTTTGGACGACATACTATACTATGACAGTTTTTCATGATTTTTAACGACATACTATACTATGACGTTTTTTCATGATTTTTGAAGACATACTATACTATGACGTTTTTTGATGTTTTTGGACGACATACTATACTATGATGATTTTTCATGTTTTTGGACGACATACTATACTATGAAGTTTTTCCATGATTTTTGACGACATACTATACTATGACAGTTTTTCATGATTTTTAACGACATACTATACTATGACGATTTTTCATTTTTTTGGACGACATACTATACTATGACAGTTTTTCATGATTTTTAACGACATACTATACTATGACGTTTTTTCATGATTTTTGAAGACATACTATACTATGACGTTTTTTCATTTTTTTGGACGAAATACTATACTATGATGATTTTTCATGTTTTTGGACGACATACTATACTATGAAGTTTTTCCATGATTTTTGACGACATACTATACTATGACAGTTTTTCATGATTTTTAACGACATACTATACTATGACGTTTTTTCATTTTTTTGGACGACATGATATACTATGACGTTTTTTCATAGTTTTGGACGACATACTATACTATGAAGTTTTTCATTTTTTTGGACGACATAATATACTATGACGTTTTTGCATTTTTTTGGACGACATACTATACTATGACGTTTTTTCATGATTTTTGACGACATACTACACTATGACGATTTTTCATGTTTTTGGACGACATACTATACTATGAGGTTTTTTCATTTTTTTGGACGACATACTATACTATGATGTTTTTTCATGTTTTTGGACGACATACTATACTATGACGATTTTTCATTTTTTTGGACGACATACTATACTATGACGTTTTTTCATAGTTTTTCACGACATACTATGACGATTTTTCATGTTTTTGGACAACTATACTATGATGTTTTTTCATATTTTTGGATGACACTATATTATGACATTTTTTCATGATTTTTGACGACATACTATACTATGACAGTTTTTCATGATTTTTAACGACATGCTATACTATGACCTTTTTTCATTTTTTCGGACGACATGCTATACTATGACATTTTTTCATGATTTTTAACGACATGCTATACTATGACGTTTTTTCATTTTTTCGGACGACATACTATACTATGACAGTTTTTCATGATTTTTAACGACATGCTATACTATGACGTTTTTTCATAGTTTTTCACGACATACTATGACGATTTTTCATGTTTTTGGACGACATACTATACTATGACGTTTTTCCATGATTTTTGACGACATATTATACTATGACGTTTTTGCATTTTTTCCGAAGACATACTATACTATGACGTTTTTTCATTTTTTTGGACGACATACTATACTATGATGTTTTTTCATGATTTTGGACGACATACTATACTATGACGTTTTTGCATTTTTTTGGAAGACATACTATACTATGAAGTTTTTTCATTTTTTTGGACGACATGCTATACTATGACATTTTTTCATGATTTTTAACGACATATTATACTATGACGTTTTTGCATTATTTCGGACGACATGCTGTACTATGACGATTTTTCATAGTTTTTTACGACATAATATACTATGACATTTTTTCATATTTTTGGACGACATACTATACTATGATGTTTTTTCATAGTTTTTCACGACATACCATACCATGACGTTTTTGCATTTTTTCGGACGACATAATATACTATGACGTTTTTTCATGTTTTTGGACGACATACTATACTATGACGTTTTTTCATAGTTTTTCACGACATACTATACTGTGACGTTTTTTCATATTTTTGGACAACATACTATACTATGACGATTTTTCATATTTTTGGACGACATAATATACTATGACGATTTTTCATATTTTTGGACGACATACTATACTATGACGTTTTTTCATGATTTTTGAAGACATACTATACTATGACGTTTTTTGATGTTTTTGGACGACATACTATACTATGATGATTTTTCATGTTTTTGGACGACATACTATACTATGAAGTTTTTCCATGATTTTTGACGACATACTATACTATGACAGTTTTTCATGATTTTTAACGACATACTATACTATGACGATTTTTCATTTTTTTGGACGACATACTATACTATGACAGTTTTTCATGATTTTTAACGACATACTATACTATGACGTTTTTTCATGATTTTTGAAGACATACTATACTATGACGTTTTTTCATTTTTTTGGACGAAATACTATACTATGATGATTTTTCATGTTTTTGGACGACATACTATACTATGAAGTTTTTCCATGATTTTTGACGACATACTATACTATGACAGTTTTTCATGATTTTTAACGACATACTATACTATGACGTTTTTTCATTTTTTTGGACGACATGATATACTATGACGTTTTTTCATAGTTTTGGACGACATACTATACTATGAAGTTTTTCATTTTTTTGGACGACATAATATACTATGACGTTTTTGCATTTTTTTGGACGACATACTATACTATGACGTTTTTTCATGATTTTTGACGACATACTATACTATGACGATTTTTCATGTTTTTGGACGACATACTATACTATGAGGTTTTTTCATTTTTTTGGACGACATACTATACTATGATGTTTTTTCATGTTTTTGGACGACATACTATACTATGACGATTTTTCATTTTTTTGGACGACATACTATACTATGACGTTTTTTCATAGTTTTTCACGACATACTATGACGATTTTTCATGTTTTTGGACGACATACTATACTATGACAGTTTTTCATGATTTTTAACGACATACTATACTATGACGTTTTTTGATGTTTTTGGACGACATACTATACTATGATGATTTTTCATGTTTTTGGACGACATACTATACTATGAAGTTTTTCCATGATTTTTGACGACATACTATACTATGACAGTTTTTCATGATTTTTAACGACATACTATACTATGACGATTTTTCATTTTTTTGGACGACATACTATACTATGACAGTTTTTCATGATTTTTAACGACATACTATACTATGACGTTTTTTCATGATTTTTGAAGACATACTATACTATGACGTTTTTTCATTTTTTTGGACGAAATACTATACTATGATGATTTTTCATGTTTTTGGACGACATACTATACTATGAAGTTTTTCCATGATTTTTGACGACATACTATACTATGACAGTTTTTCATGATTTTTAACGACATACTATACTATGACGTTTTTTCATTTTTTTGGACGACATGATATACTATGACGTTTTTTCATAGTTTTGGACGACATACTATACTATGAAGTTTTTCATTTTTTTGGACGACATAATATACTATGACGTTTTTGCATTTTTTTGGACGACATACTATACTATGACGTTTTTTCATGATTTTTGACGACATACTATACTATGACGATTTTTCATGTTTTTGGACGACATACTATACTATGAGGTTTTTTCATTTTTTTGGACGACATACTATACTATGATGTTTTTTCATGTTTTTGGACGACATACTATACTATGACGATTTTTCATTTTTTTGGACGACATACTATACTATGACGTTTTTTCATAGTTTTTCACGACATACTATGACGATTTTTCATTTTTTCGGACGACATACTATACTATGATGTTTTTTCATATTTTTGGATGACACTATATTATGACATTTTTTCATGATTTTTGACGACATACTATACTATGACAGTTTTTCATGATTTTTAACGACATGCTATACTATGACCTTTTTTCATTTTTTCGGACGACATGCTATACTATGACATTTTTTCATGATTTTTAACGACATGCTATACTATGACGTTTTTTCATTTTTTCGGACGACATACTATACTATGACAGTTTTTCATGATTTTTAACGACATGCTATACTATGACGTTTTTTCATAGTTTTTCACGACATACTATGACGATTTTTCATGTTTTTGGACGACATACTATACTATGACGTTTTTCCATGATTTTTGACGACATATTATACTATGACGTTTTTGCATTTTTTCCGAAGACATACTATACTATGACGTTTTTTCATTTTTTTGGACGACATACTATACTATGATGTTTTTTCATGATTTTGGACGACATACTATACTATGACGTTTTTGCATTTTTTTGGAAGACATACTATACTATGAAGTTTTTTCATTTTTTTGGACGACATGCTATACTATGACATTTTTTCATGATTTTTAACGACATGCTATACTATGACGTTTGTTCATGATTTTTGACGACATATTATACTATGACGTTTTTGCATTATTTCGGACGACATGCTGTACTATGACGATTTTTCATAGTTTTTTACGACATAATATACTATGACATTTTTTCATATTTTTGGACGACATACTATACTATGATGTTTTTTCATAGTTTTTCACGACATACCATACCATGACGTTTTTGCATTTTTTCGGACGACATAATATACTATGACGTTTTTTCATGTTTTTGGACGACATACTATACTATGACGTTTTTTCATAGTTTTTCACGACATACTATACTGTGACGTTTTTTCATATTTTTGGACAACATACTATACTATGACGATTTTTCATATTTTTGGACGACATAATATACTATGACGATTTTTCATATTTTTGGACGACATACTATACTATGACGTTTATTCATATTTTTGGACGACATGCTATACTATGACGTTTTTTCGTAGTTTTTCACGACATACCATACTGTGACGTTTTTTCATTTTTTTGGACGATATGCTATACTATGACGTTTTTTCATAGTTTTTCACGACATACTATACTATGACGATTTTTCATTTTTTCGGACGGCATACTATACTATGACGTTTTTTTAGGACTTTTGACGACATGCTATACTATGACATTTTGTCATGATTTTTAACGATATACTACACTATGACTTTGACATTTTTATGGTATGCTCCACTATGAGTAAATAATAACACAGAACAGCATTTAACTTTATTGTCACTGGCAGGTCCTGGTACTGAGACAATGAAATGCAGTGTACCTGTTAACATAAAGTGCTAAAGAACTTAATGCAGAGTAATGTACAGAGTTTATACAAAATGAAATACAGAGTGTGAGATAAACAGTTGGGGTTATGAATACAATACATTTCATGGTATGAACAGTGGCTGCATTCCAGATTGCATAGGTTATTGTTTTTACCTTCAGTAATTATTGCAGCTGCCCTTACAAAGTACATGCTGTTGCCTAGAGTATGCATACAGTTAGGACATACTACATCATAACATTGCACGTTGAACTTTGACCCTCGTGCGCATATATCTATTGCAGTCTGTAGCATTAAATGTGAAATAAAAAGAAACAGTAACAGTAACACATCAGACCTTAACAGTATCACTTAAAGAAATACTTCATCCAAAAAGATGACTATTTGTTACCAATTAGTGATGTTGAATTCATGAAGAGAACTTTGCCATTTTCTGTGGAGGAATGCAAGAAAAACCAACATGTTGATTTATTGAGGACCACCTTTAACAACGCAAAACACATAATCAAAGTCTCGTTTATCCAGTTATATGCTCAGTTCTTCCCAAACACATTTTTTCACTTAAACCTGACTATATAAAACTGAACTGAAAGTGAAAATTACCTCTGCAATGTGCAGAGACATACTAATGTGGTGTTCACACTGGGTGAGAATAAAACAATTTGCGTGAGTGAATTACATGTGAGGTCAATTTAAACTTGTGATTAGATGCAAATTCCTGCTGGACGGTGCAGGTGGATGCAAAACATGCAAAATAAGCGGTCTGAATGAAGCAAACAGCACAATTTCACATGCTGTTATTAAAGGTGGTCATCAATCAATCAATCAATCAATCAATCAATCAATATGTTTGCTGTAGATGCAAGCAAGAACAAAGTTGAGCTCTGCTATTGTTACTTTGCAATGTGTGTATTTTTAACTTTGAAGTTATGCCTGCAAATATTATAGACTCTTACATGCAGTATTATCTTCACAAAAGTAAAATTACATTTGCTTTTCTCTGTCATTTTCTCTGTCATTTTTATAGTCATGTCCTTTTGTTGATATTAGTTATCCTTATGATTATTTCTGTGGCTTGTGTCAGCTGTTAATGAGCTGCCAGCTGTCTGTGGCTCAGGATTGTGGGTCAGAATAGCCAGGAAAGCATGCTGGCTGGCACACTACAAAATGCGACTGGATGCAGTGGAACATCCTGGTGCTTTTGGTGTACTGAATTTGACAAACTATGTGTTAGGACATATTATAAATGGGTGTTGGAATGTAGAGAGTATTAACAATGTTTAGCACAGTGGTAGCTGACGGGAAGACGCTGTCCTGAACCTGGTGATTCTGAAGTGGAGATTCCTGTAGCGCCTCCCAGAGGGGAGGAGGGTAAACAGTCTGTGGCTGGGATGAGAGTTGTCTTTGACGGTGCTGAGCGCTCTCTGCAGACACTGCTTGTGCTGGGCAGCCTCGATGGCAGGAAGTGGCTAAAGCAGTGACGTGTTGGGCATTTCTCAGACCCTGCAGCGCTTTGTGGACAGAGACAGAGACAGAGACAGAGCGGTCAGAGGCAGAGCACAGTGTTATTTGGACATGCTCGATCAACATCCCAAATATGTTCCAGGACCAACATTACAATCAACCAATTACAGCCCTCTGACATCATCAGTGTGCCGTTCTTGTTCTTTTGTGCTTCCTCAGAGCTAAACTAGTTTTCCAAATTGAACAAACTGCTCAGTAACACTGAACAAAAACCGTATAAGCTACTGCAGGTTAGTGAGATAGCCTGCTAGCTAGGTTGGCTACATACACACACACACACACACACACACACACACACACACACACATATATATACATACACACATATATATATATATATACATATATATATACATATATATATATATATATATATACACGACAAATATAATGTGTAATATTTAAATATAAGAGCAGAGATCTCTGGACTGCTCCGCTCACTCTGTAATCTGTTTGTGATTAACAGCCACCTCCACAGGCCCAGACATGATTACCAGAGTGACGAAAAGATCCTCGACAAGAAGCTCACAACCAAACAGCAACCCAGCGCGAACGGCGGCCGTCTCACCCACAACTCCTGATTCATGGGAGGAAGACTGGAGGCCGCACACACCTGCTGCTGCTCCTCTCAGTCCCCTGAGCCGAGGTGAGGCAGCTCCAGGCACAGCAGCACTTCACTCAGAGAAAAGGAAAAAACCTTTGGAAATGAATCAGCATCTCATTAACACACTGGCTGAGTGGAATTAATTAAATGTTTGCACCATCTTGGAAATTTGCATCTGTTGCAGAAAGTGTCAGAATCACTTTAATCTGCATGACTTTGTTCGTCTGCTCGTGTGGCATTAATGCTCAGAAAAAGAAGAGGAAAAATAATCCTTCTCTCCAGTGGCGTCTCCCCGTGCAGATGGTTTGGTTGTATTTGTCTCTGAGATTTCTGCGTCCGCCCCCGTACAACAGAGGTGAAAGGAGTTTAGTCTGTGGCTGAAAACAACAGGTCATTTTATTAATAGAATTCAGCAGCAGCACATCTTTACAGACACTGTGGATAATCCACTGCAGACAGTTTTCATCAGTGCTACCGTCTACCAGCGACATAATGTCTGGAAACTGTTGACAGTGGATTATCAGGAGCAACTGGACACTGATTCTGGAAAGACAGAATTAAATTTTCTTTTTTAAGGACTTTAGCACCTGAAATTGAATTCCTTTCACTTCCATTGTATCAACGTGTAAAAGAAGACTGCAACAAAAACCTCCAAACCTGTAGGAATAATGGGAGGTATCTTATTATTTCAGCATCAATAGAACATAATGTCAGCATTCACAGCAGCTGTAGTCACTGTCAAAATGATCTTTGTTTTAGCTCCATAAAAATAAGGCGGCTAAATGTAGTGTTCAGTATGATAGTAGATACACGTTTCAGCTTATTAGCAGACTGATAAATAAAACTCTTTACAGGAAAATATGACCTGAGCCAGACTATTAAAGAATACTTCAAATTCAAAATGACTATTTGAATAAGTTACTCAACATGAATTTCCCCGTCTGTGCGCGGCCCCTCGGCCCTCCAACAAGTAAGAAACTACATAAAACTGTGTAAAAAATGAGCACAGTCTGTTTAAAAGTAATAAAAATGAATTGTTCCAGAGGAAATGTGAAGCAGCAGAGCAACATTTCACATTAAAATTAGTCATTTAAATCAGTTCATCCTGTTGCTAAAATGATTCAGATAATCTTTTCAGTACCAGTTAATAAAGTCTATATGCCTCTGAACCCTGGACAACCAACTAAATCATCAATTGCCAAAACTCAAAACACACACAGTGAAGCCAGCAGCAACCACACGCTGCAGTGTAGCAGGTAAAAAAAACACGCTCCGTCTACATGACGCGCTGCAACCGTGCTCCATGTGTTTCAGCTGTCCGGCTGTAGAGACAGCAGAGAGGATGGAGTAAAATGTCCAAATGCACATTTGTCTTAACCTTGACTCAATTTTACTTTGTTAAAGGCATTTGAACCTTTCAGCTCATTTTTCTTGAAACCCTTTATCCAGCACATTAATCATCCTGAGCCAGTTGTCACATTAACATCCAAATTTAGCACAAATTATTTTCACAGAATTTCCACAAAATCAGCAGAAGAAATAAGAATGAACGTGTATCTCCATCCACTGCTGTTAATTATTAAATGTATACTTCACTCATCATTTGCATTAACACTGATTTTCAACTATCTCTAACCTCTCTGCTGCAGAACAGGCAACTCAGCAATCCACAGCATCATCATCAGCCTCAGGAGGAGGCCGAGTCACCTCCGTCAAACCAAGATCAGAGATCGGCGCCTCCACCCGAGCACCAACAGTAACCACGCACGTGACGGCTGAGGCTGAATCTGAGGAGGAGCTGCAGAAAAAGTCTGAGACAGCAGAGAAAACTCCGTGTGTGGATGAAGAGCTGGCAGACAGCTCGCAGGAGAAACACACAGATGGTAGAGTTTGGAGTTAAGTTATAAAAATACAAGCCGCATGCTGTGTTTGTTTCTTACCTTCTCTTTTCCTCTAATTTGCCATCAAGACGCCGTCTGCCTCTCCCCATTTGGCCTCTTCGCTCTTCATTGACTTGCCAGGTTAAATTAAATCTGAATAAAATGAATACATTAAGCAGGTTCCTCTCATGGGTTCAATAAAGTTAATTATATTTAAAAGGCTATAGAAGTTAAATGAAGTAATCTATGACCTCTAATGACAGCCAGAAGAAGCAGCAGCCCATAATGGACATTAACAATAAATTCATATTTTCCCAATACAGACAGTAAACTGGATAATTAGAACAGAAACATTCACAAAGGAGCTGAAACACCAGCACGCTGAGTGCAAAGTCTAATTAATTTAATGTTTCATGGCTGGGCACTGGTTTGTTCCATCATAGCCAACGCCTGAGGAGGTTTCCTTTTTCCTTCAGCACAGAGGACAGCTCTGAAAGTCATAAATCCTGCAAGGTTGCTGGTAAACACAGTGACTGGGACTGAACTCTTTGTCCATAACTCAGCACAGAGACCAGAATCACCAGGAGCAAAAGATGAGAAATAACTAGTTACTCATCAGAAGGTTCCAACACATCACATCTTCTGTGTTTATCGGTTTAAAACACACTTTGCACTTTGGAGCCTTAAGTGACCATATATGGACGAGAGGGTGGAGCTAACGCTAAGGGACCACCTGAAAAACGTGAGGTTGGGCGCTGGGTGCTACTCTTGTACCTTTTTTGTGCCAGCTTTCAAGGACCCGGTGGCAGCTCTGCACTAACATGATCAACAGACTATGACAGGAAAGACGTCTGTCGGCTGTGATTGGTTGGTCCTCGTGACATGACATGCAGTGCGCACTGCTGCCAAAAGTTGAACTCAGGGCGCATCCATGGCACATCTGTTGCGCCCTGAAAAATAGGAGCTCAGGAATGCGTGTGTACCACAACGGCGACGCTCTGGCGTTTAAGCACACCTGCTGTGCATCTGCTTTGAATACCATGAATTTGAGGGCACATGTGTACGGGCCCTTACACTGGCTGCTAGCTTGGTTAGCATGGTGCATTTACAACAATGCTTAATGCTAATTTCTCTACAGACAACAAGCAAAGTGTACTTTGCAAAAAAACGGAAATTCCAACTCCTTAGAGCATCTTTGAGTACAACCAAACGCTGAGCAAGATTTAATTAGGTGACTTCAATGTTGCACTTAACTCTCACGAACTGACAACACACTAAAATAGTGATAGCTAAGGCTACAACTATGACGCTGGGGTTACGTCAAGGTTAGGCTGTCACAACGTTGTACAACGTCGCAATTGTAGCAACTTGTCAACAGCAGCACCCACCAGTCCAAAAAAAAGTATCCACTGATTACAGATGTGTCTTTGACAATGTAAGTCTAAGTGAAAAAGTCTTTTTGGGCCCCATGTACGGTGGCTGAGAGAGGTCACAACACACGCAAACTCCACACAACACGGCCACATTAAGAAAACGCCCCCAAGCAAGAAGCTGAATGCAATGCAAAAACTAAAACACGCCAAAATGAAGACAACAACGGAAATGTTTCCAGGGGGACCGTAATCACTGACGAACTTACTGGCTGCTGACATTTTCAGACTTTCCTCAAGACGCTGGTCGGAAGTTTAACATTTGTTTTAGGTGGAAGACAAGTAAGTAAAAACACTTACCTGTTGGAACACATCACCGTGTCGCCGATTCTGGTCCCAGCATCTAAGTTGTTTCTGGAAGCCAAAAGCAGGTCCGTGAGTGATTACGGTCCCCCTGGAAACATTTCCGTTGTTGTCTTCAATTTGGTGTGTTTTCATTTTTGCGGAGCGTTCAGCTTCTTGCTTGTGTTGTGAGCATTTGCAGCATATGTGTTGTGAAATCGATGAATGGGGGTGTTTTCTTAATGCGCATGTTGTGTGGATTTGCGGGTGTTGTGACCTCTCTCGGCCACCTTACCCATGGCATCAGGTGACGTTGAGGCTGACGAACAATCTGAAGGGAGAGCTGCATTATTTTGTTTTAGCACATGAATGAGTCCACAGCTTGTGGGTCCTCTGTCCATCCAGCTATTATCTGCTGCTCCTCCAGCTCTGGTGTCAGTAGGTGGTGTAGAGCTGTCCAGATATTCTCCTGTCCACACGTGTCCTCCAGCTCCTCCTGAGGGATCCTGAGGAGCTCCCAGACCAGATGGGCTTTACAGATGGGTCACAAATTAAAGGACAAACGTGAATAAACAAAAGCAGATGCTTCCATACAGAACACAAGAGCTCACTGAATGCTGAGATGAAGATAAAAATGATGGGATTCATGTTACGGTCTTTATTGTCACCAACTTTGTACCACACTGAACACCTTTGGGGTACAGAGGAAGCAGCATCCTCTTCTTTGATCATAACAACAGCTGAGGGTTGGACCGCAGACCGACAGGTCAAATCAACACATTGAAAAAGACACCACATGCTTAAATTGCTGGGTATTTACATGTAATGAAATGTCTTCTTGCAGATGTTTCATTTATTTGTTGAACTTAAAGGGACAGTTCACCCCAAAGTAAAATAAAAAAAACAGCAACACATTCTTCCTCTTACCTGTAGAGCTGTTTATCAGTCTAGGTTATTCTGGTGTGAGATGCTGAGTGTTGGAGATATCGGCCGAAGAGATGTCTGCCTTCTCTGACCTGTGGTGCTCAAACTGCTAAAAAAATACATTTGAAAAACTCAACAATAATGTCTCTTTCCAGAAATCATGACCTGGTTACTCAAGATAATCCACAGACCTTGTTGTGAGCAGTTTCATGTAGGAACTATTTTCTGTCTAGCAAACTACACCAGGCAACTATCACTGTGCAGGAGGAAGCGTTAATCTACTGCTAGCTCACCTAGCAACACTGATCTAGCTAACGTTACAGCTCAGCCGAGGTGGACGCCATTCATGTTTTCATCTTGTGCTGTCACACACACAAGCCTCTCCTACATGAATAGATGCACACCTCCTTCTACAGATGGACTGAATGTAACTCAATGAAACCTCTATCAGCGGTTAATAACAGCCATCAAGAGCTAACAGCTAATGTTAACGAGCTCTCCTACTGCTGATTTTAACCTAAATTTGTTGTTTACATTGTAGCATTATCATAGAAACAACTAGATGTGTCCCCTGGCGCATCGTTAGTGCGCCAGGGGACGCACCCACACATTCACATCCCAGACATGTTTTCTATTGTCACTGTGATGATGGGATGCTGTTAGTCTCAAGCACTGCTTTTTAGCCTACACAAAACTGATGTGACACAACAGAAAAACATCGGCCACTGAAAACGGTGAATTTCATCTAATTCACTGATAGGCTGATGGCAGTCAACAAGTGGAATATCACCTGATCCTGATTCAGGCAACTTTCTTCTACGCAGTGATTTGGTCGGTCGGTGTAGCTCGGTAAAAAGAAAAAAGTTCTACATGAAACTGCTCACAACAAAATCTGCGGATGATCTTAAGTAACCAGGTCATGATTTCTGGAGAGAGACACTGATGATGAGTTTTTCAAATGTAATGTTTTGGCGCTTTGAGCACCACAAGCTGAGTGAAATCTAGTTCCATTATAAAGGGAGAGACACCTCTGCGGCTGATATCTCCAACACTCTGCAACTCACACCAAAACTATCTGGACTGATAAACAGCACTGCAGGTGAGAGGAAAAAGTATGTTTTTCATTTAATGGTGAAATGGTGAAGTGTGCAAACATGGCTTTAAGAGTCAACAAGAAAGCCCTGGAATACTTTCTGATTTCACAGTGGGACTTGGCAGGAGTGTGCATCAAAGTCTGAGTCAGTGAGGAACTGGACCTATTTCACGCTTGATTTTAACATCACTCACGAACAAAACCCAGAGATATTTATACTCCTACACTCGAGGCAAGAGTTTGCACACACCGAAGGGACACTCCACCATGTCTCTGGAGTGCACCTTCAGGTTTCACCACCCGACAGTCTGGCCTCAGACCTCAGGGTGCCGCCTCTCATCTCAGCTGCTGCCCCCTCCTCGTGCACACTGGAGGTTACGGTCTGATGAAACCGACACAACTGCATCAGTTGTAAAAAGCAGAGATGACTCATGGGAGCTGTAAGCTAACAGGCCATGAGGCTTTGACAGCACACCTACAGCAGGACACATGAGAGTCTCTTTACTAGCAGCTCAAAACACCGTCCAGTCTCTGCAGATACACAGAGTTAAGCTCCTTCAGTGCCGTCTCCTTCAACTCGATATGGCTCATGATATTTTGAACACAAATGATATCGTCACTGTCCCTCTCTGATGACGACATTCATCTTTCTGAAGCTGCTGTGGCTCAAATTTTCCTAAATGCTGTTGTCTGTTGGCAGACTGGGACGTGGCTCAGAAGAGGACAGTGCCGTTCTTCGCCTGGTCCCTGCTGGAGTCTGTTGGGTTGTCGGACATTCAGCTACAGCCAGACAGCAAAGGTAGGACAGACAAACTTTTTGGCTGCAATAAAGGTTTCTCCTCTCTCCCTAAAATGTTTTGCAGACAATAATTTGCCACAGCCCTTTAATTAGGCACCTTAACTACATTTCTCTGCCTCTGCGCTGGCGTCCGTCCATGCAAGTAATTTTTTCAGCTTTGGCACAAATGTCCGCTTGGAATCAACAAGGAATGGATTAATTTTGGTGGTCAAAGCTTGAGGTCACTGTGACCTTGTGCCCATGTCATTCTCGTCAATGCGATATGTCAAAAAGGGCCTTCAGAGAATTTATTAAAATTTGGCACAAACGTCCACTTGGACTTAACAATGAACTGATTAGTAGACAAAGGTTAAGGTCACTGTGACCTCACGTCCATCTCATTTTCATGAACACGATATCTCAAGAAGTTCTTGGCGCAAACGTCCACTTGGACTTAACAATGAACTGATTGGAAATTGGTGGACAATGGTCAAGGTCACTGTGACCTTACATCCATCTCATTCTCAAGAAGTTCTTCAGAGAATTTCCTCATATTTGGCACAAACGTCCACTTTGACTCAACAATGAACTAAATAGAATATGGTGGTCCAAAGTTAAGGTCACTGTGACCTCATGTCTGTCTCATTCTTGTGAATATCCAAAGACCACCTTGAGGGAGTTTCAAAGGTCAAAGGTCAACCTCACTGTGACATCATAATGTTCTGCAAAAACAATTTCCAAGCCATTACTCAGTGTCATATGTCAGGAACAGAGGGGAAGACACTGAATTGGTGACACTTATCTTGGTATGAGGCATCCACATTTTAGAATTTGTAGCTTCTTTGCAGCAACATCCATATCTGAAGTGTTGTCATCTGCCATGGCTACATATAGTTTAAATGTACTAACCTAAGTTTCCTCCCATGATCTCTGAAGAATGCAGTCGCTCCTTCACCCTGTACGGCCGCGACGGGCGAGCCAGGCGGGAGATGCCGGCTCTGGGGGAGATGCTTCACTGTCTGACGGGACGATGCCCGCATGAGTACGAGATGTACGGCTGCTACTGCGGACAGGAGGGCGGGGGGCAACCTCAGGACCAGCTGGACAGGTCAGTAGCTGCAGGACGAGGAGGGGATGACATGTTATAGCTGAAACAGATACAGGCTGTGTCAGCAACACAAACAAGGGAAGAAAAACTGTGCAGTTTAGATTTTGTGATGAGAAGTTAAAGAAACAGGTCTGATGGGTGCAGACTGTAATGACTTGTTTTCTCCTAATATTGACATTCACAGTTTCTAAGTATGTGGGTGTCCTTGAGGTTTTTCTTTTACTGACAAAAAGACAAAAACAAACACCTCAAAGAGGAAGGGCTCATAAAACATCACACTATAGCACCACCAGTGGACCAAAACTCCACTGGGTACCTCTAACGTTTAGCTTATTTATCCATGCTGTATGAAGCTAACAGGGCACCTCCTTCATCACCTCTGCTGCTCTTCATCAGGTGCTGCTTCTTCCATCACTGCTGCCTGAAGCAGATCAGCACCATGGGCTGCAGGTCAGACAGGAAGCTCAACGCTCAGGTCTCCTGTGAGAGCGGGAAACCACGATGTGAGTACAGCAGGTCTGCTGAGGACACAGTGACATTAACAACTGAAGTACCTGAACCTGAATCTTATGTCAGATCTGTTCTGGGCGTCTCATGTTAGCATCCAAAAGGAGGCTCTGATTCTAATTCTGACATCTACAGGAACTCTAGTGCAAGCTCATCCTGCAGGTGCCACAGCTGAGTGTTGAAGCTTTTAGTTACAGTTCCTCTTGTAGATGCTAAATGAATTTGTTTTCCATAAGATTTCAGACACTCAACAATCAATTTTACCATTTCAATCTGAGTTTCAGTGTGTGTTTACTTAGTTCAACTAATGCTTGAAAAAACACCAGACTTCCCTCTTTTTGTGAAGCAAAGCCACAGGACTCGCATCACTCAGTCTGCTGACTCTCAGATTTGTTCCACTTCTTTAGGGTCCAATTTTGCTAAAAACATTTTGTTAACCTCACGTTGATTACTGCCGTCTCCTCCTCAGGTCAGGGCGTCACCGTCTGTGACAAGCTGCAGTGTGTGTGTGACAAAACTACTGCAGAGTGCATGGCAGCGGCCCACTTCAACCACAGCCTGCCGGCGCAGCAGTGCCGCGGCCCCGGGCCTCCCTGCCGCCGGGCCAGCAGACCCCCCAAACCACGGCTTTCCCCTCAGTCCAGTGAGGAGAGCGTGGAGGTGCCGGGAGGAAACTCTGACGTAAATCTTGGTGACGTTCAGAAGCTTGACAGCTTGACAAATACACCGCCACCGAGCCAAGTTCAAAACAGGTGAGAGGAGAAGGAATTTAAGTGAAAGCTTCTAAACACAATCAGATGTGTTCCTGCAGGAATATAATCTGAAGTTAGCCACCAAGATTACATGTATCCTTGATGTTAGCATGTGGAAGTGTCATTACTTAGTGTCCCAGTTTCTGCTAAAACAAGCTGCTGTTCATAAACACTGTGAGGAATCAGGTATCAGGGGAACATCCTCTGATTACTGAAACATGGATAGAATTGAGTAGTTTGTATTTTGATCTAGTCATAAACAACCTCTGAGGAAATAAGTTTTGATGCTGCTGCTTTAGGCCTCAATCACACAGAAAGCGTTTCAGCAGCTGGAGGCAGCATTTTGTAATTGTTTATAATGTGAATGAAGTTTTTTGCTCAATGTTTTTGCATTGCGACATCATCATCATCTCCAATTTTTTTTCATTGTCCAACTGGATGATTTGAGAGGCGGGCCTTCTGTGGTCACAGTTTACAGTTGGTAAACAATGGAGGAGAAACTGGTGGTTGCTGTCACTGGAGAGCTATATGACTTTTCAAACTGCAGTTAGCAGCATCTCAATATAAAACAGCAGGTGTGGTAGCAGATAAGTGCAGTACTTTCAATGTCCATCATGGAGGAGAAGCTCCTCGACCAACTGGTGGCACTCCCCATCATGGAGGAGAAGCTCCTGGACCAACTGGTGGTACTCCCCATCATGGAGGAGAAGCTCCTGGACCAACTGGTGGTACTCCCCATCATGGAGGAGAAGCTCCTGGACCAACTGGTGGTACTCCCCGTGATCCAGCCTCTTTTTTAGGGTCTCATGTACCCACACAGATCTCTGTTTATCTGCTGACAGCCTCTCACCCTCAACCAGAGCTACAGCCAGTACCCTCTGCTGAAACATGTCAGGAACTACACACTGATTACTGTTAGATGAATAAAAAGAAAAAGAAACAGTAGATTGATGACATGGGAAGGCAAGTGTAAGGAGGTGATGGCATGGTTGCCTGGCAACAATAAAAAGGTGCAGCAAGTGTAACCACTAGAAGCAAGTGTTTTTTTTTCCTATACCAATCCCAGTGCTGCATATGATCCACTAAACAGAGTTAGAAAACAGACAATCTGCTCCTTCAGGCTGATTATTAGTTCGTTCAGTCAAACAGTGTCAGTATTTCTTGCTTGTATTGTTTTTTTATCCACTTCTTTAATTTAGTTCTAAATAAAAATATCTGTTAAATTCTTAGACTTAAAATAAAACTGAAACCTCTCGGTTTTAGAAGCACACACATTTACACAGTCTGACAGAAGTGAGTCACTTTCAGTTCAACACTATAACGCTGTCTGTCTGCAGTGATGAAAGCTCTGACCTGAAGGACAAAGACCAGTCAAAGAATCCTCCTGCTGGATCGTCGGGCAGCTCCACACCACCTCCTCCTCGTCCCTCCAGTGAGGAGAGCAGAGAGCCACCGACACAGGGTGGGATTCAAACCCACAACCACAGGCCGAGTGCAGGGCAGAGCCAAGGCCACCTACCTGGAGGGACTGCGGTGGAAGAGGAGGAGGAGGAGGTAGAGGGAGAGGAGGAGGAAGAGGAGGAGGGGGGAGGAGAAGAGGGGGAGGAAGAGGAAGAGGAGGAGGGCAACTAAAAGAGAAGGCATTGCTTTTACAGGCAGCTTTGGGATGTGAAGAAGTCATTTTGGGAACAACTATTTAAAACTTATTGTCAGATTATTTTGTTCCCTGTAACAGAAGTGCTAACTTAAAGAAACAACGTCAAAAATCAAATGTTTACTTCGATTTTTAGGTTTTCTGTTACAGATCTGTGAACTGGAACGTCTCGTCAGAAAATAAAAAATAATAAAAGCAAACATTTGTTTGTTGCGTCCTCCTTCAAAATAAAGCTGACAGTAAAGATGACATCACAGCCCGACAGTATTGATAGAAACATTTTATTTGAGTCTTCAACATCAATCTCAACGCACAATTTACTATTGAATAGAGGCTTTGTAATGAAGCGCCGAGGCTCTGCTGCCACTGAGATTAGAGGAAATAATTTAATGACATTTTAGAAACAGATCTGACGTCTGTTGGTTCCACCTGTTTTTAAAAGTTAATCCCAATATGATTTCAAAGATTTTAAAAGTAAATTGAAGGATTGTCTGAAAAAATTCATGCTGAAATCATCTGTGAGTTAATCAATTAGTTGATGTGCACCACAATATATCAATTTTCAAGCAAAAACAATAAATAATTTTTGGTTCCTGCTTCTCCGCTGTGAGGATCTGTGTTTTGTCTTGGTGTAATATCATTGAAATGTTCATATCTCTTGGTTTTAAGTTGGACTCTGGGAAGTTCAGCTCATTATTTGTGGACTTTTTCTCGACTAAACAATCACAAGATTGATCCCCAAAACAAAGGATCGATCCTGCCAGTATCATAACTATGATTAATACCTCACCTCTGAACATCAGATTAGTTTCTCTTACAGTGTACATCCATGTGTGTAAAACATAATGCTTCACACCCATCTTCCCCCGACAGCACAGATATATACAATCGGCACAGTTTCAAGATTAGTGCCATCAATTAAGAATCTGACCAAATGTCTCCCCTTCGATTCCTGAAAAATGACGTTAAAAAATGGTCAGAAAAGTGTTTTTACAGAACATTATAATGTCACAGTGAAGTTGACTTTTGACCTTTTGGATTTAAAAGGTCATCACTTCATTTTATCCTCACAATTAGCATGATCATTCTTTTGTTATAGTCAAAAACATGATTTGTGAGGTCACAGTGATCTTTGAGCACCAGAACTGAATCAATTCATTTTTGAGTTCAAGTGGACGTTTGTGCCAAATCTTAAAAAATACCCTAAAGATGTTCTTGAGCTATCAGGTTTACAATAATGAGACAGACAAGGTCACAATGACCTTGACCTTCAACAACCAAAATCTTATCAGGTCGTCTTTGAGTCCAAGTGGATGTTTGTGCCAATTTTGAATACATGCCCTTGAGGCATCTTGAGATATGGCATTCTGAGAATTGGACAGACAATCCAAAAACATAACGCTTACTGCTGTCGCCGCCATGGAGGCTTCATCTTCATCTTCATCAGCGAATGGAGCAAGATAGAGCCAATAACTGGACCTTTGAGTTGAGATTATTTTGTCTCACATACTGTTCTAAACGCTGAGAATAACTGATCAAATCGATGGATTAACTGATTATAAAAACAGTCGTCAGTTTTAGACTCACGGTCGTCAGTTAACTTCCCAGAGAATAAACTCACAAGATCATGTTGTTGTTTTAGTCTACAAACTACTGAAACTGTGTCTGACTCAGCGACCTCACCAAGTAAGCAGATTTTGTCATTTCTGTTTAAATATTCAACAGATGAAATGAAGCAGGAAGAGAATAATTAAACAAACACTGAGTGAAACTTCCCTCACCAAAACAATATCAAAGTTAAGTTAGTTTGTATCCCTGTAAACTGTGTCAAACACTAAGTTTAGAACCTTTGCGGACGTGGAACCGTTCAGAATGAAACAATAAATAACTCCTGCTCTTTAACACTGAAACCCGTTTTCAGCAGCTGCAGCGGGAGCAGAACCTCAGCGCTGTCTAGTGGTTAAAATCCTCAGTGTGTTTGAAACAAAGCCAAGCTTTTAGCAGTCTGTCACTGTGAAGGCCGAACACAGACGTGACACCTCTGAGCTCTAAAACTGGCACAAAAATACAAACTGCTGCATCACAAACATAAGAAAACATCATCAGAAGCTTGGATTTTTTTTTTGTTCTTGTGTTCATTGTTCTGCAGAATTCAGCTAAAAAACTGAAAAAAGTCCATCTTGAAAAGTGAAGAATCACGTTCATATATCTTTTTAAAGCAATTTGTGTGTCCAGCATTTTGAAGTAAGGCAGGTCAGCAGTGAAATGATCTCACCCCATTTACTGATTTATTCTCTCGTCTTCATTTTTTTTTTTTTTTTTACCATTTTAAGACTTGTTAACGACTCCAGTCACCAGTCAGGAGGGACTTTTGACAGTCTGACACAGAGTTATTCTTGAATACAACATTTCACAAACTGAACATTTGGGAGAAAAATACCTCTAATGATCAAGTTGTACCACACGCTAATCTGTGCTGATTCATTTTTGCTATAGTACCAGGTACACAGTGATCAAAGTGCAAACATCATATCTCATTCTGACAGTTATTCAGTATAATATTTCATCTGTGACTGATTGACTTGAATCTATTAAATTCTTTATCAAAAGTAGCAGAGATGACTCGTTCACAGACTGAAGCTTCAGACTGTTCAGATCATTTACTCTGATTTAAACTTTATTTATTGATCAGCTTTGACAGGAAGTTGCAGCTCAGGACAGATTCAGGTCCAGATTCACTCCACTAGGTCTCATACGTGTCCATTCTTTGTTGATCTGATTATTTTCTGAATGGGTGAAACTGTTAAAATTCAGATATTTAATTGCTGTTTGCCAAAATTTAAATTCCCTGACAAAAAGAGTTTTACTTTCTGCAACTTAACAAAAAACCCTGACAGTGCAACTTGAAAGAAGGTTTAAAATATGACTGGATTTTGTGACTCTCATTACTACTCTTTAGCTGCATCTGAGATTTCATACTAACATGTTATTTAGAATCACCTGCCTGTCATCGCAGCCGTGGACTGTAGCAATAGGAGCAGCTTTTAAAAGTGCTTTGCTTTTGGGGGAACACCCTTGGAGGTGGGCGGTTGTCAGGGCAGTTACCATGCAGCAGTGTAAAAGCAGCTTTAGAGCTCAAGTTGGCACGGGTTACCAAGGTTACCTGTCTCCAGCCAGGATAGAGGTTCTCAAGGAAACTCTAAAATATCTTTTAAAGTTTTTAAAACGTTTATAGTTTCCTTGGGGGCTCTCAGGAAGTGACACAGCTCAGTGTGTCCAAAAGATGCACACTGCTGTTTATGTGCACTAAGCATGTTGAACAATTGAACACATGTTGGGTACAGTAAGCAATTTCAGGTGCAGCGTTCATCTTACCTCTATTTAGGGGACAATTCTGCTCTAAGTTTTGAAATACAACTCTCGTAATTTGGGTAAACAGGAAGTCATGGACTTATTGAGTTGTCAACAACTTGAGCCCTGTTTTTTGTTTACATTTTGGTAAACTGGCAAATGATCTGAGGGATGTACAGATAACGTCACTGGATTTTTGACTCTGAGACAGCGTACGATTTTTTACCCTAATTGCAGCAATCAGTCGCTAACGTTTTAAAGTGCCTTAATTGCCTCCATGAGCTGTGTGTCACGGACTCTGCTGCTGCTCCAACTGCTGACGGTGTGGAGAAGCGCCTCACAGTGTGAAAACCATTGATTATTTATTTATTTTTTATCATGTGTCGGGCGAAGCAAGAAGTTTTGCAAATAACCTCAATTAAACCTCAGAGATGTGATTATAGTGTGAGCTCCACACATGAAACAGGATTTCTCTTTGTTTTCCAGAGGCCTTAATGGCTCCGAGGTAAACCTCGGTCTTCAGATCACAGAACGTTGCCATTATATGGATTTAAGGAGCATCAGAATACTGGGGACAGTGAATCAAAACTAAAACGTAGAAGCAGTTTGCACTCATATTAATGTTGACCAAGTGGCTGTTTTGCCCTGTGGTCTTAAAGAAGGTTGTTTCTGTCAAAATCTGACATGCTGACTGTGATTGGTGAAGAGAACTGAAACTAAAAGTCACAAGGAAAAAAAATGTTAAACTGTCTGCAAATTAATTTTAGTGAATCTGGAGCTGAATCTTCTCCATCAGAAATGATTTTATATGTAAAACTTTGCTGACGAGTGAGCTGAAGCTGCAACCTCTGGGAGGAAAATAAAATTTGCACTGATTTACTCTTCTGTTCTCTGTAGTATGCAAAAATAACTGACATCATCTGACTATAGATATAATATTCATAATTTTTCAGCATATTTGAAATGATATAATGGATTCTACATAAAAAAAAAAAATCAAGTAACATTTTCATAAATGAGACCATTTCTCCCGCATTGATAAGAACTGCACAATCCCATTGAAACCCTGAACCGTCCTCTTCATAGTAAACAACACAAATGTAAAGTTTTAAAACAAAAAGAGATCAGCATTTGTCTTCATCATGATAAATGTGATCGACAGGAATAAATCTCCCAGTCTCTAAATCTCTACCAGGCAACAGTTTGACGATACATGATGCATAAAATGTACAAAAATATATGATATACTGCTATAATGACACATTCATAAAGGAAGTGATCATGTATTCCAGCCACATCTAAGCAAACAGTTCATCTCCTGTTCCAATCGTACTTTTCTCCAAACTCAAATCAGTGACAAGTTTCCACTGTGCTGGCTCATTTTACGTCAGCTTGGAGAAAAGTAGGATTTTAAGATTCAGTCGATAAAGTTTGTTTAGATGGATTTATATTCCCAGCGCCCCCCGAGGGGTCGACGACGTCATACTAAGATATCATGCAGTTAGTTCATATAATGCATGTTTTTATGTAGAGCTATGATATTAAATCATAAGAGTTAGCATTCAAAGCTAAGACGTTACGCAGCGCAGATATGCACAAAAGATAAAATCACTTAAATGCATTTTTTATACAGAGGAAAAAATCTACGGTATTTTCATTTCTTTGAAGCTGCTCTGCTCAGAATTCTGCCCTTTCTGACAAAAGACTACAAACTCTACAGGGACACTCACATTGGCTGGTTCATTCCAAACATCTCCAGCCATCTGCAGTCAGCTAAACATCATATTCTGAACAGAAGACATTCACAAAGACTCCATTTAAACCTGGTATTAAGGAGATAGTTCAGATTTTTTTGAAGTGGGGTTGTATGTGGTACTCTGGGGTACACAGCTCTGGTATACTGGCAATGGGAAAGGAGTCTGTCGTCTATTTTAATGGGTTTTCTTGTGCTTTAAATAAAAAACAAAACAAAAAGAAAACAAGTCTCATTCATCCAGTTGTAAGCTCAGTACTTCCACACACGCATTTTCACTAAAACCTCATGATTTTAAACACTGTTACATACAACTAGCACGCCTGAGCATGTGCCGTGGTGCACTACTTATCTGTGCCTGAGACTGTTTACGTGGAGGGCTCCTTAATAATAATGTTTTTGTGAAAATGTTTAAAGTGTTTGGGAAGTACTAAGCATACAATTGGACTAGGGCTGCCCGCTAACGGTCGACTAGACATGAGTCGACCAGAAAGGTCATTAGTTGACAAGATTTCATTGGTTGCTTAGTCGCAGAAAAAAAAGAACCAAAGAGATGAAACTCTACGAGGAGCTGTGCGTTGTCAAAATAAATCAAAACCTATATGACTGGACCATGTGGGAATTTAATTTGAAGGAAAAGACACAGGATGTGTCCACGCTCAGCAGTCAGACAGGAGTCAGGTTAATCTCCAGGGCTGGTACCTGCGGTTATTCCACAGGCTAGTTAATAACATGTGGGGCAGGAAATCCAAAGTGTGGGATCATTTTGAGAAGGTGAAGGACCAACCCAAGGTGATATGTAAACTCATCTTCATTGGTCGGCTACAAACATGACGAATCATGTGAAACATGGAAGTAGCTACATGCCCATTAGCCCACAGCGTCATTAACAGGCGGCTCGCTCAGTGTGTGACGTGCACTTGGAGATAAAATATAGGCCTATATTAATGAAGGTTCATTAGTACGGTTTGTATTTCTCTGTAATGTAGCACAGTGTTAACAATGTTACTGAGACTATTCTTTCTCACACCTTCAACTCAAACCACCAAAATATATTGTTTAATAATTACATTCATATCGTAAACATGCGGGAGACTTGTCGACTAATGGCCCTAAATGATGACTATTGGTCGACTAGGAAAATTCATAGTCCGGGGCAGCCCTCAGTTGGATAAATGAGACTTGGAATAAACTGCACGAGTCGCATGAGAGTGTATAAACAGATGTTTTTGTAGAGTTTTGCTGTTGGTAAATGTTGTGCCCTTCACTTTAATTCATCAAGAACTGTCACAGTTTTTGATTTGCTAACTGTGGAAGGATGCCAGAAAAACAAAGTTTTCTCTAAGAACTCAATGTAACACAGGCTGATTAACTGACGTACCACCAGTCATTTTGTGGGTGACGCATTCCTTTAAAGCGACGTGGATGAGAAGTTCTCAAAGAGCCCAGAGAAATGGAAATGTTTGCACAGACGTCACGTACGCCCACAGAGATCTGATCACAACGTCAGCCAGATCATCTCCACATGTGGTCTGATCAAACAGTTTTCTGACAGCAATGCGTTCCGCTGCATTAACATGTATTTTTACACATGCAGATAAATTGAAGAGATTACAGATTGTGTGCGTCAATACCAGGTGGAAATGGGGTCAGAAGCTGCCTAGCTGCAAATTGGCTTCTAAAGAGAGAAAAAATAACCAGCCAAAGTTTGTATTTTTCAGGCTCATGTTGGTGATTTCAAACAAAGCTCAACCTTCCTCGTTCAGGGACACAACCTGCAATTAACAACCTTTAACATACAAAACCATCTGAAACATACACGGCCACCTACAAAACAGCCCCCGCTATTTTTTTTCTCGTCTCTTGCGTTTGCTTTTCCATCTCACTTCTCCGTTTTTCACTGTATAATTCTGTACACCTCTAAACAGAGAAAATGCGCAACCAGAACAAGCCAGACTCAATAATTCCAAAAACTAGTCAACTAATAGAGTTTAGTTTTCTGAGGATACACTCACACGCAAACCAGTAATTTCTGAGTGAAAGAAAGCACTGACCTTCAACCTGGAATTAAGCAGCAGCGGCGATGTGCTCTGCACAGCTGCTCAGACCAAACGGTGGCAGCAGGTATCTGCCTCCAACTGGAGGGATTTTTCTTCCTACACTGAGCTCAGATCAGAGGAAATACTGATAACCATCTGTTATTACAGATCGCAGCTGCAGCTCCAGCAGATATGAAGGATCTCATTCCAAAAACGCCTCCTGTAACCCTTTTGGAGACAAAACGTGTCCTTGTGGTAACAGTCGAAAAAGCACAGATGATTAAATCCTCCAGAATGTCAGTGCTTTGTATCAGAGTGGCTGAAGGCGGAGGTTAACTTTGATGAGCTGCTGCTGGTCTCTTTGTTTGGAGTGAAACTCTCTATATGGCTGCTCGGAGGATGCCGGCTCTGATAACATCCAGTATTTAATGATTCAGACATTTTGAATTTAAAGAACGAGAGGGGAAGGACTTCTGTCTTTGGCAACGAAACGTGTTTTGGTTTTTCATGAGCTGCCAACAAAGCTGTGAGGAGTTCAACGCTTCAGGTCGAACTGGAGCTGCACACGGCCAACACACTAACTGTGCACAGGAAGTACAGAACAAAGTCATCCTGCCGGACAGAATAGAATTCCACAGAAAGAAAGATGTCTTTTTACAGTTGATGCTGCTGCCAGATTTCTGGAGCTGAACATCAACAGATAAATGTATATTTAACATCACAAACTAAGAGCGCTTGAATACTTGATTTAAATGACATGTATGCATTGACAAAAAGCTGAATATAAACTGCATTGTTTAAAAACTTGCCTGTGTTTATGTTTCTGTGGTGTTAAAAAGTGTGACCAATAGGGGGCAGATGAGGACTGAATCATAGGTGGCAACACCAGAATATCTTCAGACCTCAGATAAACTGCTCACATCTCTGATTTGTTCAGCAACTCAAAAAGCTGCAGCGCAGTGCCCACATATGGTTATTCCTGCTCTTTGTAGACACAAGCAACCAACGTTATCTTTCTCCGTAGTTAGTTGCCTAACCACATCCATGAAAGACAGCGACAGAAAAATGGCGACAAGTGCGAATGAGACAGACCAATGTTTACGAGTCAACTTTCAGTAATAAGAGCTCTTAAACTGCTATATTTATTCGAAGGTCACTTAGCCTGAGCAAAGCCCTGATAAGTGCTGTGATACTGTATGTTGAGCCAAAGTACAGCAAAATTGCAGTTATGTGAATGTGATACGTGCTTGCCTGGGTCCAGACCTTTGAATTCACCCACGCCGCTGAGTTCGAGTTGACCGATTTGTCTGGCATTATGACAGTAAACAGCAGTTTCTTAGTTAAAATAAAAAACAACCAATGAGTGTGGTAGTCGGAATCAATTAGTCAGTGTGCCTGAACCAGTGAGGAGTAATAACAAGCTGCTATGGAGGCTGCTCTACATCGGCATGTCTTCTCGATATCGCCCGACATCGTAGCTTGTTTTCTGCTCCAGGCAGGGAGAACACATATGTTGGCCTGGCTACGCATCAATGTGGACTTAAAATGATGTTAGATTCAAGCAGACACGTTGATCTCTAATGATTGGTTAGGATGAAATCGAACCCGCATACCCCACAGAAATCAGTTAGAGTGGACCCAAATGTCAGACTGAAGATGGGAATGAAGTGTAACGTGTTGACAACTGACCCTTTGCTAAGTCTCGCCCCTGGAACGACGACTTGCCAATCATAGTTTAGCATCGGCCAGCTCTGTCAAGGGTCTGACAACAACAACAACAGCTGTGCTCCATCGACTCTAATGCAGTCGTTTCAGATTTCCTTCATTTTCAGGCTGGTTTTGTGGATTTGGAGCTAAATGCTGTGCCTGGGGCACATTGTGTATTAATGATACTCGTTGCCTGGAGAGGTTGGAAAAAGATATATGTTTCTTCCCCGAGTCCAAAACCAAAATCAAACCCTGAAAAGTGTAGGGTTAGCTAGCTAGCTACTGAAGATATAGCCTACTGAATGTATACACATGCTGCTTTTGCTTTGTAATGATTCTAACAGTGAAACAAAGACAGACCCTGCTGTACAGGAACCAGTGAAGGGAAGCAGGGAAACTTTGCTGATATTCAACCAGCTGTGTGTCATCACAGCGTGTGCAGATGACCTTTGTTTAGCTTCCCCCAGAGGTCTGTCAGCTGGCGGCACGGGGAAAGCCAAACACCGTTCATCTGCACACACTGCGATGACACACAGCTGGTGGAATATTGGCAAAGTTTCCTTTTATATTCATTGTCTTCTGTGTCGATCGCCATTTTTATGCTGTCATCTGTAGCCTATAGTTGGACTTCAGTGTCCAACTATGTTTGTCTTTTTAACCTGTTGTTGCTGCTGAGTCAGTTTGACATCCTGGATATATCCTTCAAACACATATTGTGGACCCCTCTGTCTGCTTCTCTCTGGAATCATTTTCTCCAAAAATTTGATAATATTTCTTCAGGGAGTGCAGTCAGTAACAGTGTGGGCTCTATGCTTACTCTGACAGCTTGACAGACCATCACAAAGAGGCGAGGCTAAGCTAAGAGTCAATTCTGTCTGATATTAGGCAAAATAAGTGCATGAAATTAGTGGAAAATGAATTGTCCCGTAATGCTTTTCACATCTCTAAAGAGTTAAAATGCGTCAGCATATTACAGCTTAGGTTTTGTGTTGTTCTATATTTTCATGACTTGTTGGCTCTGAAGACATTTAGAGGAAAATAATACAACAACAAACAGTCATATCGTATCTGAGTCCTCCGTCATAAGATCTGGATTAAAGGGTTTCACTCCAAATCTGTTTGGAAACAAACACCAACACGATACTGGCTGATAATCAAGAGCTGTGTTTACACTCAAGAATGAGTCTCTCCAGGCTGGTGATGGAGATTATCTCCTGTTTCCTGAACATACATATTCACATTTTTGATTTCTCTCTCCATCAGCCAAATGCTGTTGACCAGTTCAGTTTTGAGGAAGACCTTCTGATGACACGGCTGCTGAACCAACACTCCAGATGTCTTCTAGAGTTACTTTACAGTCGCCTTAACATCATGCTGACACAATATCTATATATTGCTTTTGGTTTTAGAAACAGAGCATCAACAAATTAACTGGCAAACAACACCAACTGCTGTGAGATTTTGTTGCCAAACAGAAAATCTTTGTCTTTGTACCTTACATAACATCAACTGTTAGTATAATTTTACAATCCAATTTAAATTGAACCACTGAGGTGTTTTGACGGAGATAACATGACTCAGCGATGAAAACAGAATTTATGAACCTCTTTAAAAACAATACTTTGGTCTGATCTCTTATTCCTGCAGTTTTGCACCGTTACACTGAAGCTTTCCAACATTCCTGTCTGAATACCTCAACAATTCCAAGACCTCTGGAACATAACATCTGAAGCAAACACAAAATCACCAACCATGAGCAAGCCGTTTCTGCTGAGCAGCACTGAAAACTCTCTTTGGCTTGTTTTTTAGGAGTCTCTGCCAAGCAGTTCAAGACCAGTTAAATTCTGCTTTCAATTCATTTCCCCTCGTGAAGCTTAGCTGCTTGTTGAAGTCGTTTCTGACGTTTGAGCTTAAATAGCAAAGACTGAACAGTGAGGACTGATTAGACTGAGCAGCAGTGAGCCTAAAACTAACCTGCCTTCTACCACCACTGAAGTTATTTCTGATTTTCTATCTGACAGCTAATATATTGAACGTTTCTACGTAATAGCGACTGCACTGACGCCTACTGATAAGAACAGATACTTGTTAAGAGGCAGAAGCTGGCTCTGAAGACTGAGCATCACAGCTAAGACCAGTTTTAAACCTGAAACTGGTCTTAGCTGTTTGTACGAGAGTTTAATTTGAGACTACGGCGTATGTACAAGGTGCGAAGCTTTGGCCAGACCAGAGATGATGACGGATCAGAGGCATGCTGGGAAGCAACATCTGATTCTGCATCTATCACTGAAATCTCAGAGTGGAAGCTGTTCATTTGTTTTTGTTCTTGGTGACTCGTATGTTTGGTTTAGGGGATGTTAGTCAGGCAACAAAATACAGCAAATCAGTTTGTTTGGAGCTGGCAGGGTTAATAATGGTCTGCATTAAGTTTGATTAGGAATTAAAGCATTGAAAAAGAGCAGAAAGAGATGTTGAGCAAGTTTTAATAACAGCTGAATGGCTTTTTTGGATTTAGAAGTACCGTTTCACTTATGAGGCTCTTAAACAGAATTTGAAACTCTGCCTCTCTAGTTCTATGTGAGATTAAGGAAGTTTGGTTTTTTACACCTCTTCATATCAATTTGAAAATGGCTGTTTTGCTGCATTTTGTGTGACACCTTTGTGCTGGTCTGAATACAGGAGACTAGACTGGAATACAGATTGTGATGTGTAGTTCTTTCTAAGCATTTTTAATTTTGCATTTCAGCTATTTTTGTGTTTGTGTGTGTGTGTGTGTGTGTGTGTGTGTGTGTGTGTGTGTGTGTGATGTTCCTTTTGGTGTTGTGATCAGTAGACACACAGGTCTGGGAACTTCATCTCGTAGACGGGGACGGACTGGTGCTGAGTGTGTCCCGATGAGATGGAAACCACTCCGGACGGGCTGGGTGGAGGCCTGGGAGGAGGGATGAAGAGGAACGGGTGGGGCGGGTTTTGGAAGGTGAAGTGGGGGTGGTGATGAGAGAGGGGCAAGATGTTAAACTTGGATTTCCATATTGCCAATAAGATTGAGAAAGCAGTCCTAGAAGTTGACTTGACGCAAATGGCTACGTGAGACAGATAAGAAGAATAAACTGATGGATGAAGAACTTTCTGATTTTGGATCTTCACCACGTGTGGGAAAAACTATTTAAAAATCTTGTGCTATTGTTCAGTTTGTTACCTAAATAATAAAAGTTTATCCTTTTTGGTTTAGGACATCTCAGCCTCAGCTTCAAACTGTCAGACTTGACTTAACTTGTTAATTGGACTTGTAGTCTGATTTATTAATCTCATCTCCATCTGCTAAAACAAAACAGTAACTGCTGCCCAAGGACGTGTGTCCACATAGTGTCTCTCTTCAGCAGATAAGCTGTAGCTGGAGAGCGCTTCATCCCAGCGCCCCAAGAAAAAGCTCTTCAGGACTTTTTTTAATGATGTGCTGTGCGAGGGTATGTTTCTATGACAATATCTTGACACTAATGTTAACTAGGTAGCTAACACAACAACTAACAACTAAATCTTCCAACTATGTAAAGGCACTCTGTGCAAATCAAATCCTGAATTCAAGATTATGACACTTAAATGAAAACTGTTTGCAAAAAATATAAATAAAGATGACTTACCTGATTGTAAGTTCGAAGATTTGTGCCAGCCGGTCGTGCAACATGTTCGCCTGCAGAAATAAAGCATTGAAAGTGAGCGAGAATTAATCTGACAAACAATAGTGGTCATTTTTGACACGACCTTCTCCTTCCTGAACACAGTCTTTTTATCAGCTTCACTGTGTTTTGTGGCTTTAAGTTGGTTTTTACCTTGGACTCGCAGTGGGCAGCGATCTCCTCAAACGGAGCTTTCTGGAACTTCTCCATCACCTGACGCCTCTTCTCCCTCTCCTGCTCCTCCAGGCCGGTGGTATCTGAGAACAGATGGAGGTCAATCTCAATTACTTTAAATACTACTAAATGATGACAACAACACGAGCACTTAAACATAATGAGCTTATAATCAGCATGAGCAACATAAAAAGACTTCTGAGGCACAGCAGAATAAAAAGTATTGCTCGCATATATTCATGTCAAAGTTGTTTTCTCATGAGCAGAACAGTAAAAATATCCTTGGGAATGTAATAAATAGGCCACATGAGAGCTGTATATTAACTCTGACTTCAGTAACAGATTTAGTCTGCCATGTCATGACAGTCAGTAAATCTTTATAATTCATGGGACATTACTGTCAACATTTTGGCCACTTGTCAGAGAAGCCCTGGCCTGAAGGAACTCTCGACTAGAAGCCAAATGTTTCATCTGCATGCAAGGTGACACTTCAGTGAGTCCACAGAAAGGTGGTGGAAGGTTTAAAGTAAAAGTCTTCTCATTAATCTCACCGATGGCCTTCTTCAGGGTCTCAAACGTGATCTCCTCAGCTAGTTGGGACTGCAGACAAATAAAAACACAGAACATGATGTCAGCTTGTTGATCAATCACCACCTCGAGCCTCGCTTACTAAAAGACTGTGATGATGAGCTGTGACCTGAGGATGTCAACTGACAAAGCACCATGGCATGGACAGCACAATCACTGATGAAGCTCTGTACAGGAAAACTAAAGGGACATGTTGTGTTTTTACAACCTCTGTCTTATTTATTGAGCACAGCATTAGTCCAGGCAGGACACAATGTCAAGCTCAGCTCACCTCCCAGCATCCCAGCCCCTTTGCAACCCGCCTCCACCCCAGCTCCTCCTTTTGTGGTGTCTGACTGATCAATGCCATCTCTGTTTGTCATTGATGCTGCTGCTCTCCCTGCCTTAAGCTTTCCATGTAGGCGCATGGAAGGGCAGGGAAGTTTGCTCTCTCTGCCTTAGGCTTTCCTCCTATGCATGTGGAAGGGCAGAGAGGTGTGCCCTTTCCGCCTTAGGAAAGGCAGAGAGGCCCCAGAACAGAGCCATACTGACAGATAAAATACTGCAAATGGAAATAAAGTTTTCTTTGACTAAGGTGGTCCTGACTGAAAAATGAATCTGGTACTATTGGACTCTAAATTAGTGATGAAAATACTTGTTAGAAGTCTGTTGGGATAAACAAGGACGGCCGAATTAGTATTAACAGTCGTATTAGAAAAGCTGTATGGAAACACCAAATTCCGTTAAAACTTCCTCAATCGCCCAAAAACGTTTTCATGGTCCGCTGTGGCAGGTTTTCCCTTTGTAGAAGAAGAGTTGACGTGATAAATGGATATGGAATAAGTTCTAACGTAATGAACATTTAACTTTTGTGACTGACAGCTGCTGTTGGCATCTTCCTGGATACTGAAACATATTTCTGAAGAACTCTCTTTGTTTTTCTCTCATAGTTTGTTAGATGGCCAAAGGCAACTTGTTTTGTTTATGGTTGTCAACTTTTACTTCATCTTCTCTGTTTACTGGTGCATTACAGCCAAGCGTAACGCGTAGCCTTTACCACCAGTGTCTGACCGAACTACACTTTGGGTAGCCAAGTTTACTGACTCTGTTCAGTTGATGGAAACACGCCGAAATCACATTTCTTTTTTGTGACATCTCAAAAGACCACTTCAAATTTGCTTGATAAGTAAATGGAAACACATCTATTGTCATTGTTTTTGATCAGGAGTTCAACTAAAGCCTCAAACTGAGTGACCAGTTTGTCTGCAGTCTGTGAAACCAGTAATGTGGGTAATAACAGAAATGTTCCCCTTTGAGTCTTTAAACTTTATGACTTTATGAAATTATGACATACTGGTACACACAGTATATTAAATCTAATATCTCTGTATTGGGGTTTTGAAGTCACATGTGAAGGTTATAGTTTCCTCTTTCTGTACCTGCTCAGGAGCATCTCAGTGAGTGTTCTGTGTTTCTCAAAAGAAATTTTGACTGACCTTGTCTGGAAGGCTGTTGGACATGATGTCCACCTGAAGGGAAATTGTGTCCACAAAACTCTTCCTCCTGGTCAGACGATCTTCATCTGCAGGACGAGAGGCAAGTCAACAAGGGATTATTATCACCTTTAAATCCTAATATATGTACTGGGTAAACAAACAATGCACACAACAGTACGACAGGCAACTTACGGAGCACATTTCTACGTAGTAAAATGTTAAGTTTTTATTGTATGTTTAAAGGTTTTCTGGTTCAATGTTTCAGTTTTATGGTGCTTTCAAGTGTTTTCTGTGTCGCAAAACACCGGTCATAAGTTGTGATGTGCAGTGATATTTTAAAAAATGTCAAAGGCTTTTTAAGATTATTATTTTATCCACTTTTTTTCTTGTTACTAAGCATCCATTTTTGTTATGAGTATCTAAGCAGCAGTGCGCTCATGACTTGAACAATGAAAACATTATGGACTTAATGTACTCTTCTGAAAACATGAACTCTCATGATACATAGAAAACTATTACATTAACCAGTTTTTAGTAATCAGTTCTATGTCAGTAAATTCTCAAAAAGTATGATCAAAATATGACCAAATATAGCTGCAATTCCAGCGTTCAAGTCAGCGTTTGACAGTTCAGGATGCCTGTAATAACGCAACACGTTTAACGATGGATGATCAGACGGATGCTCATTTAGTATTTTACAAATCTCTACTGGTCCACACTCTTCTTCGGAAATACTGTTGCTTCCTGGTCATTTGCAGAAACATTACGGGACGATTCTTCAAGGGCTTAGTTTAAAAATCCACCGAGTTTGGTGATGACTGAAAAAACTGTCATTGATTTATGGTCAAATTATGCAAAAGGCCATTGCACTTATTTGAAACTGGTGGTGCCCCTTTTCGACTGATATCAAAATAATTTTACACATGTGGTTTAACAATAGAAAGAAAATTTGGTGCAAATTGGACCTACAGTCTATGAGGAAATGTTAAAAATGTGTTTTGAGTCCTTCCGGCTTGAACCCCTGATAACAAATTAAGATGTATGTGTATCAAGCTGAACATATAACATCAACTATTACAGTGGATAGGTAAGACACAGAAGAGCTCACAACATTGTATTAATAAGGACTACAAAACTGTTCCTAACCAAACATAAAGTCGACTGGACATAGTCAGCTGTTTTATATGCCTTTTATATCTGTCAGTTTTTACTGCATTTCACCTCACCAGGAAAATGTCAGCATGAGACGTTTGTTGCCTAAAATTGCCAGTGTTTTCCTGACCTCATGTAGTTGTGGGGATACTGACAGTCCTCTCTTGAGGCCCTGACACACCAAGCTGTTGGTCAATGTTGGGCCATCAGTGAGCGTCTGTGGCCCTAGTTGGCACTTGTCAGCTTGTTTTTCCACTGCTTTAGCATGTTAAATCAGCATCGGCAACAGCGGGGCCGGTCAGTAAAATCACTCTGATTGTTAGTTCAGCTCAGCGCAAAAGAAGAGATACAGAGGTGAGGAAGGTAAACAAAGAGCCAAAGTCAAGAGGGAGTGCAAAACAAACTTGTTATATGAGGTCAGATTATTTTTCTTTAGCCATTGAGCTCTTTAGCAGAAATGTTTCATGATGCTTTGCGTTATGATTTGCTGGTGCAGGGTAAATATCAACTCTTCTTGTGTTGTTAATGTTCTAACTGGCTGACTGGCATCAAGAAAATCTTCTGGTTTCCTGTTTCGAATGAGGATTACAGATGACCACTGTCTGCTTTTGTGGAGAGTTATTTCCTCTCACACAGGCACATAGCGTACGTGATGGTTGGCTGTCAGTTGTTGTCTTTGCAGTATGTTCATTTGCAACTTTTTGGCCGAGACACAGGCAATCTGAAGCAACGTAACAGTCGCCGCTAGCTCTCTGAAGTCAATTTGGTGTGTCTGGGCCTTCAGAGGCAAAGGAGGAAGTATTGCAGTGTGACATTGTTAACTCAAGGCAAAACCACTTAGGTGAATTTCAAGGTTCACAGTTGTAAAGTGTGTTTGACATCAGACACTGCTGTTCACATCCCATCTCCATCCTCCACGAATACTGGTTTCTTAAAACCATGAAGACATCTTTCTTTAACCAGCACCAACTAATTTAAGTTGCCTAAACTTGGCTCTCTTTGACTGACACACCACCTATTTTGTTATTTAGATATGAATACTAGATGATATGTTCTTCAGGGCCACTTGATACAAACACTGACTTCTCTACTCCCTGACACCAAACTGCATTTTCCACACAGCTAGACTCAGATTCTATTTTGATGTTGTAGTTTAATACAACAAGGAACAAATCCATCTGATCCTGTAGAGCGATAACCTCCTCCTCAGGTACCTCGCCCCTCAGGAGGGCCTGTTTTAATACCTTCTGTATTCATCCACACCGCGCTGGTGAAAATAGAACCCACACAAATACAGCTACTTTCTCAAGTCGAGGAACAACAAGATGTCAAGGTCGCCTGATGACGGTCCGAAGAGTAACGGATCAGATGAGGTGTGAAAACACACACACAGACAGGAGACAACAGAAGCACTTTATAATTATTGTTTGCATGAGTCTCAGTGATCTTTGTTGTGCACTCTGAACAGGTATGACTCAGCAGCCGGCCTGAAGCCACTCATGATGAAACTGATCTAAACAGAAAAGAAGTGAGAGAGACAGTAAGCTGTGTGTTTGCAATTCTATTATAGTTTAAGCTTTTGGCTCACGCTCTCATCTATCATACAGAACTAAACCAGGATTATCTATAATTCTAAGATCACAGACACAATAAGAAACCAGCAGAGAGGAACAGACTGAAAACTCAGGAAAGAGAGAAAAACTTTGCAGGTTTTTGACAGATCAAAGATCCTCCTGACACCCGAGCTTCTGTTTGGTATGGATTCTTATTTTCTCAGAGCTATCTGGGAAAAGTAGAACCTTAGCATTGTGTTGTTGAACAATAAGTAGTTATGGAAAAATATGACGTCCTCACATGGGGACAATGGGATTATTTTTAATCGTTACAAGTGTGCAATAAAACTGCCTGAAAATGACTGTTCAAAGACAAAACTGAAAGTAACAGGCCTACAGCATATCTAAAAGCCTTGTGATTTGTTCATTTTGTAACTGTATGAATTTATCTTGCTCTGTAGGGATAGTATGTCTCATCTGATTGGCCTGTGGGAAGTGCTGCAATAATAGAAAGTCCCAATGTCCTCAACTGAGTGTTTCAGCTTGTTATTATTGCTAAAATTGATCAAATTTGTTCGCCATAGCAAACTACAAATGTTATGAAGCATACAAAACAATTTTCAATCACAAAATCTGATCAGGTTTTGTACCTTCAGTGTGTCTCAAATCGCAAACTAACCATTTAACATTTTGAGAGCACTGAGTGCGTTCACACTGCATATTATGGGAAAATGCAGTGTACTACTGGTGCACTCAAAATGGTCAGAAAGTTCTAAATGCTGGTATGACAGGGTCCTGACTTAAACTGAGAATCAACACTGACTCTGCAGCTCTATGCGGCTTTCAGTGTCTTTAACCTCATTGCGGTTCTCTGGCTGCAAAGGCAGTGGATTCATCTCAATATAACCCCTTGACTCCTCTATCCTTGATCAAAAGTTGATAGAGTCTTGCCATTTTGAAGGACGTCTCATTTCGTTAGATGGGCTCAGAGGAGTTGAGGAGTCAAGAAGAGCGGAGGCTTTCAGAGAAGAGGGAAGCGAGGGCAGCCTTTGCAGAAGTCTTTTACTGATTGACCAATTTCTTCTATAATCAGCTGCTGTCGTCATCAGAAAATGACGTCGATTCACGTGACGCTTTACAGGTAAGGACGTCTGATTTCACTAAAGACATATTTCCCTGTTCCTTCTCTCCTCACCTCTCTACTCGTGTCTTATGAGGGCGGAGCTAAGACGTGAGGAAGAGACACAACTGAGAGAAATGTGTATGCGAGATTGGGTATTGAGATGAACCCTGTATGTTTGAGTCCTTCAGGCTCTCATCCCTCCCCCAGCTATTTCTACAAAACAAGCTGAGACAGACTGAGTATATACTAGCTGCCCCGTACCAAACAGCAACCATCATTTGTTCTGTTTTGAATTAATAATAAAAACTGAAGCTCAACACAGTTTAAACACGACTTGCTACACCAACAGCATTAAGCAGGACGACAGACACATACAACTCCAATAGTCAAACTCTACATGGATACATCTAACATGAAGTAAATGTACTCACCATTACATTTCCAGATGCAATGCAAGCAAGATAGTTGTAAAATTATCAAACCATTCTGTTTCTGGGCACAGTGTAACGCTACAGCTACACACAACAGCTATCACTGGAAACAACAAGACAGGGTTCATCTAAAGTCGGTCAGTCAGCTGAGGGAATGGGACAGGTAGTCTTCGATTTGTTGGGATATCTGATCTAGCAGGGCACTGCAGTCTTTTATGATAGTTTGTATTTTAGTTATTTAATATCTCTCAGTGAATAAAAGAAAACCAGTGCTATTTAATATCATTCAAACTGCCTCTTTCATGGTTGCTTTCTCCAGTGGTTCAGAAGCATAACTCCTCAAAGGTGCATGAACCACAATCAAAACTATCAAAGCTGTAATTCAAACACAAAGATGCTTTTATCAATGCTTTGTAAAATAGGTCTTTCCAGCTAAACTAAAGCTAGTTATAAAGGCAGGAGATCAGCGGCAGCAGGTAACTGTGTCTACACACAGACTCATCTACAGCTCTGCTCTAGCTGGTTACCTCTGGAGGTCTGCTTGCACCTGTGGAGGATTTTTCCTACTGTGTAAAGCACTGTTGTTAGATGAAAGCATGGCAGAGGGAAGAAAACAGAAGCACACTCTTTGTTAGGACAAAGACGAGCCAGACACATTTCTCAACCTGTGGAATTTGTTGTGAATCTAAGCGTTTTAAAAAACAGTGTGAATGAGATCCTTGAAAAGAATGTAATAATATCTCCCTTGCTTCGGGTTTAAGGTTTACTTCCAAAGCTCGGTTTATAAAATAAACGAAGAGATAAGAGAACAAATCTTAAAACTTTTCCCAGATAATAAATTACTTTCTTGCTGGTTCATGTTGTTCTAACGTGAAATATCCCTTCAGATTGTCAGGGAGGACAACAGAACAGTGACTGTGACAGCCTTCTGTGTAATAAAGCTCATCACACAATGGTTTTTTCAAAGTTTATTTTCTGTTCACTGAACAACTCCATAAGCTGTTAATCCTTCAAAGCCTTTTCGGATAAAACTTCACCAAGAGTGCCAACAGTTCTGAGGGGCACGGTGAGTTTAAAATGAGATGAAATAAAAATGTAACACAGTATACCAAAAGACAACAAACCAATCCAACTATTTTGAATAACCTCATAAGCTCTCGATCTTAAATCTTCTCAATAGTGTTGTACATGTTTTGTATCTACTTGTTTAAAATCTTTATTAGAGCTACATGATGTTGAGTGAAATATTCAAACACAAGAATCCACACTTCACTGGAAATATTTTAGATGCATGATTTTATACACATATCTGTAACACTGAGCCTGACATATCTGGTATCTTTGGAGAGTTTAGATCTGCACCTGTATTTAAAGTTAAGTTCTGTGAAGGTGAGTCAGGTCAATTTTAAGGGGTTAAATGAGAAAATAAATAAATGAATCTGCCAGTGAGGCAAAATAATTTTGAGTTATTTCAACATGATCCACCTCATGACCAGATGAGTTTTTTATATACACTAAAATTTGTTTTGAAACTCAAAGGTCAAGGTTTCCCAGTAGACTTGCAGTTAAAATGCCTGTGATTATAAAACAACACCCTTACAAACCTTTTCTGTCTGTTTCTACTATACATCAATAAATGCTAAATCATGCATACATAACACTTGTTTTTGCTCCCCTTTTTTTTATAGGTTCAAGTTAGATCTAATACTTTTTTATGCACTAAATAGACATATTTCTGTCAGATTTTGATCCGTGAATTTGGCAGTACATCCAATCAGCCTCACGACTGTGGGATCACGTGTAACCACACCAGCTCAGGACCTCTACACGCTCACACTCATTCTCCTTACAGCAGTTTGTCATCGTAACCGACTTGTGCAGTTGTGAGGTTGATTGGATGTACTGCCAAACTGAAGGAAACGACACTGGAGACATCTTATGGCAGTGAAATGAACATTAAGTTCACGGGCAACAGCTCTGCAGTGAGCATGTCAATGGCACGCATGCTTTATATTCTAAAACCAGCAACCGGCCGATTTGACCGCCTTAGTTGCAGGTGACACCATCAGCCAGCTTGAGTTGAGCTCAGACCAGCCAGGTCACACCGCTGCAACTTTTCTCTGCCACATTCTAAAACAGTTTTGTCTCTTTGTGAATCTTTGGTCTGGACTGGTGTCCTTTCACTGTGATCATCCCAGGACACACCTGTGTAGTAATGATGCTGTTTAATCGGCCACACCTGTCAGATGGATGGATTATCTTGGAAAGTTTGAGAGAAATAAATCTATTGAGTGCATAAAAACGTCTTTGATCTTTAACTTACACCTTTGATAAAAAAGTAAAAATTAAATTCATTTTTGTTCAGTGTATTTACACGTTTACATTCAGTTTATTTAGTTGCAGTTCTGTCCACACAAATTTATAATACTTAATTTTATTTATGTTTAAATTTTAGCCATTATATTTAAACTTTATGTCTTAGGTTCAGATTCTGCTTTGACTTGCAAGATTTTTTTTTAAAAATACATGCTTAATACGCATTTTTGGAGGAAGCCTGAGGGCTCAGATTTTCATTGCCAGTAACTGTTTCTCTGTAATTGTTCAGAATATGATGGGAGTTATCAACTTGAACTTGACAATGTAAAAACCTCAAAACTCCATAAAAGAGCCTGTAAAGCTCCATGTAGTTTGCAGAGTGTGACCTGGTCAGTCGTACCTGTGACCTGGGGAACGTATGGAATGGAGAGTCTCTCTGCGTTGTATCCCGGTCCTGCCAGACACTCCGCCATGTCAGCTGTCTGGAAGTACAGTGGTCTGTCCTCCTTGTTGAGAGATTCAGGGAGTCTGGGAAGAAGAAGGAGAGGGGTAAAAGCTACTATTGTCGAAATCACACATATCTTCAACGGTGTATTGGGATGATGAATTTGGATAAAGGTCTAGGGTGTCCACACAATCTAACTGCAGCAGAACTGAGCTGTCTAGAAGCTTGGAAGCATCTTCGTCCAAATTTAGTATCTAAAATAAATCCCTGCATCTTTCACAGCAGAGGCTCATACTAGAAGGGAGATTTAAAATCAGAAATAGATTCTGGTTCTTATAATCTCATAATCAGGTTTTATCAGCAGATGCCTGGTGATTATGGAGCTCTAGGTGAAGCTGAGAATGACTGCTGGGTGTGTTGACTGTTTTTTTCAGTTCATAACAGAAAAGGTGATGCATATTTGATGCATATTTTTCACAATGAACATTAAGGTCTTTTGCAGAGTAAATTCCTGTCTTTATTTATAGCATGTAAAGTAAATTAACCTTTGACTGTAACAGACTGTTTTTAGTTTTATCTATAGTAAAAACTCTAATTGTATATTGTAGCAAGTTAGTAAGTTGTAAACTAGACTAGCAGTTGTATATCAAATGTCTCCCCTTTTATTCTTGAGACATGACCCTGAATAATGGACAGAAAAGTGTTTTATGCAGAACATTATGATGTCACAGTGAAGTTGACCTTTGACCCTTTGGAAGTTTGTCATAATTAGTGTATGCAGTCTTGAGTTATGACCAAAAACATATTTTGTGAGGTCCCAGTGACCTTGACCATGGACCTTCAAATTAAGAAATTTAACTTGAGAAAAGTCAATTTTTTCAATTGATTTATTCAAAAGTAAAAACAATACTTACATTTAAAAGTAAATATTAGGATCGAAAAATACATTTTTTTTGTTGTGACAAAAATCCTGTATGGTATTAATAATTATTAATACTTTTTATATTGTGTGGATGTAAGTTTTTGTCTTTGGCAAAAGATATACTTTGACCGATATTAAATCAAAATTTAAGGTTTCAGCCAAATCATACATTTAATCTGGGGGGAAAAACACATAAATTTAGGCATTACAGAATTAAAGTATTTTCTGAGATGGTCCAAAGTACCATTTTTATTTCAGTGTGAAGGTGGTGTTTCTTTCTCTTTGGTTCAGTTTGTGTTTCCTAGACATTTGAACTAGTGATACAAAATAGCAACACCAAGACGCCAAAATCTTTTATTAATGCTTTGTAAAAGTGTCCTCTTCCTCAACATTAGAGAGCTGTGGTTAATGCCGGCAGCAGCTCAGTGGCTAAATGTTTCAGACTGTGGTTGCACTAAAAAACTGCCGAGTGGGAACGTTGGTAGTGAGTGAATTTTAATAAGGATGCTGGGGAAAAAGACTTTGATGAATAATGGTTGAAATCCACACAAACAAAAGATTTAAGGTTTAGCAGAGCGTTCCAAACATCCTCGACATTTTGATGTTGCTTTTGGCTTTAAGCTGTCATGTTTTTACAAGAATTTAGGGTTATTGTTTTTTTCCCCTTGATTTTAAAAACTAAATCTCCAAAAATCTCACCTCAGGCACGCCACACATTTACAAGTGGATCTCTCCTTTGTATCAGAGATGTTTTTGTTCTCACAGACATTAGAGCTACATTTAGAGGAGTGACTCTGATCTTGACTGGTGAACATCTGAAATAAAGACCTCTTGCACAAATAAGACTCAGGGGCATCCTGAGTTCTCTCAGAATCAACAATAACAAACAAATGTCTGGGGAGTTTTTCATAGTTTTCACCAGACTGATACCAGAAAATACAATACTGAAGTTTCAAGACGACTAGGAAAGTTGAATAAGAAAAACCTTTAGAAATAGATTGTGAGCTACTGTACAGTATATCTGACTATAAATACTTTGACAACTAGGATTGGTTCCAGGATCCAGGTTCATTGTAAACTCTGACTTATCCATCTGACTATTTAGAAGCAGAAAAATAACTTGATTAAAGCCTGAATTCTTTCTTCATCTGCAACATGTGAGTCTGGAGGTTTAAACTCGTGTCCTCTCACAGAGTTGGTGATTCAGACTAAACTTTCATCTCTGTCAGAGAAAACTGATCTGAGTTCAGACTGTTTACTTACAGCACAGCCACACTCACAGATAACTGAGCCTCTTACCTGCCTGTCAAACACCATCAACCCAGAAACCTTCTCCAGTCTGGACTGAGTGGAGTCCTGCAGGGTGAAGCTGTGAAGTCCAGCCAGTGGCTGCTTGCTCTGCTGCCATTCAGAGGTTAAAAAGCGGAGCTAACTGCTAACAGCCACCGCTGCAACTAACAAACTCCACAAATCCATTCAGCAGCTCCACCATCCACAGTCAGACACACACGGCTGATTATTTACTGCTGAATTACAGCTCACAACTGGCACCAACGCCTGATGCAGTTCTGGTGTGAGTGTTTTTGCTGGTGCAGACTATTTACTGGAGTTTACTAGCCTGTTGCTCATGTGGCATTTAAAGATAATTACAAGCATGGCTATTCTCAGCTGTCAAACTCTGACAGTTTTTGTCATGTCTCGTGAAAATGACACATGAATTTCATCTTAATTTTTACTTATCATGATCTATTTTAAGCTCATCGTCGTCTTGTTTTCGTCATGGAAAAAAGGCCATTGAGGAAAAGTTTTCATCATAGTTTTCGTCAACCAAATTAACACTGCTTGTTGCACTGAAATGTTTCTTTTAGTACAAAAAAAGTACTGTGATTTGATAGCCAGCTTCAATACTGTGATGACTTTTATGGCTCTAGGGTTGTTGGCTTTGATTTGGTTATGCAAGCTCCATAAAATAAAAATGGTTGCCAAGTGCCTTATTTCCTAAAACTGACTTCTTCAACTGTGCTGAGCCTCAACTCAATCTGAGACTATTCAAGTCCTTATAAGTGTTTATAAATTGAAAGCTCCAGTTTGTAAAGTAAAGCATACTCACGGACACTTGTCTCTGAAGATGTGCTCTGGGAGGAGGTACGGAGCGTCCATGTTCCTCAGCTCAATAACCTAAAGAGACAATGACGTTAACAGCAAATGGTGTAAAGAAGAATGACACAAACTACAACTAAAAACTATGTTTACCAGCCAAAAACAGCAGTGCATCATCAGCATATTATTACACTTCAAGTATTACAGTCTGCAAAGCAGGATCGAGTTTTACATGAGGAACATTTTACAGTGTGGTCTCTGACATCTATCAAGAGCTCAAGAATTAAGATGCGTCATCAATACTTGTGAAGTCAGAATGAGTTGGAGACACACCTTGCTGACGTGCTGACAGAAGGGAGGGTTTGCGATCATCTGGCTCAGGAAGTTGAGGTACGCAGCCACCAACGCCATGATGCCACAGCGAATGAACATCGGCATGTTCTCCTCATTAGTCAGAGCCATATCCTGCAAAAACCAGTCACATGACAGCAAACACATTAACGATAAGAAATCAGAACTGTAAAGACTACCGCTTGTGAGAATGGATTTTCACTTATTCACTTCTTATAATGTAGTTTGACATTTTTTCACTATTTTCTTTGTCATAAACAAAACAATTAATTAAAAAAAATTGCAGACTGGTTGATCATGACAATCATCATTGGCTGCAGCCCTGGCATAAACAAAGCAGGCCGGAGGACTTCACGGATTATACATCTGAATGTAGGAGGACACGAATATCAACAAATCATTACTTGCCATCATTACTGTCATTAACAAATGACTGCAGAAACACATTACAGGCAGTGAAGGCATGCAGTTCATCCCATTAAGCCCTCTGTGCTTGCTGGGTCAACCTGGGGTTGTTACCATGACGACAACCTTTTGACTGACTGTGTGAGGACACAATCAAGGAAGCAGATGCTTCTCTCTGTGACCTACGAGGCACCAGAGGAAATCTCCCTGTCCTCTGTGAATCCTGTGTGTTTATTAGAATTAGCTATCGAGAAATGATGAAGTACAGAGGTGTGTAGGTGTGTGTGTGTGTGTGTGTGTGTGTGTGTGTGTGTGTGTGTATGTGTTTGATCTTCCTGAGAAGTCATGCACAAATAGATTTAAGAACATGTGACTCTTTATGGACATTATATGTCATTCTATAAGAATCCATAGAGTTATTTAAGACGTTCCCAGTGAAGGTCCACACGGTACTACAATTGAGTGTGTATTCATGTGTGTGTGTTGGGCTCTTGTCTACAACGCTGTGACATTTTGGAGTGATAAGATCTCAGCGTGATACACAAACAGGCAGCTGGCGTGTGTGTCGAAGCATGTGTGCAGAGGTTTTTCACACCTCTCTTCCGTCTCACATGTAGGAGGTTTTATTGGACCTGCGTGCGGTCTCCAGTCTAATGACATTAAGGACTTGGCTGCTGACGATGACAACACAGCTACTCATCAACCACCGGAATATCACACCTGATGCCATAAATACAACATTATCACATCAAGGATGCTGGAGATTAAAGCAACATGAAGAATGTTGAGTTTTATGAGGTTCTTGCATCAAGTATTACAATATTGTCAACAAGCAGAGGCAGAAGGAGTATTTTTTGGAGACTCTCTACCTTTCTCAACCACATTTCAAATCAAAATATTGTACTTTCCACTTCACTACACTTATCTGAGCGCTGAGATTTCTACATTTCAGGTGAAAATCTTTTGACTCCAAAATGTTTAACTTAATTAGGAAAGAGGTTGGGGATAACTCAGATTCAATTCAATATTTTCCATCTAGCTTTGCACTCTGGAGAGCACCAATATTCCATATACCTCATTGTGCTGCATAATAGTACTCCCTGAGGTCTGGCAGTGAAAGGCCTCCATTTTCCTTGACAACTTATCTTAAACTTCACCCTTGGCCTTGCTTCTGCCCAGATAAACCAGGATTTCTCTTTATCCCACAGTATAAACAGAGAATCTGGAATTCTGACTGGCAATGTTAAAAACAAGTATAGCAACCTTGGTAATATATGAATTTTCACCACCTTGTTCCCAGAGCTGAAGTCCAATATTAATGTTTCCCAATTTGTTATATATTTCTGTATCCTATTATTTATGACATTGTCATTTATTTCATGTCATGAGTAATCTGTACTCCCAGATTTTATTGTTTTTACTCCCCACTTTAGTTTATATTTCTGCCTACCATATTAGTAGTCCTGGCAAGAAATGAACAAGTCTACGTTTGGGACAGGCCTTTAAATCCTTTCACACAAAACTGTTGCTCAGGAGAAATTGGAAATACAATAAAATTAAACCAGGATGAATATTACTTGTTTACTTGTTTAAAACATTATGCTTCAGATTATATATTAAGTATGAATCATTAATCTGATCTAGCTTCGACAGACAGCACATCAGAGAGTGTTACTACACTCGAGGATTATAGCTCCCAGTATACGGCACAACACCACTTTATCCTGTTAAAACAACACCCACAACTTAGATACATTTTTATAAAAAGCCCTTTTGATTCTTTTGATCTGATGACACTTACGGAGTAAAGTAATATGAATAACTTACAGGGTAATCGAGGAATGGACACATGATTTTCGGTAGCCAACAGCATGGTTTCATACATCCAGAGAACTTCTATAAAAAAATGAACTGCTTGACAACCACACCAGGCCTTTCATTGAGACAGGCCTTTATTGGTCAAAATGTGTAGCCACATCGGGCTAGTAAAAGGGACTAGCTGTTGAATCGGGACTAGGCTTTTAATTGAAGATTTACGGTAATGGGTATTAGAAGCCATCCTAAATAAATAAAGCTAAAGCTATTAAAGCTGTTTGTGAGTAACTTGCGGTCCATTCAGAATGGACCCGCGATCCATTTTTGAAACGCGACCCACAAATTGTGAACCACTGCTCTAGACAGCTTCAAACTGTTTGTCAGGTGGCCAGTGATCTTTATTCTAGCGAATGGGTTCCTATATGAAGATTTTTTTTTTTTTTTTTTTTTACAACTAATGAATGTACGATTAAAACTTTTAAGATAAATATCACATCATAGACTTTAACATTTTCCTGTCTTCAGTCAGTGGATTTCAACATGTTCACCTTAAATTCTATTTTGTCCAAACTTAAGTATTTCTGATCAGCGTGTGTTTTTTGCTTCTGAGGTCACAAATCTGCAGGTTCCTGCATTACAGCAAAATTTAGAAAAACATGGCACCAAATTATACCACCAAGAGCTGATGAGATTAAAAACCTGAGGTTACCTGTAGAGCGATGGAAAGTCGAATAAGGTCGATCACCACTTCTTCGTTGGCCAGCTCAATGGTCAGAATGGCCAGGGTAGTGAAAAGCAGCTCAAAGTTTTTATGGACGTTATCCTCCTCTTTACAGCCCAGATAGATGTGACGGTAGAGTTGCTGGCCATGCTGGAGATGAAAGAGGAAAGAAGAAGAAAAACAAGAAAGAACATTAGAAGACAGAGAAATGGAAATGGATGCAAAGAAAGAAGAGGAAGAGAAGGGAAACATAAAGGAAATGTTACCAAATACACTCTTTAGAGGGAGTTTTTGTACATTTGGAGGTCAACATTTTGGCTGCTTACATCTGCAGTCTTGTTCATTTGTTCAGACACCAGAACTCATTCCCACTCATGAGGGTTAGTCTGCTGACTGTATTTCCAGTACAGATGAGAAAAGACCAGGTCAGACTCTGTCTTCTCTTTTGACCATATTTTCTTCAAAGAAGCCATGGAGGATTATTTGTGGTTGACTTCAGACTTGTTTTCCTGCAACCACCAAAGCTGGAATCACCTGTCGTCTTTCAGCCTGGTGGCTGCTTTTACTTCTTAAGTCCGCCAGCGGCTGGTTGGGTTGCCCCAGCAACAAGCAGCTGTGACCTTCCCACCACAGCTTCGAGTAATGGAGGTTTTGAACATGACCCACTCCTATGACCCAGAAAAAATCCTCCCAGGGGTGGGAGTTTGAAGACCTTGCTGACAGAGGCCACTGCCATGCGTTCATGTTTGGGCTTTCCAGGTCCGTCTGGCAGCTTTCTTCAACACCTGTTCAATCACCTGGTGGTCGTCAGTTTGGCTCCTCTCCTCACATTAATGTCCATGACATGTGGCCTTGAGGGATACAACTGTGAAGTCTGACAAATATCTGGTGTTCAGGCCCTAGGTACACCTCTGAGCTTAAAGGATCATTCTACTTTTTTAAATTTCAAACTAGAATGACTGCCCTGCGGTTGTACGCCTCCGTGTACCAGTCAAGTTTCTCTAACAGTTTCCATCCATGTCTGTGAAAACATAGAAACTTCCCACAAAGATGATCTGTACAATCAGCACAGTTTCAAGACCAGTGTTACCAATTCAGTATCCAACCAAATGTCTCCCCTCCTGTTCCTGAGATATGACATTGAGTAAGACAAGAAAAGTCTTATGCAGAACATTATGATGTCACAGTGAAGTTGACCTTTGGATATTAAATGTCATCACTTAATTATTTTATCCTATTAGTCATTTGTGTGAAGTTTTGTCATACATGTAAATTCTTGAGTAATGGCCAAAACCATATTTTGTGAGGTCACACTGACCTTGACCTTTAACCACAAAATTCTAATCAATTTACTGTTCAGTCCCTGTGATTGCCCATGCCAAACTTAAGAAATTCGTTATCTGTGTTTTGTGGATATTGCATTGACAAAAATGAGACAGACAAGGTCACAGTGACCTTGATCACCAAAATCTAATCAGTCCATCGTTGAGTCCAAGGGAATGTTTGTTCCAAATTTCAAGAAATTCCCTTGAGGCGTTCTTCAGATATTGTGTTCACCAGGATGGGACTGACGGATGTACAGACGGACAACCTCATGGCCTCAGTGCCAGTGAAAGCCATGGCAATCTCCAGCGTGGAGGCATAAAAATCTCATGTAACAATCCAAAGAAACGATGACTGATGAGTCTATCTGCAGTAGAAAGCTGATGCCCCTCCCCTTTCAGTGTCGCCAAATGGGACTTTATTTTGGGGCAAAATTTGTACTGCAGTCAACGGCCAGAGACAACATTTTTTTTATTTAATTTGAATTGTGCCATGAATGACACATATGATGTTTGTCAACTTAAAAGATCATTTTGCAAGTCAAGAAAGTTGCAGTTTTGCGTGAAACCACTCAGTGAACTACACCTCTCATCTCGCACAATATATGTCACCTATGCCAGCTAGCACAAATGATGTGTTTTATCTAGTGGCCCCTAGTCTATTATCTGTCGGGAAGTGAAAGAATGAGCAAGACCCGTTGCTTGTTTGAGTACATCCTGCTACGAAACTCTCAGGTATTGTTGCTTCAGCAAAAGAAAAAAGTTATGACGTCACCTACGCTTCTTGTGTTGTCTATATAATTACATATTTGTCGTATAGTCCGACAGTTTTACAGCTAACTGCGACTTTCTTGACTTGACTTCTCAATTTATGGCATATTTTAAACTGGGTTAAAAAAAATCATTTATCTCTCACCATTGACTACGTGCATATTTTTCCCAAAAAAGGTACCACAGTCGTTGACTGGAAGGGGAGGGACCTTGCCCCTCTCTACTTTCTGACTTCCTGTCTGTGGCACTCAGCTCCAAGCTCATTGCTTCTTAATGACGATGTACGACTTTAAAAACATGAACAAATAGTTTCCTATTTTTCAAAAAATTCTTAGTAACTTCCTCGAACAGCTGCTCACTGTAGTTTTTATCAAACAAACAGAGGGAAATAGTGACTTTGTTGGGGACTATTTTCATCGGTGGATTAATCCACATTTGGTGCTCCAGTGAGTATTTGTGTCAGCAGGATGGTGTGTGTGGGATTGAGTCAAAATAAACTACAGTGTGTGTGTTCATGGTGATGAAGGAACATGTCAGTGACACAGAGGACACAGGTACAATGTGATAGCGGATACATCCACTGTTGGTGTGAGTCTTTTCATGTGTTTTCTGACTGTTGGACACACAGAATATCACAAGATGTATTTGTTAAAAAGTCATTTTTCAAGTTCTACCTTTTCCATTGTGTGGATTTACTGCTTTTCTTTGTTTTCTGACAACACACTGAATATATTTGGGATTTGGTCTGTTGGTCGGACATAACAAGACGTCTGGAGCTTTAGTAAGTGATGACAGCCATTTTTTAATAATTTTCGTACATTTTTTAGACCAAAAGGGGGTTATTTGTAACCTGATGCTGACCATGTATTATACTTGGCACAGCAGCTCTACCCTACGTGATAAAAGATGAAATGATTATTGTGCTTGAACATAAAAACACCACAGTGCCGTCCACTAAAAAGATTAAACCCATTAACTGTGAATCAGCCTCAAACTATCCCAGTGTGTCAGAGGCCTCTTCTTGCAGTGATGGTCTTTATCAAATAAATAAAAGTGCACGCTGTCAGAGCCCTGCTCGTGCATTTATATGCTTGACGTAAATGCAAAGTGAAGGCCGATGACTTCTATTCATGAATACAATTAGCATTAATGACCTCTGACAGTGAGTGAGCGTCTGTGAGGCGGCTTCATCTGCTCTGAGCTCTGGTGATGATGTGAGTGGACGGTTTCAGCCTCACGGTTGTTCTTTCAGGTGTTGGACATGTGGTAAAGGTTACAGCTCAGGTGTGACTAACAGGTGAGCAACTTAAACTGTGGGCCCTTTTTGGAAATGTCATGTGCTGATGGGCTTTTCCTGTCATGGTCAATAAGCTCCGCAGTGTCCTTAAACGAGAAACCTGAAGCTTGAAGATTCAACCACATCTCAGTGATGCGAAGAAAAGTTAAAAAAAATACTGAAGGACATGTTTTATAAGGATATTAATATTTGTGTTAGAGGTTCAAAAATGCCCATTTGCACACTGGGAAAGATTATATTTTAAATGAAGATATTGAGAAACCTTTTGTTGCCAAAGACTTTTCTGAGGACTTCATTTTAATCATTTTATTTTAAATGAAAGAAGGTTGTCTTTAACCATTTAGCACTCACAGAGGACGCCATTACAACAGCACTCCATCTCGCCCTGACACACCTGGAGACACCAAACACCTATGTGAGGATGTTATTTGTAGACTTTAATTCTGCATTTAATACAATCCTCCTTCATAAGATGGTCACAAAACTCAGCTCCTCCCTGTGTTCTTGGGTCATGGACTTCCTCGAGGGCCGACCACAGCAAGTTAGAGTGGGTAAGCACATCTCCTCCACCCTTAACTGTCAGAACTGGTACCCCCCCGGGCTGTGTGCTAAGTCCTCTTCACACTGTTGACCCATGACCACACCCCCATCCACTCCTCAAATGCCATAATTACATTTGCTGATGACACGACCTTAGTGGGCCTGATCTCTAAAGAGGATGAGACGGCTTACAGGCGTGAGGTGGATGATCTCACTCAGTGGTGAGGAGACAATGACCTGGTCCGCAACACCTCCAAATCCAAGGAGATGGTCACTGACTTCCAGAGGATGCCCCCCCCCTCCCACATACATGGGGAGACAGTGGAGGTGGCAGAAAAACTAAAGTTCCTGGGAGTTATACTGTCGAACCAGCTGACATGGACCAACAACACTTCACAGCTGGTCAGAAAAACTCAGCAGAGACTCTTTTTCCTGAGAAAACTGAAGTGGGCCAAACAAACTCAAAAACTTCTCCTAAAGTTCTACAGAAGCACCGTTGAGTCCATCCTGTCCAGCAGCACCACAGTGTATCATCAGGTTAAAGCAACAAACTCAAAAAGAAAGCTGAGAGTATCCTCAAAGACATTAAACACCCTGGCTACTCCATGTTTAAACTGTTACCATCTGGCAGAAGGTTCAAGACAAATCAATTAAAAACCCAACAGACTGAAAAACAGCTTTTGTCCCAGAGCTGTGGCCTCCACTGCTCCACCACAATACACAGGGTTAAACATGTACTATCATCGCTGCTGCTATTATTTCATTATTTTAACATTTTATTTTGACACTTTTTATTGCTGCTGCTCTTAATATTTTTTGATGTGTGTGTATCAATGTCACCTGTGCAATGTCTCGTGAAATCTTATTACTGCACTGCTAAAACATATAACTGACACGCTGTTTGTACACACTTTGTCGCATTTTATACCATGTTACTATCCAGCCTTAATCTGTGACTTTTTGTCTCCAAAACTGAAGTGTTTTATCTTGTAATATTTCAACTTTTTTTCACATAGATTTACAACTTAATTCTCCAAATTGAAGATTTTCTTTTCCTTAACATGGCCCTGATCCTCCATCGTCAGAATCTATTCCAAAAGCTGTAAATTCAAACTGACTGAAGTAGGAATTAACAGACTAGAAGCCACTTTATGGGTGCTGGGTAAGAGTGAAGGGTATTACGCAGAAGATATGTTCTGAATGGACAATAAGTGTTCCTGGTTTAGCTATGTGGGATACAAACGACAAATACAAGCAGCTAACCATGAGAGTAACACGGGGAAGTTGTGTGTTTTAAGTGTCTTACACACAGCATTTCAAGTTATAATGGGGTAATGTTTGACAGGTTTCTGTTGATGTTTTGAAGCTTTTTCCGATGTCACCTCTGTATCAGTTTTATCTGCAGTGAATCTGTCGTCCATCACAACGCGACAGAAGCCTGCATGTGTTTGATTTTTTCCTTTAAGACCTCAGTTGATAATAAAGAACAGAGACTTGTGCAGAATGAGCAGCAGGATAGTAACAACTTCAGATTTTTTACCTTCTTCATGAATGCAACATCTTGCTTGGAAATCTTCTCTCTTTTAATCTTCAGTGCTGCAACGTTAGGAATGATTCTGCATCAGAGACAAACACAGACCAGAGCTCAGTGGTGGAATGTAACTAAGTACATTTACTCAAATACTGCACTGAAGTACATACATAAGGTATTTTTACTTTTCATTTTCTGTAACTTTATAGCTCTCCTCCTCCATATCTCAGAGGTAGATATGGTGTTGTTACTGCTCTATATTTGTCTACATTTCATCCCCTTCCTGTCCTGTAAAAACCATCTATCTCCAGATGTGATGATGTTGAATGTTTGTGATAAACTGATGGATGAAGCGTTTCTTTTTGTGTTGAGAAAAGTCTCCTCCTTAAGCTAAATAAACTCTTTAAAAACCCTCTTGGATCAGCTGAAAAATGCATCTTTCTAAAGCTAAAAACTGGGCTGTTCTTCTGACACTATAAAAAGTTAACTTTTTAGAGATGTGTCCTCTTGGAACAGAGCTGAATTCTTCTTCCACCACCATCCAGATTTACACCAGTTATTAATGGTAAAACCAATAATGGAGACCAGTGTAAGCGCCACTGACTCTGCTCAATGATTAATATCAGATGTGGATAAGTTACACTGCATGTAGAGCAACATTAGCAGCGTACAGTGACACAGTTCATGTTGTACTCTTTACCTGATGCCACGTAGCTTGGCGCGGTTGTCATGGCGATCGATGATGTTGTGCAGGATCTCCAGCACCAGCTGCCTCAGCTCGCTGTCCTCCATCAAAGAGATGGAGAAGAGCGGATCCAGGAAGGGAGGAGGCAACGCAGCTGCCATGGACTTGGACTTGAAGCCAGAGGTTACCTGAGGTAGAGAGGGGGGAGGGGGGGGAGAGGTGTGAGCCGACTTATCACAGCGTGATGCGATTAATCCGCAGGGAGGATCGTTGAGAAACAACGCTTCAACAGAGCTTAAAGGTTACGTTCACAAGCAGCCGAAACTGTCTAAATGTTGACCTTTCCTCTTGTACGTGACGCTGATCCGATGATTTATGACCAGTGTGAAAAACAGGGGGAGTTTTATGTGTCTGAATCAGGACAGATGCACGTGCTGTAAAAATGGTTCCAGCCTTGATCTACATGAAATGTGTGTCTGAACACAAGTGAGAGCTTTTATACATAACTTTTATTTCAGCGTGAGTGCTCTGCGAAGGAAAGACGACCTCCCTGGACTGTGTGTGGCAATTTATTCAAGACTGTAATAATTCAAAAACTTTCTCAGTAAAAATAATATCAAGCAAGGCCCCTCTGTCTTTGCTTCAACACTGATAAAAACTTTTTTATTCTCCTGCACTGAAATGTTGCTATAGCAATATAATGTACAGTAAACTGAGGCCAAGACAGTGTTGTCTGCATATCATTTGAAATCTTGGCCAATATACACTCACTGGCCACTTTATTAGGTACACCTTGCTAGTACCAGGTTGGACCCCCTTTTGCCTGGCTGCACATCCATGATGAGAATCTCCCGTTCCACCACATCCCAAAGGTGCTCTATTGGACTGAGACCTGGTGACTGTGGAGGCCATTGGAGTACAGTGAACTCATCGTCATGTTTGAGATGATCTGAGCTTTGTGACATGGTGCGTTATCCTGCAGGAAGTAGCCATCAGAAGATGGGTACACTGTGGTCATAAAGGGATGGACACGGTCAGCAACAATACTCAGGTAGGCTGTGGTGTTTAAACCATGCTCAGTTGGTACTAAGAAAATCTCCCCCACACCATGACACCAGCAGCAGCAGCCTGAAGCGTTGATACAAGGCAGGATGGATCCATGACGCCAAATTCTGAGCCTACCATGTGAACTCTGTTCATCACAGCACCTGCCTGCAGCCGCTTTAAAAAACACTTTGCTTTTTTGGGGAAACATAGATAGGCGATTGGATGGGAACCTGACGTTCACAGCTTCCGGCTGTGAGCCCAAGAACATTCACTGTCATTGCGACTGATACACATTCGGTTTACGGTGGCTCATAATGACCAAACAGGACAATCATTTGGCCAAATGAGCCACAAAAGTTAAATCAAGTTGTTATGTTTAAATGAAGACGAGGAGAATGTCACTTTGCTACCTACAGGTGTCCATTAAAAGACTCTAAAAGACTGAATTCGGATCCCACAATGCAAAGGTCCCGCACTGTTGATAGTTGTCGCTTTTCCTGTCTCTTCAAGCCAGATGCATTCACATCACACAGAGGAAGAAACCAAACCTGCGAGTTATCCAGCCTCTGCCTTCACCCTGACTAGCAGCCCTCTAACATCTGGGTTTTACCCCGACAGTCTGCAGTGTCACAGCGACACCCACAAAACACACACACACACACACACACACACACACACACACACACACACACACACACACACACACACACTCCTCATGTTGCTGCCCCCCCTCTGCTCGGCCCCATCTGCAGCTGCATTGCGTTATAAATATTTTGACCTTTCACCCCTCCTCCAGCTGCACTGAGAGGCCAGGTGGTGGCGAGGAGGGGAGACGAGGACAGACAGACGCAGTAATAAATCGCTCTGAGGATGTGCACGGACAACTGCAGTGCAAGAGGATGCTGCAGGATCATGGGTGTGTGTGTATGTGTGTGTGTGTGCCCTGCCACGGCTTTGACAGGCATGCATATGTGCGTGAGCATCACTGCTGGGTGTGTTGGTGCCACCTGTGTCTCCTCATCTCAGAGATGAGGGTCTCTCAGAGGAAGATAATGAAAGAGAAGGAAGCGCTGAAGTGTTAACCACCGAGAGCCAGAACTGTAAACTGGCCAACATCACATAAATAATTAAGACTTTATCAAAGCGGGGACTTTTAAAAAAGGAGATTTTAAACAAAATTTTCTATATTTGAATAAAATTGAGCTTCAATATAGCACTTTAATAATTTACTGAAGCATTTCACAGCTTATTAGTTCATTATATAATCTACTACTAATCATTTATTTTCAGAATATATTATTTATTCCTTTGGTCTATACTGGAGTTTAATCAGACAGTATAGATATAGTTGGCATTTTTGGGAACGCCCACAAAATGTTACATCCTTTCATGCGGATGGGGAAAACAAAGCATTCACTACCATGCCACAGAACTGTCATGTGGGTTTCTGCATGTCAAGTAAATTTAAAAATCTAGAGTTAGAGGATATATTTTTCAACCTAGACAGTGTTTTCCCATGTTTGTTGTCTAAGTGATTAAAGTGAACAACAGACTCTGACAGGCTCAGACTATTATTATAAGTGTCTGAAAACATTATGGAAAGGGTCCCTACAGAGACGGACCTTTTTTTTTTTAAAGAGTAGGATCTTTTTTGTTTAACCAGAAACAGCCAAAAAATCTCTATCGTCAAACACACCAGACTCCATTAAAGTTGATAGACACAATAAATCTCAAAGAAACCATCTTGGTTCATCTCTCCACAGTTATAACAATAACCAACTCTGGTTTGGTTGAAATTAACCCTTAGTTCACCCAGTTAGATGTGAATTTATGTTGGCTTTATACACACTAAAATGAGTGTTTATTTAAATGGAGTCTGGTGGGTTTGGTGATGGTGATGGCGACTTCAGGGCTGTTTCTGGTTAAACAAAAAGGATTTAAAACTTCATCCAAAAAGTGTTTAATTGTTTAGCAGCTGGTTAAAAAAGTTGTGTCTTGAGGTTGCAAATCCCTGCATGATAATGTTATAGCACATCATCAGAACATACTAATGGCGTTGGGTATCGTTAGAAGTGCTACACTGTCTTGAAACGTGTGTGGAATACACTAGAACATGATACTGGTCTATGACGTCATAGTGTTAATGGTTGCAGGGTCCTGATATGGTGAGTTTAGTTAATCATACCTATGGTAAATGTAACAGTGTCTCTTAATCTAAACCTGAAAATAAATCAGCATAAGAACCAGTAGCTGGAGAGAGAAATACGTCGCTCCCCAAACAGAGATTTTACACAATGAGAACATCAGTGTGTGACTATTCCCATCTGATAAAGTTATGAAGTTCAGTGCTGATGTGATCAAACAGCGTCAGATTGTACTCACCATGATGAGAGAGCTGAGCAGCATGGTCTGGATCCGCTTAGTGCCCTGATGCCTGAGTGACAGCAGAGGATCAGATATTCTGTCAGAAGCAACACTTCAATAGGTCTCTGTTTCTTATCATTTACAAACAAACTTCAGCTTAAAAGTATTTCAATTCACTTCAGTTTAACTCAATTCAATTCAATTCAGCAAGTCTTTATTGTGCAGTTAAGGCAATACTGGTGCAGCATAAACAAATAAAAAAGGAGAAAAAAAAACAAAGAAAAGAAAGAAAAACAAAAAAGAAGAAAAAAGTTGGAAAAAAAACCCCCAAAAGACAAAAACAAATGAGAAAAACGAGGAGTAAATCAAGAAAGAACAAAAAACTAAAAAGAAACAAAAAATAAAAACAAAAACAGATGAAAGATAAAAAAAAAAACAAATTAAAAAAACAAAGAAGAGAACAGGAAAACAAAAATGGGTTGAAAGAAAAACAAAACAGGAAGAAAAACAAAAAACACACATTTGCTTTCAACCCTGTTGGACCAAATAAACGCGACTCCAATGCCAGAACTTCCAGATTTATTTCAATGAAGCCACGACACAGTTCAGCTGTGCCAAACCTGAGGCAGGAGAAGAAACTGATCCTGGCTCAGCCTTTGTTTGTGTTGGCAAATCAAACACATGCAGGAGCACAACTCCACTTTGTAACAGAAACAAACTAATTTACCTCACAGACGATGAGCTGATTGTCACCATGATAACTTTCCAAAGTTATAAAACCTCACCTGTGCTATATAAACGGCTGCACTGTATTTGTTGGCATCAGGGATGTATCAGGGATGTATTACTTAAAGTGGCCCTTCTGTTCTGTAATTTATCTTCTCATCTCTGCCTGTCACATTTTCTGTCCAAACAGCACAGGTGAAAATGTCCGTCTGGCTTTGGGTTAAAGAACCGACTCGGCCTTTAGGGGACGTTATTTCTCCTTTATGATACAGATTAATATTACAAACATACATTAGATCAATTAAATTAACGATGCAGATTTGTTTCACAGATATATGTTTGCTTAACAGGAAGGAGGGAAGTTCATTAGGACTGTGCTGTGGTCCTGACAACCGTCTTTGAATTAGAAAAACATCAAGGTGAAAATTAAAAAAATATATGTAGTATTTCCCCCAGTATTTTAATTCTAATTTAGACTGATTAAAGTGAATTTAAGATATATATATATATAACTGAGTAAATGAGTCAAATGAATTTAAACAAGCACAAAGAAAATCATCTTTCATCCAAGTCAGTGCCTCCGTCATATCAGTTACAGTCCAACAACTGTCAGATATTTGGTAAAGAGCTGCCATGAGATCTGTGTATCAGTGCAACCTCAGCGTGACTCAGTGAGGAGGAAGAGTAAAGGCAGCGGCTCTTGAATGTCGACAGTTTAAATGTTGTGAGAGTGCAGCACTATCTCAGTAACACCGACTGGCTGCAGAGCCAAATCTCTCTCCTCTGGCAATTACCCGAAAAGGAGAGGCGAGAGAGTGAGGAGGAGGAGGAGGATGAGGAGGAGGAGGAGGAGAACAGTGTTCGTTTGATTTGGGATTATCTGTTCCTGCACTCCTGAGGCCGGAGGGATTAGCTTGTTTTTTCTTTCTTTTTGGGCGGGGAGGATAAGGGCAGCCGTCGTCTCAGTGACCCGGGAGCTGAACTCACTGCAGGGCGTCCAGGAGGTGAAGTGAGGACAGATTAAGACACAATTCACTTTGGATAAGAAGGAGAGCGTGTGTGTGTGTGTGTGTGTGTGTTAGAGAGAGAATGTGTTTTTATTCAAATGCTTCTAGCATGTAATGTGAGTCCAGTTGTTGGTGTATGGCCTCCTGCAATTAACTACAAATAAAAGCTTCTTGATGTAGTGCAGTTGGATAAGTTCAGCTGACGGTGTAAACAATAACAACAAACAAGGGGTCATGAAGAAATCACATCACTGAGGACTTCTTAAAGGGATAGTTCCGACCTTTTGAAGTGGGCTGTATGAAGTACTTATTAGGGGTGTGACAGTTCATTAAATTTGCAGTTCAGCTCGCTATGATACAGTGGTGTCACATTGCTGTTTGTTTCCCATACAGCAAATTAAAAAACAAGGTCTGTGGATTATCTTGAGTAACCAGGCCATGATTTCTGAAAAGAGACAGTGTGTCCTTTTGGCGCTCAAATCCAACAAAACTGACAAAAGTCATTCATTTTTGCATTAAATAATCAGGACAAAATAATTCAAAAATATATCGTTAAGTGTTGTCTTCTCCAGAGTGGATCAGGAACTGTCCAAAGTGTCACTAAAGCCCCTTTTCCACTGCACAAAAAATCCATTAACATTCGCTAACATCTGACTTTTTAATTTGATGGGAAAGGTTACAATCTGCATTCACACCACCACAAAATACTGTCTGTCTCTGCATCATGCAGCACTCGCACACTGACCAAAAATTAGTCAGCACTGAGTTTGAGAGACTAGATAAGTGCGAGATATAAAAAAAGAAGTAACTATCGTAACATTCTCACTGGCCTCCAAGCTGCGTTCTACTGTTTACTAACCTGTTTTCTGGTCTGTGATGTCAAACATGACATGCCTGTTTTGAGCATGTTTACCCGTGTTTAACAAACCTAAATACACGCGCTAGTTCTCAGTGGAAAAGTAACAGGCTAGTGAACGTGTTTGATTGACAGCTGAGGATGTAGAAGACAAGTAACTGTGGTTTACAAGTGAAGAACTGAGTGTGTTTTGTGGTGCAGGGGTACTGAACAATAACAAGTTAGTGTCTAAACTGACCGATGTCGACATTTCATAGGTTATCTGACCTGCTGATTAGCTCTCCAACCTGTAAACTGACATAAACAGTACCACAGATGTTTGGCTTATTCTTCAAACGAGAAAACAGGACAGATGATATGAGTGCTTTCATTCAGGGGGCATGTTTCCATCATTACCTAAAACATTACACTGCGCTCTGTGTTTGTGTTGATTGTGTTAACTGGGAAAGAAAAGCCGATGTGCAGCCAACATGTCTGGAGCCAAACTGTCTCTACATTCTGGAGAATGGGCTTTTGGGGGCTGTGAGCTTATTGGCTGCAGCAGCAGTGCGTGGGAACCCCGGGGTCCCTGGATAATGAATGCATGACTCACCCAATCTTGACAGTGTCCAAGGTGTGGCAGGGGGTCCCGTACACTGGCACTTTGCCCATGACGAACATCATGACTTCAGCTCGCTGGTAGTCTGGCAGGTTTCCACCGAAAAAGCCTGGCAGGAGGACACGAGAGACGATGAGTCAGCACTCAGACACAAAGACTTCAACGTTACCAAAACACATTTTCTCCTCTATTCATCCTGATATCATCTTCACTACCACACAAACAGTCTGAGGCTAACCTGAAGTTTTAAAAGGAACAAAAACAGAATTTTGGGGTATTTTTTCAGCACACACTCAACAAATCTGAACCAGTCCTATAACAAGACAGGAAGTAAAAAGCCTGCTGCACCGATGGTCTGGATGATGGCGTTCTGGACGATTCGCTCTTCGCTCTCTTTGCCGCGGCCGGATGAAACGCTGGTGCCAGAGTTTCTCCTCGAGCTCTCGCCTAGCTCGAAGTCCACGCTCATCCTCAGGTGTTTGAGCAGAGTGTTGAACACCTCCAGCACCGTGGGACCTGCACTCACACACACATCCAGACACCATAGAAGAAGTATGTTACAGTTAAAGCCTCTTGTTGTTGTGGAACTTAACTGCTACCAGTACAGGGAAGCTACCAACTCATCTTCTGTGAGACAAACGGACTGTGAAGCAGTGATGAGTCAAACTTTTTGTAAGAAAACAGTCATATCTTTGTCTCTGTCTGAAAGCTCTTTTTTAAATGTTTTGGTTTCATTGAACCTGTTAACTAAATTAGCTTTATGGTTAAAAAAATCCTCCAATCTTCCACTAGAATTAATAATAAAGCTCTGAGAGTTTGATGAATGTTCGGCTGCACAGGACCTATAATGTCATGTCTTATTCAAAATAAGGCTGAACATCATTTAATTGGACTTTGAAGGATTCATTAAGAGTTTCCCTGAGAACTGAGTGCATTAAATATGAGCATGCAGTCCCCAGTAACAGATCTGTGTCTGTGCTGTTGGTCATGTTCACTTCTTTTCTGGTCAAGCTGTGTTAATTCACTCTGTCACAAAAAGCAACACGTCAGATTATGAGAAAGTCAGTGCTGACTCGCTCGGCCTCCCAGCCTTTGGCACATTCAATTTAAAGAAATCAAGGCAACAACCCTGAAAAATTCTTTCTGAACAGACAAGGGAGAATATCAATAACACAACAAACAGAATAAATTACCATGAAACACTAGTTATAAATTAGAAACCTGGGATATTGAACAAAAACATTAACACTGCGAAACAAAAGATATTGCTAGAGATCATTATTCTAAATGAAGCGTCTCTCGTTCTGGTGAAAACATGAAGAGAAATTAAATATTTAAACCACTTCAGCCATAATAGAAATTTAGGGTAACATGAGTTTTGTTTAAATATCTATCTCTGTGCCTGGAATAAGTAAATCAGACAGATGTGGAAGCTGTTGGGAGAGGCATTTATATTTTAGGCTAACAGTTTCATCCTGCTTCAGTGTTGATTTCATTGACGAAAATTTTTCATCACTAACCTTTTGTACATGATGAAAACAAGACGATGATGGGCTACAAATACATCTTGATAATGAAAACGAAGATAAAATCTATGTTTAATTTTCATTAACGAAAGGAGACGTGACGAAAATGTTGTGCCCCGTTTCCACTTACGCTTGTGACTGGTGTCCATAGATCCGTAAATATACGGATGATGCCTCTAGTGTCCAACGCAAGGAAGCACATTTCTTCACAGATGGATAGAAACCTCATAGAAGCTACCCGTTGCCATGGGGCAGAGACCTTTTCTCCATCCAATAGTTTGGAATATACGGTTGGAACATTACCGGGACAAAAACAGGAACTGCCAGGTCTTGGCATGTTTTGAGAAATATTTCATTACAAAGACGTATGAATGGCTGAATGAGTCATGATGACAATCTGACTGTACATCATGTGTAACCATGTTTAAGCGGAATAACATTTCTCAGATTCATAATGTCTTAAACTAGATATACAAATTCTTTTTAATCTACAATCTCACTTGACGATCAACACAGGCAACTGAATTGAAGGAAATGGCCTGTTAACTAGTTAGCAGCCTGTTAGCTAAGACAGCACACAGTCACATGGTCTCTCCAAAATCCACCGCAAAAGTTCAATCATTCCCCACGGAAATATTACAGCGGGGAGGAGCTTCACAGGCACATTGGATACTGAAGAGATTCCCACAGGAATGAATCAACTTCCAGTTGCCTCGTCTCCGTACACATATATGAGTGGAAAAGAGGCGTTAGTGACGGACTATCAGACATTGAAAACCGAGAACGACCGTGCTTGTAATTATCTTTAAATGCCACATGAGCGACAGGCTGATAAACGTTGGTGCGAGTTGTGAGCTGTAGTTCAGCAGTAAAAAATCAGCCCTGTGTGTGTCTGACGATGGTGGAGCTGCTGAATGGATTTGTGGAGTTTGTTAGTTGCAGCGGAGGACTCCACTCAGTCCAGATTGGAGAAGGTTTCTCGGTTGATGTTTGACAGGCAGGTAGGAGGCTCAGTTATCTGTGAGTGTGGCTGTGCTGGAAGTAAACAGTCTGAACTCAGATCAGTTTTCTCTGACAGAGATGAAAGTTTAGTTTGAATCACCAGCTCTGTGAGAGGACACGAGTTTAAACCTCCAGACTAACATGTTGCAGATGAAGAAAGAATTCAGGCTTTAATCAAGTTATTTTTCTGCTTCTTAACACTCAGATGGATCAGTCAGAGTTTACAATGAACCTGGGGACAAATCCTAGCTGGCTCACCTTAGTTATTTGTGGTGTCAAAGTTTTTGAGAGCATAAACAGAGAGATGTTGACCTTTTCAAATGATGATCAGTAAGTGTGTGCTCGTAAATCAGCCCTTAAACCTGTCAAACACTGCTGGAGAAATGACTGTTTGAAAATGTGCAGAAATTATTTGTAGTCATAGAAAAAATGCTTAAATTTTTATACAACCTGTCACCTTGATTCTAATTTCTGATACATGAATTAGCCTCACTGGATTAGTTTAAAGATAAAATAACAAATATAGAGAGAAAACATGACGAAAAGCTAACCAAAACGTTTTGAACTTTTCATAGACTTAAACTATGAAGGATAAAAATGACTAAAATGTGACTAAGAAGCTTTTTCGTCTCAAAACACAAACGAAACCTAAAATAACTGTCAGATTTAACACTGCCCTGTTTGGCTAAACAAATCCCACATATGAAACTGATATCTATCTTCTCATCTGTTACACTGTAAATTAAAGAATTTCCAAAAGTTCCTTCAACACTGGATCTACTGAGGAAACATTACAAAGGTGTAGATACACTATCACATCACTGTGCTATTCTACAGCACCAACACTGAGGCACAAAATCACAACTCGATCTGAGACATAAACTTCCCCCACACATTCACTGCTGTGTCTGTGTCAGTGGTGTTAGAACAAAGTTCACTGGAGGATGAGTTACTAACTTTTCAGACTTCAATCTGACGTATTTTTGACTTTACTCTTAATTTTTGTGCTGCAATCTTGGCCAGGACTCTTTAAAAAGGGTCAAAGATCTCACACTCAATTCAGAATAAAGCTCAAAACATGCAATCAAAAACAGTGTATGTAAACTGTATAAAGGTATATATTACACAATGTGAACCCATTTTGGAGTAAATGACATGTATCTCAGTATGTCAAGGTGTTTCTGCTGCATGTATTGTGATCACTTGTTAATGCCAGCTGTGTGGGGGAGATTCTGTATTAACTGCTCTATACATTCACATTAATTCTAACCACACTGTCATACTGTACCGAGCCACAGATTGGGAGGAGTCGTGATTTCACTTTCAAAGGCAAACACATCACTTCTTTTGGTCTCTTGAATCATTCCTATCCAGAATGAAGGTTGTTTTTTTCCCCAGGCAGAGGCAGTAAAACACAGGTCGAAGGAATTAAACACAAAAAACAGCATGAGCTATAAAATGTATAAAGGTGTTTAAAAAATCTGTCATTTTACACTGAACTTACAATGAAGTTAATGGTTTTAAAGATTCACTTTTAGTGAATGTATCAGAGTGGAGGGGCTTGTGCGTCCCTGTGATGCTAGGAGCTATGTGGTCAAGCATAATTGCTCCTGGTCCGAGCCACCCTGTGTACCCACCACCTGCAGGGATAGGCACTGGGGTCGGCTGAGCGATTTCACAGTATTACGGTGTTTAGAAACTATGGTATGATTTTGAGCCAGTCTGCAATGCCAGGGATCAGCACGATCGATCAATCGATGAGATCTCAGATATAAGTGGCCAAAATGAGTTTCCTCTGTGAGGTGGCTGGGCTCAGCCTTAAAGATAGGGTGAGGAACACAGAGAGCTCAGAGTAGAGCTCCCTTGTGTCAAAAGGGGTCAGCTGAGGTGGTTCAACATCTGATCAGGATCCTCCTGGACGCCTCCCGTTAGAGGTGTTCAGGTATGTCTCACTGGTAGGAGGCCGCAGGACAGACTCAGAACATGCTGGAGGGATTACATATCTTGTCTTGCCTGAGAACATCTTGGGGTCCCCCAAGAGAAGCTGGAAAGCATTGCTGGGGACAGGACATCTGGACTACTTTGCTCAGCCTGCTGCCTCTGCGACCCAACCTCAGATAAGCAGATGAAGATGGATGGATGGATGGTATGATTTTTAATATGGTCAAAAATACCAGCAATAATACAAAATACTCCTCTTTCTATTAAACTGAAACAGACATGCTGTATTGAGGTGATGTAGTGCACAGCACACGCCACCAGAGGTCAGGCTCTGCTGGTGAGACCATGGGGCAACCTCTACAGCTGAAAAATGAAGCCAACACAAGAAGTGCCAAAAACTGCAGTTCCTCTAATAGCCAGAAGCCGGCCAGAGCGGCACCCACTACATATAGATGAGCTCATTTCTACTCGCAGCACCGAGTCTGGAACCAAACTCCTGGAGAGGGGCTGGACTCGTTTCCAGAGTTGCCCAGGGTGAGTAGTGGGTGAAGAATTTCTCACGGGGGAGGTTGGGGACGAGGAATTTAAAGCCTCCATTGTGGAGCAGTTGTGATCAGAAGGTTGTGCCAACCTGACACCACGCTGGTGGACACCAGCAGTGAAGGAGGCGGTGTTTTAGGCCTGGTCGACCCAAAAGTCTCCTGAAGCAGCAGGCAGGCACCAGGAGGCCAGAAGGGCAGCATCCTTTAAGATAAGGTAAGGAACTCAGACATCTGGAGGGAGCTTGGAGAAGAGTTGCAGCTCTTTGCTCCCAGTTGATATGGTTGAGGCATCTGATAAAGATGTGTGCCTTCCTTTAGAGGTTTTATGGTATCACTGAGCACGCTGGTGAGATTATACATCTCATCTGACTTGGCAACGCCTCCGGATCCACCAGTAGCAGCGGGAAAATTGTGCTGGGGAGAGGAAAGTCTTGCTCAGCCAACTGTTGACGCAACCGGGCCCCGGTAGGCAGCAGAAAATAACTGAAAGGATGTATATTTCTATTCTTCCCAAAGGTGTAGGACTTCATGCTTATTTAATTATCAGGCAATTAGCACATACAAACACTGCTGTGGAATGAAACCACAGAACAGAGAGGAGGTAATGACAAGATCAAAGCACGTCAGCACCTTTTTTAAACACCTTGATTCACTGTTTTTCCTTCCTGGTCATGTGCCTTCATTTCCTGCAAAAACTTCTCACAGATGCTGGCATCAAATCTGGGACCTTGTGAATACTGTTTAATGCTCAAAGTTGGGATGAAGGTCAACAAGTGGCCTGTGCTGACTTCTTGACATATCTTTAGAAAGTTGGTATTTTGTTGTGTTTGACCAGTTTGTTTAATAAAATTGTGCAGATTACACTGGAATGTGAAGTGATCTACTATGACAGATGATATTCTGTTGTTTCCTGGAAAACTGGTCCAGCAGTGGGAACCAGTCTGCTCCTGTAACTTACCCACTGAGCCTTTGGCAGCGATGGCCACCGTCTCCAGCAGGACCTGGACGATGCCGGCTCTGACACGCGGTGTGTTCTTGTTGTGAGTGTCGAGGTGATTCAGAACCTGCTGGATGACGTGGTGGGAATGCTGAGCCTGGACGATGACAAAGACAGAGAGACGAGGAGGATTTAAGGTGTGTCCGTATTGATCATGTTTTGAACGACAGCAGAGCTGAAATGTGGCAACAAACTTTGTCTGCTGGAGATTATGTGCAAATATTTAAACTGAGAAAGAATCTGAAATCCAGCACACTGTCAGTCAACTCCACTTTCTTTAGTTTTCAGTCACATTTGGGCCAGTGGACTTCAAACGGGCAAATTCATGTCTTCTATATATTTTGAAATTGATTTAAAAGAAAAACAAGCTACATTTCCTGTGTGAAAATTTCTATTTGTTTTTCATTTTTTGGTTTTAAGTGGCTTAGAAATTATAAAGTAACATAACTGCAGTGCATCGTCATCTATTTGCTGCTCCTGTGGGTGTAGAAATTATTTTTGAGTCTCTTCTTCCTTGATAGATTTCCCCCTTTGCGGCTGCTCGAGAAACCAACCCTTGAGAGCAAATCCTGATGTTTACCATTAATGTCTCAGATCACTGAAAATGTTCCTGGAGCTGCTGGATCTCAGCTAGACCTCGACATGTAAATACCCTCATCACTAGCAGCAGCTGCTGCTTTCAGATGGATTTATCTTTACTGAAGTGGTCCAAACTCCATCGGCTCCTCCTGACGGCAGAATGTTTGACTGTGTCTCTGCAGGACAAACCCAGGGTGCGTTTGTTTTCTGTCACTAAGATCAAACAGACGCCTGTTGCCGTCTCCTGGCAGACAGACCAAACCCCCTCGGACAGATCACAGAGACAAAACTCTGCCAAGTCCTGCAACACACTCACACAGAGCACACACAACACACATACAGGAAAAAAATGACAAGACACATGCACACAGTGGCATCAACACACACACACACACACACACACACACACACACACACACACCTGGGCCCCAGCACCACTGATTGTGTTTTATCTGTGGCAGCACCTCGGAGTCACCTGGGAACGCCTGGATGCGTGACCAATTAAACAGACAGACAGAGTAAAGACACAGAAAGCAGGATGGAGGTCTGTGCTAACTGTGAGTGTGGGTGAGACACAGAGTGAGGATTGGTGTTAGAAAAATGTAACTGACAGCAGTAACAAGTGCACCTGCAGTCTAACAATACATACTGTGGCTTCTGCTCAGTGTGTGTGTGCGTGTGTGTGTGTGTGTGTGTGTGTGTGTAACCCATTAATAATTGAGATATTTTGTGAGCTTTAGTCATAAAGGAAAATTGAAGTCCCTGAAAATGTGTTTCAATATAAGTATTTCTTTATAACATTAAATATTTATGGCTAAATTTGCACCAATCTATTTGAAGTTGGAAAAAAACAACGCTGGTTATTATTTGTTAAAAATTTGATTTCCGGTTTGGTTGGTCTGGTCCGGTGTACACGCTTAAACTGTTTTGATTTTATGCAGAACAACCTCATTTGTTATTATGACACATTCTGGAAAATAAAACAGATTTTTCATCCCTAACTTGTGCCGACAACATCATGACACAAAATCCAACTTGTATTGCATTAGGTAATATGACAAGATGATAAACACTATATGTTTGTTAATAAACAGAATGAATTGAGCCACTGGTGTGGTGCTGCCGAGCACCAGCAACAAGAAGGAGCTCCAATTTCAGCAGAAGTGGGAGGGGGAGGAGCGGTGTGTGTTGTGTTTGTTTACTAGAAAGTTCATGTGTTTTCTGGGGTGACAAGAGGAGACATTACAGAGTTAGTCTTTCAATATTTTAGATCAGAAACCGATGAAAGAAGTGTCTCAGCTGGCCGCAGGTGACGCAGTGCACTATTTGAGTGAACTTTTGTTTGACGCTTCGTTTCTATTTATTCCTGTTGCTCACTTTAAAACAGCTGCACTGGACAAGGAACAGCTTAGTAATGACATTGAAATGAGGAATTCTACATAGTAGGGGTTTAACAATACACATATTCCTATTGAACCGTTTGGTACATGGCTTTTGGTTCAGTATGCATAACAAACCAAACAATATACTGAACTATCCTGTTAGAAAACAAAATATACAGCTTAATTTTTGTTCAATAAAACCTTCTCAGTGCCATTGTGCTCAACGAGGCAGCTCACAGGACAGAACAGGCAATATGCTGTCTGCCTCTCCCTCCCCCAAACCAGAACATTCTACTGCAGTGAGGCACACTGGGAGGCAGCTACGCTAAGCTAGCTTGTTCCAAGATGGTTAGTAACGCCATTACCAAACCAGAAATAGAAGATCCTCTAATAACCTACAGGTGTGCTGTTTTCACTATGAGTTATGAGGGTGATGGCGAGAGACAGTGGTGGATAAAAACACACCGAGCCAAATAATGAGCCACCGCCCAGCTACAGACTCTGCTTAGCAGCTAACCCAGTGGCACAGTAACATACACGACCCCTGAGCCAGAGAATGAGCTGCTGTGCAGCCACAGACTCTCTTTAGGAGCAAAATCAGCAGCGCACACACAGTCACAACACACACCTGCGGAACCAGGGAAGGAGAGCTGCTGTGGGGCTATGGGCCCTCGTTCAGCAGCTAACTATCACAAAATACACACCCACAGCAGTGAGCAGTAACTGCTGGCAGGCTGGGTAGCAGATTAAGGCTAAAAGACTGAAAGTTCTGTTAGTGACAGCTGATCAGCTTGTGTTTATATGACTGACATTTCACAGAGGTATTAATTCAAGTATTAATTGGACTAAACGAGCTTAGAGAGCTCGTGGGACATTGCAAACTTGCCGCTGATACACAGTGGGCAAAAGAACCGACACTGACACTATGCACTCTAATGTCAGGTGGTAGTCACGTAACATGAGAACTTATATTGGCAGGGCAGAGGTTATGTTAAGGATGGTTCCAGTCCGACATCAAGCAGGCTTGATCCTGGACACAGAAATTATGAAAAACAGTACAAATGTCTTACTGCACAATTTAGTGCTGAACAGTTTTTTTCTGCTTTGTACAAAAAAGCTAAAGTCAAAATTCTGTTAGTTTTTATACATTTACAATTTTGAGAATCACAGAAATTTCTCAAGCATTTCTCTTTTTTTGCTGCATCGAAAATGTACTGAACCGTGACATCACCATATTGTATCGAACCGCATCGTATTTAACCCTGATTTTTGTGAACCGTTACACCCCTAATATATGGGATACCTCCTTACTTGACTATAAGAACCAAAATAGCAGCTGGCTGGAGGGAGATCGCCAGAGATATGAAACCCGTTTGAAAATTTCGACACTGGTCCAACACTAATCAGAAGGACATGAATCCCACCCACTTCAAGCCAGTGACAAGACAGAGAAGAACACAAATACACAACTCTCTTGTGAAATAAAAACTGTTCGAACTTAAGGAGTTTTATGGGATAAAATATTACGTTTGTAATGACTGATGTTACAATATAATTTTAAAGAGACGTACACATATTCGTAAATTCTTTGCAGGTGCTGGGTAACAATGATCTGCACAGGAAGTTAAACGGGAAGACCATATGTGGTCCACATAAAATGGAAGAATTTGGACTGAGACAGAAGTGTGTGGGTATTTTTGAATCTTTCTGCTGGTGGTTTTTCTCCTAGGAGGGTAAATTTGAAGTTTCAATTTCCTCTAAGGTCAGACTCCATACGGATTGAAATTTCCATGGTAACAGTGATATCTGACTGGGGAGAAATTTACAGTAAGAATTAGGGATAAAATTGGTATGAAGGCTTTTTAGTGATGTGGACAATGGGAAGCATAAAACACTTCCTGTGGCAGATTTCTGACCAAAAAAATACACCAACCCTTCCACAAAATGCAAATAAATAAAAAGCAAAGGCCCTGTTTGGGTTAAGAGTTACCCTAATGAAAGAAGCAGGACTGACTCTGTGCAGCATGAATAAAGGACCTCCTGAGAAGCAGAATTCAGAGTGAAAAAATAACCCAAGAACAGTAACAATGGAGTCGAGCATGAATATAAAAAAGAGAGTGAATCTGAGGAACGCAGTGATCAGCTGTGCTCTCCATCTGCCTGTGGAGGCTTCAGGGACGCCACTGACTTCAAGCCTGAGGCTGGATGACAGCTCGTCAAGATGACTGACAGGTGCTGGAGTGAGATCTAAGAGAAGGGTGATGGCGAGGCTCACAGTACACCTAAAGCTCCAATGTACAAAGATATATGACATACCTTTAAAGTCATACTGATGTAAAACTTTAAAACTTAAAGTAGAAATTCAGTGCTCATATTGATTTCATTCCACTACTGGTAACTTTTTCCCAGCATGTGGGTGAGCAGTACCTGGATGGAGTACATGATGATCCTAAAGCAGGAGACAGCAAACTCATTGGGGTCCCACAGGTGGTGGTTGTCCAGGTGACTGAGGACAGAAGAAAAATAGACCATCAAAAGACCGTCATTAATATTCCTCCCTAATAAAACCTCATCAGCAGGAAGTCAGTGGATGGATGGATGATCAGAGCGTGAGTCTGGCACCAGATTTAACTGATTGATTCCCATTTCCCAGCAGTCAATGTTTCTTTTAACCACGACCACAGTTCTTGTCTCGCCATAACCAAGTAGTTTCTGCGTTTAAACGTTGCCATACCCGAACCATAGAGATTTATGAAGAAAAACATAAGCAACCACATTAAATGATTATAATAATTATCAATACCAATAAATATTTATATATTAAAAAAAATAAATGTCAGGAAAGACTTTTTTGGTTTTAAAAAAGCATTCTTTCTGAGCAGTTGTAGATCAAATAGCCACCTGAGTGCAGCTTCATCTCTTGTACTGTGGAGCTGGGATTTTTCCATCGGATTCTATTGGGTGAGAGGCAGGGTACACCCTGGACAGGTCACCAGACTATCACAGGGCTGACACATAGAGACAGACAACCATTCACACTCACATTCACACCTACGGACAATTTAGAGTCACCAATTAACCTGCATGTCTTTGGACTGTGGGAGGAAGCTGGAGCACCTGGAGAAAACCCACACTGACACGGGGAGAACATGCAAACTCTGCACAGAGGGGCTCCCCCACCCTGGGTCTGAACCTGGAATCCTCTTGCTGTGAGGCGACAGTGCTAACCACTACACCACTTACATGTTTTGCTCAGCAAGATAATATTCAGAAATTAACACCACTTTTGTGATTTTTGAAGCATAAATGCTATTGCCAGAAGCAAAAAGCTAAGGTTAGGCTATAAAGAAACTACACTACGGCTGCATGACTTTAACGTTGCCACCACAACAAGGCTGTTCTTTCATTCTGTCTTTTATAAGATTAGTAAAAGCTTAGTGTCACCTGTTAAATATCAGACCAGATATCTCCTCTTCTATTCCTCCAATATGATGCTGAATAATGGCCAGAAAAGTGTTTTATACAGAACATGATGATGTCACTGTGAAGTTGAGCTTAGATTTTTTTGAATCTATAATGTAATTTCTTCATTATTTTATCCTGTTAGGCATTTGTGTGAATTTCTGTCATAATTAGCATATGAGTTCTTGAGTTATGGCAAAAAAAACATATTTTGACCTTTGACCACAAAATTCTAATCAATTTATTCTTCCGTCCAAGTGGATGTTTGTGTCAATTTTCCTTTGGTGTTCTTGAGACATCATGTTCACAAAAGTGAGACGGACAAGGTCACAGCTACTTTGACCTTTGACCACCAAAATTTAATCAGTTTATCGAGTCCCACTGAACGTTTGTGCCAAATTTAAAGACAGTGTTCTTGAGATGTCACATTCACCAGTATGTGATGGATGCAGGGTCACAGTGACCTTGACCTTTGACCACCAAAAAGTAATCAGTTAATGGTTGAGTCCAAGTGGACGTCTGTGCCAAATTTGAAGAAATTCCCTTGAGACATTGTGTTCACAAGGATGGGACGGACGGACAGACAGACATATGTAAATATATATAGACAACCCCAAACATAATGCCTCCTGCCAGCACAGAGGCATACAAATCAGTTAAGCTTGTGTTAACCCCAGACTTTATTTCAGGTATCTAACCCAAAACCCATTCAAAAGCCCCCACTGATTTCAAGACGCGTAAATCAAAGTGCTAACTCATTTCCAGGTTTTAGGACTCATTCCTGCAGCACAGATCATGCTGATGGACAGTCAGTATAATATCATGACAATAATGGATTTTTTAGGCAGACAGTGACACAGATATTTCAGAGCTGAAAAAGAATAAGACCTTGATAAAGATTTTTTTTTAAAGAATTATGAATATATTTACCGAGTACAAAGATATTTTACAGTGTAAAAATAAACATGTCAGTATGATGGGGTGGAAAAACTTTGTAATGGAGACAGTATTTAGAGAAACTTAAACATATCCATCATATCACTTTTCTGATCTTCAATTTCTTATCACTTATCGGCTGCAAATATTATTGATGTATATGAGCTAATACTGGTTGGTATATTAGCACAGATTTTTTACTGGTCTAGCTCTAGTTGATACTAATTTGCTCACAAGTAGTAGTAGTTCTTAAATCAGTAGCAGGCCTTTTAATTACAAATTAATTTTTGTTCTGTAACATCACAAGATTTAATACAGAGTAAAAATAATCTTTAATATCAATATCCTTTAAGCTATAATCACAGAGCAGGTTTCAGAGCTGCCTGCAGACTCTGAGACACAGATAGAGAGATATATTTAGATCATTCAAAGGATCAGATATTCAAAAAGCTTTAAAATGCAGGAAAATGAGAAGCAAAACTGAGACACCCCATCACTGAAAAGGTAAGTGATCTGTTAACATGTAGTTAAACTTTGAGCTGAAGAGGTGAAGTCAAAGGTTTTATGAAACATCATGTGGGTGTTTAAGACATGCAGATGAGTGTGAGTGGCAGATGGAGGACGACAGATTCACTCATCTCTGCGGGAGCCGACCTGCAGCCTCGAGGTAAAACCATCTATTACATACATCTGCTGTTTACAGTATGTCTGCGCACACGCACGCACACACACACACACACACACACACACACACACACACACACACACACACACACACACACACACACACACACAGACACACACACACACACATCGCCCATCTGCTTACAGCAAGAGAAGCTTCAAAAACATCTGTATTTTCTGACAGAAAAGGATCTAAAACAAAGAGTCTTGAGGCTCTGTGAGGCCGTCAGCACATCCTAACATCATCATGCTAACATGCTCACAATGACAATGCTGACATGTTAATCAGGTGTAATATCTACCATGTCCACTAACGCATTACAGACTGTTAGCAACGCTACATCTGCTAATTAACAGAAAGCACAGCTGAGGCTGATGGGAATGTCACTAGTTCAGCAGGTATTTGACCGTAAACAAATGTGCTGGTTAAGTTACAGTTTGACCTGCTACATCAATAAATACCTGTACCAATGTCACGACAATCCATCCCATAGTTGTGAAGCTGTTTTACTTGAAAATGAGATTGTCTCTATGACACTTAAGGAAAAGTGAGGTGATCGTCACAGTCGTTTGGATTCATTGCCTGGGGATCATGAATGTTTGCACAAAATTTGGTGCCAATCCATCTAAAAGATGTTGAAATTAGAGTTAGGTTGATTTCAGGGTTTGCCAGTCCAGTGAATGAGCTTAAGAAGCCTACCTCAGCAACATGTGCTGATGGTGTCACAGCCCAAAATCCAGCTCATATTGCATTAGTAATAAGTAATATGATACGATAGTGTGTGACAGGCCACGCTCAATGTACTGCTGAGCTCGGGTCGGTGTCTGCAACATGAAGACCACATTTTAGCAGAGGTGGGAGGGAGCAGAGGAATGGAAGTTACCTTTTTAATCTTACATGTTTTACTATTATCCATTTCTTACAAAAAATAAACAAGACACTTTTTATTGTCAGTCACCTAGCGATGATGTTGTAATGACTCAAACCATGTAAGTGCTATCCAGAGTACGACCCCTGAAACTGTAAAAGCAACATCAGTCTGCTGAATGTACTGAGAGTCACTCTACAGTGTTATAAGTAGAGAAGAGCAGTCACATGTGGGATGTAACAATATGTGAAGCTGCATTTAAACAAGATGACTCACACAATGATACTCACAGATATAAGAGAGGCAAATAAAATCAATATCTTCTTATCAGTAAACCAGTTACTGGTCCTTTGAAAACAGAACAACTTGTTATAAATGGTCTGGAATCTGTACAAGCTGAATGGGAACCAAAAAGGTTTCACACTAGAAGGTCAACAGGCAAGAACCTGCACACAACGTGTTCTTTCATACATCATGACCCCTGTTTTTATTCTGTTCTATCAGGGCAGGTTATTGCTTTTCTTATAAGACCTCTCGGGAGGTCATCAGGAATGTTTGAAACATCCATCTCATCTGCCTGCTCTCTGACCTCGGGCAGCTTTCAGACGCCTTTCACCCGCACAACCACTAACACTTCATTCATGTCTGCAATATTAAACCAGGACCTCTGACCAGGCGCTGACATTAACCTTGTGTCCATCTCATTCAGAATGTTTTCTCTTCTCACACTCTGCCCCCCCGGACATGTGGTCAACATACCCTCTGTGTTTCTTCTGATTGTTTCTCACTCAGAGGCGTCTCCATTAACTGATGGGTTGATTAAACTGGGGCTGAGCTTTCTGTTTGAACTTCACATCCATACGTCAAAGCTGCAGCTCAGCTGCTAGATATTTGTTTTTAAATGGAATACAACTGAAAAATATCAGCTATTACATCAACTCATATTACAGGTATTAAATAAAGTAACATTTTGATATGTGCATTAAAATTAATCAAGCTTTAAAACTTAAAATATTTTTATGGTATCCATGGACAGATTGTGAGAAAATAAGGTCCTGAGCACAGACATTTAAAAGGTCCCTGTGTCCCTCCTGCGTGAGCAAGAGCTACACACTGGCAGCATCATTTGTGGTCTTTTTGCATCTCTTCCTAGCCATTTGTTAATATTTCTTGTTGGAGAGTCGATCAGTCACAGAGACTCTGAGCCAGGCCAACCTTACTCTTTGGGGTCTGTTCAGAAATCCATGCATGAAGGTACTGACCAAAATGTGTCTTCAGCACCAAGCATCAAAAGTTGTCAAAACTAAATTAACTTCACATGTCTGGTCAAATACTTTATCTTGTTTCCTTTTCTATTTTTCGATGAGATCACCTCTAATTTGGAAGACATTTAGCCAGTTATACATCATAGTTTATGGAGACAAAATTCTTGTAAATCTGCTTTTGTGTAGATAACATTTAGGGCCCTATTTAAATGGTCTATAGCGCTACAGGTCTAGAGTGCATGTGGGGCGTGCATTTAGGGCGTGTCAGGCTCCACTTTGCCAGTTAAATGGCACATAATCTAGGCACACAGTAAGGCGCGAGCTGCAAAGGGGTTGTGTTTAGTCTCTTAACTAATTATAGGTGTGTTTTGTGTATAACATGAATTCAGCTGATCAGAGCGTCGTCTCTCATTCCCTATAAAAGCCAGGTGCTCCTGCAGGTGCACTGCTATTCACATGGCAGATTCAGCAAATTGGGGAGGCAAATGGTTTTCTGCTGAGAGTGATGTAGTAAGAGCAGTGATGTCACTGAAGCAAATATCCCAGACATTTAAACATTTGCTCATTATCCATAATTGGTTAATTGGCTGGAGCCTATCCCAGCTGACACTGGACGAGAGGCAGGGTACATCCTGGACAGGTCACCAGACTATCACAGGGCTGACACATCCGTATCATGTTAAAGCTTGTGTTAAGCTTTGATACTGACTCACACAGTATCACCTATATCCTGTGGGACCACGTACACATGCCATTTTCCTGAGCCAAATTCGTACTGTAACAGCACGACTGAAAAATCTAAAATGACACCCAGCCCTCACAAAAACCACTCGATGATGATTCAGTTTAAAAAATACTGTCACAGCAGCCATTTTAAACAGTCTGTCAGGACTGATACGAACAGAACAGGCATCAGTGAGATAAAGGCAAAGGAAAGAGGAAGGTAGCATTCTGAGAGAGAGGAGGAGGAAATGAAAGTGGAAAGAAGAAGTATAGAAAGACAGGGACAAGGGGAAAGAGAGGAGAAAGCATAGGAGAGCGATAAAGAGGATTGGAAGCTGGTTGTATGAGAACAGTTCACCAACATGACGTCAATCCAAACCCCCAAAACCATCCTCCTCCCCCTGTTAACCCCAATCCCTGCTATTTATAGTATGAAAACGCTTCCTCCTCCTCCTCCTCCTCCTCTTCCTCCTCTTCCTCCCTGCAGGAGCACTGCAGGAGGAGAACTGGTTTCACACACAGACAGGCAGATGAGAAGCACAGTGGCTGTTTAATGGAGGGGAAAAATTAAAGGCTGGACTGCAGTGATGAGTTCAGTCCTGTTGTGTTGCTTTCATACCTTCAGCAGCACCTGCATAAAGCCTCAACAGTCATTTATATATTTACTGTTTTCAGTGTGGCTCAGTGGCCCCACTGGGTTTGAAAGGATGCGAGGTATGGCATGGCTTGGTACGGTCTGCGTCGTCAGCCCAACCCAGCAGGGATCTGCGTTTCCATTACAACAGGGCCACCTGCTTGAAGGTGTCTTTAACTGATGATGGCTTGTCTCGGGTGATGACGTTTAAAAGTCCGCTGTTACTTTTGCTGCATGTGTTTTTCTACAGCAGTGCAGGTAAGAGAGGTTTACCTGTTGGAGGTGAGCTGTTTGCAGAGGTGCAGTAAGAGCCTGCTGTCTGCAGCTCTTCATCAACATCTCACCGTGGCTGTTTCTGCTTTTACTGTCCTTCCCACAGTATTATTAGACTTGCCTTAATTGAAGAAAAGCCGCTAACAAAGTTCCGCTAATTCGGCAATAAACACCAAATTTTTTTTTGTTATGTAAGAACTTTTATTGTGAAGCAGCAAAATAAGGAAACGTTAAGTTTTCAAGCAGCAACTTCACACAACTCCTAATACGGCTGATAGTGTTGTAGAATAAAGAGACTCAAAACACATAGAATTGGACATTTGATACATGCAAGAAAGCCAAAAATATAACCGAATTTGGCCAGAATCATGCCATATCATTTAGCTGAAGTCACGTGACAAGAGTACAAAAGTACTGTGAGCTGAACACAGAGACTTTTACAAACATCTTTCTCTCTGGTCTCCTGCAGACAGAGGGGAGGAGAGTCTCGCAACATGCATGGCTTGTTTAAGGGGGAGAAGCAGGGTTGTCTGGGGTTGGCTGCAGTCGGCGAGGGCGGCACGGCCCGGCCCGGCTTTTAGACCTACTCCGCAGAAGGTCCATCTCTGGTGTGACACGGCGCGTCTAAACCAGCAATGGAAACGCAAATCATTGCTTGACTCAGTGTGGCCAAAAGTAACAAAAAAGTGACAGTGGAAAAGGCCCGTAGGTGCATTGTAGAGGCTACACCTGAAATTATGTCACTATACAAGGCAGTTAAAAAAAAATATGTCCGATTGGAAGCTAAAGATGCTCTCTATTCATGTTCTTGTGTTGGAGAACATGAATAGAGCCCAATCTTTTAAACACATCAGTGCTTTGATAACTGGCTGGTTCACACACCAGAGCAGCTTGTCTTCATCAGACACTCTGACATCTCTACTCGCTGCGTGAAAGAAGAAATAAATAAAACACAAGTCACAGCAGGTTTTTTTTCTGTCAGTGTGGCAGCTGATGTGGTGCTGCCTGGCCTGGCCTGCAGGGGGCGCATGATGCCAGCGAGTCACTGGTCAGAGCTGGAGGTGACACTGGGAATATGTTGCCTAAAAACACACACACACACACACACGCGCAGAAGCAGACTGAAAGTGTGAGGATGGCACACTCAGTACAACTGCAGTCTTTCAGGCAAGTTATTGGAGGCTGAAGCCAAGTGTTACTGTGTGTGTGTGTGTGTGTGTGTGTGTGTGTGCGTGTGCGTGTGTGTGTGTGTGTGTGTTTGCGTGTGTGTGTGTGTGCTCAGCAGACATCATGTGTTGGACGTTAGACCTGAGACTGGGTGTCAACAGAGAGGACAGGAGGTGTCATGGGTGAAGCACAGGATTGTAGGATTGTCACAGACTGTAGAAAATGACTGACGCAGGGCTGCTGACAGTTAACACTCAATCAATCCAATGAATTATTCTGTTTCAAAAAACCTCAAAAATCCTGATTAATGCCCATCACCTGTTCCTAGAGACCAAAGCAATGTCTTCAAAATGTTTATTTTGAAGAGAGAAATGCTGCTCAATAATCTTAGGAATTTAACTCCCTGGATTAAATTTAAGGTAACAAGTCCCACATTAACAAGGTGACAAAAACATCATTTTTCCACCTCAGAAACATCACTAAGGTACGACCATTTCTAAATAAAAAAGCTGCAGAGAAATTGATTCATGCCTTTAAATCAAACCTCCTCGACTACTGCAATGCACTTTTTACTTGCCTCCCAAAAAACTGCGTATAATGCCCGTAAATACCCATTATTGTCTAAACCTAAAGCAATTAACTTCTACAAATCAAACAGAAGCAACAAGTCTTTTGGTTGGACACTCTGGAACCAGCAGATGTTGGTTTGTTATCACTATGGTTGAGCTGTGAAGATTGTGATGAAATGAGTATGTGGTATGGATAATGAACTTTCTATGAGTTTGGGTATCATCCAAGTAAAATACGACAATATTCGTACTCGTGATGAAAGAAAATCCTCATTTAGACAGATGTGTTGTGATCTGAAGCTCAATTAAAAGATTATTCTGTACATAGTTTTCTAATAAATAATAAATATAGCAACTTCTGATCAACCTGTATCAATTTCAGGTTTAAAATAACTTCTGGTTAGGTCCCACCTATTTCCCATTTAAACCACACCCACTTCCAGTATTGGTCACGCCAACCCCATGTACAGATACAGATGTGGATAATTCAGTTGGTTGAACAAATAATGGTTGGTTACATGAATAATGGTGTACTCATTCATCCCTAGGTATCACCAACTGCAGCTCTAAGGGGCTTTTTAGCTTCTTTCAGCACCTTGTTTTGCTGCAAACTTTCTGTCTGTCTCAGTGTCAGTACTTCCATCAAACAAGCTCCAATAAAGCCCACAGTACACTTCCTGCTCAGCAGCAAACAGCAGTCAGACACAGTTAAGGACTAGCTGGGGAGGAAAACGGAACATTTACACCAGGGGTGGGCAGACTGTGGCCCCTCTGCAGTGGCTCCCTGAGGCCTTGACAAAAAAAAATATGGAAATGAATAACTGGCTGTTTTTTAACATTTTAATTTTCATTTGTCATTGTTGTAGGCCTAAAGCAATCATTACATTCTCTAACTGTAAAACTGTGTAGCCCACACACAGACTGACTTTTTTGTTTTACATTTCGTCAACTAAAATGTGCGTCATACGTCTTCAGCTTGGTGTCTCTTCCTCTAAAGTTTGCCGAACCTCAATAACAGTGGACAGTTCTGACGGGACTCTTCTTCACCTAATCGGGGAATGTCCCAAGATTTAGAACTATTGGATAAATGTTCATGAACGTATAAAGAACATTAACCAGACTAACTTTGAGTTCTGCCCGGGGCTATATGTTCTCAGTAACCCACAAATGACATCTCACTGTGGAGCCAGGGACTTTATTCAGACCAGTATACTGGTGGAAAGAAAGTGGAGGAAACCAGGTGAGCACTCTTTTAAGGAGTGGTTCACAGAAGTGGAGAAGTTTCCATCATATAGGGCAGGACAGAGAAATATGTGGCAAAGTGGAGAAGGTACCTGCAGTCTGTTCCAATACCCATACTTTCTGTACTTATCGTACCTAGTTTGGGTACAGAGGGCGTTCACATTACGATTGCGGCGAAAAATAAGTGTACCTAAAAGACCGGGATGTGTACTCATAACGGCCAAAATTGAGAGTGTGGAACATTGTACACTTTTCACACTCAACGGCCGCCATCTTAGCTACGTAGCGGAAGAGGCGGGACCAAAAACAAACACGCATGATAATTAAATCATACCTACTGCAGCATTCTCTGTCAGGAGGAGGAGGAGATAACGACGCTGACGACGTTGGCGCATTCTCCACATCGCCATTGTTAAGGGAGTCATTTGTAGGGGATTTGTAAAACTGTATAGAAGTGAAACTTTCCGTCTGTCTGTTCCAGTTTTTTGGCAGGTGACATCACTGACGAGTCACAGCCGTAGTCGTGATCGTAACATCCGGTAAGTGCGCCATAGAGTAATGAATCAGAACAGCACTTACTTGCTGAAATTTGTGCACTCTGTAAGTGCGGACAGTGTACTGTGTGTAAGTGTACTCATGGCAGTATAGATTTTGGAACAGACTGCTGGAGTACATTACTGGTGTGGATGTATTTTGAAGTGTATCACACAACACAAGCTCTTTTGCACACTTGTTGTGTGTCTAAGAGCTCATCGACTGCTTGTAGATCAGAGTAGATTGTGGTGCATATTTATGTCGAAATTCAGATTTGATTTACTTCCCTTTTTTAAAAGAATTACTTATGTATGATTATTTATGTTTTTTGTTTTTTTTTTAGTTATTGTGTTGCATTAGATTTAGACATTTAGATTAGACATTTGGTTTGCTAACACTCTGTGATGCTGTTTATGTTTGGGAAAAACAATTCAATTAAATATTAATGAAAAAAAAAAAAAAACAGTGGATAGTCCTGAGTCTTCCTAGCTGAGGCTAGCTATGACTATGAAGTCCAAAAAAGGAAAAGTCTCAGAGGAAAACAGAGGAACTGCTGTAGAAGTTAAAGTGCCACATAATCACAAATAATCCACTTCAGAGTTGCCACCACACGGTACCACATATTACTGGATGCTTATTTAGACCTACCAGTAATGTCGATATGCTAATTTAGGCCTAAAAGGCTGTGTTGCCTTTGTTATAAGGCTCAAATATGTTTTTTTAGGGGGTGGGGGGTGAGGTGACTCTTATGCAAGTAAAGGCCGACCCGTGACCTAGACACTTAAAACACTTTTCCTCAATTAGTGGAGACCTAAGCACAGGTAAAAGGACAGTGAGTGTAATCAGACAGGGTCCTTTAAATCTAAATCTTAAGTCATGAATCACCATCAACAACTAATCTTCATCTAAATCTTCTCTAATGTGACGATCAGGTACAGCTGACAAAGTCATGACAAAATACTCCAATTAAAACACATTTAAATAAAACTTAAGCTAAAGAATAACTTCAACAAGCCATGTCCACACTTAGCAACAAGTTGACATCACCTTGCTATCCTCAGCTGTTGGTTTTACATATATATCCTAAAATATGCTGGAATAACAATGAAGATTTGTTGTTTGGTTTCTCCCTGGTGCAGCTCTCTGAATCAAATTGAAAATGTAAAAATGTGAAACTTTTCCTCCTGCTGGTGAATGTCTTACGCTGGTAACAAAATTCTTTCCCTCCGAGACAGACAGGCGCAGAGTGATTCACACTGAGACACTTTAATAAACCCTGGATGGAAAAAAGGAGCGGAGGATTTGACCGACAGGAAGAGACATATATGAGAGGAGGAGGAGATACACCTGCAGTGCAACACGTACGTTACAATACACGACTGCTTTATAACGACGGTTTGGAGACATGCAATAAAAGCAGGCACAGTGTTACACACGTGAAGCCTGTTTAAAAACCCTGCTTTTCATGAGTTGCAAGAGTTCACACAACGTAAATGTCACCATTTTAACTCAGTGTCTGTTCTATGTAATCCTCGGCCAGTGCTGTCCTCGTACAGTTTGGAATACAAGACGGAATAAGTGAGTAAATAAATCAGTGAGTGTTGCCTGGCATATAATACTAACCTTTACTTCTGTCTTCCTGTAAAAAACACACAAACAAACAAAATAAACCCCTATAATTCACCATCTCAGAATAAGGGACAAAGCAACTTTCGTTTTCGTCGTCAGGCTCTGAACATCTCTCTTAATAGTTTAACATTTAACACAACAAACGTGTGCTGATTTGCTTCCTTTCCAATATCCAGATAAGAAGGTGGATCTCACTCTGTGTGTTCAGTACAGTATTGCAGTCAGGACCTTGTTAGCCTAACTTAACATAAAGATTGGCAGTGGGGGGAAACAGCTAGCCTAGCTCTGTGAAACTGAGCTGCTGCCTGCTCTCCTCTCTGTGAGGTGGTCTGCAGCAGCGGGAGTGAGGCAGAGGACACACTGTGATTTGAGGCTCTCACTAATGTTAGCTACATAAGCGTGGACTTGAAGCTGCAGCCGTGAGCCATCAGCTCTGGTTGGCAGAAGGCTTAACTATTGCAACATTTTCTCTCCATCTCTGAAATGATTTGCTGATATTAACGTGAGTTTTGTTTCTTTTGTTATCAGACTCTCTTTAATACTCTCTGTTTGATAAGTCCATCTTCCCTTTTTGGGCTGCTTTGGCAGCTGTTGGCAATGATGGAATAGCTACTTTCTCTGCAGGATACTCCGCCAGAATCAGAGTTTCAGCAAAAGGATGTGGATGCACATCTGCATTTGTAGAACAGCCAATAGGAACACTCCCAGTCTTTGAGATGACCTGTGATTGGCCAAAGTCTCCCTTCACGGGCTAGAAAGCCTGAAGCCTGAAAACAGAGCCTAGAGAATAGGTAGAAAAGTGTAGTTGTCTCTCAGACCACTTGAATTACAAAGTTTATCATGGGATTTTTGCCTGGTGACGCCGAAATGAAACAGCCTGCCCACAGCTTTAATGAAACACTACATATATGTACGCTGCTGGAGTCGCAGGAAGGTGAGGGGGTGGATGGCAGACACAATCCAAGGTTGGTGTCCAGACCTCTGTCTGTGGTTCGGTTTAGACAACAGAAGCACTTTTTGTAAGGTTAGGGAAAGATCGTGATTTCATTTAAATATTCATTAAAAAGGTAACAATAATAAAAAAGATAATGCTGTAATCACTACGAGTGGATGTCTGTGGCAAGACTGTCTAGTCAGTGAACATTTTGCTTAAACATTCGGTATCATTTTTTTATCATTTCAAGTCATTTTTGTGGGTTGCCAGGTCCGTTAACTAGCAACATTTCTTCATTATGTTAACAGAAAACGGAATTCTCTCAGCTTCACTTTTCCCTCAAACGTAGTTGCTGTTTCTAGGAGACGGGGCTGGAATGTGAGCTCAGCTCAAGGTCTGTTTGCAGGAAACAGAAAAGAGGAAAATGAGAGGAGACGCTGAGCTTTAGACAAATGAAGTGAAAAAGCTGTGAGGCAGAAGGGAAAGCAATGAAACAAATTAGAGGGAAAGTGAAGGGAGAGGGGAAAATGATTAAATGCAGCTTGGTTCCTGAAGAGGCCCTACAGATGTCAAGCAGTCACAGTAATATTATGTAATTAATTGTTAATAGCAGCATTAAGAGACTCGATCCCTGATTGAATTAGCAAGCAGCAGTTGGTTACTGTTTCTACAGCTGAACTTATTTCCAACTTGCCGTTCTGACTCAGAGACTGAAAAAAGCATTGGTAGAAACCCTGCTGATGAATCTCAGGAAAACATTCAGAAAGGAAAGCCTAAATAAAATGTTTTTATTTGATTACTGTGAAGCTGTGACTGTCCAATGTCACGCGGAAATGTGACGTCAAACTCAGAAAATGAGGCACAGATTTTCACTGTTTTCTCACAGTCAGTGGTTGAAATCCCATCAATCAAAGCGTCCGTTGTCTCTGGGAAGGCTCTCTAGAGAATTAATTAGCGACAGCAATCAGAGACAACAGGACTGCAAGTCTAAATTACCACCAATTAAAGCGGAAACACCATGAAATAATTCAATTTGAGAGATACAACTGCTGTATCGGTGTGACAACAAGGCTCAACAAATTCAACCAGAATGAAGCAGCGTGCCGAGATCTGTGTCTGTAACCAATTTATTTTCATCAGTGTAGGTATTTGAGTCAATATATAGAGACAAAGCTGAACATAAAGAGCAGCACACCTGAAACACATCGCTCAGTTCTCCCAACTGGACACAACAACACCTGTACTTATGGGAGAACACCGGCCTTTTACTTCTCTCTCGTCTCTTATTGCTCTAATGTCGTTCTGCTCTCTCTGTACTTTGTATCACTCTGCTGTGACAGATGTTGGGTAAATTGTCAGGCTATTATGGCTCAGACCTTCAGGCGCCTTACTATTGATTGTTTGATGTAGGAACTGAAGCTTTCTCTACTGTTGCGCTCAATATTTGTCCTGTTTACTGAGTGTCAGCCAAGAGCCTGAAATCTACAATGGAATTCATTCAAGGTACTTTTAGTTTGATGGAAAAGTACAAATCTAATCATTTGGTGTCAGACAATTTAAAACAGAGCGGGGAATTTAACACTTATCAATCACTTTGTCTCAACATGTCGTGCTCCTTTGCTCGTTAGATTTTGATGCTTCTTGTGTACAGGCTATTATTACCAGTAGATCTTGAGCAACTTCACTCAACAACCCACATGTAAACCTCATGGTGGCGCTAGAGGAGAAGTCATGGAATCACCAAAGTCAGCAGAGTGCATCCTCTGGGGACCATGAGTGCTTGTGCAATTTTATGGCAATCCATCAAATAGTAGGGCTGCCCCCCGGCTAAGAATTTTCAGAGTCAACCAACAGTCGTCATTTTTTGCCATAAGTTGACTCGTCGCCTGCATGTTTACGTTGTTAATTTAGTTATTAAACTATATATTAATGGCAAAGCAACGCAACGGTTTGAGTTGAAGGTGTGAGAAAGAATAGTCTCAGTAACATTGTTAACACTGTGCTACATTACAGAGAAATACAAACCGTACTAATGAAAAATCAAAAGTCCGGTACGGTTAGCACTGCCTCACAGCAAGAGGGTTCTGTGCAGACTTTGCATGTTCTCCCTGTGTCAGTGTGGGTTTACTCAGGGTGCTCCAGCTTCCTCCCACAGTCCAAAGACATGCTCATTAATTGGTGACTCTAAATTGTCCGTAGGTGTGAATGTGAGTGTGAATGGTTGTCTGCCTCTATAGCCCCTTTTACACTGCCAGATTTTTGCCGGCAAGCTGCGAGCGTTTAGACACACAGAGCCGGATTGGCGAGTTGATCCGAGGTGCCCAATTTTCCGCCTCGCAGGGTAGTCATATTGGTGGAACAGTTTTGATCTAAACAGAGCGAGGCGGCTTTCAGCCTCAGGAGGGTCTACTGATGACTTGTGGGAGGGGCTGTTGATGACGCCGTACGTTTGAACCACTGGCGTGGACTTCAAACCAGGAAACAGCTGATAGCAGGAATGAGTATCTAGCAGCACTAAGGAGACGCAAAGCAGAAGATGAGCAACTGGGGAGATAAAGAATTGCGCGCCCTCCTTGTCCTTGCTAACGAGGAGGCCATTAACCGTCAGATGACGGGAACCGTGAAGGACGGGCCAATGTACGAGAGAATCGCCGAAGGACTGACCAGCCGCAGCTTTCCTCGGTACGTCACCGTTTACGTCACACGCTGAGCTGCACGTTTTGTTACTTGCTCACGCCCCCCATTGCCCTGAAGAAGGCGCATTTTGTATAAACAAAAGTAGGCAGGCGGCGTTTTGCCGCACTCCACGATTTTGTTTTTATACTGCCAATGCGGAAAGAAGACGGCTTGGGCTTTCCTGCAAATTTGCACAATTCCTATTTAAAAAGGGCTTATGTGTCAGCCCTGTGATAGTCTGGTGACCTGTGCAGGATGAATCCCGCCTCAGCCCAATGTCAGCTGGGACAGGCTCCAGCCCCTCCACAATCCCCAAGAGGATAAGTGGTTACGGAAAATGAATGAACAACAAAATTCCATGACTTTTCCAGGTTTTTCCATGACCATAGGAACCCTGCATCTAGTTCCATTGTACTGGAGAGACCTTTCACCTAATGCTCAGCAACTCTCAACAAAACAATCTGCATTAATAAATGACACTATAGGTAAGAAGAAAAATATGTATTTATGATTTCTGGGGTTAACTGCCCCTTTAAGAAAACTGTGCTATGGTAGAGCTGACTTATTGCATTTTAGTCTTCAACAGTTATCATATAAAACGACTGAATAATTTTACATTTGCTCTAATGTTCTCATTACCTTCCATGTCTGTTTGAACTTTGGTTGTTAATTGCTTTGATTTTCCTCCTGACGACAGACACTGAGTTATCACCAATTAAAGGTGATGGGGTGAATCTATTGTTCATGACACTGACATATCATCCCTTCAGCCAGGGAGGACTCTCGCTATTAATTCAGCCGAGATACTGACTCATTCCTTTACACAAGGAGAGTAATATGGAATGTCTGAGACAGTTTGTGTGTGTGTGTGTGTGTGTGTGTGTGTGTGTGTGTGTGTGTGTGTGCGTGTGTGTTCAGGGACTATGTACTGCCATTAAATGCAGGGTGAAGAGTCCAATATATTTCCAGCGTTAGGAGGAAAAGGCCCCTGGGAGCCCATGATGTTCACACTGATAATGACTCCTCAGCTCAAATGGCCCCCAGTGGCAACACCATCCTCTGACTCTTCACACTCTATATTATTGCTGTCATTTCTATATGCATTACTGCTGTTGCTGATATCTATGAGCAGAGTGATAGTTGATAGAATCACATATCTTTAGAATAAGAAGAAAAGAAAATCAATCATAATTCAAAGCACAGGGGGAACCTCTTCTTTACATTAACTCAGCAGCAGCAGCAGCACAAAGAGAAGAGATGGCACATCAGCAGATTGTATACATCAGGGTTTATATTTATCAAACATTCTACAACATCTAACCACCCAAAGGTACTCAAAGTGATCAACAGTTAACCTTCTTTTAGGGATGTCAGGTAGCTCACACTGCTGTCATATGGATATGTAAAGATAGAAGAAAGATGATGCTCAACCACAGACAGAAGAGCTGGGCTATGTGTAACTGTAGTCAAATCTACCAAATACAAAAAGTGCATTAAGAGCTCAGACTCTGATGTTAACATAACTTTTAGCATAGCATTTAACATGTAACATTTTGCTTTGTAGCATGTAAGCATGCCAGGAGTCTTGTGTTTTAACCAGTTAACTATAATGTTTAGCATTTAGACATATTTCTTTAACTAAATGATGCGTATTAACTGCTCCTACAGCAGCATCAACTGTTGACTGCTATTGTAGTGCTAGTAGGCCAGTGTTAAATTATAATGCATTTAACTCTTGTTGAATTTTAAACATGCATATTATCACATTAACATGTATTTATTATAGTCAGATCATTGATGTCAAATTTAAAATTCACTTTGTATTGTTTTCATTTTCAGGGTGTTTTCTTGCCAAATTCGCTCGTGGAAAAAAATAGACCAGAAACCAAAACTATTGCTGCAGATCATGCGCCGGCCTGAGCACTCGGTGTCACACCCTGTTCAGTGTGAAAAGCCCAATTGGTTAACATAGGGGCTGACACCAAGCGGGCAGAGCTACACGGAAAATAAGCACACTTCATGGTACTCCAGTGTCCACTGTGAACCCGGCCTTCGCCTCTGAACTAGGGATGTCAGATTTGATTAATTTTGCAGGACGAACTGGCTTCATGTTACAGCTCTGGAGGTTGCAGCTTGGTTAACAGTGCTAACAGAGGTAACAGAGCTAACATTCACTGTGTTTACATGCAGTCAATAACCCTTTCATAACCGGAATATTAGCAATAACCCGGTTGAGCACGGCCATGTTAACACCAATAACCCTTTTGAAAAACCGGAATATGCTCACATTCCGGTTTTTAAAAACCCGAATATGACCCCTGGGTTACTCCTTTTCTAACCCGAATATTTGGTCATGTATACGCCTATCGGGATATCCCCATCGAAAGGAACATTAATTTATGTTCTGCGCATGTTCTATTCGCAAGGAATCTTGGTCTTTTGAGTGCAGGAACTACTTGTTGAAAACATGGCGAAACGGAGGACACCACACTTTTGGAGCGAGGAGGAGACAAATCACCCAGTAAGTGTGGTTAAAGACATGAACATCATATCTTTTGTAGACGGTAGAAAGTACTGGGATAGGGAGATAGCGAGGTTTATATAGCACGCTAGCAACACGTATCCCTAGAGGCACCGGTGTGCAAACGGTGATTTCACAGGGCTCCATCACTCTCTCCATCATCTGACAAAGTTTAGTAAAGGATCGACGCGACATACAGAAGTTGTCACGCCAGTCGGCGTCGGTGAACTCCATCATTACTACCCGTTCCCACCAGTCCTGACTGCGCACCTTCATCCAAAGTGTCCGGGGGGCTCTGGTGGAAATGGGTAGCATGGATATGGATGGCACAGCTCCGGCTCCATTTCCTATTTCTTCACGTTCTCGCCTTCCATTAATGAAGAAAGTGAGACAGAATAGTGTCAAGTACTGCTGGTCAGTACCAGCACCAAAGTGCAAACGAAGGCGACTGCTACCGGCCCCGGGCTGTTCATTATCCTCTGTCCTGCTGTTGTTGTTGGTGACATAATAACATTTAGCAATTCAATATGCAGTGCACACTGTATCATTTTAGCCTTTAGCATGCTATGTTAGCATGAAACTTAAAGCATATCTTTGGGTTGAAGGAAGTGAACCATTTGGTTTTGGAGGGATCATGTTGTGAACTGAAGTGTTGAATAAGTGAATTTTTGTTGCTAGATGAAAAGTCAGAGGGTCGCTGATGTCATCAGGACACATCCACTAAAGTCTCTGCAAAATCTACAAACAATCCATCTGATACTTGTTGAGAATTTTCACTCAAAACAAACAGTTGGACCTGCATACTAACTAACAGAGTCACAATACGGTCCCTGGAGCCACACTGCCACCGAGGCTAAAAATACTAAATACAAAAACCCACTAATTTAAATATCTCCATGAGCCTGTCCTCCTGAAGCTGCTGGGGATAAAAGGACCGAGGTGAAGCCTGCACTCAGAGCAGCTCAGCGGAGCGGAAACAGGCTGTGACAGAGGAAATCTCAGCGGGGCTCGGCCGTTCACGCGGTAATTGTCCAATTTATGCGAAGCGTGCCGAGTGGCAGGGCTGAGCAGCCAATGGGAGCAGCGACGAGGGTATTTAAATCCCAGGAGGGAGAGAGACGGTCACCGGGCGGCGACGGTGTGCCACGTTCGCACAGCAGCCTCCCGCGTGATAAGAGAGCTCATTTAATTTCCTCTGTGTGCTGGGAGTCCGCACTGAGCAGGGTATGTGTGTGTGCGTGTGAGAGTGTGTGAGTGTATGTGTTTGAGACCGAGTGAGTCAGAGGGTAGTGTATGAGAGACAATGAATGTAAGTGGAAGAAGAAGAAGACAAGTGTGTTTCTGTGTCCCTGCACTGCATGTCTGTCAGGAGCTGTGTTTATGTGTCTACCTGTGTATGTGTGTGTGTGTGTGTGTGTGTGTGTGTCTGTGCGTGTGTGATATTGGACGACAGGTTTATTTGCTGTCCTGTCTTCTCTCCTGCTGCCTGTGTCATGACTCCAGCATGTAATAAAGCAGGTTATGAATCTGAATGCTGCAGTGTTTCTGCACAGTGAGAAGAAGGTTGATCTTATACCTCTTTTCCACCAAAATTAGCACGTGTTCGCAGATTTTTTAAACGTGAAAACCGGGTAATAAAAGTCTACATTGCCAGTTGACTAAAACCATGTACGCGGCTCTGCAACAATGTGTCACATTCGACATCACTGACAGGCCTGAAAACATTGGTAAACAGTAGAAAGCAGCATGGAGGCCTGTATAAATGTTACAATGGTTACTGTAAACTTCAATTAATAGCCCGGGCTATCATTTGCTTAAATGACTGATATCAAAGGAGCCAGATTTGGGACAGGCCTTTAATTCCTTTCACCCCAAACTGTTGCTCAGGACAAATCAGGAAATACACTCAAATTGTTTATTTAAACCAGTATAAGTGTTGCTGGTAGGGATGCACATTTTAAATTTTTTTTATGACCGATAACCGACGCCCTTTAACTGATTAATAACCGTTAACCGATAAGATTTAAATGCCCTGTTGAGTGGTTACATGCTGCCACTCCGACATTCCGCCATTCCGCTATTCCGACACGCAAACGTCCCACCATTCCGACAAGGCTTTCCATGTAAGGAAATGTGCGTTACTCCGAGTGAGTCACTGACTCGGCGCTGTCCGGCGCTGAACTGCAGATTTACAATGACAGCAAATAGTTAGATTACTCATCTAAAATGTAAAAAAAGCTACAAGATTTAGATATAATTAACAGTACTGTAGGCTTCAATCGTCTCCTATTGCTTTTTAAATTATGTCGAGAGCGAGCGCGCTGGTGATTTCTTTAATTGTGTGTTCTGATTAATTTCCAAAATAAAGTTTTAGCTTCTGAAATCCGATTTCTAAACAGTTCTGATGGAGCTTAATGTTTTTCTGGATGATGCGGCTTCATACCGAACCATTTCACTGTAAACCTGGACGACCCGCGGCGTGTCTGGAGATAAAAAATAATATTCAATGTAACGCCGGTTTTGTGCCACATGCGTAAATGCGCACAAAGATACACACCCTCCCCTACTGTACAACATGAAGGCAACTGGAATTAATCAGCGACTTAAGGTGTCATCTGCAGCGTCATTGATATCTGTAATATTAATGTTGCATATGATGCCAGCGTGCATAAAGACGCACGTCATTGTCATTGCCCACACAGAACTCCTTTTTGCTCTCTTCATCTTCGCTGTAAAGTGGACTGTGGCGGAAAGCACGTGATGGCATGTGTTGCACCTGTCGACACGCCCCCATGAGTTGATTGACTTACGTAGCTAAAAGACAAAATTAACCGATAGTATTAATCGGTCAAAGTTCCTGTTATCGGTTAACGGTTAAACGGTTAACCATGTGCATCCCTAGTTGCTGGTTTAAAAATCACGTTTCAGATAATATATCAATTATGAATCAATAATTTGATATAGCTCCGACAGACAGCACATCAACGAGGAGAGTGAGTTACAGCACTCAAGGATTACGGCACCCAGCATACCGACACAGCACCACTTTATCCTGTTAAAACAATCCTCACAACTTGGATTCATTTTAATAAAAAACCCTTTTGATTCTTTTGACCTGAGGACCCTTACGGACTAAAGGAATATGAATAATTTACAGGATTATTGAGGACTGGACACATAATTTGAGGTAGCCAACAACCTGGTTTCATACAGCCGAAGATCTTCAAGAAAAAAATTAACTGCTTTGCGACCACACCAGGCGTCTAATTGAGACAGGCGTGTGTTTGTCAAAATGTGTAGCCACATCGGGCTAGTAAAAGAGAGCAGGCTTTTAATTGACAGTTTTACGGAACTTCTTTTTATATGTCTCTTACTTATTGAGTCTGTCTGTCAAAGTCAGTGCAGGCTAATTTGGAACGATATTTGAGCACTTGTAAAGGGGCTAAAATTTGGGCGTTAACCAGGGTGTTATATTTCCGATCACCCATCAGAGCCAGAGCCAATCAACACCCATGACTACTGTGGAGTCATTTGACCTAGGTGTGAATGCCAGTTGTACCTTCAAGAGAGGATGGCAGAGGAAATACTCGCACACCAATTCAACTGAGCTGGACAGCCACAACAAAGATTCACAGGCTGAGATCAATTTTTTCTTCCATCCTCTCTTGATTGTCTTTTGTACCGACGCACCCAACATTGCATTGACCTTCTTTTTTGTTTTCCTTAGTAGGCGCAGCTTCACAGCAGCCTTAACACTAAGCAGTTGCAACCTTCCCAATGACAAACAAAAGCCAGATGTTATCAGGTGTTGGTAGGGATGTGTACCAAAACCTGGTATTAAAAGAGCCTATAGATACATACGGAGAAATAAGAACAAGAAATATAAACAAAATGTTCAAGAGTTTGCTGATAGATATTTTTACCGTGTGGTAATTCCTAGAAACAAATGTCTGTATGTCAAGCAGCAAAAAAGGCTTCCAAATGTCTGAAACAGCAACATGATTTAGAAAAAGTCCAGCTGTTTATGTAAAGTACAATCTGTTATTAGTAAATGGACCAAAAAAAACCCCATATATGGTGATTTAGTCACACAAAAAGGTTGACATTATCAAATCTGCTTTCATGTTGTGCCGTTAGAGTCACACTTTGTGACACAGATACATTTAGACGTCATAACATTCAGGTACTCACACCAGCACAGGTCGGACAGCGTTGTTCATGTTGCCATAGGCCGCCCTGCCCAGCAGCTCCCTGAAGCAGCTCTCTGCCAGCGCTGCCGGGTTTTCCTCACCATCCTGACCCGCCCCTGAAGGTGTGCTGGGGTGCCCCGCCCTGTCACACAGAGACAGAAGGTTTAGAAAGCGTATCCACATGAAAGACTGGCAGAGTCATGCTGGCATCATTTCCTGGGCAGCAGCACAAAGAAAACAGACAGTGAGTGTTCGGAAAAGCAATAAAAAGCTTGAGGAGGTGAATTCAAGCTTGATCAGTGTTGTGTTTGTCAGTGTATCAAAAAAAAAAAATAGAATATTCTTCAGGTAATAAAGGACTGAAAGGAATTCTGATTTATTTAAACAGGGAAAAAAAGAAGCTTAGTGAGTGTGCATGTGAGACTACAGGCCAAGAATCAATTCTTCATATCACACACAGACAATCTGTGAAGAGAGAGGAGGATGAGAGAGAGCAATAACATTTAGAGGAAGAAAAAAGAGAGAAAAGAGAAAGCTTCAGGATATGAGAGAGATGGATGCAGAGAGAGAACAAGTGAAGAATGAAGGACTAAAGACGGAGGAGAGACTGAAAAGAAATCAATCAGAGCGGCTGAAAAAAAGGGAGAAATCAAATGAAAGAGCATCGACCAGCCTCAATCAGTGTGTGTGTGTGTGTGTGTATAGTCAATCACTCTACATCAGGAGATAGCAACACTGCAAAAAAATCTGTACGAGCAAAAAAATTTATCTCGTATCAAGTAGTTTATATTGTTGTGAGAAAGCTGCAGAGCTGCAAGTCACAGAAGCTGCGACCTGCATTGTGTGTTTTTATTTGCTGAATGATGCATGATGGTTAATGGATCAATAAAACTGGTGTCAACAAAATCTCTGAGGATGAAATAATTGATCGAGTCGTTGTTCCAGCACTGTGTTTCTTATTTAAAAAGGCCCTTTAACTAATTGTACTGTTTTTCTTCTGTCCTGAAGAGCACAAAGCGGATGGATTAACGGACAACTTGCAATAAGTTTCCTCTTAAAAGTAGTTGGTGAATGAGGTCAAATATTCTTTGCTGATGAAGTCTGACTTTACATTTGCACTAGAACTCTGTTTACTGTGAAATTTAAGTCAATGCTGTTATTTTCTAACGTGTTTGACATGGCTGGAACGCAGCATTACAGATAAGTTTTTCAAAAATACTCATTATAATGCTATAAAACCTCGTCACAATTTCAAAGATCAAAGAGGGATTTGAACTCGCAGCCTGTCCACTTTAATTTTAAATACAAGTTTATTGGGAACAATGTGTCAACACAGAGATCTTTGATGGTTCACAATAAAACATGAAAAGAGTCTCTGTACCAAGACGCTGCTCCCAATAAAACTAAATCTGAACTGAAAATAAAACCAGACAGTAGGTAAGAGCTTCTTCTTTCAAGGTTTATGATGAATAATTGAGTGTGTCCTGGGGTTGCAGTTCAAACATTCTCTTTACACCTGACCAGGCTTTGAAAGCTCAGATGCTGTAAGAAAAATCATCCTTAAATTAAGATCCTCATCATCTCATCAATGTTTTGTTTACTACCTGATAAAGAAAAAGAAGGACACTCTGAGAAGCATTTACCTGTTGAAAGCAGGTATTTTAAATCTGAATGCTGCTGATAAGACAGATCCAAGAAGAGAAAGGGTTTCTAGCTGCTGCTGCTGCTGCTGCTGCTTTAAGAAGAATTCTGATCCCAGAAACCAACAGAATTAAGCCTGATTAATAAGATGTAGGAGGTTTGAGACAAAGGGGATGAAGAGGAGGTTTGAACAAGACAGTGGAATCAAATGATGAACGCAAAGATGAAAGCATCAAGAAAATGGAGAGGGAGAAAGACAGCGAGGGGGTGGACAGTCAATAGAAACTAAATAAGCATCTTGATGGACTAAAGCAGATGAGGGGAGAGCTGCACGCTGCAAAAAATTAGGAGCAAACAACGCTATTTAATCCCAAACGTGGAGTTATCAGTCACACTTCAGGTATTATGAGTCTAGTATAAAAACCTGACCCGCAGCGAAAAGAAGAAAGCTGATTTCATTTTTCAAGGTACGTTAGCTCATGGTTGAGACTGTGTTAGAGTTCTTATCTGATACCACAGCATAAAGCAGATGTATTGTTTAAGTACTGTTTGAAGTGTTCTTTTATTAGAGATCCGATCCACTTCTTTCAAGTTCCGATACCAGAATTTGGACATCTGCTGATACCAGAACACATCTGTTGCATAAAATGTAATGTTTTTCAAAGCAATCTATATGACATGTAGGTTAATGGGTGCCTGGGTCCAGACCTTTGAATCCACCCACTCTACTTAGTTTGAGCTGACTGATTCATCTGACATCATGACACGAAATGGCACTTTCTCGGTTAATATAAAAAAACAAACAAACAACAATGAGCGCCGCAGTCGGACTCGATAAGCCAATCAGCGCCATTAGCGGCATTAATACTGTTGTCCTACTGTTGTCAAGTGGTGTGCTGTAACCAATAACAGCAAGCATTACAGACAAGATAGACGCTACAGTCATGGCTGTTCTTCATGTTATATTGACATAATTTCTATTGAGCAACATCGTAGTTTGTTTTCTTTGCTCTGCTCCACTCTTGCTACCCTGCAAAACAAGTTTTGTTGGCATGGCTCGGTGTCAGCGTGGGCTTAAAATGACATCAGATTCAGGCAGATGTGTTGTACCCTGGTGATGGGTGAAGAAGAATCAAATTGGCCTCCCCACAGAAACTGGTTGGAGTGACCGCAATGTCAGACTGCAGATAGAAAGGCAGAGTAATGAGTCATTAATTGTCTGATATCAGGTAAGGCTAAGCAGGCTTCACATACAAACTGGTGAAAGCGTGCAAATTTCTATGGCAATAATACATAGAAATATTTTTGAAAAACCTGAACAGATCAAGAGCCCAGCAATACATTATCAACAACTAGCAAGCAGATCTCTGTGCGTGGCTTTAAATGTAATATGAGAATTCCAAAGAGTCCAGTGGCAAATTGTCACCTCTCTTATGAGGTTTTCAAAGTGAATTTTCTAAACAACAGTGCAACAACTGTGTAAAGAAATAAATATCTTTGTATTCCAAAATTCTCTGGGCTTGGAACAGCCAATTAACCTCTGCTAGCATAGCACAGCTTGCAGCTGTTCCCAAGCAGCCTTAGGGACATTCTCCATGAACGTTTAAACTGCAATTGGAAAAGAATGGACATGTTCAGGTAAGAAACACTCTGCTTGAATCCACAGGACTTATTGTGCTCCTCATGTGAATGGAGAAGCGCTTCATGAATAAAGGTCAAGCGCTCTATTCGTACTAACCAAAATTAGACAATGGAATCTTGATCAGTACATCGATCATTGACGTCAGTCTGATATCCGATAAGTGACGTCAGTATTGGAACCTGACACTAATAGTGTGTAGCAATCTGCTATCAACCAGTCATACTCTTACAAGTGGATCAGATTGGTCCCAACTTGACTTGTATAATTCAAAAGTTTCACCTGCTAGCCAATCAAAAATAAGTGGCCTATATCTCTGTGATAAGTTTGTTTTTAATCTCCAGCTGACAAAAGGGCTGAAGTTAAAGTTATATGAAGCTTGAGTGTTGAGGTGTTGAGGTGTTAAATCAGAGTGCTCACTGTGTATGGTAGAGCCGCCGCAAGGGTCTTCATTAGTATTTATAATGGATCAATCTGATGCAGTGTGATTCTATTGTCCTAAACAATTTAGAGTATATTAAGTAACAAGATCAACAACTCAGATAAAAGATAATAAATAATCCTCAAACATTCTCAAACAATCAACAAAATCTCACATCGAGGACCAGAAAAAGACTGTGACACAATCAAATGCTCCAGAACAGATACTAATGGACCTTGTGGTGACATGGTTTTATTAACTACTGTTCCCAAGGTAAAGAATGAACCTTTGTCAGCCTCTAAAGGTGGTAAATCCTCTATTGCTAATTACTTTTGTCAATGAGTCCTCATATCTGGATCATTAGTATACTTCTTCTAGAATGACCCAAATGACTTTAACAAACTAAAATTACTGCCTCGTGGTTGTTTGCCTCCACACATCATGTCTCTGAAAACATGGATGTGTCATACCTATTGTCCCTGCAACAGCACAGAAGATCTATACAATAAGCAGTTTCAAGGTGGACACCCAAGATTAGTGTCACCAATTCAGTATCCGACCAAATGTCCCCCCTTTCTGTTCCTGAGATGTGACCTTTTATGTTTATTATGTTGTCACAGTGAAATTGGCCTTTGACCTTTTGGATATAAAATGTCATCACTTCATTACTTTATTCCATTAAATATTTGTGTGAAGTTTTGCCATAATTAGCGCATGGATTCTTACGTTATGGCCTAAAACATATTTTGTGGGGTCACAGCGACCTTGTGTTTTGATCCATGACCACCAAAATCTAATCAGTTCATCCTCAAGTCCAAGTAAACGTTTGTGCCTTATTTAAATAAATTCCCTCAAGACATTCTTGACATATCACATTCACGAGAATGAGACCTTGACCTTTGGTCCCTGACCACCATAATCTAATCAGTTCATTGATGAGTCCAAGTGGAAATTTGTGTCAAATTATAAAAAATACCCTCATGTTGTTCTTGAGATATGGTGTTCACAAGGATGGGATGTATGCACAGATAACCCGAAACATAATGCCTCCAGTGACAGCTATCGCCGGCACAGAGGCATAAAAAGATTTATGGGTGTTTCCCTGACCTTGTCAAGTAGTTGTAATTGCCTAAACTTCAGCAAATCTTGACAATAAAGAAAGCAGACAAGAAAAGATTTAAGTTACTGTGTGGTTGAAATAAATAATCTTGACTGATGCCAGGAGATGTGGACGATAACAACAGTCTCTGGTGTCAAAGTTGGACACTGTGTTTGTTGGTCCATCTGAAGGGAGTTTGCAGCATTGTAACAAATTACCACTCCCTAAACCTTTGCTTTCCAGGAAGGACGGTCATTATTCACAAGACTACAGGAGGTCACTTGTAAACAAAATGTAAACATGGGCCTATTTATGGATTTGAACAAATGCCCCACACTGTCTTTTCTGGAAACAGTCTCTATTAGCTTCCCATTTCTGTTCCACTACAGCCTCGCTGATCCTGCAGCTCTACATAAAAGACACAATGTCTTGTGTACAAGTTTGTCATTTCCTGCGGTTGGCAAGAATCCACAGTTCTGGCAGGCGACCAAGCCGGCCTCCCGTTTTGTGTTATATTGATAAAATAATGCAATAGTAAATCACTTCCGCTGCAATAAGCCTGGTCACAGATGGACTGTAGGCAGTCGGGTCTCAGGAGGGAAACAATGCAATTACTGTCGGCCCACACAGGCGGTTCAGGGGAAATTAAATGCTTATTGCTTGTTAGAAACACGGACATGAGAGATAAAAAATAAAAATCTGTCCTATAATAGAAGCTGGTTTGGTGCCATTTAATGAAGTGGCCAAAAAAAAAAACAACCTATAAAAGCTGAAGATTGTTTCTGATGAAGAAAATAAAAAGTCTTAAACTCTTCCTGAGGACTACAGAACACAGTTCACCACCGCAGACATTTCATTTAGATTCTAGAGAGGATCCTGCAGGCATCATTTCCCACGTATTGTAATTAATCAAAGGAAATGATGCACGACATATGAAGAAATGTCAAATATAATGTAATGGTGCAGCTGTAAAAAAAATGCTGCCATGGCTTTGAATATTTGGAAGCAGTGGTGATTAAATACTAATAACAGCAACCTTTATTGTTTTAGGAGTTTTCAAAACAAAGTGTGTCACTGTCAGGGAAAAAACAACAAATAAACTTAGCAGAATAATACGAGAGCCATGTATTTTGTGCTGGATAAACATGGACCAAATTAAAAACTACATTTAGTGCTGAAATTAACTTTTAATTTCAATTTTAATTAGAGTTCAAGCCCTGAGGGGGCAGACCTTATACTGAGTCTGTGCCAGTTTATTATTATTATTATTATTATTATTATTATTATTATTATTATTTGTCATCAGCAGCCTCGGTTCAAATTGCCCCGAGCTGGAAACAGCTAGAAACATGAAATTTGGCCCATTAACTGGAAATTATGTGCAAATGCTTCCCAAGGAATATGACCCCAACTGGGCACTGAAATTAACGTCCAAAAACACATTGTTGGAAAGGCCTCGCCCCTCACACTGTAAGTCTGACTGACTTGAGATATGGCACACATATCCAGCTCAGTGTGCTCTATAAAAAGTCTCTTGGATCATATAAGTCCGCCATGATGGATATCATGCAAATTTGCTTTTTTAATTTTGACTCTATCAATAACAAACTTGGGATATGGCCTTGTGGGACTGAGACACACATCTGTACTATGAATGAGTAAGACTGGATGGAAAACATGGCCACCGTCAATCAAAGTCTTTGCAAAGAGTGGGATTTAGCAGTTAACTAACTATAACTAATCTGTCTAGTCATCATAGATCTTGGTAGATATTGTCAGTACATGTTGGAGAAGACCCAACCCATGGGGGGCTCCACAAATACCACAATGTGTACCTCAAAACCTGGTTGACATGCTATGAAAGCAAGTCTCATGCAAGATATAATGTCTCATATTGATTGGTGAATGTGGGCGTGGCCTAGTTAGCATTATAAGCTACATTATGCCTTTGCTCAAATTACCATGACCTGGAATAAGCTAGAGACACAAAACTTGGCACCATGACTGGAAATGATGTCCGAAACACTTCACACCAAATTTTGATCCCAACCGGCCAGATGGTGGCGTTCAAGAACTGAAAAAGCCAAAAAATTGACGGGCCACGCCCCTCACCCCACAAGTCTGATTGACTTGAAATTTGAAACACATCTTCAGCTTAATGAAGTCTACAAGAAAGACTCTTGGACAATTAAGGTCACCATGATGGATTCTTTGCTGATTAACATAATGTCAAAAACTGTACTTTGAATAAACTTTTTTTATCAACAAATATTGGTTTACAGCCTGGTGGGACTGAGATACAAAATCTGACTATCCACCATTGTCACTTGTGGCTGAATTTTAAAATTTGGTTTTAGAGGAATTTCAGGAGGACAGGGAGGTCATTCCACAGTTTAGGAGCCCTGATAGCAAATACACAATAACCACTGAAAGTTCTAAGCAAGAACCGGGGAACCTTTTGCCAGCACTCAGAGTCCAACAAACAGTCACTCCAGTCTTGATGTGCGAGAGATAAATTTGCTTATTTTAAAGGTCTCCCTGTGGTTACTTTGTCAGGTTGAATTTTAGAGGCAGTGACATTGGTGTCAAAAATGTAAATAAGGGCTTTAGACGATCATGACTGTGGGTTCAACCAAACATGCTCTATAGCAAAAAATGACACGCTACAAGTCGTGCCAATGGTATAAATGGTATACACGTCCTGTCTCCTAAGGGCTTATGTATGGTCAATGTTAGATGCGGACATATACTTCGCCTTCTGTCTGTACATTTATGTTGTCTGTATTTGTGCACGTTTTTTGAAAGCTTACGAATACAGACAAAATGGAGCAGTGCCACCAGAAATTGAGGCGGCAGTGTAGTGGACACACTGGAGACATGACCGTAGGACACAACAAAGACATTTTAAGAATGGCGAAGTTAAAATTAATCAGTATTAGAAAGAATTCTCCGTCCACAAGTCACAATGTATTTAATGGCCCCACAGACCACCGCTGTCCACAATGTTGCCTCCACTGAGGAAATTATTACAACCTCCTGCACTGCTGCCATGTTTGCTGTGGTTGGAAAATTCTGACTCTGAGTGAATGTATCTATGCCAACACAAGAACAGATATCTGCACATGAACGTAGATAAATGTGTTTTTTAAAAAGCCACTATAAAGCTAACTCATCGTCAGACAATGGTCCATGGGTTCTGAAATTGCATTCCGGCAAATGCTTTCCCTCCTCTCCTTTCAACATGGACTGCTTATCTGCCATTAAAACGTGATTGGTCAACACTACTTCCGATACCAACATCTTGCCCTGTCGCCTACAGACGCTGCATTCAAATGGAGATACATTAAACATTCTGTGAAAGACACTTCTCCCCCGGACATCCTCTGTTTGCACCTCGACCCTCTGGGAGGCGCTACAGAACAACAAAAACTCGTACAACTAGACTAAGAAATACCTTCCACCTGAGTGCTGCTGTGTAGTTGAATCAATCACTACAGTCATGTACAGTAGGACTGATTCAGAGCCACATCACCCTACCACAATGTCATCCTTTATATTGCATTATTCTATTATTATTGTGCCTATTCTTGTTTTTACTTAGTGACTCATTTCTAAAGTCTTTATCTATTTGTTAATGTATATTTTGCACCACAGGGAGCTTGCAGTCATGTTGTATGCTTGCTCGTATAATGACAAATAAAGGTCTGCTTTTTCATATCCGTTTGTAGAGATTAGTGTCTGAATGTTTGGGAGATACGTGGCTTGTGAAAAATGGGTTCAATATTTACTTCCTCTGACTATGGGGCGAAATAATTTGTGCTGATGTTCATTTTTGCGATTGGAGTGAACAGACTTAAGACCTGCCACTAGTCTCCTAAAGGGGTGGTACAGTGGTGAAGCCCACACTCAACAGACACAGGAAATCATTTTAAAATGTGCCGTTGTCTCTCTGGACTGTGTCTGGTTCAAATTAGGCAGAGATTCTGTGTTGCATTTCTCTCTTTCTCTCATTTTCTGTCATCTCTTAGCAATCGCTCAAAGTAATTTAAAGGGGATTATTTCATTATTCTATTTAAGGAATAAGTTGTGTGTTACTGAAATATGTGTATTTAACTAAGCAGCTCTGAATAGGTTAAATGAAGAAAAGGTACAGAGAGGCTGAGATATGTGATGTCAGCGATGAAGGGAATTAAGAAAAAAAAAGAGGTCAAAGTCATTTTCAAGGTGGCTAAAACAACATAGCGTGTGTGTGTGTGTGTGTGTGTGTGTGTGTGTGTGCTGCTGAACAACACAAGCAAGCATTTAATTGTGAAAGAAGGAAAGCTTTCTTGGTTCTCTGAGCATCCACCTCTGATTTCTGCACTCCGTCCACGTCCGTCCTCCCTGAGAAGCAATTAACAGAATCAAACGCCCTTGACCGCAGCTTCCCACCGGGTCCACCGAGGCTCGATTAGAAAGCCCACAACACACCGCTGTAGGGGCAAAGTGACCACGGCTGTGTTTGGGAACATTTTCCGAAGCAAATTTGTGGTTGTCCGTCTGGGAAAAAGAAAAAAGGAAACAAAAAACAAAAAACAAAAAACAAAGACGGTTCTTCCTCTGGAGCAGTTCTTCCCTCAGAGGCCGACGTCAAACTGTGGTTTTGTGCCGAGCGCTGAGTCACACAATTAAGCTGACAAACCCCAACTCTGCTGATGGACATTTTGTTTGACAGGATGCTGCTGGACTGCAGAGATGCTGAGCTGCTCAAAGGAGGGGGGTCAGACAACTGTGGCAACATCATCAGAACTAATGTCCACCTGACATTTACAGGGTGTCTCTATTCAAAGAAGTGCAGAGCGGAACTGAACAGCGTGTTGGGGAAAGATTTTGATGGATCATTTGCACCACCTCTGCAGCTCTACAAAAATGTTGCCCTGCTTTGGCTGATACTCTTCCTGTTTAGTTCAGACCCCAAACAGTAGTAATACAAAAGTCCTGAATCGATTTTTGGACACGATAAAAACTAATATTATCATTAAAAAAAATGAAGCAACACAAAATATACATTTCCCCATAATCACAATTTCTACATTACGTAGATGGTACATATTAACTGTAACATCCATGGAAACTACTTATTTGATCAGTGTATTAAATATAATAATTAAACTAACTTAAAATTACAGCACTCCATTCCCCTTTTCTGGTGTCCATTCCCACAGCTTAACACAAGTTAGACTTAACACTTTTCAAGACTTTTTAATGCCACTTGGAATAAATTTTAAGACCAACTTTACTCAGACCAAAACTGAAGGAAACTTGAATTATCGCCCCACAGTTGTATGCCTTCACGCACCAGTAGGGATGGGACGATTTACGATATTATCGTTTATCGCGATAAAAAACGGCCGCGATTATTAATCGTACAGATTTTTGAATATTTTGATAATCGTCATAATCGTCATTATCGTATTATCGCCATAATCCTGAATTTGTCCGTCTTAAAATCCTTGCGAGGCGCGCAGCACGCCATGTTAAAAAAAACAAGGAAGAATGAAAAAAAGTCTGTCTGACTCAGCCTGCTCGCTCGGCACACACCCACACTGGTCAGTGGTCACAGTCGTACCTGCTCTGCAGCACCAGAATGGAGGAGGCTGAGGCTCCTTTGTATCCCCCCGTTAAAAAGGTGAAGTCGGACGTGTGGACGTACTTTGGATTCCTCACCAAAGAAAACCAAGATGTGAGCAATCCCACATGCCGGACCTGCCGCAAAAAAGTTTCTGCTCCGTCGGCCAACACAACTAATTTGAAAGTGCACCTTAGAGATAGACACCCCACCATCTACACATCACTCAAGGTAAAATGTACTTTCTTTGCCTTTCTCAGTTTCCTCCTCCTGGCTAAACACCCTGTGCAATGTGAGTTATTAATTAAGGCTTCATTAATGGCGTTTCCTAAAGGGGGTACTGTCAAACCTGGCAACGCAGCCCGTTTACGGCATTGTTTACAACACCGTCACACTTGACTGCAGCGCACGTTTGGAGCCAGGTTACGTTAGCTCCGCTAGCCAGCGTGAGATGCCTCACTGTGATCGCAACAACGAACTACAAATACAACATGAAGAAAGTTAAGGACATGCATGCCAGCTTCCAGTCATCCCAGTATGAAGGTAAATATAGAAAAAGGAAAACAATCGCGGCACTGAGGATGTTGTAATCCAGATTGTCCTGCCGGCCAGCTTGTCCTGCCGGCCAGCTTCATCTTCTTCGTCACGTTTTTACTCGTCAGTTGATAATGACCAGAGATTTCGTTTTAATTTTTGTTGTCAGTACTTCTTAAATTTACGTTCTCGTCACTAATTAGTCACGGAATAAAGGGTCGTCAACGAAAAGTTTTCGTTTTGATAAAATTAACACTGCAGCACAGTGGTAGTCATTGATTTTGATTAAGCATTTTGCGCCACCTACTGGACTAAAGTAAGCACTACTCCTCTGCATTACACAGACATAAAGTGAAGACAGGCTCCGCTGTACCCCGCTTCTAAAAGGGTTAATCTGATGACGGGAAAGACAAACAAGATGTTGACAACCCGACGTCTTTATTATCGTGATAATATCGTTAATCGCGATAATTTGTGCCACAATAATCGTCACATGAAATTTTTATATCGTCCCATCCCTACGCACCAGTCAAGTTTCTCTTCAAGGTTACATCCATGTCTGTGAAAATATGGATGCTTCATACCCACAGACAGCACAGAGGATTGATACAACCAGCACTGTTTTAAGATGGACACCCAAGATGAGTGAGAGTCACCAATTCAGTATCTAACAAAATATTTCCCCTTTTGTTCTTGAGATATGACGTTGAGTAATGGTCAGAAAAGTGTTTCATTCAAAACATTATGATGTCACAGTGAAATTCACCTTTGACCTTTTTAAATAAATTATTAATTTATCCTGTTTGACATTTGTGTGAAGTTTTGTCACAATTAGCATATGAATTCTTTTGTAATGGCCAAAAACATAGTTTGTGAGGTCACAGTGACCTTGATCTTTGACCTTCGACCACAAAATTCTAATTAGTTTATTCTTCAGTCCAAGTGGATGTTTGTGCCAAATTTGAGAATTCCCCTTAAGCTGTTTTTGAGATATTGCGTTCATGAGACTGAGATGGATGCAAGGTCACAGAAAACTTGACCTTTGACCGATGACCACCAAAAACAGATATCGTGTTCACAAGGATGAGATGGACGGACAACCTGAAAACATAATGCCTCCAGCCACGGCTATCACCAGCGTGGGGGCATGACAAAGAAAAATGAACTGAACTGACATTAATTATTTAGGTTTAGGGACAATTTTGTCCAAATATTTATTATACGATTAAAAAAACCCGCCTTTTTGGTCTTATGGCAGAAACAGGGTAACAACAGAAGTGGGAAATACATGTTGTTAAGTTTTCTTGGCAATTTTGTTTTTCTCACTGTACATGTGGGATTCCACTGCTCTCTATCGCACCAGTCTGGCCCGGCCTGACTCCAGTGGGTCAGGTCCCATCCGTCCCAATCAGGCTCGGGCAGAGCATCAGAGATCTAACTGTAACCAGCCTGTGCTTGAATTCATATCCAAATAAACAGCCGAATGGGGCCACAGGAGAACGTGACTGCAGTGTCAGAAAAGTGTTTTACTGAAGCCATGTCACAATCCCACCACTCCTGGCTCATCCTTATCATCTGATCCCAAATTCACTGGTTTCCACCGCACATCAACAAACAAAAAAATTAATTTGAGTAATTAATCTGAACTGGGCACTGAGCCTTGTAGTGTGAACGTAGCCTGAGGCATAAATCAAAGATGGAAGAGGCAGAGACACTGGACAGACTGAGGAAAGGTATATTCCACATCATGTGTTTTCATCCTGACTGCGTGCCGTGATTGCACGGAGCTGCTTGTGATTGCGGACGTGTGAACCAGGCGACATGACAATGTGACACATGCAGCATGATTACAGATGACAATCATGATGATTACTGTGCAGTTTGGACTCTTTACCCTGATGATCGGGAGGTGATGCATTTCTTCAGCAGGCTTCCCGCTCTTTTTTTCTCCAGGATATTTTCAGTGATACTGAGCTGGAGTGACACTCTGGATCACACAGCACACTAATAAACTCCTCTCACTGCTCATCAGTGGTCGATCTGTGGCACGGGGGAAGCCTTTGATTATCTCGGAGAGATCATTACAACTCAGTGCTGATCCACGTCACTTTATACTGAGATTGTCTCCAGATCAGCAGTGTCAGTTGCCATTTGTTCAAATGTCCAACACTACCTGTGTTTTCCTAACAAGGACCTCTAGTGGTCAGTTTTCAAACCACAAGAGCTGCCAACATAATGTTTCCTTTACAAAGTTTTAAAGGGTCAGCTCACTTACATTACATTAGACATTTTTCTAGTTAGCAGTAGTGGTGTCTAGCCAAGTACAGTGTTGTTGCCTACAGTAAGAAAAGTTTGGACAGATTGTTTCATTCAAGTTGACAGAAGAGTGTGTACAAATATTTCACTGGTACTGTAGATACTGATCTTACTAGCTGAGGCTACACAACAGTAGCGTGATAATCAGGCTGAACTGCCATTTGTCATTGCCGTCTTTTTTGTTGGGTTGTTCTGTTTTCTACTAACCAATCAACTATCAGTTGCCCATCCAGCACTGTTCATTTTCTGACAATGCAGCGGCTGTGGTAACAGTTGCTAAGAGCAACTAACTCCAGCCACATCCACACAAATACTGATTCAGTTTAAACAAACTGAAAATGAAATGACCTCCGTAAACACAAGCGTTTTAGCACAGTTTCAGAAATTATCTCAGTCCATATTAACACACTGGAAAACGCATATCACATGACCATTTACATACACTAGGCAATTGTCTACTATGTGGTTGGTTGCTTGAAGACAGAGATTTCTCTGCTTGGACCGATAAAAGGGTGGAACTGTTAACACCCAGGCCACACTGTTTGCATGAGCAGTGCGTGTGTGTTGCTGAACCTCTTGGTTTTGTTTTTCTGCACCTGTTAACAGATAACAGCAGCCACACTGCCTCCATGAGCAGCGCTGCTCAGACGCAGCTTGTTTGCGGAACATCCAGAGAAGAGGAGTCTCGCCCATTTATTCCACTTGACGCGTACAGTTTCATCAAAACAGTGAAAATAGTATTTTAACAATCATTTTGAAGTTATATTGCCTTCCACTACAGGTTCAATGTTTATATCTGTCACAGACATGAAAAAAGGTCTTTTTAACTCAAATTTTTTTTTGTTTCGATTTAAAAGTTGAAGCCCTCTGACTACGTTTCTGCAGACAAAATCCCTGTCATCTGGTACTACAAGGGTTTTTATCGTGAAATGTTTGCAGAGCCGGTGTTGTTGACAACGCAGTGGCTTGCACAACTTCATACATGAGTGGACTACTGGCTTTTAATTGTATATATACAGTACTCATAGCAGCAGGGAGCTCTGCAGCAGCAACACTGTCTTTGTGAACACAGTATGTGTGCAAGCCAGAACAGTTCTGTGAGGCAGTCGTCACCCACTGCTCACACAGGCAGTGTGGCTCAGTGTAAGGCTGTCAAGGTGGCGAATAACCGGTTGAAAGACGTTACAAAGCAAATATGGCAATCACAACTATGCATTGCCTAATGAAGTCAACGGGAATGGAGTACCTACACAAGAAGGATAAAATCACGAAAGGTATGTAGACCTAGGTATAATGTTTTGACTTCACAAACTGTGACTGATGAGACCCATTCAGGAAGCGAACGTCAGTGACTGCATCAACGTGTTCAAAAGCGTCCTTTCACGATGATCCAGACTTAAATGCAGCCCTGGAGTTTTCAAACTAAAGCAGGGTCAGGAGCATCTTCAAAGGTCTCCATTTAAGCAGCTCCAAAGCACCGTAGAAGTGTCGACGCTAGGCATAAACATAGCAATAGTAATTTTTGCATTTTCAAATGAAAATGTTTTAGTGTGGATGTAGGCTAAGTATTTGTCACACTGATTAAAGAAATGTGTGGATTTAAGAGTTTGTATCCATTTAAGTTGATAACCTGTACAGATTTTTGGTCCAATCCAATCTCGTCATTTCTTGGTCATTTTTCTGTCATTGCATGGATATGTTGTTGATAAAATCTCTATTTTTCAACCCGTGTCCATGTTACTCTGTAAAATCTGCAGAAAACAAGTTTAAAAGACAGATCTCTCAGGGGCTACTTTCTATCACACACATGCACATATTATCTAAACTACCTGCACTGCTACATGTCATCAGAGGTAAGTGAGAAAATCTGTTTTGTTGTAAACTGTATACTCAAGTTTAGTAATAAATGCCCTTATCTAACTGGACTGAAAGACAAACAAACCAAACTCAAGAATTAAAAAAATGACAAAAATAAGGATGTCCTGGAAAATGTTTCTTAATACAGATCAGTAGTGACATGGTTTGTACAGCTGTGAAGACTAGCGGTCCAATGAATCTTGTACAGTGTTCATACTAATTTAGGAAATAATAAAAATAAAATAAAAAATCAAGCCAGCACAGCAATGGCTAGATTTGATATTTTTATATATATATTAATATTTAAAGACACGTCCTTCCTGTGTGACCTCCTCCTTCAAACGACAGCCTCAGATCTGACCAAAAGATCTGCTCATTATGTTGCAGGAAGACCATTAGAAACGGCTGGGATGTTGTCATTAATGCAAAGATGTTCCCAGAGGTGATGAACACGCCGCAGCTGAAGGAATTTATGCACCATAATTATGTGTGGATTATGTGAAGGCTGCACTTCTATTTAAATCATGGAAGATTAGGTGTGTTGATTGGACTGTTAGGAGCAGGAAAAGTGGGTATGAACAAAACAGTAGGAGATGGCTTTTTCTGTTTCCTTTTAAGAAACATACAAAGAGGTCTTCAACCACAGGGACTCGGTAGTTGATCCCTGGTGGTTCATATTTCTGCAGCAATTTTAAATAATGGGCCATAAAAGAGCCTATTTCATTTCCAGAGCTCAAAACAGGCAAATTCTGAGGGTGAAAATACCGTTCTCATGCCCCAGTATCCTGAAGTCTATTACAGGTCTGTCAGTTTGGATGATTCTTGTTAACTAAAAGCTGAAAAAGATTATGTGACACATATCGTTGGTGCTCAATGCAGCACTGATCGCAGGTAAATTTATAACATGATCTTTACTAAGGGTGCTTTCACACCTGCCCTGTTTGTTCATTTGCCTCGTAAGTGCGGTTTGTTTGGGCAGGTCTGAACACAGCAGTCACACTCAGGTGTGCACCAAAACAACCGGACTGAGACCTTCTTGAAGAGGTGGTCTCAGTCCAGTTACAAACGAAACTCTGGTGCGGTTGGTTTGTGGTGAGAACGTGTTCCGACCTGGATCTGAACCAACTGCAGTCACATGACACATTGTTTGGGTTAAACATGAGCATGTTACAGTCCTGGAGGATTATTAATGTGCGCCTCCTCCTTGTACTGCCTTAATATGCACATTCAACACATCCAATGCATCAAAACATTGTTTTCTAGTTGGAGCCGCGCCTCGTTTTCAAACTGTATGCTTTGACTCAAATGAACAATGACAGCAATATAGTCCTACGATGAGCAGCGCTGAAAAATACTGCTGGTAGTGTGTGCTGATGTCTCAAATCGCGCACTGCTGTTTTGCACCTACGGGAAGTGAGGACGGATTTTTAAAATTTTTTTTAACCGCCTCTTCGTTGTCTTTTTTTTTTTATAAACAGCAAATTGCAAACAGATGGTGGAGAATTATCGGCTTCTATTTGACAACAGTGCTGTTACTGAGTGCATAAAACATGTAAAACTTACATCTGTGTAACACTGCAGTGCTCACTATAGCTAGCTCAGGCTCCTTGTTGTCCCCAGCCGCCATGTCAAAAGTTGAGAATTTTGTGGCGTAACCTCTGCTACGTCACAAAGATGGCGATTGTTGAGGGTATGAGGTGTCCAAAATTCCACACTCAACTTTTCGACCATTTTGAGAGCGCCAGTAGTAAAATGCATTTTCCCGTGCTCTGCAGTGTGAATGCACTTAGCGCACTTGTGCTCTCAAAATATTAAGTACAGAAGTATTTGATTTGAGTCACACTGTTTTATTGCCATAGTTGCGTCTGTTTACATGAAAGCCATCAACATCTACCAGTGACATATCAGGATCTTGAAGGGTTGTCCCATTTAACAGGGAAAGATTTCAACCACTACCCCTTGTAAATCTACTTGGAGGGGCAAAATATGAAATGGGTGGCACTGGGCTGTGTGCAGGGTAGTCAAGTTGTTTAACTCCAAACCAGGAAAATCATTTCTTTATGGAGCTGGTTTTGTGCACAGCAAGAAAGGCAAAAAGGCAAACTGTGGTCCAGGGTTGCGGCGATATACCAGTCTCAAGGTATCTCATGATACAGAATTGAAAAAATAAATACAACTGGAGGGAGAATCCCCCCTTTATTTTAGTTATTTTCAAAGGGGAGACTTTTGACACAAACATAGTGATAAAACGTTTGTGCAACCAAATATAAGTTTTAATGTTAATATTTTAAGGACCTTTGACTGATTTTGTAATACCGTGATACTGTGAAACTGCAATATTTTCTGAGACAGTTATCGTACCGGGATAATCTTATACTGTTGCAACCCTGTTATGGTCGAAAATATAATTTTATTCATTAAGATTTAACGTTACTGGAACAGAGGGGTCTGTCAGCACCACAAACTGCAGCCTCCATAATGATCATGCAGTTGAACACCTTCACAGAGGGAGGTTTTATTGCAGGGCTGTTGAATTAGACTCCTCAGGTTCAGTCTGACCTTCAGGTCTTCTGGAGGACACACTCTGGCGGTCTGCATGCTGAGGCCGTTTGTGTCCTGCTGAAGGACATGTGTCTGTATTGTTACAGGCCCTGCTGGGCTCACACATGTTAGTCTAACTTATTTGAACTCACTCGGTTCAAACGGAGTAGAGAGGAAAGCTCGCAGGCTGCTCTGGCATCGTCTAAAAGAAAAATCCCCTTTTTCATGTGCTAAAAAAGTCCAGGGTTGGTGAAGGTTGTCCTCAAGGTGATTTCTTTGATGCATAGTGTGACACTTCTCATCAAAGACAGGCCTGTTATGCAAATTCACAGTTAAAAGGAAGAAAAGAGAGCGGAGATTGTGTGTGTGTGTGTGTGTGTGTGTGTGTGTGTGTGTGTGTGTGTGTGTGTGTGTGTGTGTGTGTGTTTATGTTTATATTCACCCTCAAGTGTTCTCAGCAGGTTTGACACATTTCACCACACTAACAAAGCAGCTCTCCAAACACTCACTGACACATATTCTCATTTCTTCTCAAACATAAAAATGTACTTTAAGAAGGATTTGACCTCTCATGCTGGTACGGAGCCATGTTCTTAGGGACAGGTCTCTGTTTGTCCGTAGGAGGACACAGGGTCACATGCAGCAGGGGTCTAGAAGTCTATGAAATGAGGGGCTATATGACTTCTGTGTACCTCTCCCCTAGCTGATGATACTAGCTATCCGCTGCTATTACACAGGATAAACAACTTAAAAACATCATGTGTAGCAACAGAACAACTTCTCTAGGATTTAAGCAATCCTGCTGATCAACATGTTTTAATGGTAAACTGCCAAGAAATCTCAAATTAATGAGAATAAGTGGAAGGCAGCCACATCAACTTTGAACTCCCTGTGACACCTGCAGGCGTCAACACTTGGACAAAACCAAATAATAACATGGAGACACTGTCCTGAATTCGGATCACATTCTAACCCCTCAATTCCTCAACATGTGACGAAGGGTGTTGTCTGTACTTGTGGGGCTTTAGGTACAGAAAAGCAAGCAGGAGAAGAAGAAGAAGAAGAAGAAGAAGAAGAAGAAGAAGAAGAAGAAGAAGAAAAAAGACACAAGGAGGGATGCAAAAAAGAAAAAAAATACAGGGTCCAAAAATAGCTTTTTGTTCACATGGAAACCACCCGAATGAGACAGAGAGGGGAGAGGAAGCCACAGTGAGAGCGAAGGAGAAAGGAGAGGTGATTATAAAAAAGACGAGAATAAAGAGATAAAGGTGGATGGAGAGAGAAGGTGGTAATAAGGAAGAGAGGAGGAGGAGAAGAAGAACATGAAGAAAGGAGGGGGAAAGGAAGAGATGAAAAGGAGAAAGGAAATAAAAATGAAACAGAGGGAGATGACAAGACGATAGGAGGAGAAATAAATAAGAGATTTTCTTTAATATTGTGGTGTCTGTGTTTTTATTGTTTCGTCTCAAACTTTTCAAGCTGTCATCTTGGTCAGATCTCCCCTGTAAAAAAGAGATTTCTGACCTCAGTGGGACATTCTCTGTTAAATAATATGACCAAACAACTCTTTGCATCTTTACTTATGTGAATGTAGAAAGCTTAAATTTTAAAGAACTGCAGATCCTACTCAGGGTCAGGGTCTGTTTGTCATACCCTGCATGTTTTTCAGGTTTAAAAAAATAATAATTTTACGGATATTTTTTAAGGGCTGTCAAACGATTAATTTTTCAAAATTAGTCATTTTTTTAATTGCATGTTTAAACTTCCACTATATTGCATTTCAGTTTTGAGGTCCATATTAATAAGGTGAACCAACTCTTGTCTTGATTGGGAATCCACTGAAAGCTAAAAAATTCCCACGGCACAGCATGTAATCATGGCAAGGGGTCTTGCTGCTGCTGCTGTCATATGTCGTGCTGTTGTGTCATCACCTTTCTTACAATGTCCCATCTCTCTGCAGCTTCAAAGAAGTGCTGGGCACATGGTTCTGCATAGTGTCGTCCTTCAGTATGTTGAACCGTTAAAGCAAAGAAGCACAACGTCCGATCAGTGTCAATATGGCGTGCAGTTACTCCGATATAATCTTGACTACTCGCTGATGTCCAATGATCCTGGTTAATGTGAAAGCATTTGCACCCTTCAGAAGGTCCAGTTTAGTTGCTTTCTCTGATTCATACAGGTCCTGTATGCGTGGAACTATTGTTTCCCATGATGGTAAGACATATGACTGGTTACAACATGCCAGCCTGAGAACATCCCTTACACCGGTGTCTTCCATGACGTTGATTGATCTGCAGTCAGTTACCACCCAATTCACCCTCTGAGACCCACATAGACCCATGTTTGTCTTTTTTGGAGGTGACAGCGGATCTTTTGGGGAAGACAGCAGGTCCGCCGTATATGCCACATAGAAGTGGTCATCTGAAAGCTGGGAACCTGAAAATTTATTTGAGATGCAGCTCAGCTGTGTTTCAAGTTTTTCTAGTCATAAATCTGTGATAAACAATTTGTTTTAGCTAGGCGCTTGTTGAAATTTTAAAGGTTTAGAGTGTACTGGGGCTTGGAACATTATGATGGAAGTATATGATGGCCATTCCCACTTATTTATGTCTCATAAGTTGTTGCTGCAATTTTTGGGTTGACACCATTGATTACACAGTTTGAGTGCTACATTTAAGCATGTTTTTACCCATCAAGAATTGATAGAAATACTAAAATATCCCCCCAGAAGACCACATTTAGACACCAAGACCTTGAAGGACACCACAGAAGAACCCATGCTGGGATTTGGCATCAAAAACTTTAGACATTTTAAGATTTCTGTAAGAACTTCATATTTTTTTAGCGATTGGATGGCGACTACTTCTGTTCTGGAAACTTCTGAGAAACCCTCTTATTGTCAATATAATCTATAAGAACCAAAGATTCTCTGAATGTCTGAGTTCTGCAGTTTGTGGCTGTAAAGTTTCATGATACTGTGATGATCCTTAAGGTCTTTATACAATGAGGTCAAGTTTGATAAAATGGTCTCACTACAATGAAATACTACTATGGAGACTAACATCATCAAACATAAATGAAACTGGGCTCGTTGAATCCACAAGAGTCTCAGCTTTCCAGTCAGACCCAATTTATGCATTTCCAACACTGTTTATGGACCCCAGTATGCAGAAATACTCAAATACAATAAGTGCCCCAGTCTTTATGGGAGTTGCATAAAGTGGGCATTATGGACTTATGGGTACCCACTGAACCAATTCCCATTCAGATATGCTGAGGTCAGAGGTCAAGGTACCTCTGTGAAGGGGAGCATGCTGATTTTCCCTCACCAAAATTTAGCCAGACTTTGGAGCGTTATTTAGCCCCCTTCCTGAGAAACTAGCATAACATTGTTGGTGCCACTGGAAACCTCTGGTCTTCTAATTTCATATGATGATGTGATGACACCAGTATCATCACTCTAGCTTTAAAACTCAGCCCTCTTTAGCGTCTGGAAGACAGAAATGACCCGGCGGGTCTCGCTTTAGTCTCACCCACAGGTCTGTGCTTTTGCTTGGTGGTAGCTCAGACTCGGAGTACTTCAGTGATATTTTATTTCTGTTTGACACAAGGTGCAGATTACTGTTGACTTTGACTTTGACTGAACCTACTGAGAGTTTTTTTTAAAGTGAAATGACTCAACAGCACAGTGGTGTCTTTATTTTTGCCATTGCAGTGGCTTGACTACAAGTAAGGCTGCATTGAAGGGACAAAAGAGCAGCATGTGATTAAAGCTGTATAAGACCTTCATGCATCTTAATTAGCGCGTTAAAAATATTAGGGTCATTTAATTTTTATTTACTTGACTTTACAGTCAAGATACAATATAACATTACCTACTAATGATGTTTAATGTAATACTATGTAGGGTTAGAACGTTAATAACATGGAAATTGTTCTAGAATTTTAATTTTAACTTATTATTTTACCCCCGACTTTGTTGTTTTCTCTTACGTTAGAAACAAAACCTATGTTCTTGTTTATGCACATACAAGTAAAATATGTATCTATATTTTTGTATTTCTGTTTGGGGGCTGATGTTAGGTTAAAGTCCATATGACCAACAGAAAGGCATTTTACCAGAAAAGAAAACAATAGAAACAAACAAAACAAAAACAAAGCACAATGTGTCATATGAATGTTTGGATTTTGAGTTTTGAGTCAGGGAGGTTAAGTGGTTTAACTTTTGTATAAGTATATATTTTTATTCTATTTTCTCTACTATGTGGGACATGGGAGATGAGAGGAGAACAGGGAGGAGAGGAGTCAATTGGAAAACAAAGAAGAGGTGAAGAATGAAGGAAAAAGAGAAGTACAGGTGAGCATACAGGTGAAATGTACAGAAGCCAGTGTTAAGCTTCCTGTCCTGCCTCGCTGATTTTTGCCATAAATCTCCCCTGCCTTAAACACAGCGGAGAGCAGAGCGGTGTTTTCAGTCCCAGGAGGGGATGAGGAGGTGCACAATCTCCTCAGTGTGACACATCACCAGGATTTCTGCCTTCACCCAGACTACAGGCCGGGGTCTGAGGATTGAAGGAATATAATGAGGTCTGAGGTGTGTGGAGGCGTGAAGCTTTAATTCCAGAGCTTGAGTTCAGGCGAGGGTTTATATTCCTTCAGCTGGTGCTCCGATACAGAGCAACAGATTGGAATCCATAGCAGGATTTACTTTAGATCCTGACTCTTCTCGCACTGCAGGCAGCAAATGTTAAAGAGGTAAACGGTTAAACAAAGAAACTCAAAAAACACACAGCAGACACTTTTCACTTTCTGTGTGGAGACATGAACTATAATGATCCTGCAAGTTCTTCTAAAGAGGATAAAACTGTTTTTCAATATGTTCTTGGAAACAGTGTCTTAAAGAGCGTTTCCAATGGCAATGGTTGACTGACAACTGAGAGCTGGAGAGACACTTTCAGCATCTGAGGTGACACTAGACTGAACTACAATTACTGCACGTACAACATATGAATTCTTGAGTTATGGCCAAATACATATTTTGTGAGGTCAAACTGACCTTTACCTTTGACCACACAATTCTAATCAGTTTCTTCTCCGGTCCAAGTGGACGTTTGTGTCAAATTTAAGGACATTCCCTCAAGGTGCTCTTCAGATGTTGCGTTAAAGAGAATGAGACAGATGCAAGGTCACACTGACCTTGACCTTTGACTACCAAAATATATTCACTTCATTGATGAGTCCAAGTGAACACTGTGCCCAAGTTAAAGAAATTTCCTCAAGCTGTTCTTCTGATGTTGCGTTCAAGAGAATGAGACAGATGCAAAGTCACACTGACCTTGACCTTTGACCACCAAAATCTATTCTCTTCATCGATGAGTCCAAGTGAGCACTGTGCTTTGAAGAAATTTCCTCAAGCTGTTCTCTGATGTTGCGTTCAAGAGAATGAGATGGGTGCAAGGTCACAGCAAACTTGACCATTGACCCTTGACCCTTGGGAAGTGACTTCAGCGTCAGACACTGATAAAAAAAAAAGCCATCCTTCCACGTTGGCATTATACGTGGCTGCGCGCTGTCTGTGGGAAATGAGGCCGAACAGCAGCATAAGTTATGGAGGCGAAAAGTCTGAGTGGGGCAGGTGGAAAGGGTGGTGTATGGAACCAGCAACCACCGGCTTTCATCTGATAGGCTGGTGTTTGCTTCCCGTGTGAATGTAAAGCCAAACCCTGTCATTTTTTTCTAAACCCAACCACATGCGTTTGTTGTTGAAAGGAAAAAAAAAAAGGTGTTGAACCAATGTAATACGTTTATTTTGAAATAGACTGTATGCAAATTGTACATTTCCTAGGAAAACCGACACGTATTTTAAAAAGACACAATGCATGTACAGGCTGAAGTTGACACAGCGTCCCAGAGCATCAACAACACATGCACCCAGGCTACCTTGCATGTCATATGTCGACGTGGAAAGTCCACGACCAGGCATCAATATATGGTGAGGTCAGAGTGAGAATGTGTTGGGCAAATTGGAAAAATTGCATTTGCTCCAAGAACACAGGAAGTAGAACAATCGAGAGAGAAAAAGAAAACTGAAACTGACAGACCAGGAGGTGCAGAGACATCCCTCAAAACTTCAGGCAAGGAATTTAAACATGGCAGAAAGAAGTCATATTTGGATCAGCGCTTGGTGTGACACTCCTTTAATGCGCTTCAGTTACCACAGAATCCCTGGAGTTGCAAAGAATTTCACTGTAACTGTGTGTGGCTATTTGTGTTGATCTTTGTGAATTGGACTATTTCCACAAAGAGGCTCATTTGCATAGAAAGGGGCCAATTTTCCAACAAATGTATGCATATCACCTCATTTAAATATGTGCAAATAGCACATGAGCACCGAGGCGCTGTTTTTTTTGGCAGTGCAGTTAGTGGTGTATTTCATCCTTTGCCTGTGATTTGAGAATTACATGTTTTCTTTTTGTTATTTGTGCAGGTTTAGCAGCTGTGCGATCCTTTTGTGAAGTCGCCCCTGGATAATATACAGAGTACCTAAAGTGCTGGAGTCACTGACAGAGCTGAGCAGTGTTAGCCACTTAGCCAGTTTAAACCTTTGTGGTTGGGTGTTCAAAACTGCCTGTAAGGCTGCTGGATTTTAAGTGATACAACAAACTAATTTATTGCCCGCCCACACAGATATTGCACCAATCAAATTACAGGACCAACATTGTCAGTCAATATCAGAAATTAACGTCCCTTAGAGAACACCAATATGGAGGCTGCTGCCACTTATAACGAGCTCTTTCATTTCAAAACCTTTTTAAATGATGCAAATACGAGCCGAGCATCTCTCTGGTATGAACACTGCTTCCCAAACTGTTGTGCTTTGCTGCATTAACCTTGAACAATCGCTGCACTCTGTTGTCTGAGTGTCCTCAGTTCCTAAACTCTCTACGTTTACTCAAAGTGACAGTAAGGAAGAAAAGAAACAAGAAGGCAGAGCTGTATGAGCAATAAATCTCCTCCTGTCCCCGGAACACTGCCCACATATGATAAGAAAAATGTCTGCGAGAGAAATTAAAGCTGCAGAGGAAACTAAAAAGGTCTTTTTCAAACTTGAGTTATGATCAGCTGAAACTCAAGGACATCACAGAGGAGCAGGGTTTGCTCTCTTCCCTCTCTTTGTTAAACAGTGCGTACAGTATGAAGACAAAAAGATAAACTGCCACAATCTTATACTTCCACACATTTTCTTTACTTTTCACTTCATAAATCTCAATGTTGGACAAGTCAGCTCTGCAGGTATATTCTACATTTAAACAGTTCTTTTCCTGTTGAGACTTCAGTCGTCTGTAATCGGCAGTGTATTGCATTGTCTTTGTTTTTCTCTTCACTTAATTTGATGCATTTTTGCTGCTTCTACATGATAAAATGTCGTGAATAGTTTCATGACGCAGCGGTAAACAACAACTGACCCCACAGTATTTTAATCCTATCTGCCTGTTTGAAAACATCTGCAGTAAGCTTTATTACAGCGGCCAACAGCTCAGTTTGGAAACTGTGACATCTGATCTCTGTTCTAGGGGAGGCTAAAAGGGATGTGTCACTGTGTGTGTGTGTGTGTGTGTGTGTGTGTGTGTGTGTGTGTGTGTTTACAGCGGATTCTGGAGGTTTGCAGGACTCAGCAACACTGATTCTGAAACTGGTTGTTGAGGCTTAAATTCAGTCTGAGGATCACCAAGCAGAGCGACACCAGAGGGATCCGAGATCTGTTACTGAACATAGGGACAGAGTCGCATGGATTAAACTAAGGCTGCTCCCTGAAAGTCAGAGATTCAAATCATCAGTTCGAGGCCTCTCAGTCCACTGAGATAGCTTCAAGTCGAGCTGTCGTTTTTTGCTGTGCTCTGTACTTCTGGGGACATTTTGGTCCCAGAATCTGCTGTGGTGTAAGCGCTCTTGACTTTCACAGTACTCTTTAGTACAGACAGCTGCAGACACGTAAGCAGCAGCACAGAGGAAGAGAGGTTTTGCACCTTAAAGGGCACAACACACCGGCAGCAAATGCCGCATGTCGAAAAATATGCTCCTGTTACTTTCAATGTTCAACCCCACACCGGCGACGGTGGCAAGACGCACTAGGTATTCCTGGACGGCCCGTCCCATGGCACTTTACACTGTCCTATTTCTAGCCTTCGATGCCCCATGAATTAAATGCATTTTTTCCCCCACTCACTCTCTGCTGTACATACCAGCTCCCTGTAGCAGCCCTTTTTCTCTGCTCCTCTGGCAGCTCGACTCCTCTCCTCACCAGTGATGTATAAAGAGAACTCTGTAGCTGTTTCTTTGTTTAGTGTGTGATGAAGAATGAACGAGGAGAGAGTTGTTGTTCAATCTCGTCATTATAAAGACAATGGCCAAAAAGATGCTTCCTGGTGAGTCATAACTCTGGAGATCAGCTCTTCGGGTGAGAAGTCAACTTTAATTAGTGGGTGTCCACACATGATTTTAAGCTCAAGAGGTACAGATGTTTCAGTAACAATAACTTTGGGACGTCACCTGTTGACTGCAGTGCATCCAGTGTGTGCTGAGGGCGGCACTTGAAGTGCAACAACTGACGCTCTGCACTGGCACCATTATATTTTCAGCTTTGGGCTCTGAGATAACATTATCTTCTCTCTTCTGCTTAAAGGTGGTGAATTTACAGCTCACAGTGACTTAATACGACACCGTCTCTGGCTTTTATTTGATATTAAGTGTGGGCAAAAGATGTTGTTGGCATTTCTGACCTGGCGTTAGTGCAGTTAGCTTGTTTACTGTATTACGTGAATGCTGCTATCACACTAAATTTTCCGCTGAGCCATGTTCACTTTATAGCATTAATACCGTATTTTTGCTTGTTGTGATGTCTTGGAGTATCTTCAAATGCTTCATATTTCTAAAATCTGTACAACCTAAGCTAAAAGATTATGTTAAAAGAATTGAAATTGTGTAAAAAATACAAAAGTTGGATGTTTTACGAAATTAAAACACAAAACATATTGATCCAAAAGACTTTTTAGGTAGAAACATGACCAAAATATTTCTTAACTCTCCACAAGTTATTTGAACTATGTAGTTAAAAAAAGTTTTTTTTTTATGAGCGCAGTACAAAGGCGTGGTGATAGATTCATCATTCATTCCTCTGACCGTACGATTTTTTTTTCACGGTTTTTCACCACACATACTGCAGCAGAATGACATCATTACAACAGTATGACAAAATGGCACATAAGACAGAAGCCTTAGCTTTCTGCTGCAAATAGACTAGATGTTTCAACTACTACGGTTTTTATTTTAAATCTACAGTATTTACATACAGGATTTGGCACGGGGAAATTCCCAGTGAAATTATGGCAAAATCCTACATTTGCACTGCATGTATGGAACGGTAAGATAAGGAAATGACGTGATGACAGGGAAGACAGAAGCCTCAGCTCTCTGCTGTAAAAAATGAAATCTCTAATCATAAGATTTTTATTTTAGATTGATATATATGCAGGTTTATGCAAAGAACAACCTCTCACTGCCATTACAGGGTAATACTGACAAATTTACAGCAATATATTATGCTCGCATGGCATGTAAGGTAAGGTAACATAAGGTCACGATGTGATGATGGGAAAGACAGAAGCCTTAACTTTTTTGCTACAAAACAATCAACGCTCTTGCTATTATGGTTTTTATTTTAGATTCATATATATACACACAGGATGGGTAATGCAAACAGCCATCTCCTGCCGCCATTACGGGGAAATTCAACATTTGCACAGCAAGTAAGGTAAGGTAATGAAAGGCCATGACGTGATTACAGAGAAGACAGGAGTCTAGCTTTCTGTTGCAAAAACAATAAATGCTCTAACTAATATGATTTTTATTTGAAATCTATATATATACAGATTATACAAACAACAATCTGATGTGTCCATGAATACCTGTGTATTTACCCATGTACAATGAATACTCAAGCTATTATGGTTTTTGATTAAGATCTGGTCAAAAAGGATCATGGTAACGTGACTGTCTGCAGGATGTCAACTTTTTTAGGGTTAAGATGGGTGGGGGGTGGTGATGGTTGTTTCAAAGACAGAGCTTTTAATATACAAAAATATCGTCATCACTAAAAACCTTTCAGTATACAGATATACTGTATCCTACAGAAAAGCAAAAGAAGAAATTACTGCAACTAGAAATCATTTTTAGATCCTGTTTGCTTATGAACATTCTGATAAAATAATGACTGGTGAATTTTAGGATATCAGAAGCACTGTGAGCTGCTCAGGTCACAGTGTGAAGGTGGAGAAAAGTTTGGTGTTGCAGGAGAAGTCGTTTACCTTTCTGATTGCCCGGAGAGAAAAGCACCAGCACTGCATGTATAATTGATTGACTGGGAATTTTTAATAAGGTCACCTCCAAACTAAAATAGCCTCACCTCAGAAAATCAAATATTTTCCTGAGAGCGACCTCTCACTCTGGTTCCACATTCAGGGTGGAGAATTATGAGTCACAGTAAGGACTTTGGCTGCCGCTGTCCCAGACTGAACTCTGTAGGTGTTCGTGCACTGTGTGTGTGAGCAGTACCTGTCCAGGTCTTCGCTGTCCTGCATGTTAAACAGCATGGACGGGATCAGTTTGTCCATGTGCTGGGGCTCCCAGATGATGGCCTGCAGCTCATCGTTCACCGTCTTCCTCACCACGCCCTGCAGACCTTTAATCCCGGCCACACGGATCCTGACGAGGACACACAGTACTGTTAGATATCCGTGACGAGAGCTTCAACGTATCCTCACTCCAAACTAAACCTGGTTCAGGATGGAATTACAAGACTTCTCCAGTAAATTTTGGCTTTTGCTACCGAGAAATAAAAATGTGTAAGCAGCACCAGTTCTGGTTAAAATGAATTCATAGTGTCTTGTAAGCCCATGCAGATTGGGTGTAGTTGTATGCACGGCACAATGATGAAAACTTTTCTATTCATCTGAATAAAAACAAAGAAAAACACTGGAAAAGTAGCAGCACTGGTTATTTGTTCTAACAGGGTTATGCTTTCTTAAAAAAGATCTGCTGTGCTCATGGAAGTGTGACCGTCCTCTGGAGCATGAAGATAACACTGCTAATTTGTTCAAATGCTGCATTCTGATCTGAAGTTGTGTCACGTTACACGGTCTCTAAACAGTGTTCTGGAGGTTTGGATTAGTGTGCGTACAACTTTGGATTTTGTTTCTCAAAAGTTGATCAAGTAGGTTTAGTTTACCTGACTTAACTAAGCTTTAACCACAGAGGTGTTAAATCAGACATTGATCGTAGGTGTTGTTTTTAAAGGCAGGGACAACCAACAGATTTTGTTCTTCAGATGTGAGAACTTGTTGCTAAAGATACTGACTGACTGCAGCCACACAAGCAAGACTGGTCTGAAAAATAAGGGTGCTTTCCCACCTGTTCAGCAGAACTCAAGATTGTTTGACCCCTATGTGTGGTTCATTTGGACAGGTGTGACCTAGGGCTGCCCCCTAATAGTCAACCAAATGTTAATCAACCATTGTGACATTAGAAAGTGTCACATTTATCTTGCAAGTGTACTCTTCTTCAATGTTTTGTTTACTTTCTGGATTTTTCCCCGCATAGAAATTCTGACCAATCAAGAGCTTTCTAACACAAGTTATTTGATCTGGTCCGCTTGTAAATGCTGCCGTGAGAACATGAACAAACTCTAGGCAATTACGCAAGCAAGCAAACTCTAGGTCTGAAAGCATCCTTAAACAGACTCTTCCTGCCATGCTGCTAATAAGTTAAAAAAATAAAAATAAAAAATCACTGGAAAGATGGATAACCGATGTTGAAAATACCTGCTTCACACAAATAAATAACAGTAATAGAGCTTTTCACTTGTGCCTGTGTAGCGACTTAACGGCTCAATATAGTCTGAGAGTTTTTCATCTTACTGAGGCTGCAGGGCTGACTCACTCCGTCTCTCTCAACCTCCAACTCCGATGAACTCATCTCAATAACACTTCAATATAATTTCCAGCAGTACACACACTAAGACCCCCCACACACACACAAACACCTCAAGTCTCTTCAATCTGCCACACAGAAAAGCCTCCACGGGGAGTGCAGAGCAGGGCTGATCTCAGGACCAAGCGAAGCTCGGCGAATCTGACTTCACCATTGACTATTTCTGTCTCTCCGCTCTGTTTCTGACACAAACAACTGTATGAGCAATAATATGAAAAACAGCGTGGGTGACCTCGCCTTAGGTCTAATCCAATAACCACCAGAGAAATTCTATTTGGGAATTCCTCTCCACCTACAGCGAGACGCCGCCGAATGGAATAATGAAATACAGGAAAAAAAGCAAAGTGAGAAGTCATACTGTTAACAGCGCAGCGGCGGCGGCGAGGTATCAAGCCAACTCGAAAATAATCCCAGCATCCCCTGGCTCTCACCGTAGCACACACCCCCAACCAACACCAGCATGTGCACACACACAGTCATAAATACAAATGGAGATAAAAGTCCATTTCTATGCACAAATATGCTCACACACCTCTGCACAAACACAGGTCTCAGCTGCTGCAGTCATATTCCTGCAAATAACTGCAGTAATACTCGAGGAGGGAAGTTATTCTCCAAATGAATGTGAGAGAGAAGTTTTTGTTTTAATACTCTACTCATCTGTATTAAATAAAGTCAGAGAGCGGGCGTCTCAGTGGGAGAAGGCGTCTTGTAAAGTGCTATGCGGTGTCACAGCCTCGCCTGAGTCTCACTGCCACCATCGCCGTCGCCAAGCTATTTATACCAGCCTAACAATGCCGCTGGCAGGCACAGAAAGTTTCTCTGCCTTCAAAACAATGAAAAATTGTGTTTGCCTGACGTCTGGCTCCCGAGACAGACTCATTTTTCTCTTATTAAAAAACACAGCTGCAAACCGTTGATTTAAAATTGTTTCACAAAATAATGAAGCACTGTGGAGAAGGTTGGTGTTTTCTACCAAGGAGCCTGTTTCTTGTTAGTTTGGCTATTTTTTTTTTTAAATCAAATTAAGGCCTCTTTTAAAATTCACCTGCTCAATTATTCTATCTGGTTTATTATTTGTCTGTTCATTCCACATTTTTTAAGTCTTGGCTCACTCCCTGACTGGGTGTTGCCTGGCTAAGATAGAAAACTCACTCTGTGCAACAATTCACATACAAGATCTTTTATTCTCCGCATTCCAGCCAAAGTCAACACCTGGTAGCACTCCATTTAATTAAATTTAACTTTATCATTCCTGTAAGGGCACCTGTACACAGCAGCTTGCCACCCAGATCGACATATAGACACAAAAGAAAAAAAATATGGTTATCAAAAATAGAAACATTAAAAAGCTATGTACACTTACACTTTCTTTAATCTCTGCTGGAATGATCCATGTGATGCTTTATTTGAAGTATGATCCCCTGATTTTGATGGTCTTAATGGCTGATGATTTACTGTTTTGTTTTTTGCTGTTTGCATTCTGTCTTTTTTTTGTCATTGTTGTTTGTTTGTTTGTTTTGTCATTGCTTATTTTTTCTGTCACTTGTGTTTGCTGTTGCTTGTCCAATTTTGGTGAGCCAGTGGTTATTTGACTTCCTGTTGCCTTTCTATCATCTTGAACCAGTCTGGCCATTCTCCTCTGACCTCTGACCTCTGGCATCAACACTGGATATTTTCTCTTTTTGGGACCATCCTCTGTAAACCCTAGAGATGGTTGTGTGTGAAAATCCCAGTAAATACTCAGAGCAGCCCGTCTGGCACCAACAACCATGCCACGTTCAAAGTCACTTCAATCACCTTTCTTCCCCATTCTGATGCAACATGATTGGCTGATTAGCTATTTGCATTAACGAGCAGTTGAGCAGGTGTACCTAACAAAGTGGCCAGTGAGTGTATAATGTCTGTGTGTTTTGATTTGACTGAGTTAATCAGGTGATACGAAAAACATTTTATCAAACATCTTTATTTACATCCCTGTACTCTTAAGCTCCACTTTGTTCTTTTCATTTAAAACCTGGGGTTGCTCTGAAGATATATGAGCTTTCAGGGAATGATTTTCCACCTACCAACACCCTTGTTATTCTTCTCAAGTTCTAATTCTGTGGCTTTGCTTTTTGTGTATTCTATCCTCATATCTAAAGATTGCTGAGCACCAACCATTACTCTTAAATGATCTTTTCTCAGCCAGGTTAGTGCTGCTTCCTGCTTTCATTTCTTCAAAAAACTTTGCCTATCAGCTAATAACAGTTAAAATTTTTAAACCACGCCAGGTAACGGATTTAGGATGAATCTTTCCAGATTCTGATAAATGTAACAGGTGTTGTGGTATCAGACTAAACTGTTGGTTTGTTTATAATCTGTTGTTGACCTGAGTTATGATGCAGCAATAAACATTAATCTCCTTCACACAACACGTCATTACAGGCAGGTACGCCCATTTCGCTGTTAATAACATGACATTATTTAAGACGAGCTATTCTCTTAATCATCAGTGTGTCTTTCAAACGCACGCAATTCAGTCTGAGTGCAGCAGGGCTCTCCTGCGGTGGTGTTGTGGTCTCAGTGGAAGGAGAAGATCCGTGAAATATGGACATCAGGGGGAGATATATTGAATTCTGTATTCACAGGGTTCAAGTGGGATAAGACCTGCATTGGTAGGATTGTGTTGCAGACCCTCCCCCAGCTGCTGGTGCCATCCAACACGGCATTAAAAGAGGGGGTTGTTTCTGAAAGGTGGAATAGTGGACGCAGATGCTGAAATGTCTTCATTAGAATAATCAACAACAGTTCCGTTTTTAGAAGTGAAAATCAATGACAGTAACATAAATGCAGGTTTTCATTTTAACCAAAGAAACAGCTTTAACTAAAGCAGCTGATGTCTCTGACTTTAGCTCCATGTTCCCCCACGAACAGAGCTAATCAGAGAACCTGTTTGCAGTATCAGTGTTCAATCAGCTGTTTTGGCATGAATGTGAACGGTGCTAACAGCTGCTGCAGGGAGCTAAAGAGTGAAATTAAACAATTCATCACTTTGTCGCAGATCGCCTCACTTCTGGAACAATATTTAGATTAGTTTTGCTTTTAAAATGAAGATAATGAAAGAATCTGTACAATCAGAGAGGGAAGAGTCTACACATTGTTCTTCATGAATGATGCAGCCCCGCTCTAGATTTAATCAGTAATCAAAATGTCATCTTGTTTTGAACTGTGTGGATTTTTTTAAGCCCTGGAGCACAGTGATGAGATCTAATACGTTGTCAAAGAGTAGCTGTGTTTTCATCTGAGAAGTACTGCAGCACAGATTAGTTCAAAATAAAGAGGAATTGAGTGTGAAGAGGCAAGGATTGGTGTAATGTGGTCATGTTTTTATCATCCAAACAACACTCAAAAAAATCTCCTTTTTGGTGTGCATTTGTAATTTCTTGTAGCTATTTGGAATAAGTAGGACCTGATAAGTATTAAAAACTAAGCATTTTTTTAATAGTAATAGTAATAGTTTTGACAAAAAAAAATCCTCATGCGGACAATGGGTTTATTTTGATTACTTCTAAGTGTGTAATAAAGTCTAAAACTATTAATTCTAGTACCTAAAAAGTTTTTGCAAAATCAGAATTACAAACAATGCAACGTTTGTTCAATGTTTAGTAACTCTATGAGTCAGGGGTCATTGTTCCAAGTCTAACACTGTTCAGAAGTGTTTTTTCAGTCCCTGAACATGGCTGTGCAAATGCAAAATTGCAAATAATGCACAGGTGATCTAATTAATTTTTAACTCTGTATGAATTTTCCTTGCTCCATACTCCAAGCCAGAAATGTCCTTTTTGTCAAGTCTTTCACACCATATTGGCCTTTACCAAATGCTGCAATAATACAATGACAAAGTCCCAATGTCCTCAAATGAGTACTTCCTAATTAACAGGCTATCAGCTTGTTGCTGTTGCTAAAATTGGTCTGATTTGTATTCAGTAACAAACTACGACCTTTATTAAGCATGAATAAACAGGTTTCAGCCATAAAATCTGATCAGGTTTAGTTTGTTTTTGTGTTGGGATCGGCAGAGTTGACTGTTGCTTGTTTTTACATGGATCAGTGTACTGTGCTCTTCTACCACAAGGTGGCACATAAAAGTGTCCACAAACAAAAAAGAGCAGAAACACGTACAGAAGAGCCTGTCAGAAAAACTGTCAAGAATCACCAGCATCTACTGCAGTAAATTAAAATAGCAGCCTAACACAGGGATTGAAATGATTTAGAATATTTGTGTACAGCCCACGTTTTTTTTTTTTTTTTTTTTTTTTTCAGTGGTAGGAATATAGTTTGTTTAATTCTGTGAAGTGTCTCTGTCTTCTTACCTGGTTCTGGTTTCGGGATCTTCATGAGTAGAGTGGCACATGGCGCTGAACTGGGACACAAAGAAGTCGTAGCGGCGGTGGTAAGACGGCGTGTCCTCCTCAATGTTGGCAAACTTCACAAACTAGAGAGAGGACAGGGAGGTGAGGGAAACATTAATTAGTGCCTTAAAGAGCACTAAGATGAGACATGGGGTCCTTCCCAAACCACCCCCTACACCCTCTCCCTACCCACTTCCACTGACCACAACACCCACGCAACACCGTACTATAAAAGTCTTTGAAGACGTTCGGACAAATTAAGTTCCAGGACTTCCCTTACAAAAGGTTAAATTCATAGTCAGGATCAAATATACTGTCCTTAGAGAACAGTCGAGTTCAATTGATCGTAGTGCTGTATATTTACAAAAACTGTTGCAAAAACCATGCAGCTTACAAATTTCAGAGAGAAAAGACAAAAGATATTTACAAGTAAAAGAAGGAAAAGGAAAAAAATGCTACCAAAGCAGCTTAGAAGTAAATACCTATTTAAGCTATTTATTTCTTTTAATGATAAAAACAATGTACAAACAAACAATGGCAGCACATTTAGATTAAATATAAGTGCTACAAAAACATATGGAGAACATTAAATGGGAGAAAGTTTAATTTTTCTCAATTACAAAGAACACTAAATTGAATCAAGCTTTATTTTTCTCCATGGCTACGAAAAGTTAGAACAGTTTCTCTTTCTGCCGCAGAGGGGGAAGTTTGTCTGCTGTCTTTAAACCCTACACTTTGATGACAGGAGCTTCATTCAGCTGTGAAGGTGACTACAAACGGAGTAAAACTCCACAACGGAGTGGGAGTGGGTAGGGTCTGGTTTTGGAAAGGCCCATATATATATATATATATATATATATATATATATATATATATATGTATATATATATATATATATATATATATATATATATATATATATATATATATATATATATATATATATATGTATATATATATATATATATATATATATATATATATATATATATATATATATATGTGCTCTGTGATGCAAACTCAGCTTTGATCAACACCAGAAAGCAATTAAGAGAGACACAAATCTTACAACAGAGACAAACAACAAATTCATGGATCTGGAGCAATGACATCACATCTGCAGAGAAGCTCAGCAAACGAAAAAAAAGATAATTCGGTTAAAATTATATAAATCCACACTTTTGTGTTAAAAAGGATTTAAATTAAACAGCAGGCAATCAGAGAAGTCAAAATCAAAAGCTTAAACTAATTTACTGAATTATTTAGCTGTGGTTGTATTATCAATCCAATCAGCATCCTCTTTTATATAATGAATAGTGTTAAATAACAGCTAGATTAAAATCAATTGCAATTAACACATTAATACATGACCAGTAGTGTTGACGAAGGAGTCATCAAGCTCAGTCAATCAAACTGCTGGCCTGTGTTTGACCAAGCTTATCTTTGAATACCTTTTTAACGCTCAGAAAATGTTCCAGCCTGCAGTTTTATCGCTGATTAAAAGGCAGCAACTGTTTTCCAAAATTATCTTATGTGATCATCTTGTAATACTTTTATCTACTTTGGTATTTAGAGAAACAGTGTTTTAGATTTAGGGGGATTTAGCAGCATCTAATGGTGAGGATTGCAGATTGCAACTAGCTAAAACTCCTCCTGATTAGATTTCCCTCAGTGTTGATTGTTCAGGAGGTTTTTACCGGGAGCTGAATTATCCTCAAAGGTCTCTTCCTCCCCATACTGAACAGACCCAGTGATTGAAACTGGTAAAAACACTGAATAAAGCAGTTTCACAAAATCAGCATTTTTCTCATGCCCTTGTAGCTGAGGGGCTTTTAACTACGATAGCTACGTGAGGGTTCTTATCTGGAGCCAGAATTTAGTTTGTCCATTCTGGGCTACTGTAGAAACATGGCGGTGCAACATTGTGATCTCCACAGACGGGGACCTAAGTAAATATAACAGCAGAATTTGAAAATGCTCCTTCCTCCTGCCGCTCTCCCCTCTCTGTCCCTAAGCCCCTCCCACTGGACACCATGAGCTTATGTACGCGGTTCATTCAGTAACCCATTCTTTCCTGTACATTGATTTATTTTGTCATTTTCCATTGTATTTCATTCACTTGTCCCCTTCTTGCCCCGCACTCTCTCTCTGTATATCAGACCACAGATGAGACAAGAATTAGCTTCAAGCCAACCCATCATCCCTCCAACTTGCTTCCCACCGCTGTGGACTGCTTTGTGGTGAGAAAAGTGGACAGGGGCTCCGGAGACGGACCACCAGTCGGCAGCTGAAGCAGCTCAAATTCAGCCAGTGCACACCCCCCAGTGCTGGCTGTCACAGCAGGCTGGTGGCCAGTATCAGTGCTGGGTCTAACCTTTGTAAAGGCAGCAACAGAAAGCTTGCTAATCCAGCAGGGAGTTGGGGTTGTGTGGTTCCCTGGAGCTGGAGTTTGCACTGGCTAGAGTCTGGTCTGTAGCGGGCAGGGAGCGAGGTGAAGATCTCGTAAATGTGAATCTGAAGCCTTTAGCTCCAGTTAGCATAATGCAAAACTATTCCCAATATTTTCTCCATCTGAGACGCTTTGCCGATATTGTTATAATTCTCTTATTGTCAGAGTCTCTTTTTGCTAAGTGCGTCTTATTTGTTTGGGTTGTTTTGCAGTGTAGGCAGTTTTTGCCAATGCTGGAATAGCAACTGTCTCTGCAGGATACTCTGCCATTGAATTAGACTTGCACTGAAGGGACGTGCGCGCACATCTGCATTTATAAACCAGCAAATAGAAATGCCCTCTCCCTGAAATGACCTGTGATTGGCCAAAGTCTCCCATCACAGGCTAGATTTTATAAAGTCTGAAAACAGAGCCAAGAGGAGGTGCAGAAGTCTAGTTTTATCTCAGTCCACTTGAATTACAATATGCTCAAAGTTTTTTATGGGACTTGTGCCCAATGATGCCAAAACTAAACTGCCTACTCCAGCTGTAAAGAGAAACAAGTATGGATTTCTTTTTGGCAGATACTCAGTGCTCCAGTGTTGGTTCAAAACTGTAAAACTGTCCTCAGTCCACCTCTGACAGCCTGTATTAATAATCAAATTCCTCAAATCAGAGCTTAGAGTGGCTGTGTAGCTGCCAGTTAACTTTCCACCCCTCGAAATCAAAAGGACAAAAACAGACACCAATAACACAATGACATGCAGGATGTTTCCAGTCAGCAAGAGTAAAAATTCCATCATATTCCTGTGTAGGGATAAACCGGAAGGGATGGTTATAATGATAATAACCATTAGAGAGCCACCCCCTTTTTGTCCAACCTATAATTTCCTCCCTCCAAACAAGCGCGAGTGTCCTCAGGAGAGGCCTCCTCTCTCTCCTCTCAGTCAGCTGTGCTCGAGTAGTGCTACTCGCTACCCTATCATTGTCCACTGCAACAAATTGCCTCTGTACAATTCGGTATTGGTGAGCAAAACCCCGCCATTCTACCTGGTAATTTCCTCCCATTTTGCACCTAACCTTTCCTGGGGGTAATGGTTCGGATGGAAGGAGGTACGCTAGCAGCTGGCGCACAGGAAAGTGGCTACCCCTCAGCTTATCAAATGTGTTACTGCAGCAGAGGAGGGGATCCAGGCGTTAGACACATATAGAGAGTGGGGACTAATTACTAGGTTGTGTTCATGAGGTGCTGACTTGAGTGTGGGCGTCGTGTGGGGGTCCCTGAACAAATTTAGTTTGATTTTATTCAGTCATAAAACATCATGTATATACCCAACAGAAAGTTAAAGATATTTAAAACAAATGACACAGACTAGACCATTTTTTAGAGATGTTACTTTCTGTGGAAATGTCAGTCAACTGGTGAGTCAGTCTGTTGTTAAACCACTTTGGTCCAGCCTGAAATATCTCCACATCTACTGGATTGATTGTTATTACAATTCATCCTCATGGAAACATGAATATTTGTACCAAAGTTAAGTGCATTGTAATAATATAATGTAATCACTTTGGCATCATCTTCCTTTTCCTTATTTGACATCCCATTAGCTTCAGTTGCACTTTAGTGCTAATTACCAAATGGAGGCAATTAAAAGTAGATTAAATTAATAAAATGAAACAAAGCCAATAAACAAAAGTTAGTTAATTGGGGGGGGGGGTTCACTCAGAAGTTTTAACAACACCTGTGTTGTTGTTACTATGGACGACGAAAGCATTTATTTTAAGTCCATGTGGATATAAAGCTTCGGCCAAATGAATGTTATGTTATGTCAATAGGGACGATGTTATACCTGAAATTCAGTAGATGATACGCAATTCAATACCATGGTAGAAAAACAAACAAACCAACAGAAAACAATAAATCCAATGTTCTTTAACCTACTTGTCTTTATCAGAAACATTTACATTTTATTTAATACAAATTTTGTTATTAACCCTTGATGATCTGCCTCTGACGCAGAGTGCTAGTCTATGTGGGTTTATAAGATTTTGTTGTAGAAGAAACTTCTATTTATATATAGCCTACAGTTGTTAACATATTTTGTCCTTCATAGTTGTTCAGCACTTGTACATGTAAGATGTGACGTTGGTATTTGGTAAGCTATCTGTCCCGCCCCTCCTCCACTGAGATTGGATAGCAGGGTAAAAAAAAAAGCCAATGACAAGCACAGCATTTTACCCAAACAATTAATATTTTTCAACTCTGCAACCAGAAAAACTAGGATTACTGCCTTGCAGTTGTATACCTCGGCAAACCAGTCAAGATGCACTTACAGTTTACATCTGTGTCTGTAAAAACATAAATGCTACATACACTTCATTTCAGTATCTGACCAATGTTGTTCTTTCTGTTCCTGAGATTTGACAGAACATTATGATGTCACAGTGAAGTCGACCTTCCACTTTTTGGATATAAAATGTCATCATTTTATCCAATTAGACACCTGTGTGAAATCTTATCATAATTAGCGTACAAATTCTTTTGTTTTGTGAGGTTACAGTGACCTTCAACTACTAAATTCTACTCTAAAGTCGTTCTCGAGTCCAAGTGGACGTTAGTGCCAAATTTGAGGAAACTCCCTAGAGGCCTTCTTGAGAAAATACCTCCACAAGGATGTGCTGGACTCAAGGTCACAGTGACCTTGGCCTTTGACCTTTGAAACCTGATAAGCTCATTTTTAAGTCCAAGTTGACGTTTGTGCCAAATTTAAAGACATTCACTCAAGGCGTTCTTAAGATATTGCATTCAAGATAATGCAACAGATGGGGTCACAGTGACCTTGACCTCCGGCTAGGGGTGGGAATCACCAGAGGATCCACCATACAATACTTTCATGATACTTCAGTCACGATGCAATATTGTTGCGATTTTAAACATGATGTGATATGCTGAGTGCTCTGATAAAATATATTGCAATATATTGCCTTTTTTCAACTATAAATTATGTTGTTAGGAAAAATTTGTCAAGATCTGTTTTATCTACAACGACAAAGTTCTTAGTCAGTTCATCTCACTTCAGCCTTTTTTTTTGCAGCAGTAAGATGTATCTATGAAGGTCTGAAAAACCAAATGTTTATATTATTCTAGCGGGCTACCCAAAGTTTAATATGTATTTGAAATATTAATAATTTAAAATTAAAAAAATCGATACTTGGCACTGTGTGATGATACAATATTGTCACACAAAAATATTGAGATACTATGTTGCATTGATTTTTTTTCCCCCCACCTCTACCTCTAACCACGAAAATCTAATTAGTTCATTATTGAGTCCATGTGGAAGTCGAAAAATTCCTAAAAGACACTCTTGAGATATTGTGTTCACGAGAGCAGGATGGACAGAAACAAAATGCTTCGTTTTTATGCTGACACGGAGGCATAAAAATGCTGAACGCGCAGCACTCAGAACAGATGCTCAGTGCCTCAGACTGTAAATACGCAGCACTACAACAGCAAAAATTTACAAAATACGGTGGCTTCAGGAAAAAAACCTCCTCTTTCCAACAACTCAAAGCAAAGCTGTGACTACAGCTGCACTTGTCTCTGTTTTCCAGGTGTTATTCTTTAGTGCTGGCTAGCATTCTTCTTCTTCTTCCTTTGTCACAGCAGACCAGAACACTTGTAGGCATATATGCTGCCCTGTCAGGTCCAGAACAACTGCATCCCTGGTATCTACGGTACTGGAGACAAACAAGCACCATCATGTTTTCAGAATTTTAATATTGACTTGGTACCGAGTATCAGTTCTCTTGACATCCCTAAATGTGAAATAAAATAGTCTGGTTTTGCTTTGCAAAGAAAATGTATTTCAGGCTCTTAGGTTTGTATATCTGGATCCTATTCAGCATTTAAACTTGTAAAAGAAAAAAAGGACTTGTGGCAATTTGAACGAATTTATGGAATTTCAATTTCACTTCAACAGAGGCCTTTCTCGTCAAGGGGATAAGTGGTTTTAGCGAAGAGGGGGTAATTCTGGTTGGAGCTGGGGTTTCATCATGTAAATAAGGCTAATCAAAAAGCAACAGGCTTCATGCCTCACCAGTGCCTCGTGGCAAAGCAGTCAGGATTTTCTACAATGGGAAAATAAGAGGGTGCTACAAATACCAGCACAATTTGTTTTGCTTCCCTCAGGCGATTTTAAAGAGCTCGATTTAAATAGAAGAGGAGGCATTAAAAAGTCCTGTGAAATGGACTGGTTCTACTTATCTATGCATACTGATTATATAACAAGTGGTAAAGAGTAAAATCCATCTACACAGACATCACCGCTTTGGTTAAGTTGATCACTATCTGTTGATGCACAGTGAGCATTTGGAAACATGGTTTTTCCAATTAAGTTGTCAAAGATGAAGGTTTTTTTTTTTCAGTGAAATTTCTCCTTCTTTATGTGTCACTTCCTGTAGGTTTGAATGGCGGCTGTAAGATGTCTAAAGCTTCACTGAGCAGAGAGTTTCCACTTTCTGACATTTCTGTCTACGGTCTAAACTTGTCAGGCACTGAAACCATTGGTTGCTTAAGGCATTCTGAACTTCTTGCTGATGAGGCCAGTCTTCAATGGCAGTAACGGTTCAAGCAACTCTTGGATTTTCTAACAAGCCAAAACACTGCCTTAAATTTTGACAAGCGTGAACAAGCTGTCGGAGACTCAGTTTCTTTGAGTTTCAGTAACCTCATTCATCACCTTTCAATGCAAAGTTCCCTGCAATCAAACAACCACAGTGTGCAACTGACTGCATTTCACATTTGTCATGTATTTGTCCATTTTAGCACTGCTCCCACTGCCACTTCCAAGAGGGGTTGCAATGGCATGAGATTTCCATGGTGTGATAACTGTCTCAGGCTTCACGGTATCATTATATTATTATCATTTAGACTGACCCTTAAAAAAATGAAAATGGTGGGGTAATTGTTGGTTGAACAAATGTTGTATTACAATAATTAAAACTTGGCACCACTTTCTTAATGGAAGTATATGTAAGAGACTCTCAATCTAGTTGCATTTTTTTTCAATGTCATAGGTAAGTAAATGTATGGTATGATAACCATCAACTTTTATATCACGGTATACCTTGAAACTGTGTATCACTGCAACCCTACTTCCAAGCTCCTCCATCTAGGATAACGCACAGATGTCAGGGAATGAGCAGATCAGTCACAGTTGCAGTGACGTAAATGGTGGCAGTTTGTCTAAAAACAACTGAATTAGGTTTCTTTCATGAAATGTCTAGAGAAGTAAAAAAAAAAAAAAAAAAAGATTCTGTGTTTTGACATGTCCTTTACCCACAGAGACTCTTCTGAAATGGGCAAATCTTCAAAATTAGCTTTTTTTTTTACCAAACAGCAATACATTTAAATGTTATTGTTCTTTATTTTAATCGAAGGGATAGTTTGGATCTTTTGAAGTGGGGTTGGACTGAGGTATTTATCCATAATCAGTGTATTACCTGGGGTCCGCTTAGGCTCAGGAGGTAGAGCAGGTCGTCCACTAATCGGAAGAGCGGCTCCTCCAGTCCACATGTTAAAGTATCCTTGGGCAAGATACTGAACCCCAAATTGCTCCCGTTGGCTGTGCCATCCGACTGTGATAGGACAGTTTAAGTGTGGAAGGAGGAAAGGGAGGGGATAACATGCAGCAAAAAGCAGCAGGCTGGAAATGAACCCGGGCCACTGCGGCAAGGACACAGCCTTGGTACATGGGTGCCTGTTCTACCAGGTGAGCAACTTGACTTTGGTAACTTAGGTGTTTTAATCCCTTGAAACCAGGCGATCACTTTTCTTGTGCTGCTTTCAGATGTCTTTCACGAGTATTTAAACCTTTGAACCTTGAGCACATTGGTGCAAATTCTTTTAAAAACATGCGGGAAAGACAATGAGCAATTTGGTGTAAAAGTGCAAGAAATTACAAGAAAAAAAAAATAGATTCAGAGAATTAAATTAAAAAGACTCAGGAAAAAAGAATAAAAAGCTAGAGAAAAACTATATTTCTAATTATTATTAGATTTTAAAATTATTTTACAGAATTATTAGAATTTTTAAGCACTCTTTCCAGGGTGTTTGTTTCTTTTTACCTTTCTTTTTGTTTTTTAAACAATTTTCTTGTTTTTAATTTTCTCTTTTTACTAATTTCTTGCTAATGTTTAAGTAATTTCTACTTTCATTGCTCATTGCCTTCTTTCCATGTTTTTAAAAGAAATCAAGCCAATTTTCTCAGGCTCCAAAGTGTTAGTTTGAATTCACCAAAGTCACACAATAACACAAACTAACTTCCTAATGGAGGCAGCGGTAGACCAGCAGCTCCTATGATCAGCAATGTTAAATCACTGTTTTCATCAATGCAGTCTGGCTTTAAAGAGAGCGATATAACGGACTCAGCTGTCCCCTGTTAGAAATCGCTGTCTGGTGGCAAAGTAAAGCAATGAAAATACTACAGCAAACACTTAAACTGTAAAAGATATTTTTAGGTGGCTAAAATATGTTTTGCTGACCCCTTTACAGCAGTACCTTGCTTAGCTTCCGTGTCAGTGCTCCTGCCTGCTTCTCCAAACTGGGGACATGCCAAATGACATCTACTGTAGGTAATACACTGACTATGGATAAGTACCTCATACAATCCCACTTCAAAACCTCTATCCCTTTAAACACAGTCTTCAATACATGTCCACAAGAAACAGGATGAAATGTTGAAACTGAGATCTAATTATCTGATATGTTCACTGGCATTTTAACAGCTATAAAGAGCTTTCCTGGCCTGGGCTGCCGGTTCACCGCTGACCCTGCTGGCATGTCAGCATGACAGTTTGAAGGCAGATGGTTTCGTGACTCAAGCCAAAGAGTTGGACTATGTAGCTGAAGTTATTTTAAAAGTTTTCTCTTGGTAGTAGTTTTGATTTCAAGTTATAAGTGCAGAATATCACACCTATATGAAGCAGTCTGAGTGTTATCTGAGGCCCTGCCTAGACCTCTACCATCACTGCTTCATTTCCTGTATCCCCATCCAGAGTGACATTTCTGCATCTCCCTCTCATCAGTGGGTGACAGTTTGTCAAGAGAAAGTAAACAGGAAGTTAACAGCAGTTTGGAGGCAACTATCAAAAATCCTGGCATCTGCACTTTATCAGTGTTGACGTCTGGTGTTGCAAACAGAATCACAGCGGGCCGCTGCCTCGTGAGTCCTGACTCAGGTAATGATGACGAAGACCTTCTCCGCCTGTTAACAGTTAGACTGGGAGTTTGTTTCCCCACAGTTCTTATTTATCCTGAACGATCATCAAAAATTTCCTCTGTAGCTGCGACTAGATGCCCTCAAGGCACACTGGGAAATCTGATGTATATTTACTGCACAGAGTTCCATGTACAGTCATTAAAGCTGCACTAATCAATATAATTATATTGGGAATGGATCTAAAGACTCTGTAATGTGCCTTTAGTGACAATTTCATAGAAAATTACCTGTTAACTCATTGTTTTGGATTTATGATCAACAGATTCTGCCCTTATCGACCCAACTTGTTTTTAGCAAACAAGCTCTGGTGAACCCACCGTACACGACCTGCTCAGTAGCAAACAGCAGAAAAGGCTTGGGTGGTGTCACAGTATTACAGCTTGTTAGTATTGGACCTTTTTCCTGTTGACCTATTACGTCACAGACAAAACAATCGACAAACAAGTTAGCTACAGTTATCTATCGGTAAACTAGTACCATGATGGACAACTTTGCAGCTCTGTACATTTGTAGGTGCTGTACGAAATGTACACAGCATGAACTGTGTCTCCTTGTCCATCCAAAAATGCACGAATCTAAATTTAGATTCGTCCATGTTGTTACTGGCTTCCTCATTTGTTACGCATTTCATGCTATTTAACTTCCGGTTCAAAGCCCAGGGGGGACACTGTGGAGCATGCTCAGAGCACCTCGGCCAGTTTGAGTCTGATTGACTGTATTCGTGCAGAAGTAACTCGACTCCCAGTCGCATAATCTGGGTGTGTTAGTCCGACTTTGAGAAATTCAATTCAGTGCGATTTCAGTCGGACTAACGTGTTTACATGTATTTTAAAAGTTTAAAGGTTTTAGTTGGAATAACACATGAATCAATTTTCTCTAATGTCATGGAAACATGCTAACAGTCAGAGACTAGCTGATGAACAGAGTGGAGCATGTACTAGCTAAAGAGAAAGGGATTTTTCTCAGGAGTTAGTGGAGACCAAAAACGGAGCTAAAAGAGAGAATACTGTGTCGCTCAGGCGGACATGAACAGTGGACACGAGTTTTATCTGATGTGATGGTTAACACTGTTGATTGTATTAACTTGCATTTTGATCACTTTAACATACTCTGGCACATATGTGCAACATTATCATATTATTAATATTCTTTTTTTTTCAGTTCTATGATACTGAAAGGCCCTGTGGTTTTGTCCCTGGTATTTCATCTTGTCTTTAAATTGAACGTTCTGATGTCACAAACACCTACACATTTACTGGATTTTGGTAATTAAAGAGTTTCTGATTTGGGGTCTGAGCTTTATCAGTCCGCCCTCACGTAAAAAAAAAAAATGACCAGCAGCTTATTATGACCCATTTTCACGTGTATTGTAAGATAGCAACTTCTAGTGGCTGCAGTAACGATGATAGGAGCAAAGGAGGAAGTCGGGCAATGTAGTATAAAGAGCGACAAAAGCTGCATAAGGAGGAGGTTGGGGTGGATGGATGGGTCAAAATGGGTGGATCAAACAAACACCGGACTTTCACCCAGGAGGCCGCTGTCTGTGTCCCCTGTGAAACCAAAAGTCAGTGTAGTTATGTGTGTTGTTACATAAGATGTTACGTAGTTAGATAAGAACTTTTGGTTACCTAGTTGTTACAGGAGTCAGGTCTTTTCCTTAACCTAACTGCAACCATTTTGTTGCGTAAATTACGTAAAAGACATCCTAATTGAATCCAAACCACCATTTTTTTTCCTAAAACCTAACCAAACTGTGCCATTTCACAATGCTACTTATGTGATTAATAATGCAACAGTTTCACAACATTCATTAGCACCTGTCACTGGTACTCTCCAGTGGTCATATATGTTGTTTGGGGAGTCACTGGCAAACAGCCTATTCTGTCGTTTGGGTATGAAGACGTGCTGGCTTTACACAATAGGCCTCAACCAGAAAAAAACAAAGACTTTGTTTTGGACTGATGAAGGTCCATCTGTTAGAAGAGGAGCCGACACTTCACTGGCCATCTGTGGCCAACTCACTGCTTTGTGTGAAATCACCAGCGAAGGACAACAGAGGCTACAACGAAAGCAAGGGAGACAATCTAACAGAGAGGAGACGCGTGTCTGGTAGAGTTCACTCAGATTAGAGTCTACTTTTAGTTGGTAAAGCCCATTTCAGAAGCATTTAATTGGTTTATAGTTAAATTGGGAGCATGCTGAGGCAAATCAAAGAAAATCAGGGTAATCTTGTTTCTATTTATTTTTTTTCCAGACTCTTGAAACTCACTAAAACACCAACCAAGAACTTTAATATTCAGAAATTGCACCCAAATCCGATCAGGGAAGGTTACAAAAAGTTGTTTTATTGAAAGAGGACTGACCAGAAAAACAGAAATATGGATTTTCTTGGCAAACTTCTGGCTGCATGTGTGGCACATCTGGCTCCACAGACTATAAATAAACTCCCCCGTGAGTCTGACTCAGTGGCTTCATGTGCCTGAGTGTGGACTGATGAGTGTCTCTTCTATTGAGACAGAGTGGAGGGAGAGACACTTCTAGCCGTCGCAGTCTGCCAATTTCTTGTGATAAAGTTAACTGGCAGATAAATTTGGAAACAGCAAATGGCTGGCAGCACAGACAGGAGAGAAACACACACACACACATGCTGGGCTGGGTAAAAATAGAAACGCTGTTCTGTCGTAAGATGCGGGGAAAAGAAACAGTTACATTAAAGGTGACAAATGGTGCATGTTTGTAATGAATATGTCATTCTTAGATTGATTAGAAAACCTTTGTTTAATCTGTTTACAGGATGATTTATCACCTCCACCCACGAGGTTCTCTTTCCATCTGTTAGTCAGCAGAAAAGTTACTGTGCACATTTCAGTGACATTTGGTAGAAAGTTAAATTACATGCTGTGAGTCTGGAACCCACAGCACCACCGTCTGCCCATTTGCAAAGTACTGAAGGCTCCAAACACCTTTTTCCTACATTTTCCTGGATACAGTTACAAAGTTATTTCAGGGCTCTTGAAGTTAAAGTCGAGGTTATTTTCTCACAGGCTGTGAGAGGTGACTGAAAATGGGGGCTCTTCAAGTTTTGGATGAATATAAAACTCTTGAAAACATCTGAGTTTTTTTATATAAAGTCAAAAGGTACTAGCCTGTGGACACAAAAAGTGAAGGAGAGAATTTAAGTACGAGTCCCAGGATGTATTTCAGCAAGAAACATTCAATCACAGAGTTTTAAATTCAGCCAGCTGAAGCTAAGATTGCACTTTGTAGAAATGAATGGTTTAAATCAGTTCACTTTCACATTTGGAGTATTTTTTCTTTTTAGTTCAGAAACTACAGCCACATGTTTTTACTCCAACAACAAAGTGTTTTGGATTCCCTGCAGCTCTGCCTGCTCCACAGTAAAGGTGACCGAGACTCATGAGTATTGATTTTGGACCCATCCACCATCCCATTAACTGACAGAACACTTACAGGAATACTTCACTCACAGAATAACCATTATATGTTTATTACTAGCCCTGTGTTTTGTTGAATTTGTGACTAAAACTTTATTTTTCTGCATGCCTCCATTAGAGAACGAAAAATCAAAAAGTCGCAAATTGGTAGCGCTCTGTGGCGAGCGTGTATGTTTGAACTCTGCTTGTTCCTTTCATTGAGCAAAGTTCAAATGCACACCATGCCATGGTGTGCTTCTTGTGTGCATAAGTGTTGCACATGTGTGGGACGTACTAAGCTTATGACTGGATAATTGAGGGTTGGATTATACTACAAGAGTTGAGTGAGAGTTCAAACTGATGGTCATAACATAAAATCAGGAAATCTTGGTGCTTCTTTTCTGATTATTGATTACTGCTGCCATTAATACTACTGATTACTTCTAGGGAGGGGGTCCTCGTCTATGGAGTCTGCCATGTTCCAGCGCTATGTTTCCATGGTAGCTCAGAGCAGACAAACCAAACACTGACTCTACAAAGGGCCAATCGCGTCTGGCACTGTAGTTAGAGGCCCCTCTGTGATGAGCTGAACAGTGTAGGAGGAACACTGATTTGTAAAGTGAAACTGCTTTTTCAGTGGTTTTACCAGGTTTAATCACTCAGTCTGTTTGTTTTGGAGAGAAAGAGACCTCTGCGGATAATTAAGCTCCCAGTAAAAACCTCCTGAAAGATGAACGACGAAGGAATCTTGACCAAGGGGCCACGACTGGCACACGGGAGAAGTTTCATCTTGTTGAAATTAGCAATCCTACCTGTAGATGCCACTAAATCCTGTGCACTGTTCCTTTAAGATCACTTAAAAAATACTTCATAATAGAAATTTACAAAACAGCAGTTCCTCCTACTTTGATCAGGACAAAATAAGTCGAGGCCAAGCATATTTCTGCCTGACCGTTCTGCAAAATTTGGTAAAAATGACATTTTAATGGGCCTTGACTGGTCAAGAGACATAAGCAATTACATGGTCAGACTGGTTGGAAACAATTGAAGGTGAATGGTCCAATAATTAACCAAAGGGCTTTTTATAAACATCCTTCACAGTTACAGACCCACGTCCTACCTCACTATGACCTAAAACCGTCTTTTCTGAGTAATGTGCGATCACTAGCAACATTTTCGATCTCCAAATAAAGTGGTTTAGATCATCTGGATGAACTGTTGTGTTGTTTTGAAACCCTGATCATCTGACTGGACTGGACTTCTTTTTCGTGATGTTCCCAGATCACTACGTCACTGGTCCTGATAAATAAACATCCTAAAATGAGACCCAAGTTGTGATAAACTGTATGTATCCTTGTGGGCACTCCGACTTCTGACATCCTTTCCTTGTTTGCTTGTAATGTTGGTGACAGTGGATGTAAAGTTGATTTTCTTCTTCAGCCCACTGTGAGCAGCTCTGCAGAGGAGTATCCACAAAAACCCAAATGTGTGATGTTTGTAACTAATTAGTCACAGCTCAGGCTCCACTGAAAGCAGCCCGCCGGTTTCAAACACTCTTTCAACAAAATTGCTGTAATTTGTTGAGCTCTGTGTTGCTGTTGTTCTGCAGACATCTCAAACAAACTCATTAAACTGATAATTACACGACAGAACAAACACAAGTGCTTCGTTTTCCTCAGCTACGATGTAAAACCAAACACTGACATTAAACGGAGCATCTCGGCCGGCTCCATGAGGAAAATCTAATTAACACGGCTCTCACCTAAAGGCGGTCTGTGCCGCTGTCGGCGCCCACCCCACCTACCTGTCTCTGCATCCGCTCTCCTCCTCTGTCAGACTCTAAATACCACACATAAATAATGCAAAGGCTTTCGCATTTAAACCTTCGGCTCTGTTTCCTGCTCAGATGAACCGCCAACAATGGCAAGGACGACGGGCTCAGAGTAGGAGGCATGGAGAGGGAAGGAGGGAGAGAAAACTTTGGGTTCACCTTCAGAAGCCTTGGAAGGAGAAATGGGGCTGACATTTGCTGGCGGCTTATAGAGGCTAATAATAATTAGTCTTTCACGGGAAATGGTAAAGGGACATTTCCACTGCCAGAGTAAAAGTTAAATTAGGTATTTAACCACCAACATCAACCTCTGGGCTGCAGCTGAGCGATGTGCTTTATGCTCTGCTTGCTGCATGTGCCTGTGTGTGTGTGTGTGTGTGTGTGTGTGTGTGTGTGTGTGTGTGTGTGCGTGCAGCACGAGCTGTGGCTTTATGTTAACTTTGGTTTGGCTTCACAGCAAATGGGATTTTCTGATTTCAAGGCAACATTTTAAATTAACAACCTGCACAAATACAGAATCTTTACTGAAACTGCTTTGTGAATATTAAGCAAATAAATTCAAGTATAAGAAGCTATTACGTAGCTTACAGGCTCAAACTTGGAGGAGGGTACTATACTGCACAAGACCTTGGGCCAAATCCCAATTCTCCCCCTTGGCCATACCACTCTGTTTTGAGTGCCACTGCACAGGATAGGGTGTCCCATTTCTTTTGGTGGATGGAGGGGAAGTGTTCATCTAGCCCCCAGGTGGCCCTTAAAGCAGAGTGTTTTTAGAGGCAGACTCCAAATGGAGTGGTAAAAGAAAATTCCCAGAATGCTTTGCAAACTGTGGCAGTCTATACATAAGGAACAAGCAAGTGGAGGGCACACACATCCAAAAATCTTTTACAGGTGCTGGATCAAAAAATCAAACTAAAGTAAGAAATGGACAGGAGAGTAACTTATTAATGTTTCCTATTTTTATTTCTACTTTGTCCCTATTTTTTTTTTGTTTAATGTTATTTTGGATGATTTGTGATTTTTTTTTTTCTTTGAAGATTATTTTTCGGGCTTTTTTGCCTTTAATGGAATAGGACAGTATATCAAGCGTGAAAGGGGGAGAGAGAGAAGGGATGACACGCAGCGAAGGGCCGCAGGCTGAAATCGAACCCGCGGCCACTGCAGCGAGGACAGGGCCTTTGTACATGGGACGGCTGCTCTATCCCCTATTTTGATATAATTAATGCTATTTCAACCACTTATCAGTTATTCTTAGCTGACTATTTTAACATTTATTCATTACTTTTAGCTAACTAACGCTATTTCAGCTGCTTATCAGTTACTTCTAGGGCCGCTACGCAGTTGAGGGCGCCCTAAAACTAGGTGTAGGGCCATGGGGGAAAACTGGGATTGGGCCTTTGATAAACAGTAGAAAACATAAAGAATACAATTACTTCAGGAACACTTCAAAAAATGCGGCAAACTAAAGAAGGAAGACATAATCACACCTGAAATGTAAAAGCACCCTTCCTTTAACCTCAAATCAGTGTGTGAATTAAAAGCAAGTAAAAAGCTTCCTTTATTTAACCACCAATCACCTGATAAAACACGATCTATTTTAATCTGCTATGTATCTTTCGCTTGCTCATTTCATTTTTCTATTTAAAAATGCATCTATTTACCCTGTGCAACCTTAATGTTTCCTCACCACACTTCCAATTTTCTTTTTGCATATGTATTACGATGGCCGTGTCTTTGCATGTCTGAGAAGTGATTAATTTTTAATTCATTTTATCAACTGATTGGTGGTAAAGAAAAGAATAAAAATCTTTCAGGTTGGAGGCTCAAGCTTTTTGATTCATTTAAACTGCAGTAAAATAAAAACTAACTAATAATAGCATTTATTTTTATATTCAGTTATCAAGTAGTTTTGACTTGTGACACTTTGACTTGTGAACAGAAAATACTTCTTCTGTTTCTTCTCTTTCCTTCCTTGTCACTCTTATCGTCTTCCTCCTCATGGCACCATATCTGGAGTCTGCTCTCTAACAACCACCAACTGTCCTGAATGTGTGTGTGTGTTTAAATGCACCGTCAACAAATCTAAATATTGTTGCACTCTTGTTAAACCCAAGTTCAGAACGTCCCTCTCAAAAAAATTACTTGTTGCCAGTTTTCCATAAAAACCCAATAAACCTCAGGTGAGATGAAACAGTCAGGTGGTACGCTGTAATCTCTTGTTCCCAACAGACTCAAGGTTCTGTCTTACCGAGTTGGTCCCCAGCACCTGCAGGTCTGGTTCTCTGGACTCCAGCAGCTTGGCCACCATGTGCAGGAAACTCTCCACGAAGGGTTTGATGCTCTGAGAGTGACAGGCCATCAGCAGCTGGTCCAGAGCCTCCATGGCGATAACCACATTCCTGCACACAGGAGAGGGAGGGTTAAACTCAACAAGTTGGATAAAGTGCATCTGTAACATATTCCCTAAGCTGACAATCTGTATCACTCATATATTGAGTACTGACTATAGAGTGGCGCCACTCAAAGGAGAAATAAAAGGCTATTTTTAGCCAATTTCAAGCCAAAACTCCAAACGTAAACTGGTCCCGACCAGGTTAGGTCTGCAGCGTAAGTTACCATGGTAACTTACTTGTGATACAGCCCTCAGGACCACATTTTTCCATGGAGACACACACAAATTCACAAGTGAAAACAATACCAGGCGTTGCAATATTGTCGCGGCTGGTAAAAAGACGGAGGTAGGGGTGGGCGATATGGCCCTAAAATAATATCACGACATTTCAGAGTATTTTTGTGATAAAGATATTCCACTAATTACACATTTAAACAGCTCCCAAATACAGAAAAATGTCCCCTGGGATCTATATATATAAATTAACAGGTGATTTCCTTCTTTTAGTAAAATCCTAAATGATTGAGTTGTTTTTCTTTCCACCTGGACCTTTATGCTCTGCCATTTCTCCTCTAATCATCACGCTGTAACCTGTGACAGGCTGTTATGATACCACAACTATCACACACTCACATATATGGAGTTTTTGTCGAGCTGCAAGTGTCACGTAGGTTTACATTACCAGAGGTTTATGACAAAATCACTTGACGACACCGACTCCCGTGTGCGCACAGCGAGAGAGGAGAGGGAGAGACGCTGTGCTGCTGCCAGAGGAGCCGCTGAATGAGTTCCTTCTGAGTGGTAAGAGTCAGAGTCTGAGAAGTCCGGGGCTGGTCATAAAACATTCAGGACGCCACAGTTTATTCCACACTGCTCAAGCTGCTCCTCTTTTTGGAGCCACTATGGAGTCGCTAATAATTTCACTTTCAGCCATGCTTGTTGTTGCCGTGATGTCAATATGTCAACAAGTCGAAATATCGCCAGTATCATAATATAAATTTTCATATGATATTGAAAATTATACCAGTATTATTGTGAACAAGATGATATGGCAAAGTCATTAGTCAAGAGCCATTTAACCAGAACACAGGCAGGTGTGCTTGAGCCAACTCACAGAATTAGTGTTAATTATTAACAGTTAAATGTTCACTACTGATGGAAGCATAAACTAAACTCAAGATCTGCCTCTCTGATGTGGTGAAAATTAAGATAGTCTTTTAAATTCAGGTAGTCTGGAAAAAGTTAATCTAAATCTGGAACCTCTGCACCTCTGCAAGAGGTGCCGCAGCGTCAGGAGCAGAAGTGGCAGGTTTTGCAGCAGCTTCATCCCTCAAGCCATCAGACTTTTGAACTCCTTAAGATGATTACCCTCTTACACACCACCCACTTACACTGAACTCAGTCAATAACCTCCTTCTCACACACTCACTCATCTCTGGTCTGAGCTTAATGAACATGTATTAGTCTATACAAATGTACATTTTTAGATTTATTTTTAAAGTCATTATTTGCACTGGCACTTTTGCTGCTGATCTATAGTTTTATCCAGAGAGTTCAAATGCTATCTATCTCTCGATCTATCTGGTGTTTGGTGCAGACGTACTCCTTAAAAAGAGTCTCAGCAGAGTTACTGTGGATAGCTATAGTTCTGTGGGTTTGTCTCTGGGTGGACACTGTGGACAGTGTCTGTGACTTCACATGTTATGAATTTACAGAAGTAGAAATCGACTTATCAATTTGCTCCATCTGGGATGAAAAAGCTTTGCCAAATCCAACGACAGCTTTGGGATCTGAGTGACATAACAAAGCAGAGCATGCGGACATGTCACTTCACTGGACGGACAGAGTGTTTTGGGACGTGCCAAATGGTTCTGTAACGACACATGGGCGATTACAGATGGAGGAGAGGGAGATGTGTTTGTTCTCTGACGGTCAGCTTCTGGGAATAAAAATCACAGCCAATTAAACACCATTTCTGACATTATAATCACTGTATTGATTTGGTGCTGCCAGTCTTCTTTTAGAAATACATGAGGGAGATTTTGCGTCTCAATTCACTGTAATTAGTTTCCAGGAGCAGAAGGCACCGAGAGGTTCAGAGAAATGTAAATGGACGAGACTTTTAATATCACAAGTCATTCTGATGAATAAAAATGATCATTTCTTTGAGAGCTTTCAAAGCCGTTTGTGCTTGGTTTTAATTCTGGTGCCATAGATCGTCATATAATGCCGTCAATTGACAAGTGAGGGGTACTGTATATGTTCTAGGACTGTTTTCATTCAAATCTATAATTACCACATCGCAGTTGTATGCCTCCGCACACCAGTTAAGTTGTAGTTACAGTTTACATCCATGTCTGTGGTAACATGGATGCTTCACACACAGAAGATCTACACAATCAGCACAGTTAATTAGAGTCACCAATTCAGTATCTGACCAAATGTCTCCTCTTCTGTTCCTGACGCTGAGTAATGGACAGAAAAGTGTTTTTGCAGAACATTGTGATGTCACAGTGAAGCTGACCTTTGACCTTTTGGATATAAAATGTCATCACTTTATTATTTTATCCTGTTAGACATTTGTGTGAAATTTTGTTATAATTAGCGTATGAATTTTTGAGTTACAGCCAAAAAAAAAAAAAAAGTGAATCTCTATTTGCCCCTTGTCAAAATAAATCAAAACCTATATGACTGGACCATGTGGTGGGGATTTAATTTGAAAGGACACACACAGGAAGTGGCCAGGCTCAGCAGTCAGACAGGAGTCAGGTATGGACAGATATCTTTCCCTTCTTCTGTTACTATTCAGTCTGATATACAGGGAAAAGTTGATCATGTTATTGCAGGGCTACCCAGAAAGATCAGCTCTGCACTCAGGATTTCAGGTAAACAGGCAATATGATGCTTGTTAAGGTTGCTTAGCAACCTCAGACATAATCTGCTGCTGCGCTCTTGAAAACTGGCACATAAAAGGCACTAGAGTAGTGCCCATGCCCGACCTTGCATTTCCAGGCGGCTAAAGACGCAGCATGTGTATGGCCCCTAATTTCCAGGGCTGGTACCTGCGGTTATTCCACAGGCTAGTTAATAACATGTCGGGCAGGAAATCCAAAGTGTGGGATCATTTTGAGAAGGTGAAGGACCAACCCAAGGTGATATGTAAACTCATCTTCATTGGTCCACTACAAACATGACGTATCATGTGAAACATGGAAGCAGCTACATGCCCATTAGCCCACAGCGTCATTAACAGTCAGCTACTATTCTTTCTCACATGTTGAGCTCAAACCATTGTGTTGCTTTGCCCAAAATATATAATTTATTAATCAAACAAAGAATTTTCACTGAAAATTCTTACTCTGGGGCAGCCCTAATAGTTCCCATCATGAGTGTTCAGTCACTTCCACAGGCATTTGCCGTTTGTATCGCAGTTACCACAACCTCTTACTCTTTTCCACAGGAAGTGTGGTGTAGCCTTAGAGTCATCGAGTTAGCTCAGAGCTTCACCTAAAACTGTTTTTTTTTTATTTTGTTTTGCGTCAAGTTGTTTCATTTTATCAGATGTGTATTGTGGACATTATCTGGCAAGGAGAGATCGGAGGGTTAAGGAGCATCATTTTTATTTGTTCTCTGACCTTTATCCTCAACAGACATCAGAAAAACTGATGATGTTTCAGCAGGATGTGACAGATTTCAGTTTTCTTGTTTGACCAAAAAAAATAAAAATAAAAAAATCCACATCCAATCCACAGCTGGTCTGGTTGTGTCATGTCTGTAGTGTGAAACTGTGTAAGCTTTGTAAATGTTTGCTGTGTGTTGGTGTGTTACTGTGAAAGTAAAAGTTTTCCAAATTTGCAGATAAACAGGAAGCCTCAATCTTTCTTGGCAATAAAAACCAAACTCGAGGTCAAATGAGTGACTCACCCGTAGCGGTGTCGCACCACATCTCTGCTCAGCCTCTCAGCCAGGTAAGCTCCGATCCTGTCCAGTTTCTCTGGAGCTGACACAGCGTAGAAGGTCAGCTTCTCCATGTCAGATTTACTGAGGCCATCCTGAAGAAAAAACACAGCGCAGTCCACAGTCACATTACTTACAGGAGAAGTCTGGTGAGGTGAAACAGAGCCCGATATATTGTCTTCCTGTGTGCCATAGAGCTACACTGCTGTTAAAAACACATCAGTGAGCCACGCTGTGTCACTGGGTGACACGTTCCTTCATTACCATGAACACACACTGTAGTTTATTTTGATTCAGTCCCACACACACCGTCCTGCTGCCGTGGATACATGAATGAATGATGTGCAATGCTGTTATGTTTTTTATGTTTATTATGTTTTTATGGTGTATGCTTCATTTCTTCTGGACTACTATTTTAAGGAAGCAATACATGTGCAGCTCCTGAGCCCCAGACAAATTTCCCTACAGGGACAATAAAGTGTATCGTATTGTATCACATCGCATCACACCGCATCGCATCATATCATATCGTATCGTAAATACTCACTAGAGCACTAAATGTGGATTAATCCGCCACTGAAAAGTAGTGCCCAACAAAGTCACTATTTCTTCCTGTTTGTTTGGTAAAAACTACAAATTACTGAGAGTCTTTTTTACATTAAAGTTTTATATTTGTGTTTTTAAAGATTTACGTCTTTAGTAGGAACTAATGGGCTTATTTAATATTGACAATCTGCTAATACTGAATCCCATATTTAAGTATGAAGGAGAATGTGTGAGTTTGTAAGTACGCAAGTGAATATGTGCCCTAATATCCAGGTAGCAGTAGTAAGCCCTGTAATTTTAATTAGCAGAGCCTAATTTGCACAGTGCTTTACAACAAGCAAATGATTTGCATGTGTCCTATTTAATGTTTAATGTCTTTACTGTGTTGTTTCTATTTAATGATTTGTATTGTAATGTTTGGTTTGATGCAGCAGTATCCCTTTATCCAAGAGAAATTTCTTCCATGGAGGACAAAAGAAGAAACCTTGACCTTCATCCTATCTTAGATAATAGCTGCACAGTGCACACTTCAAGTACTTTAGAGTTATCAAAATCAATTCAGTGTATACGCCTGACAACTGAATAGCTCAGCAATTAATTAAGAAAAAAATTCCCTGCATCCAAGGGTTATGATTAACCCTGCAGGGTTAGGGTTAATATTATGATGTCAGAGTGAAGCTGACCTTTGATCTTTTAGACATAAAATATCATCACTTCATTAATTTATCTGTAATCTTTGGCCATCAAATTCTTATCAGCTCATCGCTGAGTCCAAGTGAACAAATGTGCCAAGTTTTAAAAAAAAATTCCCTAAGGCATTCTTGAGATTCACAAAAATGGGACGGATGCACAGATGGACGAAAACCCAAAACCACAATGCCTCCAATGTGCGTAGGCATGACAAAGGATCAAAATGGGCTGGTCCCCCCCCCAAAAAATGCCTTAATTAACCCTGATACTTCTTTTCCTGAGATTTGTTGACTGTAAGAAAAATAATGAATAGTAAAACCCATCAGACTGGTTACAATCAGGTTGGGTTTGTGCAGCAATATTTGGATCTTATTTTTTATCTTCCTTCTTTTTGATGCCGATGGTTGTGTTCCAAACTTTGTAAGATCTTAAGCCTCAATACGGAAATCAAAGACAAGTAAAACCAATCAAGACCAATTTAAAATGGAAAATAAACATTTCTAAGGAATATTTCAGTTTCAACCTCAGTAAATGTCCCTTAAAGAGTTACTGAGCAAGCAAGCTCAACTCAAATGATTCCCTTTATACCTTAGATACTTTATATTCTGTCTCCATTTCCTAAAACTCTCCTCAGCACCACACTGACATTAAAACCAGCAGTAATGTTAATAGGCGTTTGAGTGTGTTTGGCTCAGCTGTTATGCTTTAAAGACTGATAACTGAACACCACAGATCACTGCTTAGAAAATATTTTAGAGACTGAAACTGCTCATAATTAGAAATCGTCCAAACACAAGTCAGACTACACTAAGTGAAAGAAATACAGTTAGAAATATCCTCAGTTTATTCTGATTTCACGTCCGCCTCATTAAAACTAATGAAAAGATGCTGGAGCACAGGTCAAGGTTTTACTCCTTCTCATATTTGGAACAAGAAGTTATTTTGGATTATTTCCTTTCTGGCTGAGTGTGAGCTTCAGCATCACACTGTATATGACAACAGACAGCCAATATAAATATATTACCACCAGGTGTCATGCATAAAGAGGATAACGTTAATTCAAGAGCGGCTGTCCCCTGAGTGTTTTCAGCTCCTCGGGCTCTCAGCAAGTGATAATTAAATTGACAAGGTCTCGACCAGTCGAGCATTTCGATTTCCCATTGCACCTGTCTGCTTACACCGAAGGCTCTTGAGAGGATATTGGGGGGAGGGTGAGAGTAAAAAAAAAAAGAAAGAAAGAAAAACCACTCCCTTGTGTACGGGACGGGCACATTTGGCATATTAATTAACGGGGGTCAAACTGGTGATAATAACTTGTCATGGTCCTGTTATCAAAGCCATGTCACATTTAATAACCACAGTCATGAAAGTCTGAAGCTTCCATTTGGCTCGGTGGTCGTCCAATTATTTCTGTGTTGTGGCTGGGAAGCTCTGCGGTGGCGGAGGTGTCACTGGGTCTCCACAGCAATCTCAACACTGTGGTAACAACTGGGCACCAAACACAGTGTTAATATGCTGCTAACAACCCACACTGTGACCGCCGTATGCTGTCTGATGTAGCAACTGTGATACTCAGACACTCCGATTTACTGGGAAAGACCTTTTTCCCACAGTTTTCTTGTCCTGGCTTTACTTTTATGTGTAATGCCAATTTGAATGTAAATTTTCCCAAATTAAGGCCAAATGAAGAATATTTGGATATCAGAATTAGAATCTGAAAAAATATTTGACACATTTTTTAAAATATTAATCACACCTGATAATATATACAAGAAAATATATATCAAATTATAGTACTATAGTATTAGTAAGAGTAGCCCAAAATGACTTGGATTGAGGGTTAATACGAAATGTAGCCAACAAAAACAAAACCAAGTGATGCCTCTTGTAATGAACAGACAAGTCAGGAGAGAAGTCAGGTGGGTTGCTGGTGGATTTACAGAGTGGAGGATGAAATCATTAGAGGGTAAAACTACAAAGACTGACTAGTCGGCTCATCCAGGGATTGGCAAGCTAACAACTATCAGGACTGTGCCTCTTCCAAACTTTGCTCCAATAGTGTCCGGTAGCTGCACTGCCTCCACCAGTCCCCCGCTGGGACCTACATCACCAACCAGAGTTGTGTAAAATGATCAGAAGGTACAGTTTCAGAGAGAGAAGGTCCCTTCTACTGTGTGGATGTGTCTCAGTGCATTGCTTTTTGTCCTAACATATTTTACATTAACTTTCTGCCTGCTGGGTCCAGTGCTGTAGCGCTATTAGCACAAGAGCTAATGTCTGTGATTAACTGACTGCTGCTACTTCTGGTCACAAATGAAGAGCACTCATTTCAGAATAAAAGCCCTCTAGTGTTTCATACACAGTCCAGCCATATGCTGGATTTGGTTTTTATGTTTTATGAATAACTGAGAAAGTATTGAGTATTTCAAAAATAAAAAAATACTCCAATCTAAAGTATCTTGTGTCACATTACATTTTTACTTTTTTACAAATTACAGACAATGTGAAAAAATTAGGGCAGCACAATGGTGCTGTGCTTGGTGCTGTTGCTGCACAGCAAGAGGGATCTGGGTTCGATTTTGCTGGCCGACTGAAGTTTGTGTGTTCTTCCTGTGTAAACGTTTCGGGTTCTCCAGCTTCCTCCCACAGTCCAAAGACATGCAGGTTGATTGGTGACCCTAAATTGATCATAATTGTGAATGTGAACGGTTTTCTGTCTTTATCAAGTATCAGCACTGTGATAGTCCGGCCACCTGTCCAGGATGTACCCCGCCTCTTGCCTAATGTCAGCTGGGATCAGGTAAGTCGTTACGGACAATGAATGAATGACTGAAGTAACACAAATACTGCCTATCTCTGATCACCATTTTGCATGGAGGCTCCGTACCGAATCTCAGGTTAATTTAGTGGAAATATAATAGCTTGTTAAATAAAAATCACTCCCACCCAGAATTCTTACGGTTAGTTTGATGTTCAGGTCCTGATTTACATGTTAAATGTTTAGTTTCTGTCCTTTTTTTGTGACGGGGGCTCTGCCAACCTCAAGTTGATGTCTTTAAATGGTTGGGAAAACCCTGCAGTTTATTCTGGCACTGTGCTGGCTAAAATGTTGGTGACATTCTTATGTAAACAAACACACATGTGAACACAACGGGCAACATTGGGGATCAATGTCAGGTCCGGTTATCATTCAACAAGTCAATAAATGTAATTATCCTGACAGGCCCAGCCATTACAGTAAAATGTAGTCTTACAAGTCATAGATTAGAAATTGGCCTTATGATTTCACTAAAATTAATCTAATTGAGGATGTACAATGCTTGCAGTGACTTACTTTGGGGTCCTCAGGGAAGATGTTGTCCACCAGGCGTTTGTACCTCGGCCTCAGCGGCCCACAGCAGCCACACACTCCTGCAACAGACAACAAAGACATGACTATTAGCAAAGGTTACACTGACCTCCTGACATTCATTCATAAACTGCTGCCATCAGGTCTGACTGAGGGAAATATGAATCAGATAAAGGCTGCAAGAAGCCCAGAGATGAAAAAACTGTAGTGAGAATGAAAGCTGCAAGGACTTGAGAGGACAGATTGCTCTGGAAACTCGACAGCGAAAACATTAACAAACCAGGACTTTCATATTGACTCCATATACCATCATAACTCCAGCTGAGGAGCTCAATTTCACTGCTTTCATCAGATAAATGAACGACGACTATCTGAGGGCGCAGTTGGCTGCAAAACATATTTCTATTTTATTCCTCTGACTCACGTCGATCTCTGAGTGGCTGAGACAATCCAAACTTACTCTGGATTCAGAAGTGATAGGTCATCTCCTATTGACTGGTGTGAATTAGTATTACCAGCAGCAGCCTCTGAGTCAATAAGAAGTGATGAGTCATCAGAGCCGAGGCTCGGGGATGTGGGGTGAATACGTTTAAGTCACAGTGGGAACGACTGCAGAGCAGCCAACCCGTCAAACATCAGGAAACTGCAGAGGAGAGGCTGAGTGTGGTGTGTTCACTGACATTTGAATAAAAGTGTGCTTTTGTAAAAATCTAAGTGAGAAAGAAATTGCCAGTGTTTTGATGTAGTTTACTCCTGTAAGGTCAATACTATCAATTCCCAGTCTAAAGTGTTCATTGCAACAGCAGTTTGTCACCTTTAGATCCAGTAAATATGTCCTCGGGACCTGAAAACAATCTGTGGAAACGTGACTTAATTGAGACATCGGCTTGTAATCAGTGTCCCCGAACTGGTCAGAACTCTCAGCAGTTTAATTTTCAGACCACTCGGCTGAGGAAGATTTCACAGAGCCGTGGTTACACACGCAACTCTTGCTTGGAGAGTACTAGTAAACTGGTAAAAATCCTCTAACTGTGTTCAGCTTTGTGAATGTTCCTTCCTGATCAATGAGCGTGGCCGTCAGAACAGAGTGTCTTCGGTCTAATGTCAGTGCTTTTGTGTCTTGAAGGAGCAACAGACCACAACTGAAAGGTCACAGCAGCATTCAGCTCCTCCGACAGGCGATCAATGACAAAAAGCCTTTTAGCATCAGGGACCAAACCTCATCCAGTTCAAACATTTCAAAAAGAACACACTGGGCTGAAGGAAGGAAGACAAAGAAACTGTGCCAGAATATTTCCAAAGCAGAAATATCTTATTGATCCTTGATGGGGTAACTGGGATACAATACAGCTGCTCTGGTATATAAGCATAGAGATTAAAAAAGAAAAAAAACATGGGAATTAAAAATAAGAATAAAAAATATGTACAAATATGTGCATTATACTAAAAAGCAGAGCCGCACAATTAATCGAAATATTATCAAAATTTCATTATGCCTAAATGTGATATCCAAACCACAGGAGCTGTAGATACCCCGGCCTACAAACCATATTCCAGACATATGAGAATATGCTTGTTGGGTACAGACCCCAGCAAAAAATTCACATCATCATCATTTTATTTTATTCTTAGCGAAGATGAAATGTAAAAATTATATTTCTACTAGGGCTGTCAATAGACTAAAAAAAATTAACAAATTAATCTCATATTTTAAAATCCACTGATCTAGATTAATTGCGATTGATTTCCTTCTAAAGTTAAGTAAACAAAAAAGTAAACAAAAAAATCCTGGGCTTAATCACAAATAATTTAAAAAAAATTAATAATTAATAAATAATAGCTTAAAAATTGACCTCCATACCATCGCTAAAAGTGCATGAAACATAATGTCGGAGTACCTGCATTAATTTTCCTTAACATGTTAATTGCGAGCCACAACCAAGCTAGCAGCCACCCTAGCAAATCAATCCACAATCCACTTGTGGCACTATCCCTGGTGAAACACAGCAATGAGCTGCTACAAAACACCAAGGTTTGTTGGTTAAAAAGTCACTGGAAACGCAGCGATGATTCCCTAAAAAACAACAGGTTTTGTTACTTGTTTGTCTCTAACAGTGGTCTGCAGCTTGGCAGGCGTCCTGCCTTGGTGACAACAAGACAACTCAGTAGTACTAATTTCTACCATTACCAAAATCATGGACAATATCACAATATCTGTCAAAATGAATGCAAATACTTCTCTGTCAATTGTGAAGCCTTACAACAAAGTGTCTTAAGATAATGTGGGTTAAAAAGGATATTGTATGGTTAAAGTATTGCCCAGAGCAGAGGTTCCCAAATGGTCCAGTCACCAAGTCCAGATTCCAGATTTCTCCTCAGTCATTAGTTCAAGGTCCACACAGCTTAATACAGTTAGCATCTTACTTGTGTTTGGCCGTGTCGTTGAGCTAGTTTGCTGTCTCTGTTGAGTAGCTGTCCGTTACTTAGTCACTCTACAGCAGGAAACAGCACCATTTGGAATCAACTGGCCCAGAGCGTTGTAGAGTTAAGACAGTGTTGCACAGATATATTGTGCCAAATTACTGAACAGTTGAAAATATAAATAATAGATAAATGATGGGGTTATAGCTTCTGAAGGGTGAAATATCACCAAATAAAATGAGACAGGAGAACTCATTGGACCATATTATCAGGAAACTCTATTAATATTAAAGTGTTCGAAAACAACAATATCATGACAACTTAAATTAAATGCACTGCTCGACTGGCATCCAATCAGAGAGATGATTCAAAGCCGAAAATCACTGCATCTGCAACTCAAGAAAACACTGAAGGAATTTCCTCAAATTTGGCACAAACGTCCACTTGGACTCAACAATGAACTGATCAGAATTCGATGGTCACAGAGCTGGGCAATTTTGTGCATATAAATGTAAGTAAATGTCATAGAGTTAAAGCACAGCTACACTCTAGAATTCTGTGAAGATAGCGAGCCGAAGTTGAGCAGTTGATCAGCAGTGGCTGAGTTATTTGCCCCACTGAAGACATTTTCAGCTGACACAGAACTTGTGGCAGTAACCGTTTGAAGCAGGTGATTTAACATTTGTCATGTTCATTAAAGAAATATGTTGATTTACATGTAGAGTTCGAGGAATTATGTCCGAAAGTAAAAAACATAGGAGAAATGTAAATGTAAAAGAAGGTCATCCAACCGAAAACAAGACAAACACATAAATGCTGCGTCTAAAAATTGAAGGCAGGATATCTGAAACAAAAGCATAGAAGCAAAGTTCCACCTGGCATTCTGCATAATCGCAGATTCTGTGTAGACGTCCAACACCAATATTATCTGTGAGTCACCTTTCCCTCCTCAGACTCAGAAAATGAACTTCATTTCCCAGGAGCCCCTGCTCAGTTTATGTAAGGTGAAAGGTACGCTGAGCTCTCTGCAAAGACCTCTCAGGCGACATCAGGTCACCTTAACACCACCAGAGTTTATTTCTCAGCTATCGCTCAGCAGAGTTGGACGGCAGCCCCCCCGGGGGTCTGGAGATTAATCAACTTCATTAAGGCAGGTATCAGCCGCCTGTCGCCAAGGCAACCTTTCCAGAGCGGCGGCTTTAAAGCGTTCATTATGGATCCTGCAATTACCTGCCACATTAGGGTGAAGAGCGGCGGGGGAGCCGAAGTGTGAGTATTAGTGTGACCAGCCAGGTTTAATGGAATTCAGTGTGAAGATGTGAGGAGCTGCCGTCACATACTGACAGGAAGACCTCTACTGACCGTCTTGAGGGGATTTTATGTGGAGCTGCAGGTGTTAAGCACAAACACCACAGAGCTAAAATACAACAATTAAAGTAGGATGCCTCTCAGAAACTATACTTCAGCAAAATCGAGCCAATCATCAATTTAGAATATTGGACTTTAAAGTGACGTTACAGTGGGTATATACCAGCCAAAAAATGTTTGTATCTGCTGATAATGTACTTAATTCAACAAGTTTAATGTCCTGCTCAGTACATATCTTCTTTACAACTCCTTCAAATGTTTATGTTATAAAATAAATACTGGCTGATAATTTTTTATTGGATTATTTAAACACTATCATTAATTAATGTATACACCTCAAGAATCAGCTGATAATCAAGAAATTATTACTTAATTTATAATGAAAATAATCATTAGTTTCAGCACCAAACGACATGACACACTGCTTGACAACGTTATCTACGGGTTTTTGGAGCAGCTTCATTTTTCTATTCAACATCTCTGTTCAAGGGTTTTTATAAATGAAACTGAGCGTGCTCCATCGATGCTCCTATGTCGGGTGAATTACATGAGTTTGATTCAGTTCAAGGATGCTTAGCAGACAACCTGTCTGGCACAATAATTCAACATTACTGCTCATTTTAGAGCATTCAATTATTAAATTATCTAGTGAACTGAATAACCTCTCCACTGGTTCTCTTTAAACAAACAGATCCACTTGAAGTTAATGGACCGTCTGTATGAAAAACAGGGTTACTGTCTGAAAAAGGCCACACTGACTAATCCCATTATCAACCCCTCAGAATCCATTCATTCATCTGTTACACTAGTTCAAGATCTCCATCTCCGCCCACAGCAGCACTCCTGACGTAAATGATGACAGGATACATCCATGGCTGAGACTAATGTTTCATGTAACAAACAGGACTCTAGATTTCATAGTTAAACTTGTCTTGGAGTCGGACCATGTGCCACATGGCTGATTAGATGAGGGAAAGTTCACAGGAAGTGACTGAAATATGAGCAGCGACAACAGTGAGGCTGCAGGAGATCCATCCGACAATATGGTGTCACTTTACATGAAAACAACAAAGACACAGAGTCAATGATGTGAAGCAACTGAAACCAGGTTCAACAACAATCACCAGGCTGGTCCAGGTTCAGTCCGGCCTGCGTCACCTATAGAGGCCAGAGGAGTAACTGTAGCAAAGACGAACCAGGCTCAACCGTTACTGCGACGCAACTTTCAACGTCATCACGCAAAACATTCGAGCACAAATCCCTGATTAAATAGCTGCCAACATGATAACGTTGTAAATGTTGTTTAAGTTGTAAAATCCTGCCTGGGACCATTAACAATTTGCCTTGGGGTGTTATAGTGTTTAATAAACCTTTAAACTTAAACTGTTACTCCAACATGACTTTTTTTTTAATCTCACAGGTACCTTAAAGAAATAATTCACCAACAAAATTATCATTTGTGATTTAATTATTTGCTGCTTGTTATGTTGAGGGAGAATCCAAAAAGGGTGAAGTACTGAGCACATGACTGGATATACGAAACTTGGATTATACTGCACAAGTTGTGTCAGAAATTGTAAACAGATGTTTTGTTATAGCCTTGCTGTTGTTAAATGTGGACCCTGATTACTTCAACTCATGAAGAACATTTGCTTTTTTTTGGACTCTTGCTCACTGTTGTTGGCTGCCTTAAATTATGTGTCCATTCCCCGATTACCCTGTAAGTTACTGATATTCCTTTAGTCCATAAGGGTCCTCAGATTAAAAGAATCAAAAGGTTGTTTTTAATAAAAAATAAATCCAAGTTGTTTTCACAGGGTGCTGGGTGCCATAATTCTCCTGATATATCATTATCTGATGCCTTCATTCTATACAAGTAACATGCTGGTTTAAATACAAAAGTTGATCATATTTCCTGATCTTTGCTGAGCAACAGTTTTGTGTGAGAGGAATTAAATGCCCGTCCCGAAGAAAGGCCTTGGGAAACAACAGTTAAGCCAGCAAACCTACTGTAGTATTAACTATTGCTTCCTAACTCCTGTGCCTGCTCCTTAAGGTGGTTTAAAGTAAAAGCTTAGTAACTCTTCTCTTGTAAGAACTGTTATTATAATATTTCAATATTGTGATACTGCTGCTTTCACAGGAGAGGGTCTGAATGAGTCGAAGATGTGAACACAGTACGTCCTTTGAAAAAGACATCATGACTGCAATAAATCTTTTTTTCAGGACATGCTGAAGAAAGGTGTTTTTCTGAATGCTTTCTGTTGTTACAGCCGATGAATCATCCATGAAAATCAAACCAAATGGAACAGGAAACTGTGTTTCCTACTCCTGACTGAACAAAGTAACTACTGATCAGGAGATGACGTCATTTGCTCAAATCTTTTGCTAACCGATCCAATACTGCACCTCCTGCTTCTCAGCAGAGGAGCTCCATTCTAAATTTGTCATGGCCTTAAAAGTTACTTACCAGAGGCAACTAGACAGACATATCAGCTATTGGCAATAAGATAAGTACATCACTGGACTAACCAAAGGTTAGGTTAGCATTAGGGTGTTTTCACACCTGAACTATATGGTTCTGTTCAGTCGAAATCAAGTTCGTTTGCCGGCAGATGTGAACACAGCAATCACATTCGGGTGTGCACCAAAACAACAGACTCAGTGGTCTCAGTCCGGTTACAAACAAACTCTGGTGCGGTTTGTTTGTGGTGAGAATGTGTTCCGACCTCGAAGCAATCCAACTGCAGATGCTTGTTTGGGTTAAACATGAGCATGTTACAGTCCTGGAGGATTATTAATGTGCGCCTCCTCCTGTACTGCCTTAATATGCACATTCAGCACATCCAATGCATCAAAACATTGTTTTCTAGTTGGAGCCGCGCCTCGTTTTCAAACTGTATGCTTTGACTCAAATGAACAATGACAGCAATATAGTCCACGATGAGCAGCGCTAAAATCAACCTGCGTAGTTGTCCCTCCATTGTGACATTAGAAAGTGTCACATTTATCTTGACAGTGTACTCTTCTTCAACGTTTTCTTTACTTCCTGGATTTTTCCCACATGGAAATTCTGACCAATCAAGAGCAGCTTTCTCACACAAGGCATTTGATCTGATCCGCTTGTAAATGCTGCCATGAGAACATGAACCAACTCTAGGTGATTATACAGTTTTGTAACAAAATAAGTCCCTGATTCAGACCAAAGCAAGACAAGTCAAGGTCTGAAAGCATCCTCGATTTGTTTCTGTCAAGTTTTAACAAAGGGAGTTAAATAATGACTTAACAAGACAAAAAAGCTAATGTTAGTCTGATTGTCACGAAAGAGAGAAATTTGAATTCAGAAGGTTTACATTTGTTTTTTTCTGTTTAACAAGAAACATATGTGTGCATGTGTGGGGCATTCACCTACTGAGTATTTTGGGGGCCAGTTGGAAAATTTTAACATATTGCCCAGTCCTACTTCACAGAAAAATACTGGCTATCTGTTTTGTTTTGTTTTTTCCAGAAATACAGTTTGTCACCTCTTGACTCACTCAAAACAGTTTTGCTACAGATTTTTAAGTCTTATTTTGGTGGATTTTGGAGCTTTGATCTAAAACATTTAGTAGTAATGTTAGGGATATCTTCTGGCTTGGCTTGCCTCCTACGTCCAAGACCAATCAGCCTCAGTCACAACGAATAATGTGTCCTCCTCCTCTGCACCCATCTACCTTGGAGTACCACAAGGCTCAATATTAGGTCCCATTCTGTTTGCCTTAAGTATGCTCCACTTGGGGTCTATTTTCATAAAATTAATCTTGTTATGGTGACGACACCCAGCTCTTCCTCCCACTGAAACCCTGTGCTCCATGCAGCATTAATTTGACTTGACTTCTCTACTCTACACTCCACCTGTTGAATGCCCTCCTTTTTCTCTGATTTTGTCCTCCGCACACACCAACACAGATTTACATTTGCTAAAAATACCAGATCCTTTAAGTTATTTTTTCTTACAGTGGAGGAAGTGGATTTTGGCAAGAAATTAAGGAAAATCTGGAAAAGTAAGGAGTGAATTTCAGCAAGAAGTGTAACAGCTTGTTGCTAATTGCTTTGGGAATCATCCAACGTCCCTGTATTGGTTGCAGAATGCTTCAGAGAAAAGAAGACAGGGGCGATGTAGAGTAAAAAAAAACAGCTTTGGATTTAAAATACTTTTGTGTGTTATATTACATATGCAACTTTTCTCCACTCCAGCAGCATTATGGCAGTCTGACTTTGTTATCTACAAGTTTCAACCTTCACACTTGAAAAGGTGAAGATGCATATATGGTTAAATACATGTAAGCACACAGAGACAGACGCTGGGCTCTCAGCATGACTCACAGCATGTGTGTATGTAGACAATGAAGATGAAGTAAAAACACCTGGGAGGCTGCGCGGGGCGTTCAGGGACAGCAGATGGAGGCCTGAGGACAGAGCTGCAGAGAAGGAGGTGATATGACAGCTTTCTATTTCCATCCTCATTATTCTGCCTCTGATTCGCTCCTCAGCCACTCAGAGTGAAAATGAATCGGGCCTAAATGGGAGTTTGGTTTAAGTGTCTGACTGCGTGAATGTGAGAGCAATTATGGTGAAATACTTGATATATTACTTCATGTGATTTCTCTCTGCATGTCATGAAGAAAATTCAGGTGATCTAAGAAAAAGAGGGCTACTAACAAATATATGTGGAGCTGAATTTCAGATAAGTACCTCATACAACTGCATTTCAAAAAAGCTGGCTTTTTTGAAATGCAGTTGTATGAGGTACTTATCTATGGTCTATGTATTAGAAGGCAGTCAGGGTGCTCATAGTTTGGAGAAACAGCCCCAGTCCGACTGCTGGTCTACTACTGCCCCGATCAGAAAATTAAACCCTGTTTCCACTTTCAGTATGGTACCTTTGGAACCAAAAGTAACCCTTCAGACATGGTACCTAGACCCTAGGTCCATTTCGCGTTTCCACTACAAACAATACTCTTCGATGTGGATGGGGTTGTTGTCACTGGTCCGTCCCAGCACTATTTCCTCCTTTATCAGTCTGCACCTGGTTCATCGTCCACAGAACGAGGTTTCACGCCAACATTTTCAGAGCAAAAGAGAACAGGCTGCAGTGAGAGTCTCTCTCCATGGGATATTTAAAAATAGCAGGTTTGTGCATTTAGTCCTTCTCAGGCAAGCTCAGGGGTTTAGTGTTGCTGTAGCCCACAGGAACAACGCTCTGTGACGTTTTTTTTTTCTCTCAAAGTGAGGATTAGAATATATGCAATTCACATAATCAGGTCAAAAATAATCTATATTTACATATATAACAGTTGAGGATCCACTCATTACTAAAAGTCCATGTCATCCAAGAGAGGCAATAAAAACTAATAGAAGAGTCAAAGTTGTCATATTGAAATTTAAGGTGTGTTGATGGATTCATGCGTCAACTCATGCATTGAGTAGCATTACAGGTATACATTCCACCTTAAAGTCAACGCAGTGAATGAAGTTATTCTCAGACTACAGCTGCTGCAAGAGGCAGCAAACCAATTATAATTATAAAAATGCTTCTTTATCGGCCATTAATTTAGCGGCCCGATATCTATCATGCATCCCTCCTACTGACCAGTCAACAGACTGCAGTGTTCCACCCATGAGTACCAGATCTCTATGCTAAGTTCTCCAACAGAGAGGGGACCAAAAATGGCGATGGTAAGGAACGGTACCAGCGGTACCATCCACAACTTTTCACAGCTGAAACGGAAAAAATGCAAATGAACTGAACTGAACCGGACTGCTTGGTGGAAACAAGACTTTAGTTTGTGTTGTTGTCTGACGTTGGTGAATCTGAACTAACCCCTTTAAAGTCACACAATAACACAAACTAACCCTAACCCTAACCCTTGGAAGAGAGCACAGATGTGGAACTGAAGCCGTTAATGGTGTTCCTGTATGAACAGGCTGTCTGATGGAAAGATAAATCCTCTCGACATAGCTACCTGATACTAAACAAGCTAATTTGAAGACGTTACATTGAGCTGTTGGGACTTCTGACAATCTGACAGACTGATGCAGTTCTGCATCAGTCACCTTTTTGAAATATTCTTGAGCATTTTTTTAATGCTTTATGACATAAAAAAAAAAGTGGAACATATTTTTCTGCCTGACTGCATTCAGCCGTGGTTAACTTGTTTGTTTGTGCAGAGGCACCCGTGGCAGAAAATGAATGACAGCAGCTCCAAATTACATTAAAACCCATTCTGGCTAAGAGCATCATGGCTTCAATACCATAATAGCGGCGATGCATCAATTTGAGCGTCCAGCTATAGATCTGCAGAGAAGGCTGCATAATCGCAGCATGGAGAGGGCCTCAGATCCAGAGATTGTGATGGTCACACGGACTGATAAATTACACCCGAACACAACCAACTCAGCTGGCTGAGGAGAGGCCATTACAGAGGATCAAATCCATCATCCTGCTGCAACCAAACACAAAGGCAGAGAGGAGTTATTAAAATGTAAACGCTTACACAACCACCAGCTGTCACATGTGCAGGGATATCATTAGAAACATGTATCACAACAGGAGATTCACACACATGAACATGTTCTTCCAACATCTCTGACTACATGTTAAAATCCATATTCTGTATTTCTGTCTTCAGTGGATCTTAACGTCTTGTTAACACATGTTCTCATCAGAGTTACATGTTGGGTAAAGATTTTTCATCACCGAGCAGACTGCTGCTCTGCCCCGACTGGCACCTGAGCAGAGTACTAACATAGTCTTTAGTTTTCATTGATTCCCACAGAGGAGACCTGAACAGCCATCGAACACACAAAACACTGAATAAATAGACCAAGTGGAAAAATACTGAGAAACCAACACATGCACCCCAAAACTAAAGGCAGCAGCTCAGGTTGTGTGCTGCTCTGTCAACAAGAAATGTACAGTTTATAATTCATGCACAAGTTTCCTGAATAGTTCATATTAAACTCATGGTGCTCCTGGAATATCGCATTCACAAGAACGAGACAGATGAGGTCACATAGACTTGACCTTTGACCATCAAAATCAAATTAGTTCATTGAGTCCATGTGGATGTTTGTGCCAAATTTTAAGAAACTCCCATGGGGCGTTCTTGACATATCGTGTTTATCGTGTACAAGGATGGGATGGTGATGGGATGGATGGATGGATGGATGGATGGATGGATGGATGAATGTATGGACCAACAAACCAACAAAAGAAGCCACACCTCTAAATGTTTAATACCACTCAAACACAAGATTTAAAATCTGACTCGTCATTCCATGCCAATTTTTTTGGTGCTTACTGTTACAGAAAGATTTCAGTCTGTACTAAAACACCAAGAGGTTCAATTCCTTTCCTGAAATACAACACCTGAGTTTCAGAGCAAATATCAAAGCAATACTTTGATGAAGTTCTTTGACTAAACATGACTTTCTATTAGGGCTGGGGGGTAAAAAGATCTTGAAAGGCGATTGCAATAAAATGTAGGTCGATGACGACGATAAACTATAGTCATTTTTATTTTTACTCAACATAGATAGACCTAGATAGAGTCAAACAGCGTGTCATGCAGCAGACAGCTGTCAGTCAATCTGCAGTGTTGGAGGTGCATGTCGTTGTACACGCCCATTTTTCACTGTTGGTTTGTTTGTGCCGAGGTGAGGCGGGACTGAAAGTGGCGTGGACATAACGAAAATAGGAGAAGCTTGCGTTATCTTCAAAAATGGATGAAATTGTGAATAAAAACAGTTATACAACGTCACTAATTTGAAGATGGTTTGGCTAATTGAAAGGTGACGACGCACGGACAAAGACGGTCCGCGAAATATGTCTCCGGTTGGTGCCAAGCAGGATGGGAACCACAACAAACCTTTTCCATCACCTGCAAAGGTGGCATTCCAGCAACTACACTGAGAGCATGAAAATCTGGCCCAAACTACACTAAGTCCACCAACAAGTGCTCAACGGCCGAGCACTTCTGCTCCTGTGGGCAGCGCTAGCAGGGCGGCACCAAAACAGCAATCAATAGTGTCCTCTTTTGCTGCCGTAACCCCGTACGAGAAACGATGGAAAAGGAGCAGAGATATAACAGACGCAGTGTCGTACTTTCTAGCTAAAGACATGATGCCCATGAGCACCGTGGAGAAAGACGCATTCAAGAAATTAATTTCCTGCTCCCTGGCAGGAAGTATTTTTCTCAAACTGCTCCGTCGCAGCTTTACAATAAGCGCTGTGGGAGGCTGGAAAATCATTTGGTTTCTTGAGGTGTCAGACGTTCCCAGGATACTTTTCAAACTCGTAGCATTATCAAATTATATCGTGATAAATGTCCATATCGATCAATTTGGGGAAAATTATCATGATAATAATTTTTGCCATATCACCTCGCCCTACTTTCTATTTAACAAAGGAGCCTTAAGTCTTGTATATTTGTGCAAACTTTAGAAGGAAAGTACTTTAAAGTTGTATTTCTGAGACTTTGTGCAGGGAACAGGGTGCAATATTAACTTTTCTGGACAAATAGCTAGTGAAAGTTCAAATTTTACCAGACACTCAATCGATTACCACGAGGGTTTTTTTGGCTGATGAGTGAAGCACTTGCATATTTGACCCACACTTGGTTAGTGGGTGGCACTAATTTTGTATCCCGGTAATGAAAGAAGCACAAACCCTGAATACACAATTTTAAAATTAGTATTTGTGCAGTGTGTCACAGTTTAATAAACAGCTAACCAAAAATACTTTTAAATGAGCCCCAACTTCACTGAAACTGTACAGGAAGTGTTACAGCTCATCTTCTTTGTCTTTTTTCTATTCTATTTTTATTCATTAAAAAATATATTTCTTTGTTGTATATGCAGTATGCTGAATTCCCTCTCTGCCTTAAAGGTGCTACACAGAATAAACTGCACACATGTATCAAATTTAGGCACAAATAAAGCTGTGAATATGATATGACTGACTGAGGGTCTGACGTCTGACCTACCAGAGTTGAGCAGGCCTCGCCTGTTTGAGGTTCGGCTGTAGTTGAAGGCTCCGTCAGCCTCAGTGCGAGGCACCTGCCTGTACCTCCTCAGGATACCCCGTCGCAGGGAGACACAAGACGGCATGACTGCTGCTGAAACTTCCTTCCAAAAAAAATATTGTTTTCACAGGTACAACTGAGTCGTCAGTACGTCACAAAGTAAATCCACCAGGAGTGAGTTGCACTGATGTTCATTTCATTCATAAAGTTTACACTACACCTCAACAACAACATCCCAGCTTCAACTCTCCACGGATTCTTCTTGCCACAGGAAACATCATCTCTCTGATGAACAACAAGTTCAGCCAATGGGACGTCAGCCTGAGCTGCGTGTCCGTCATCACCTGGGATTACCCCTCATTCTGACAGAGAAGACGAGAAGCCGCTGGGTCTAATGTGGGCCTGTCTGCCGCAGCTCGGGTTACTGGCCTCTGTGTGCAGAGGAAAACGTGATCCAGCACACAGATGAAGACAAAACCTGGAGCCAGAGGAGACTCAAAGTGTCTGTGACTCCACACAATCGATCATCCCTGACAACAAGCTAAAAGAAACACATACACGTCTTATTAACAATCATCTCATCATGATGTTGTGTCTTTATATGTGCTTACAGTGAGTGACGTAGTCGCTGACGGCTTTCTGCAGTAACCGATCTCTTAAAATCATGTAAACAAGAAACCTGGTTTCCTTCATCACAGGAGCAGACAAAGAGAAACCTGGTTAACAGCTTGATTCTGCTGGACATGAATAATTCAGACAGGAAAAAGCATCGCAGTGAAATGATTAAAGAAAACAGTCATTCATACTGATGCGCCCTTATGTTAAAAAGAAAAAACAAACAAACCTGAAATTGAAACAAACAGGAGTTGTTTTTCACTGATGAAGAGTGGGTTATTTGTAAAATTCAGATGCATTTGCACACCAGAGAATAAAACCTGTGTCCTCTCTGCTTTGAAGAAGTTTTCACTGACATACAATGATCATGTCAGATCCATGTGAACTCGGGGCTCACGGCACCCACAGTGCAGCAAACTTGTTCTCTAAATCATTTCCCTAATCCCTAAAGACTTTTCCAGTAAACTAATTTTAAGCACAAATTTTTGAAATTGTCTTTCGGACAACAATTGATTGTCCCCTCTGGGTTTGGAGACAGTAACTGCCTCAAGCCAAGGAGTTCAAGTATCTCGGGGTCTTGCTCTTGAGTGAAGGTGAAATGTAGTGTGAGATCTGAGGCGTCTGCAGTGATGTGGGCGCTGTGCCGAACCACCATGGTGAAGAGAGCTAAGATGGAAGGCGACACTTTCAATCAAGTGGTCCGTCTACGTCCCAACCCTCACCTATGGTCATGTGCTTTGAGTAGTGATCGAAAGAATGAGATCACAGACACAAGCCACCGGAATGGGTTGCCTCCATCGGGTGGCTGGGTCAGCTTAAGAGATAGGGGGTGGAACTCCGAGATCCGGAGGGAGCTCGGAGTAGAGCCGCTGCTCCTTCATGTCAAAAAGGGGTCCAAAAGGGGATGAAAATGGATGGATGGATGGATGGATGGATGGATGGGTTTTGTTGGTTCTTATGGATGCTTTCACACCCCTACAAGAGGTGACAACTGCACGACAGATTTTTGTCTATGACCCCCACTGACGGACGCTGTCGGCCATGTTGGTTTTAATGACAGCAAAAATGACTGTATATCTGTGAGTAATTCAACTTCATACAGGGAATTTATATTAAGTCTAATGCTGATAGATGCTGCTTGTATTTTCCGTCTCCACAACTACGTCCATCTTTTCTTTCAGCCAGAAGTGTCCACACAAACACCCCACTCACACCCCGCCACAGTAAATCTCACCTCTGGTAGCACTGTGTACTTTAATCTACACCTAAACCGTCTGCGAGGCACGTAATCTACAAGATTAAAGAGTGCCCTCAGCCCTGCTGATTAATTCCCCGTCCTTTGACAAGCAGATGAAAGCCATAACGGCATTCATCTGACAACATCATTCTCACAGCGCCCTTGTTCAGCTCAAGTTTTTTGGGGTTGGAGATGAGTGTAGATTGTTAACACGCCCCTGTGGGGTGACACTGCTCGCTGATGCCGCATCGTCCTTGGAGACGAGAAACATTAATAAATAAAGTCGAGCCTGTGAAGATGGACGTTTGATTTAAATGAGCTGTGAGGGAGGCCTGAAGGAGAGTGACGGGCAGCAGAGTGTGGAAGAAAAACGTTTTTGGTTCAAAGCTGGGCTCTACAATCCTGCTCCTAACAGACTACAGGTGAGGACAGAGGCACACAGAGCCTATTTAAAGGTGATAAAGCCAAACATACCTTTGTTCAGCATCAGAAGTATGGTTGCAACCATATGAGAGTTTCATGGTACAATAACCATCACAGAAAGTTTCACAATTTCACTGTATCATGTTATATGGTATTACATAGGTTCCACGGAAACTTAAAGGACCGCTTTGGTCACCTAAAAAATTCTTATTAAGCATTTGGTTTTACTTAAAGACTCTCTAAGGAGTCGGATGTTTAGATTTTCTGGTAAGTACATTTTGTTTTAATGGTTTTAAGCCTGTTTTTTTTTTTCGAGCAAAAATTAGTATTAGTATTATCACAATTAACCACAGCTGTAAATTCACCATGCTAACTATGCTAGCACCTAGCATTAGGGGTTTTTTCTCCCTCTCATCCAAACATGGTTACCTATAGCTCCAAAACACCAAGATGCAATGCCCAAAATACAAAACTTGAAGAGGCAGCAAACTAATCTGTGAAATCACAGTGGTTACATGCATTTTTATGTCTGTGATTCTTCCACCTCACTTTTATTATGACCATGAAGCAGCATTGAATCCAAAGATGTCCTATGAAGCTTCTTGTTGTCAAGAGGCAACCTCTGTGGCAAAAAATGATGCAAAGTGACAGAAACTGCAGTTCCTCTTATGGCCACTTGAGGCTGGCTCCAAAACAGAGTGAATCCCCGTAGACCCCCAGTGCCTAACTTCACAGCAGAATTACACATGTTTACAGCCTGGTACTAAAAACAGTTTAAGTCTCTATAGCTAGATGCCGATACCGATATCAGGGAGCAAAACATTTCTGATGTTAATATGTGCATATAAACTTGTGACAAAGGTATGTTAAACAGATATTTAACAGTTAATCAAACTTTGAGACATTAAAGATGGTTAATTTTCAGTATGGGTGTAGTGTGAGTTCAGTTACTGTCACCTCAAGATTTAGGTTTGAAGTCGTTTCAAGGTAAAAAAAAAAATGTGACTTTTACTTTGGAATATTTCTTAATTTATGCAGTAAAAATTTTGTTTCTAGTCTGAGATGTCCTCAACTGAAATGTAGCTATCAGTCAATGCGAGGAATTATCTGTTTAATTTTGTTTTCACAGTAACCCAAAAATCAAATTTCCCTCACAGTTTACCAGTATTTACTTCATCATCTCGAAGGGACACCAGTTATATTAGAGGGTTACTGAAAGGTGAAAAGAGGGGGTCAAAGTATTTTTCCAGCAAGGAATCTCACAAACTAGTTTGCAACTAACTGTGAAGACTCCGCTCTGTTCTCATGTGCTGTGCAGATAATCAATTACACCAAAACATACAAACAGTGAGATAACAGTTACAGATAAAAGAACCGGTAACAACGGAGGTTTAAAAGACTAAGGTCATAAATAGTTTAGCGCCGGGCGAGATTAACGGGGTTAAAACTTCACACATCTGTGAGAAAAAGCATGTTAACAGATCGATCTTGGATTTTATGAATCAATATTGGGTCATTCAAATGAAGATCGATTTGAATCTGATCAATCAATTATTTTAACCCAGCCCTAATGCGAATTCACGTATTGATGGTTTGCAGAAATGTACTATGCCACAAGCTTCTTCTTACGTGGGTTGTTCTTATAGTACCTCGAAAACTGTCTATGAGACAAGTGTGTACTTGCTGCCATGTGAGCCAAAACAAAGTCTACTGACATATATATGATATTTATACCCGACGCAGACTGAAGTCTAAACCCACACAGGACTCAAACAGACCAACTTCAGATTAAAAAACGATCCCACTTTCCACATCTATCTCAAAAATGGCCACAGTGACTGTCAGAGACCCAGAGGAGCAGTAAATATGAAGAATCATCATTCAACAGAGTTATAAGAGAAACTCTAAAAGCAAAGACTCCAACACAGAGAGCTTTCTCATGATGATCAATGGCTGCGAGTCTGTAACATTTATACATGAATATCTGTCAAACTCACACTAAATAAGCCTGTTATTTATGCGATTTGCAAATGGCCAAAGTGTCTGCTTGCTTTGAAAATCATGGCTCTGAATGGCTGGTGGGCTCATTGACTTGCATTACCACGTCCTGCTTTTGAACCTTGAAGGGCGCATGCACAAAAAAAACAGATGATGACCCATAAATTTGCTGCCTCCCCGTCGCTCCGCTTCAGTCCCGGCCAGACGGATATCTAAATTTATACTGCTTAAAAATCTGTTTTTGTTCTCTCTCTGTGGCCTGCAGTTCTTGCCGGGTTCAGCAGTCTGTCAGCAGGATTATCTGACCGTACACTCAAAGATTTCTCAGCGAGGAAACAAAAGGAAAGGCCTCCTCAAGGTCTTTTTTGTATCTCGTTTTCATCAGCAGAAGGTTGACTTACTGTGCATGCTCCTTTACAGTGACACTGACCATCATGGACCCCCTTTTTTTTTTTAGCTGAATCCATTCTTTAAGACTGATTCAGACCAAAACATTGCTGTCTGTCAATTTAATCCTGAGTCTTTTTTGCTGTAGTGTGCTCTTTTGTTTACTGCGGTCTTTGCTTTAGGTTTATCTGCTTTAAATTGAAACTAATGAACCTCACAGACAAAGTAGAAGTCATCATTACAGGGAGTATCATTCTGTATCATGTCATTCTGCTTTAGGTGTTTTCAGGGTTGATTTTTTTTGTAGTCTCTGACTTTTTGGAGCTGCACTGTAAAGTTCAGCAAGACATGCATCTCTCTGCGTTTGCCTCGGGACAATACACAAGATTCAACATTTGACAAGCGACACAGTTTGGGGGTCACTGATAACAGTTCTTTGTAGAGAACTCTGTAGAGTGTCCTCTAAAACTGAGTCAAGTCTCATGTCAGTGATAAACTTTGACCTTTACTGAATCTGCAGAATCTGCATTTTCAATGCAGCCATTTTTCCGTGATATAACATTTCCATATTTGGGCTAAATAACGCCATATGATCTGAGGTTTTGTAAACCAAAATTCACAGCTGACTCTTCGTAGTCTGACTTCACCAGACCGAATCACAAATGCAAGTTAGTCTGGAACTTTTTCGCTCATTTTCGATTTCCAGGAGGTGCTGTCAACGGGCGTAGATCAAAATACCCTGGATGAGATTGAATCAACCCAGAACCAATCAGAGTGTTGAAACATGTGACGCAGTGCTGAGTAGACGACTGCTTTAGGATTAGGATCCCACAGGACCCAACGTAAATCTTGCTGGTGGACAAAAAAAAAAGTGCGGTCCTGGATTAATTAACATAACCGATGAAGACGTCAACGAGTGAAGTGGAAAAAAAACTAAAAGCACAGGACACAAGACATTACAATACAAAATAAAGGAGGGCTTGTAGAACATTTCGAGGAACTACTCAGGAATATTACAGATAATGATCCCAGAAACACCGGAATAACTGTGACTATGAATCATGTACGTGAAAGTAAGTTTGCTACTTATTGCCACCAGGTATACCTATTGGGCAAGAGCTGACATAACAGATAACAACTCTGCAAGAGCAAACAGTAATGGTCCGAAATCCAGCAGGAGCGGGCAGGAGTGGGACTGGGAAAACAGTCCCAGGCAGTGCTCTGACACTGAGTAATGGACAACTGTAAACGGACTACAGCGTACCAAGATACGCTGGTGTAGCAACTATATGTCTGTAAACAAGTGTTGCAGTCTTTGCCATCAGAATTTGAGGATACGACGTTACTACTCACTCTGCTAAAATATCTGAAACAACAGAAAAGGTACAAACAGTTTTTAACAGAAGTGTTGGTATTCAATAACTCCTAAATGGTGCACTTCTTTAAATTCATTGTCTCAAACACGTCACAATATTGGACAAGCAGTTTTGATTGGACAGATTTCCAGCAGCTTCAGAATGAACCAAAGTTAAGAGGAAACAGACACATCTACCAGAGTAGATAAACCACAAGCTTGTACATTCGTCTGGTTCCTAGAGAAGCTTCTTCCAGCTCCAGTTTCTCAACACCAGTGATACCTTTACAAAGTGACTAGCATTGTTGGGCTATCACACAATGATCACAACACGGCCTTGTTTGTAGAGCTCAGACGTTTTTAATCTACATTCCACATATGCCAAGATATCGACCGTCAATAAACTGCAGTATTAAAACAAGACTGTGACTTTCAGGTTTGCACAGCAAACTGAGGCAAACACTTAATTGAACATTTATTGAACCTCTTTGAAGGTGAATCCAAAATCTCCTTGAAACACCTGCTTCCATCAAATCATCTAATCCAATTTACACAAGCCAGGTCAGGTGTCAGGCTGCTTTACATTTATTCTTCAGGCATTAAGCAGCTGTCTGAGGCAGTCTCCTTAAGGACTCGACCCCCTATGGCACATATACGTGTGTGATGTCAGGGCTTCATAAAGCATATTCTCTAGACTATGCAGGGCTGGTGCGTGTGCTTTATTGGTCCACTTAATCACACTGGTTCTTTTTCTTAGTCAGATTTTGGACATTGACATATTTAAATCTTACTGTGCAACTGTACAAACTCCTAAAACAGCACGTTTACACCTAACTGACAAGGATCATTTTGGAAGTTAATTACAAAGACATTTGTCTTTGATTTTTTTAGGTCTTCTCAGACATAGACGATCAAAATATTGGACATAGCTACCATGATGTCAATGCTGTTTGAGACCTCGAATTCAGCATTTCAGCTGTCCCCATCTTGGTCTTTTGGTGCCAGCAGTGACCATATTTTAGCGGGAGGCTTGTGCTGTGGAGGAGCGATCTTCTGATAAAGAAGCCGAGGACTCTATCGGCAGAAAGCCTGTCCCTCAGAGGGGCCCCGCCCTTAAATATGTTCAAGTTTAAGCCTTGATAAAATGTAAACAGGTAAGTTATATAAAAATGTACCCCCTGTTCAGTTGTCATGAACAGGGAAACTAGCTATAGAGACCTAAAACTGTTTTTTGTACCAGGCTGTAAACATGTTTATGTCTGCTGTAAAGGTGGGCACTTTAACATGGGGGTCTGTGGAGATGCACTCAGCCTCAAGTGGCCATTAGAGGAACTGCATTTTTTGACACTTCTCTCCTAGCTTCATTTGTCATTCATGGAGCTTGTTCTCAGCTTAACTGTTGTTTTTTTGTTTGTTCATTTGCTTGTTTTTTGTCTTTCGTTTAATATTAAGAAATTACTCTGTGACATATCATAAGTGCTATATCGTAGGCAACTAGACTAGCATTTCTTGAAAAGAATATACGATACAGCACTTATGATCACCATGACCTGGATGACTGAGAATCTTCACCGACACTTTGTGACATACTCAGTTGCTAGGCAAACTACCACAACCTGTAAGACTTATCCAGACTACCTTTAAATCCAGGTTGAAAATATGTTTTTACATGGTTAAAGTTTGTTCCTCTTGACCAGGCCTATTTTGAAAATCAGAATGTCTGTGAAAACATGGATGCCTCACACACATCCTCAACCCGGCAGCACATAAGATCCATACAATCAGCACAGTGTCAAGTTGGACACCCAAGATTAGAGTCACCAATTCACTATCTGACCAAATGTCTCCCCATCCGACATGTAGTAATGGCCTGAAATAATTAGTGTATGAATTCTTGAGTTATGGACAAAAACATGTTTTGTGAGGTCACAGTGATCTTGACCTTTGACCTATGACCACCAAATTGTTATCAGTTCATTCTTGAGTCCAAGTTATTGTTTGTGCCAAATTTGGAGAAATTTCCTCAAGGTGTTCTTGAGATATCGTGTTCACAACAATGACAGAGGAGGTCACAGTGACCTTGACCTTTCACCTATGACCATTAAAATCTTCATCAAAGTTCATCTTTGAGTCCAAGTGGGCATTTGTGCCAAATTTGGAGAAATTCCAAATATCACAGTGTTCCTGAGATCACAGACAGATGGGCAGACAAACAACCCGAAAACATAATGCCCACTGCCACAGCTGCAGAGGCAGAAAAAAACGTTCACTGTTGGAGACTGAGTTCACCTTAATTGTCCAGCTTCCACTTACACCTTCACGTACACTGTGTTTGTCTCCATATTTCTCTCTTTTAAAAATCATTACTTCCTCTTTTTTAATTTGTATTTCAATGTTTTGTTTTGTACCTCCTACTCACTGCTGTTAATGGTTCATATACGGCACATTAAAGTGTCTCTATATATCAAATGCGTTATATAGCTATAGAAATTAATCTGTCTTGTCCTTTGTAATTGCTTTTGCCACCCTCGGCTGCTACTGCACAGCTGCTTATCCAGGGAGGAGGAAACCTCTCTGCTGCATTTCTTCTTCTGTTATGACAACCTACAGAAAAGCCCTGGTGCATGTGGTCTGAATTATAAGTTCACAATCACATCAGATTCTTCTCTCGCAAACAAAACTATTTCCTTAACTTCATTTTTATACTGTTTAACATGGTGTGTGAGCGCTGTAGATTTTGTAGAGTCTCTTATTCTGGGAGGAAAAAATATATATACGTTTCACTTCGAGCCTCGGAGGTTATTCATTGACATTTCCCATTATTCATACAGTGGAGTGATTTCAAATGGATCGGAGCGCTTCAGATAGTATCGTGTTGAGCGCCTTCACCTTCCCTGTGGCACTGCCTTATAAACATTTAACCACTGACCAGAAAACACTCTGCACCTTGTGATAAATGTGTTATGTTCAAATTGAATTATGATCCAACTGTAGATAGTGGATTTGTTGCGGAGGCGGTGGAAGCTCAGGATTTCTCATTTAAATATTCATGTAGGGGTAGACAAAGGGAGGAAATGGAAACCGAGTCAGATGAAATCCCAGGGTTCACGTTTCAGAGACGGAGGAGGAGAACGCAGGCGGTGGCAGCGGGGGAGGAGGAGGAGCAGGAGGGTGTCACAAGAAACTTAAGCTCTCTGGAAACAGGTGGGAAGGTATGAGATGTTGACGCACAATCAGAAATCTCGGTGCAGCAAACAGACAAAAGGATTGTTTCTTTTAACCACTGTGTTCATTCAAGGCCACAAAAGAGAGCACAATAAATCAAAATAACTGCACAGAGTAACACCAACAAAAAAACACTCGTATTCTCACAGAGAAAATGTGAAATCCTCAGGATTCAAATAAAGGAAGGATAGATGAGGATAAGGAGCAGTTCATAGACACTCTTAGATTAAAAAAATATCGAGCAGCCTTTTATTTCTCCATGTATTTTGTTGTGTTACTGCCTGACAGACAGCCACAACACCGCCAAAACATGTTAGAGTTATTGAGAGGTTTTTTTGTTGTCTTTTTTCTTTTGGACAGCCTTGGTACTAATTCTTGCTAGTACTTTTTTTTGGGGGGGGGGGTTTGCATGAGTATGCTGAGAGCTACTAAAATGTGGAGTCAATTTCCTTGTACGTTTTGACATACTTAGCCAAAAAATGTATTCTGCCAGATCAGTCAGAACGAATTTCTTAGTCAAAAGATACCTCATTGGTAAGAAAGAAGGAGGACGCTACAGCTGGGGACTGTTACTTCTGCATCTAATCAACGCTGTGCCTACAGTGTAGCCTCTGTATCGACATAGAGCCTGCGCCTTACCCGGACGTGCACCTCCCTGAAATGTAACTACACATCGCTGCAACGCAGACCAAACTTTTAATTACTTTTCTTTCTTAGATAAAAAACAATAAATTGTGAAGACAATAAAGCCTCCACAAAATGGCATTTTAAGTCGCGTGTGCGATTTATCCTGGCTTCATATGGGTGGAGGAAATCTCCACTAGTCCCTAGGCTAATTTATACAATGTAAAATGGCATAGGCTTGTGCTAATAACGTTAGCATGTTGTATTTGTTTGTTTGTTTTTTTGGTATAAGACAGTTGTTTTGTCAGTGAACCTTGTGAGTTGTAACAGAGCTGAATTTTGTAACGTTACCTTTGCTAAATGTTGCTGTTGTCCCTGGATTTATATGAGTAGAGGAAATGTTCACTAGCTGCTAGGCTAATTCATACGGTGTAAAATGCCATAGACTAATGCTAATAACATTAGCATGTCATATTTGTGGGGAAAATGTGTCCAGTGAAAGACAAGTGTTTGTCTGTGAATGCTGCGAGTTATAATGAAGCCAATTTGTGTAACTCTGTTTAAAACTGTCTCTATTAAGCCATGTTTAATGTGTGTTTAATGTTTGTTTTCGGTGTGTTTTGAATCAACTCAACTTCACAGCACTTCACAGAACCCCCACCACCATCTATTGTTTTGGAGGTGTAACTACAGAGTGACAAAGACACACCACAGCACAAGTATAAATGCTCAAAACGCTGTAGGTTACATGTATAGTGCTGATGCATAAGTAGAAATCCACCTTTACTTGAACAAGACTGGACTAAATTTGTTTTAAAAGCTACTTTTTTCACCAATATAGTTGACAAGAACTTTGTGTCAAACCACTGTAATGACTTTGGGTTAGGACCTCCTACATGGTGAAATATTATCATTGAAATGCTGTCAAAACAACTGTTAAATGTAGCCTGGTAGCTCAGCACATCTAGCTCAGTTTTAACTTTTGACCTCCAAATCACATACCAGGCCTAAACAGTTTCTCCGTGTTTTTAAAAGAGATGCTCGCAGCAGGATGACTCCCTTAAATCCATCACCATCTCAACATGGTATCTAGAACATTTCAGTGTACATGCATGGCCAACATGACCCCCAGATCTGAACCCAACGGAGCACCATCAGGAGGTGAAACCAAGCGCCACATTTCTGAAAAATCTACAGGAACTGCAAAATGACAACTCAGCAGGGACCGGCACATTAAAGTTTGCAGCAACTTGCCACAAAGGAGGCTATCGGTGGTCCTACTCAGTACCAGTGAGGTCTGGCTAATAGTGAGTATCCTGAGAGTACATCCAGTGACATTTGGGCCTTTAGAAACACATTAAAACAGAAGCTCCCCTCTTTCCAGCCGGCTGTTTCATCAGTCTGCCACCGAGGGGTAGCTAACACCAGAGAATGACTCCAACGGCCGAGCCGGGAGATCCATCAAGAGCAGCGGGGAGGGGGGATGATTGCAGCGCCGGCCCATCCATCTCCGAGCGAATTACAGCCACCGCGAGGGAGAAATCAACCACAGAAGGAAGGAGGAAGAGGGGGAGAGGAGGAAAGAGAAGGGAGGAAAGAAGAAGGGGAGTGAGGATAAGAGGCATGGGAGTAGACATGGAAATAGAAAAAGAGGTTAGGGTGGAGGGAAGGATGGAGTGATGAGAATGAAATTAAAACCTAGAAAAGAGGATGGAGGGAGGAAAGGAGGAGGACATTTAGAGTGGTGTATGGGAGGAAGGACGGATGAAAGGAGGGGAAGTATAATAATAAAGAGATGGGAGGGAGGATGGGGCCAGATGAAGCGTAGGAGGTAGAGAGGTGGTGGAGGAAAGAAAAGTAAGAATAAAGCAAGGGGGACAAAAATAAGATGGTGCAAGAGAGGAGAGACAAAGGTGAAGGAAGAGACAAAATGAGGTAGTAAAGACAGAGAGGGTGTCAAAAAAGGGAGGAAAGGAAGCAGGAAAGGATGGATGGATGATGGGGAGGAAGTAGATGGTGAGGGAGGAGGCTGGTTAGGCTATAAGGTGAAAAATGAGCCCAATATTCAGTCTGTTCTCCCTCCTCCGTCCATCCTCCATCCTCCCCTCCACCTCCAGACGATGAATCTCTGAAGAGGCTGAAGACGAAGACATCGATCATCAATATGATGTCCTAAACAAACTAAGTCCACGCACAAGTCCTCACCCAACAACTATAAAAATAATACTTTTTTATTTATTGAAGTATTTTCTTAAGCGAGACGATGGTTTCAAGAGGATCATGAAACTCAACCACCCCTCAAACTTTCAACCCCAGAAGAGAAATCAAAGCTCTTCACCATCCTCTAACCTGCCTCCGTCTCAGGGGTGGAGCTAAGAGGCTGATAAAGCCGAAGCTGGTGGGCGTCCGGGGGGAGGGAGGTGGTGCGATCCAGTGCTGAGACACAATTACCTGCCTAAGCCTTTTATCGACGGGGGGAGATGGAAGGGGAGGATTGAGCTGAAGATTCCTCTTCATAAATCCTCTGAGAGCTCAGGAGCCTTCAGCAGTTTGAGGTTTGTATCTCTGTTCATTTTTTCATTCTTGAAAAAATGACGATACAGAACACTCAGCGGTGACACGCCCACGCACACCAACCCCTTTCCTGCTGTTGGTTTATTTTACCTATGACGACGGTCTTTATCCAAGTAGTGCTAGTGGCCAAACTTAATCTAACCTTCATCCTTCAATCCCTATCTCTTTTTTTGGGGGGAACAGGGGATCTTTAGGGGGAGACAGCTGGTCGACAGTATGTGCCACATAGAAATGGTGTAGACCGTCTTAAAGCTGGGAACCAGATGATTCATTTAAGATGCAGCTCAGCACTGTGTCGAGTATTTATATAAATACGTAAAACATCGTGTTTTAGTTTTAGTTAGTTACCTATTCAAATTTTAAAAGGTTAGAGTATATAGGGGCTTAGAACGTTATTATTATGTCTCATAAGATGCTGCAGATTTGGGTCGGGTTGGTATCATTTGTTACATAGTTTTGGTGCTAAATTTAATCTGTTTGTACCACTCGAGGGTTGATATAAATGGTCAAAAATTCCTCCAAAATACCACATTAAGACACCAAGACCTTGAGAAACACCACAGAAAAATCCATGCTGTGATTATGAATCAAAAACATTTCACATTTGGAGATTTCTGAAAAATCTTAGACCCTTTCTATTGTGGACACTGCTAAGAAACCCCTAATTGCCAATACACCAATGAAAACCGAACATCCTCCGAATGCCTGTGGTCTATACTTTGTGGGTGTAAAGTTTCATGAGGCAGTGATTAGAGGTCACTTTAGGTCATTTTATACAGTGAGGTCAAGCTTCAAAACTAGAATTACCACCCTGCAGTTGTATGCCTCACCAGTCAAATTTTTTTTACAGTTTACATCCATGTCTGTGAAAACACGGATGCTTCACACACACAGAAGATCTATACAATCAGCACCCAAGATGAGTGTCATCTAAGTATCTGACCCAATATTTCCCCTTCTGTTCCTGAGATATGTCATTGAATAATAGTCAGAGAAGTGTTTTATGCAGAACATTATGGTGTCACAGTGAAGTTGACCTTTATTATTTTATCCTATTAGACATTTGTGTGAAGTTTTGTCATTATCAGCGTGTGAATTCTTGAGTTATGGCCAAAGACACTTACTTCAAACAAAAAAAATTCTAATCAGTTTATTCTTCAGTCCAAGTGGATGTTTGTGTCAAATTTTAAAAGTTCCCTCGAGGTGATCTTGAGATATCGTGTTCACAAGAATGAGACAGATGAGGTCACACTGACTTTGACCTTTGACAACCAAAATCTGATCAATTCATCATCAAGTCCAAGTGAACCTTTGTGCCAATGTGAAGAAATTCACTCAAGGTTTTCTCAAGATATTACAAGAATGAGATAGACAAGGTCACAGTTACCTTGACCTTTGTCCTGTGACTACCGAATACTGACGAGCTCATTGTTGAGTCCAAGCGGGAGTTTGTGCCAAATTAGAAGGAATTTGCTCGAGGCTTTCTTCAGATATTGTGTTCAAAAGGATGGGATGGATGGATGTACAACCCGAAAACATGAAGCCTTCGGCCACAGCTATCACTAGCGTGGAGGCATAAACATGGTTTCCTAAAGTGAAAGGGCATCTATGAGGACTAACATCATCACACATGAATAAAACTAGGCTCAGTGAATCCACAAGAGTGTCAGCTTTCCAGTCAGACACAATTTATGCAATTCTGAGGCTATTTAGAGACCCCAGGATGAAGACATATTTATATACACAATTATTAGAAAGGGCGAAAATGACACATTTATACTACATGAAAAAACTACATAGGACTAGCATGAAGTGGGTGTATTTGTAAAGGGGAGACTCATGGGACATCTTGCGTCAGAGGTCAAGAGACCCCTGTGAAAATGTCCTTGCCAACTGTACCTCGCCAAAATTTCGCCCACAGTTGGAGCATTATTCACCCCCCTTCCTGACAAATACCAGCAGAAGATACCAGTATTTTCACCCTAGCTTCAGAATCAGCCTGCTGTTTAAGGGTTAAACTTCATTTGAAAACCTCAATAGAAGCTCTGAATGTTATAATATCACATTCAGTACAGCCCCGCTGATGGAAGCTGGTAGTTGGATAGAAGTGTTCCAAAATGGGGCTCCTTACAGCCGTGACAGCCTGATCCTATATCCAGCTCTGAAGTCTGTGTACAGCGTCATTCAGCCTGGTTCTTGTGTTATCACAGAGTGTCAGAGTGTTGTGGAGACCTGGTGACACCACCATGATGAGAAAGTTTGGGGGCTCTGAGGAAAAGATAATTGGAGTGCCACAGCAGAACATAGAGAGCAGCGGAGCTCCACAGATCCAGTTATTAAAGCTGACGGGACTCTGATAACCCAGACAAAATAACTGATTATCAGCCGCTTGATTCTCGACCTCTGCTAATTAAATCACTGTCGTACAAACCAGACGTCAGTTTCCAGCTCTGCTGCATCGTGTAATTCACCAGGAAACATCAGAGTGTGGAGGGGAGTGACGGAGGGCGGAGCGCCGCTTACTGCTGCATGGTAGCTTCTTTCTCTCTGCTTCAAGTTTGTGTTTCAAATTTGACTCTGGAAACTTTTCCAACTGCGCAACTTTAAAAATCCATTGTGTGGTAGCATCAGGAAGTTTGGACAATAAATCTTTAAACCTGTATGTTTTAGGAATTTATTGTTTTACTTTTTTTTTTTAACCAAATTTACTTTACTTCTGTGTTGCTTTCCTCAGCAGTTTAGTTTGTTTACAGTTCAAACATTTTTTCATTTTAATAATTTTACTGTTTTGCACAGTAATTAAAAAAAAAACATTTTCATTGTTTTTGTTACGGCAAGTTACTGTATTTTAATGTTTTCTTATATTGTTTTTTAGTTTGTTATTTTTCCCTTTTTACTTTACCTTATATATCCTGCATTTTTTGTTTGGGGTCCTTCTTTTAAAATCATATTTAACTAATATTAAAGGAGCAGCATGTCAGATTGAGTTAGTAGTATCTAGCAGAGAGGACTGCAGATTGTTAGAATTCCTTCAGTGTTTATTGCTCAGGAGGTTTTATCGGGAGCTGATAAAGTTTCCTTGAGGTGTTCTTGAGAATTTTAAAAACGCTGAATACAGAAAGTTCACATTAAAAAAAAACAAACAAAAAAAAAACAAAACAGTGATCTTACTGTTCTTTGCACGTGGAGGGGCTTCTAACGGTGGTGGCTACACGAATGACCCTATCTGGAGCAACAATTATTATTTCCAGGTGATTATACACTAAAGAAAACATTCTTACTATATTATCTCTCTGCCAATATATCATACATCCTACACACTGCAGCTTTAACTGTTTTATTTTTCTTTTACTGCATTTCTTTTTCAATTTTTGCTTTTTTTTCCCTCTGATCTTGGATAACAATGTCTTTTTTGATCTTTAAATTAGAAATATCACATTAACAGATGAATAAATATGACATGGTCAGGATAAACTGGGCCAGGCTTAAGACACATGCATGTTGCACCTGTACACTGTGTCACGTCTCTGTGTCAGAAACACACCTGCAGACAGACACACACACACACACACACACACACACACACACAGTCCATATACAGTGCCACCTCAATACTACATCTTGTGCATGCTTAAGTGTCTTGTTACACACATACTCACACGCTCATCACTGATGCGTGAACAGAGGAGATATATGAGTGACATACTGTAATGACTTTCCTGTGACATTTCCACACTGTGGACGATTCAATATCCATCTGGAAGCTCCCAGCTGGCAGCAGCGGCTTTATAACGGCGCCACATGCATTCAGTCATACACGAACACAAACGCTCTCAGGAAAATCCTTCTGCTGCACGACTACTTGTCATACACCTGAGTGTGTGTGTGTGCATGTGTGTCAGTGTGTGTGTGTTGGGCCTGACAAGAGCCTGTTAATACAATATATTGTCAAGTTGCTGTGGATGTTCAGAGTGTCTGTACATGTGTATGTTTGTGCTGGTCCTGAAAGGTTAATCACAACAGAAACGTGTAAGAGGGAACTGACAGATGAATGACTAATAGTCTGAACTGATGTCAATATGCTGCTGTGGCTCCTGAGGGCCCCAAAGGAAAGAGACGAAAGACTGATGACTGAGCACCGGGTCTTCCCAGACTTTTTCCTGTCTTAGGTTTGAGGGGAAAGCCTCTCTACTGCCCCCCTGCAACAACTAATATACACAATACTTGTGAATAAACACCTTTCTGTCTCATATCCATCCAGCTATTGATCCATCTGTCCATCTATTTATTCCTCTATCCATCCATCCATCCATCCATCCATCTATCCTGAAGCCTTAGTCTGACGTAGATACCAACTGCCAACATTTACCACCAGGAGAGCTGCCACCAGCTTAGGGACCTTTATCGACTTTGGATTGAACCAAAGCTGAACTATCCTGACCTGTGACAGGGTGTGTCCTGTTTACTTGCCCTCATACATCTACTGTATGAACATACTACAACACAGTTAAACTACAGGGGCACTCAGACAGCACACACCTCCGCCAAGATCTAATCCAGTCTTCTATGATGTGCAAATCTGCAAGCACAACTGCTATGTATGTCTAGATGTATTTCCAAAAGATTAACAATTATGTCAAAATATGGTTGGGCATGAGGCCTCGTCATCCCAGCTGTGTCATCCCAGTTTATTGCAGACAACTGACATTAAGTTATGAGTATAATTAGTCGCACAAGATTTATGTACTTATATTTCCATAGTCACCTCTTAGTAGGGCGGGGCGAAATGAAGAAAATTAAATATCACTTTTTTTTTTCTTTCTTTCTTTTTAACCAAATACCACAACATCAATATTTTGACAATATTGTAGGTTGGGGGGTTTAACAAAATATATGCACAATGAGATTTTTGATAAATAATCATTAGTAATGTGGATATATATATGTAATGCAGCCTTCGAAACCAAGAAAAGACACCACTTATGATATTACAATATCCAAAATCTAAGTTTATATTTAGTCTCATATCACAGTATAGATATAATCTCAATATATTGTCCACTTGACGCCCATCAAGTGCCACCCCTAGCACACGCTGGATGCGTCCCGCTGCAACTCATCAACTGACAACCATGCAAAGTTATTACTACTTTTACTAAAAGATCGAAACTTCCTCCACCTCTGCATTAGCTTAAAATCATGCGTGGACAGTCACTATTGAAACTTGGTGTCACACCTGAAAAGCCAATCTCCAGAGCTATGACTCACCACGCAATATCTTATTGGCCATTGTCTTTATAATGACAAGGCTGTGGGTCGTTTAGCTCGGGATATTTCTCGATCTCAACAACAAGTCTCTCGTCATCCAGTTTTCGTCACACATGAGACAGCAACAGCTAAAGAGTTCTCTCTATGCATCCGTGGGGAGGAGTCGAGCTGCTATAGGAGCAGAGAAAAAGAGCTGCTACAGGAGCTGGTATGTACAAGCAGAGAGCAACTGGGGAAAAAATGCTTTCAATTCCAGCAGCAGCGAGGCTGGAAAAGGGACAGCGGCGCATGCAGGAGCACTGATAGACATCTTGTTGCCGTAGGTGTGGAGATGTACATTGAAAATAACAGAGGCGTATTTTTGGATGCGTGGTGTTCGCCAGGTGTTTTGGCCTTTACACCTTAGTTTGAGAAAAACACTATCGTTAAAATTGTGGCGGTGTGACAACTGTGGTGTTTTTCTAATGAAACCACTGTCCCAGAGGGCTCCATAACAACTGCTCTCTATGTGATGTTTGGACAGACACCTGCATAGGCTACACCAAGTTTCAGGAAAATTGGGCCAGTAATTTTTCTGTAATCCTGCTGACAATCAGCCAAAACATAACCTTCCCGGCGGAGGAAAAAAAAGGCTTTACACACACAGTGCAGCCACTGTGTGTTAACAGCACTTCCTCTCATATCACTGGCTGACAGAGTGTCGTCCGCCGGCTGTGATGAGACCACAACGATGAGAGGTGTCAGTCTAATGATGAAGCTGCTCTCAAGTGTTTGCTGTGGAAGCTGAGGGGGCGGTTCTCAGGAAGATCTCTGTCACTTAACTCATCCTCCAACAGACAACGGACATGAGCGACACGATACAGACTGCAGCTGGGACAAACTTATATCTGAAGGTATTTTAAAATGAGTTACTGAAATGTCAAGCACCTGATGGAGCTGCTATCACTCACTAACTCATTCACATCTCGGAGGTTGCAGATTTTCTACAAGGGCAACAGTTCATTCATTCTCAAATCAGTTCAACACCTGCAAACCTGCACCATCTTCTGGCTGCATATTTATGGTCCTGCTCATGGTTTTTCACACCTAATCTTTCTTCAGGGTTCGTACAACTGAAGGCAAGTTAGATTAAAGACTTTTTAATTCCACTCCAAAAGAAATTTAAGACCAATAAACAAAATTAAAGAGAAAACTAGAATTACTGCCTCGTGGTTGTATGGCTCGGCAAACCAGTCAAGTTGCACTTACGACAGTTATGATGTCACAGTGATCTTCTTAAGATACTGCATTCATAAGAATGTGAGGGACAGAGTCACAGTGGCCTTTACCTTTGAAAACAACTTCTAATCAATTTGTCCTTGACTCAAAGTGGAATGTTTGTGCCACATTTGGAAAAAAAAAAAAGATTTCTTGCGAAATATCACTTTCACAAGAATGAGAGGGATGCAAGGTCACAGTGACCTCGGTCTTTTCATCACCAAAATCGAATTAGTTCATCAATGACTCTTAATTTATTGAAAAAAAATTCCCTCAAGGCGTTCTTGAGATATTGCATTCATGAGAATGGGACAGACGTATGGATGATGGACCGGAAAACATAATGCCTCTGGTCACAGCTATCACCAATACAGAGGCAAAATAACATGAACTGACATCAAGTACTCTGGTAAAGGACAAATTTACCCAAATGTTTACTGTAACATAAAGCGTGGCAGAGACAAGGGTGGAGCAGAACTTGGAAACGGTGGGACCTCTGCTCTAAGCATCCCAGCCGGAAATAAAATATGAGTGTTGCTGGCTCTGCCATTTTGATCTGTATGATATAATGTGAGAAGCATTTATTACATTATTTTTTAAAAATTAGATGTTACCTTTAATTTTTAAGATTTGACAACACAACATAAAAGAAAAGATTTATAAAATCCTTCTTCCCATGTCTTGTCATTTTTAAGACTTAAAAGATTGATTAAAGACATTCTAATACCACTTAAGGCTTGATTTTAAGATGAATGAATTCAAAGCCTTTTAAGACAGGCTGAGAAGAAAATTATTTATCAGCTCATCCAAAATAGCCAGTGAGTTTTGATACCCACTCACAGCCCTTGTACAAACCTACCAGACGGTGCTACAGTGAGACAACACCCCTGTCTCACTAGCATTTCAAAACAAAAGCATTTATTCGCATCTCTGTAGCTCATCTGAGTAGTTCAGGACAACCCGAGCCAACAGGGACGACCCCGCTGCTTCACTGATGACAGTAAAAAGGCATCAAAAGACGTCTTCCATTTTCTATCTGCCAAGCCTTCAAATTCATGTCAGCTCACAATGGGAGTTCAGGCTGAGCAACGGAGGCGCCGCACCACACTGTGATCATCAAAAACCCCAGAGAAGGAAAAGGGATCAAAACCCTGCCTTCCTTTTCCCCACGGTGCTGAGATATGTCTGTCAGAGAAAAGAGAAGAAGAATCACCGTGAAACAGGTCTTCTGTCTCCGTCTGCGTGGATCCAGTTTGATTCCTGAACCTGAGAGTGAAATGTGACCGATAAAAATGTTTCTTACAAGCAGCAGCTGGATCTGATGAACAGATTTTACGGTAACAGCGGGAAAACTGAGACGATGCTGAGTGCGGGAAGCAAAGAAAAAATTCAATCCTAATCCTTTTAGTAGCTGATTCCTCGCTAAGATCATATTGCTAAATAACTGAATGGGGCTATTTTTATTTTTCCTTGTACGTTTAATTGTATTGTGGATTTCAGAATAGTATCATTACAGATACTTTGTGCTGGATTTAAACCATTTTCAGAGTCTCAGATGTTGAATTTGTTGGCCTGGAAAATGGGATTTAAACCATCAAAGCAAAGTGAAACTCTGCACTGAAGAGTTATTTCAGGGCTAATGTATACGTGAGGGACATTGGAATAGAATTATGTCCTTAAATAAACTACTTACATAACTATTATCCAAGAACACTAAAAAAGATAAATGGACTTCTGCAATGAGAGCTGCCTGTTAAGACCTCAGATTTCTACGGGTCAGCCCCTGGATGAATTAGACTTACAGGTCTTTGCTGAAAGGCACGTCAGCAATTTAATAACACTCTAGTTTGTCAGGATGCAGTGCATTCTCAAAACTCTAGTTAAGAAATGTCTGAGTGGGGCAATTTTCTGCTACTTCCTCTTCTGACAGACAATCTCAATGTCTCAATGAAGCAGCGAGCAGACTGCCAAATACCACCGCAGGAAGAGATCTACAGCATTCACAGGCATATGGCGCTGTTTACGCAACACCACTTGAGTTTACTTGTGCTGAAGAAAACACATCTGCTCAGCACAGCAATGCGACGATGAGCGGGAGCTGCACCCACGACAACTAAAGCACGGCTCAGCCGGAAGGAAAAATCTACCGACAGGGATAGTTTAAAATAGAGTTCAGTTTATTTGTCTATGAAGCTGTTAAATGCAGCTTTTACTTCATGGAATAAACTTTAAAAACCGTGCAAAAGGAAAAGTTAAGATGGAACTTTATTTATTCAAAGGGAAATTGCTGTGCAGCAGTTGCAGTACAAAGTAGGAAAACACGCCTTGAGCAGAAATTGAAATAGGTACAACAAACACTGGAGCATCTGTTTACAGCCAAACAAACTGTGCATGACTGTTAGCATTAGCAGTGACTTAAACACACAGTATGTGATTTATGCTGCTAGGGTTCTCTCTAGGTTTGCACAAATGTACCCGTTTTAAGGTATACCATGTAAAAGTTGACGGTTTCATTTTTTTATCTACGATATTGGAAAAAAAAAAGCAACTGGACGTTGAATCTCGCCTTTATTTATTTTCTAAGGGGAGACTGTTTACACAGACTTAATGTACTGTAAAGAGAGGTAAATACATTGAATGGCTATTGTAGAGAAATGCAGCACGTATCTTCAGGGTTTTTACTTTAATAAACCTGGAAAGCATGCTGATTGTTTTCTTGCTGCAGATCTCTAAGAATCTAAATTGGATTGGCTGCACTAAAGTTAATGTACCCATGTGTGCATTGTCTTGTATGTTACTGATTACATTAGTACCGGTTTAGAAACCTGCACCAACGTTAAATGCCACAGATCACTATCAAAAACTAAATCTGATGTTCTTGTTAGAGACACATCAGCAGCTAATGTAATGAGACAAACATCCAGAGACACGTGACCGAAGCCAAACAGACCTCTGCTACAGTCCCAGAGGACAGCACAGGACATTAGAGAGACAGCAAACTGTATAGATCATGACGTACATCACGTGACTGTAGCTGCAGAGAAGTGATTGCGAGCGTCCAGCAGTAGACTGAAGCAGCGGAGCATGTAATTGCCATATAGCGTACGATTTATGGAGCTCTGCCATGCAGCTATACTGAGCACAGAGAAATGCCTTCAGGTCTGAGCATCGTGGTGCAGAGAGACAGAGCCACAGTCGGCCCTGAAGCTCAGACCGCTGCAGTCACTTCTGTGACTTTAATCTGAGCTAATCAAGATAATAATAACAATCATTTGGCCATAGTTTACAGCTGAATATATATGTTTATTGTCTTTGGGGGATTTGACTCTCAAAACTCTGAAACAAAAAGTATCTGTGTTAGTAGTCGATTTAAAAATATCCAGCTAGCACCAAAACATTGACTTTGACCACTTCAAAGGTAGGGGTGGAAATCTCCAGGCACCTCACGATTCGATTACAATTCAGATGGCAATGATTCAATAACAAAATGATTACTGATGCGTCACACTGCATCAAAATGTTTGATTTCAATACATGATTTATTTTTCTCCTTTTAAAAACACAGCTTACTGTATTTGTGGCTCTTATCCAGGTCCCTTTCCCTCTAAACCTACATACCCTCGCATTTGAACCAGGGGGTGCCAGTCAGATTGTATCGATCTGCGGTTACTCATGCTTGTCCATTGTGAGATATGTATAGATGGGATATACACGCAAGATAACGTGTAGATACTACCTCATTTCAATTTCATGAAACAACCGTTCTTTGTCTATTTGGCGATTTTAGACGCAGGGACAGGAATAAATAAAAACATGGTTACCCACAACAGCTCAAAAAGGTGCTGGCAGCCAGTTAGGTCACCTCTTTTGTCGGCTTCAAATCCAAAATGTTGCCATGTTGGTGTAGTTTTAGTTTTCTTGAGAGTCTAACTCTGCCATGTTTTCTCTCGTCACCCCAAAAAACATCAACCTTCTGGTAAACAAACAGAACTCTCCCCCCCTCCCACCCCTATTGAAATTTGACCACCTTCATGTTACCAGTGCTCAGCTCATGGCCTGTCAGACACTCGTGGCTCCATTGGTCCGTTTATAAACAAACATAACATCATATTAATAAAGTTGTCGCACTGCTTGTTACTAATGCAATACATGCTGGATTTAGTGCTGTGATGTCATCAGGACAGGTCGCTGATGTAGGCTACTTTTTAATTTGCCAAAAACGTCATATTGAGGGCGGCACGGCGGTGTGGTGGTTAGCACTGTCCCCTCACAGCAAGAGGGTTCCTGGTTCGATCCCGGGTGCGGGAGCCCATCTGTGCGGAGTTTGCATGTTCTCCCCGTGTCAGCGTGGGTGACTCTAAATTGTCCATAGGTGTGAATGTGAGTGTGAATGGTTGTCTGTCTCTACATGTCTGCCCTGCGATAGTCTGGCGACCTGTCCAGGGTGAACTCTGCCTCTCGCCCAATGTCAGCTGGGATAGGCTCCAGCCCCCGTGACCCTCAAGAGGATAAGCAGTTAGAAAATGGATGGATGGATGTCATACTGAGAAACGCTGGTTCAGCTGGTTTGCATAAAATCAGACCGGTTTAAGCTTGTTCTCTGGATCAGACCGGCAAAACTGGAAATCAACCCAACTTTAGCAGGGTTATGATAGTTTCCCTAACAGCATTCTCAGTCGCCTTGTCATTACTAGCCACCATGCTAACATTAATGTTAGCTGCCTCCAGTAATAAGACGTATGAAGCCTTGTTAGTTAGTTGAAGCTTGTGAATCCCCCTCGCTGGGCTCCTATTTCTCCACGTGTTTTTTTTGGTCAAAACAAAAAATAATAGGCTTCATTATGGCATGCAGCCTGGGATCACAGGCTGGAATCAAAAACCACGGTGGCTGCAGCTAGAACAATGCCTTTGTACATGAGATGAGCTACTGGGCACCCCAATAAGCTTTTTTTTTGTTTTTTTTTGACACACTGCGAATCATGGGACTTATAGTTTCCGTACAATTAGCAGCAGTGGGGGAAAAAAAATCCTAAATGATTTTTCTGGTATTTTTAGGGGCAAATACAAGTGAAACTGTTGCACTGTAGAGCCCTGTTCAGCCAACTTTTTGGAACACGTTATACACTTCATGATCTCCTGTTATAAATTGTTATATCTTTACTGATGCAGTCATCATCAGAAGGGAAACAACATAAACTCTGTTACTTAGACATTTTTCAAAGTACTCCTTGAGGAAAAGGTTAGAGCCCTGCCACAAACATATATTTTTATTAAGTATTAATTCTTAACTTAAGGATGCAGAGGTATTAATTACCTTACTAATCACTAAACAAACTTAAAGTTCACCACTATGGAACAGCACTGTTTAAATTGCTTGTAACATCCATACATCGTGTTCAAAATGGTAGACCTTCCTCAGTGTTTTACTGGATTCAAACCTGTGGGCTTTACTGTACATTTACATGGATTAATACTCTGACACCGAGCTCAGGTAGATTTAGATTTGCAAACATGAGCCTCACAGAACTAAAAACAATTTATCCAAATCTCCACCATGTGATTTGAAACAGACAGAGCTGTGGAGCTGCTGCTGACCGTGTATGGAAACGAGAGTTAGTGGAAACTGTGGCTCTGCTGCGGATGACTGACCAGAGACAGACACTCATTTTCTCTCCAAACTGTTCAGCAGGATTATGAACAAAAGACAGTCTGGACTCATTAGCCTGTGTTCCAACTATCCCACATGATTTTAAGAACAAGAGAAACTTGTTTTTAGTTTGTACAAGAAGCACAGTTACTGACACGTCACATTTACAGGCCATCAAACGCATCGCCTAAAACTGTCTGTCTTATTTGCAAAAATCTAATTTACAGAAGGAGAACGAAACAGTCTTCATGATTCCTGCCCTGTTCTGACAGTTAAATATACAAGAAAAAATAAATAGGTAAACAGAATTTGAAGAGAAAGACCACTAGTCAAAGTACCAAAAACCCACATTCTCATTAAATACTGCGAACCAAACAAGCATCATAAATAATAAAATCAGCGATCAATATTTAGTGGAATGACCTCGATTGTTTATCACGGCTTTGCTGGATCTTGGCACGCTCGATCAATACCTGATCAATACCTTATTAAATTTAATCAGGTATGTTTGTGCTGAACAAATATATGAAGCAGCTCAGAGTCGTTAAAGAGGATTGTGATCAACATGAGATTCAATAATACTTACTATTCTCATTTTGGTCTTTATTATTTCATTTTCACTTAATGATTAAATATGTATTTTTTTGCACTAAATTGTCTAAAAACAACTGGACTAATAATATATTTTGTTGAGCTGTGTACTTATATCGTCCCAAATGTTTCCAATAATGTTCAAACCCAGAGAATTCTGTCATTTTTTGTCAAAGAGATGGTCCGCATCATTTGGTTACCATGGCCTGTCAGTGCCATAATATTTCTTTTTTTACTCAGTTTTAAGCAATGTTTTTACAAAACACCTTTTACATCTTGGTTGTTTTTAACTATATGTTGAACCGAAGTTATCAGAGAATCAAGCTAAGCAAACGTTAGCAGCAGCCTGCTCAGCCAAACTGCATCAGAGAAACACCGATTTTAACATGAAACTGTTTTATTAAGTGTTTATACTGGTTTTAATCACCAGGTCCATTTGTTTTGGACTATAGGAGAACTCTGTGGATAATTCGTCTCCTGATAAAAACCTCCTGAACACCTGGACTTTAAGTCAGGGGTCTTCAATGTTGTTCAGGCCAAAGACCTCTTGGCTGAAAGAGAGATGGAGCAGAGACCCCCCACTACATATTCTGTGTAAAACTGCACTTCATATTTAACTGGGTGGATGGTGGCTGTCAGGCAGAAGGCCATGTCTGCCTCAGGCTGCAGTCTTGTGCCCCTTTACATCGTCTATTCCAGGTGGGAATTTCACGCGGTTATGGCGTCTCACTGTTCTGTATAAAAGGCACAATCGTGGAATGGAGAGACAGATTTCTCTGGCCTTTAAGGCAACAGCACCCAAACAAGGTATAAAGGGACACCCAGCAGGACGGGATCATGGGCAGCATGGGTGTCACATTTTGACGACGTGTCATGTGTGCGACCAACTGCGCAAATTTAAAAAGTAGCTGTTAGCAGCTAACTCAAAGAAGGAGAGCAGCGGCCAAAAAATGTCCGCAACTTGGGAGAACAATGATGCCTGGGGGCTCCTTCTCCTCCGAGAAGAGGATGACACCAGCTGCCATATAACAGAGATGGTAAATGATTGTTGTTGCCATGTTGTGACATTGTTTTGTTTAAAAAGAGCTGTCGACACGTTATATGTCACACGAGAGGCCTGCACTGTTGTGTTACTTGTAATGCCCATCACGCCTCTTTTGCTTCCATGATGCTGCCTATAGTGCCATCTCTGTGTAAAAAGGGCTCTGACCTTCAGTTGTTTCTCAGGCAGGTGGGAAAGGACACTTCACTTTCACAAAGAGAAGTGGCTGCAAATGGCAAAATATGACAGATTTGGTATGCCTGGATATTTTCAGACATATTTTAATTTTTAAAAAGAAAAAAAAAAAAGAAATTATCAAACAATAATTTGGCTACCTTCCTACAGAACTCTGAGGACCCCCTGTTGAAGAAGCTTTAAGTTATCAGAGGAAAAAAAGCTGACGTGCCACGAGCCAAGCAGAGTCAAATACGTGACTTTTATATGGTATGCTGTCTGGGTTAATTGTCTGTGTTAAGAAATGTTTAATGTTTTAGTGTCTGCCGTCAATCATGTCTCACTGAGGTTTACGAGCAGTGAATCTTTCAGGTCAGAAACAGCCTTTAAAAAAGAAGCTGTGTGTCTTTTAAGCCCGAGAAAATCCAATTAAGTGGGATTGCCTCTGAATGAATCTCTATCAGCAATCAAATCTTCTGGATCTGCCAGCGACTGAATTAAACTGATCACGTTAGGAATTCAGCCACGGGCCTATCAATTAATCCCACAGCTAAGAAAAAGACTCCAGGAACTCGGCATTCTGGGAAACACGTCGGTGTCAATTTACCACGATTTCATTTGGAAATGTGAGAACGTCAGGCCTCGGGCTTTAAATACCTCCCTGTGAGGCTGCGGGTGTGAAAGTGAGCAGGTAACAGGAGCGCAGATCAGATAATGAGGCACATCTGACCTCAGATCATCTTATTTTCATCTCTAAAACTGTGGTTTCATTTTTTACATCAGAGCTGCATCTGTTAACCATCTGCTTTACTGTACACAGACTGAAAATAGAATCATTATCTGGGATTAATTATAAACCCAGATTATTGTGTGATCTGGTGTACCAAACTGTCGAAGAAATCAGACTTATACTGTTGATATATGAATCGACCAATCAATTCATACACAGCCCTTTATGACTCATCTCTGTGTGCAGCACTATATTATAATGTATACATAATTAAAAAGCTGAGATTAAAAACACCCTTCAGGTAATTTGAGGCTCTGGCTGTCTGGACCGAGCTCACACTGAAGACAAATAAAAGTGACAGTGTTATGAGAAAGAAGTGATTTTAACATCACAGCACTCAAGCAGATAAGAGACAGTGAGGCATAGAGAAGATAAAAAACGTACTCAAATGACTTTACAGACACAAGAGCTCAAGTAAAATAAAGTTATTACAGGGTGCAGACAAATTTTTAACAAAGAATTTAAAAACCTTTCCATAACTTTTCCACAATATTTTACCTCATTATTTGACTTGTTTTAAATAGTTGAAATTGTACGGGCCTATGTGGCGATACAGCCGTGCACTTTTAAACATGCATTTCCTGGTCATTTGTAGGAATGGGCACTGAAAAGAGCTGAATTATGAAAGACTGTAGTATTGATAAGCTCCGACATTAAAGAATCTGCTATTAGTATTGGAGAAATTCAGAGGAACGTGTAATATTATCGTAAGCTTTTAGTCCTGGCTCATGCAAATACTGAATTTCAATGATGTTATCAACTTCAACAACTAATAGCTGCACTCTCTCCAGCGCCAAACAGGAAGCAGCAAAACAGGTGAACGGTAAACATGAGCTGTGTCTCAATTCAGAGGCTGCAGCCTTCGAAGGCTGCATTTGAAGACTGATTGCATCACATCAGCACGACCAAGGCCGTCCCATTTCGAAGTCTCCTTCAAATGCGACCGAGAAACGCAGCGTTCTTTCCTAGAATTTAGAGGATGCGACAGATGAATCCTTCGTGGCCCAGCCTATCACAAGATACACTGCGCACCGGTGACAATTATATATTAAGTTAACTAACAGTTGTTAACTAGCTAACGATTAACTGTTGTTACCATTACTATAAGCTAAAAGCACACAGCTTAAACAATAAGTTTAGCTGAAAATGGTCCATCCGCCTGAAATATATCAAATGGCGGTGTCTCTGGCGGTGAATGATCTCAAGTATTAAATTTAAAAAATATATATTCGATAACAATCTCTGGGTCCAGGATTTAGGGCTAACTAATTTACTAGCTTACTCCCTCTTTTGTCAACGCCAACGGGTTGGGGCAAAAACAACTGGTGATGAACCCAGGAAATCCTCCGTGGTCCAAACTGTCCCGTTTCGGTAAACGTTCAGTTTGGCTGATGCCGTCTTTAAAGGACGTGGCCGACGTCGACTGCAAAGACCACGTCCTTCAAAGGCTGCAATGAATTGAGACACAGCTACTGAGAGCTGTCAGTTCTCTTGTACGATGAAAAAGGAGGAGAAAGTGCCCGAGTTGTGGAGTGAACAAGAGTCAGTGTTAAATTCAGAGTGTATCTGATCCACCTACCAGCACTATCGTAAGAAATCTCCATTTTTAAATACGTTAACCTCTCATTCCCACGGTCTCCTCCCACTAAAATAGCGCAGCTAACCAACAGAGGCTCACAGAGAATTGAGGCGACAAAATCCAAAATGTAAAGTTTGTACACAAATACAGTTGATCTCTACGGATTATATGGATGCTGAACTGACAAGAATACTGGCGACATATGACGCCTTTTATCTTGTGTTTCTAGAGTTATGTGTTTTTGCTGAGAGGTAAGGAATGTTAATATGTCATCATTCTTAAAGGGAGTTTGGCGTAATATTTTCCACCAGGAGCAGGATGGGAAATAATCTCAAGAGGAATCTAGTTGCAGTCTTGGAAACAGTGACCCTGCAGGATCCCCAGACTTTGCAAACCCTTGGTGTGTGACTAAGAGCTTGTCTTCAGATGTGAGAGGGTGTCAGACTTCAGTCTTTTAAAAGTCTAGTCTAAGTGTATGGTCCAGAGGGTATTACTGTACGACACAGTCACCTGCTCCCACTGAAACTGTCTGCAAGAGGAACAGGATGTTACAAGCCTGAAGGCTCATTGCAATGAAAAAAAAGAACTGGCACAAATTTGTTCCCCACCTCTTGAGGTGGCACAAACTGACATGAAAATGCTGCGAGTTAAAACATTTCAACTGGAGTGGGAAATCTGCACAGATCCTGGGACTTGATGAATCCACTTTATAAATATGCAGAGACATGAGTAAGAAGGAGAGATACTGGAGGAAAACAACAAAAAGAACTGGAGTTTCTGGTGAGTTCAGTTGGACACACACTGGCACACCTCCTCATGAGTCGGTGCATCAGCTAATGTCTGTACAGTTGGTGTACTGGGGTGAATAAAAGACTGCACAACGGTTCAGTGAGTAATTATGACACAAGGTGACATTCAGTTTGTTTTCTGTCTGCATCAAAAACCACTCCTTTTGCAGCACCCATTAGCTCAACAGAAGAGCAGGCATCCCATGTAACAAAGGCTCTGTCCTTGCAACAGCAACCACAGGTTACGACTGACCTTTCGCTAAGCCCCGCCCCTTTGTGATGGTCCAACAAGCTGTCAGTATGGAGCCCACATTGTAACTAACTGCACTCGCTGAAGAAATATAATCATATTTTTGGACAGATGAACCAGTGATTCCAGAGAGAAGCAGACAGAGGAAGGTAATCTGAAACGACTGCATTAGAGTCAATGGAGCACAGCTGTGTTGTTGTCGGACCCTGGTCTGAGCAGGCCCAATGCTACATTATGATTGGCCAGTCTACATCCGGGGGCGGGACTTAGTGAAGGGTCAATTCCAACGCACGGCCCTTTGCTGCATGTCATCCCCTACCTGTCCCCATTTCACACTAATAAACTGTCCCGTCACTTAAAGGCAAAAAAAAACCCTAAAAAATGTCTTTTTAAAAAAATCACTCCTTTTTGCAAGTACCTCCATGAGCTGTGTGTCAGCTGTGTCATGTCTTAAAATGCCTAGCATTGTTTGATCAACAAGCTAAAACCCCCCAAAATATGATTAACAATAATATAAAATTGAAACGTAGCAAACCGGAAAAAAAATAATATTTCTGCTTAACAAATTGCTTAATTAACCGAGTAATCGATTTGGAAAAATACAGATTTCCAATAGTACAAAACTATAATTTCTGCAATTTATTTGTTGTTTGACATTTCCAAGAATCAATTAAACATAAATTCCAGCAACACTTATTTTCTTCCAAACTAATCTTTTACTGAATTAAAAGTTGCTGCATGAAAACTACTGTTACGATTTATTGAAAAGCTGTTCTGCTACTTCCCTCTGACTGTGAAGTCACCTGAGATAAAACCCTACAAATCAAAGCTCATTGTCAGCTAAATGTCTGGAGATGGAAGTTAAATGTCAGCAAAATGTCTGAAAATGTTAATGTACAACACAGGTCAGGGGAAAAAAGTAGAAGAAGAAGAGGAGGAGGGGACGGAGGGATTTCTTTACACTCAGGACAAAAATCACATTTGGTTTTCTGGCCGAGAGGATTCAGACTGGTCAGACTGCATCAGATCAGGAGTCAACAGAGAACCTTAAAGTGGAAGTCGAGCTGATCTGATGCAGACGTCTGCTCGCGTTTGACTTTCTGACCGAGGTCTGGTTGCTGCAGAGACTGTCCTGAATCACTTCAGTGCACAAAACTGCCAGTTTTAAGTCCGCCTGTCTATCCACGTGTCATGTGATACTGCTCAGATTTTAATGAAACTCTGTCAGTAGGATTCAATCAAATACCTTTTTCATGACATCTTGTCTTTACTTACCCTTTTCACCTCCATCTCTGAGGCAAGACGTAGCCTCAAGCACACAAGCTGAGAGAGTTTGTGTGTAGCATCATTTACACTTTAAAGGTCAAGGAGGAAAGTAATTTTAGTGATGAGCCCGACAGTTTATCCATGCAAAGTAGGGTAATTGTAATTATAACTTCAGCTGCTTGTTGAATTTGATCCCATCTGCACTGACCAAACTGGTGACTTTCCCCCTCGAGCTCGGCCGCCATTTCACCTGCTGACGACATTCTTAGTGTCATCAGACACGAGACTTTATGCTAGAAACTTTTGTGAATAAATTAAACTACTTCATAACTACTTCAGCACAATTAAAGTATTTAAGTGAAAGAGCACAGAGGACAGAGTGGTGGGTTAAATTAGAAGAAGTCTCCTCAAACACATCCATACTCCAGGACCCTGAGGCGGGCAGGAAAGATTGTGGCCGACCCCTCCCGCCCTGGACGCAAACTTTTTGAGTCACTCCCCTCTGGCAAGAAGCTGCGGTCCATCGGGACAAAACCTCAACCCACAATAACAGTTTCTTCCAGACTGCAGCTGACCTCATCCACGAGGCCGCTGACCCCCACTGACACTGACTCTTATCCTCATACCCACATCTGTCTCTATGCATTGCATTAACACACATCTTTACTGTCTCCACACATGCACATATTCTTTGTATTCATACTGTGAATTTTTGTAAATCCCCTGCTCAATATTCCTGCACAAAGCTCTACCACTTCCACTTTGAAAACAGATACTTTTGAAAATGTGTTTACTGCTATCCACCAATAACCAGTGCCTCCAGGATTCCATCCTCTTTTCCTAAATCTGCACCAAGATCCAATCAATCAATAACATACAAGGTGATGAGTAGAAATAAATATGTAATCCATAACTCAGTATCAACTGACTTAAATGGCTTTTGCTCAAAGACACCAGGTTAGGACAGACGCTGCTACCATGGATCATTTTACTGACAGTTATATCGACTCCACGGCTGATATTTACATTAAATATGCATTAATCACTCAACAGAATCCCTGTGTGAAATTAACACTCCCTGCTATTATTAGCTTCTTAAAGGGCCGTCGCACAGTCGAAACATCAGGTACCTACAATGGTGTTGACAGATGCAATGGCCACAGCTATTGTTGGCACGGAGGCACAGAAACAAGTGCATCTCGTGCCTAAACAGTTGGAACCACCGCAGTGACTCACAAAATAGTAGTCTGCAGCTTGGTAGACGTCTAGCCTTTTTGTCACGCCATACACACTCCCCTCCACCTCCTAATGACAAAGTCAAATAGATTACGTCACTTTAGAAAAGTATGATATGCATAAAACGTGCAAATGTAACATATTCGTAGTTTGCAGGAATGTTCAATGGCACAGTTTCTTCTGGTGACTGGCCTGATTTTTTTTTTTTTATTATATCAATCTGTCTTGAGTGATCAGTAAGAGGTAAACAAGGCGTAACTGATATATCATTAACTTGTTTAATCTGTTATTCTATCGTGTCCAACTGAAGTTTTAATCTGTGCTGATTCAAACCTCAGTGTTTTCTATTTGAGCGTCAAAATGAATGCATGCTACAGTAGCAGTGTCTGTGTGTGTGTGTGTGTGTGTGTGTGTGTGTGTGTGTGTGTGTGTGTGTGTGTGTAAAGAGACGTCCTCCTGCTCAGTCAGCTGATCAGTCAGCAGTCAGCTACTGTATCCTGTTTGTGTGTATGTTCTGTGGGAGTGTATTCAGCTATTCTGACATGTGATTGTTGTTCCTGTGTGTACTCATTGTTGCATCCGAGTGTTTGTTTTGTTTGTGCATACATTTGTGTGTGTGTGTGTGTGTGTGTGTGTGTGTGTGTGTGTGTGTGTAGCAGCGAGGTAGCAGGGTGGGTGGGAATGACTTAATTGAGCATGAAAGACAACAGATGACCTCTGGGGCTTCAGCGCTGCCGCCAATCAAACATCTGCCAGCCTGAGGCTCAAGGACGACTGCAAACCACCCAAACAACCACACACAGTCCTTCATGCTCAGATTCACCTGTGGACACAGCCTGCCTGCACACTGACACTCGACATGCACACAACAGCTTGTGGAGCTTTTCAGTTACTGGTTGAGAAACGTCCGGGAACCTCCGGACTACCAAACAAGCTGGATAAAATATTTTGTTGAATTCAAACCAAAATAATATTATAAAAAATATTTTACCATTCTGCACTCTATGTGTGAGGGTTTCGTTTGTGATAAGAGCAAGGTCATATGAACAGTATTAATGACGTCACTAAGAGCTTACTGAGCTGTATGCTAATGTTATGCTAGTGTGACTCACAGGATGGAGACTGTGCGTATGAGCCTGCCACTGGCCTCCTATTTCAGACAGAATTTCCCCCCTTTCTGTTTTAACTATTTTGCAAAGGCACTGTCGCTGCATCCTGGGATTAGTGTCACCCAAGACAATTGTGATTGGTCAAAAGAAATACAAACAATCCAGAGCATTTTTTTCCTTTGTGCAGAATTATGATGGGTTTGTGCCCTAAAACGCCATGTGGAGATAGGTCTGGCTATGTCAGATGACAATCTGCATTTCCTCAGGCAGCAAAGGCATGTCCCGCCCTACCCTACCTCTGATTGGCCTGAACTCATTGCCTTCGTCGGTTGGGTTTAGGCAAGAGTACGGGAACTGATCAGGGTTGGGTTACGAATGTCAGGGTAAGCCAATCAGATGGAGAGACTAGTGGTCATGTGAGGTTGTACTTAGGCACAGTGGTGGTTTGAGCATCAGCATGTTAACATGCTCACAGTGACACCGTGTCCTAACTGGATGTGAGCGTCAGACTATTAGCGTTACATCGGATGTTCTCTGTCCACACTGGATCCATTAAATACAGAACTCTGTCACTTGTAACTTGTAGATACCATTGTTGTAGCTCACATATCACTGTATCATACCACCATCTCCACTGAGTATAACAAGCTAGCTTGCTAGCATCCCACACAATTCTAATCACACCTTTTTACTCTTCCTGGCGTCTCCCTCCAGCCAGATGCCAACTTCAAACCTCGTGAATCAGCTATACCTCATCCAAAGTAGCACTTCCAGCGTGAGCATCGCGCTGTGTGGCATCGCTTGCAGGCAGTTGGGACAGTTCCATAGAAGGCAATGCAATCTTACTGATTCAGTCACTGATGCTCGCTTGTGTAGCATCGAGTTAAGACACAGTGTAAAGCTGTGTAGGGTGGGTCATGCCTTCGCTATCCTAGGAAATGCAAAAATCACATGTGAGGCTGACATTTTGCAAACTATGACCTTTTTTTTTTTTTTACACTTTTTAAAAAAAAAAAAAAAAAATTCAGATATTTTAAATAACGCATACAAGTTTAAATCATAAACTGTATATAAAGACGGTTGACGCCCTTACAATTACTGCCGCTGTGCAAAAATGCAGCCAAAATATCCCAAATTTGGCAGCAGCCATCTGGTGCCAGCTGGTGACATCATTTGAAACCAGAGTCCGTGCAGTAGCAATGTTCATGGTGCAAGGAGTGCCATTAATTGCGAGCTAACCCACTGGCACACACAGCTGTCAATCATGATGTCAAATCCCCTTTTTTTAGCATCAAATAACTAAAACCACCCAAGAAGAAAAAATCACATAATTGAGCAAACATCAGCGTGATAAGAACAAACTAAACATGGAGGGGGCGGAGTTTATACAGCCTATGGTTTAAGCCCACAGCATTTTTTTTTCTTTATATCTGGATTGCAGTTATCACCAATGTATTAATTATATTCTTTGATAATGAAGAACCAAAATTATTGAGCACTTCCTTCGCTGTACTGTGTGATTTTCTGGAAGGTAGAAGTTTTCGCCAGTCCAATTCCAGACCATTGAGCCACCATTTAAAATCTACCTGAATGCAATGTGTATGAACGAATTTTCCAAATAGAGTCCAAAACCAAAATCATCATCTGTACAGACTGCGATTCTGTTGCACATTAAGATCAGAGCTGAAAGAGTCCATTTGGATTCACTGAGGTTAAAATGGACTGCATTTATGTGGCACTTTACTATATTACTGGACAAAGCGCTTTACAATTTGCCTCTCATTCACCCATTCTCACACACACACACACACACACATTCATTCATACAAGCCATGCAAGGTGCTGACCTGCCCATCAGGAGCAACTCTGGGCTCAGTTTTTCCCTCAAGGACATTTCGACATGAGGGCAGGAGGAGCCAGAGAGCAAACCACCAACCTTGTGGTGAAAGCATGACCCGCTCGACCTCCTTAGCTACAGCCGGCCTATTATTAGACATATTAGACATATTGACACACCAACCTGAGACCTACTGCAGCGGACAGGAAGCAAGATGACCTCTGGAGACCTCAAATGATAAAAGCCGGGCTTATTACAAATAGATAAATAAAAGAATATATTTAGCTGAACTCAAGATATATCTTGAGTATAAACAGCATGAATTTGGGGTCATTTTAAACTTTCAGGAGCTACAGTGATGCGTGAGTGAGTCACATGCAGACACTGCAGCTGCACTGACACAGCATGAGCTGCAATTCATAAAAACAATAACAACAGCTCCAGATCATCACCATCATACTGTGGCCCTCCCTCACTTGTTATGACAAGCTAAAATCCTTCCCATAGCACCGATTGGTCTCGAGGTGTGTCAGTCAAGTGGAACCAGGCAAGCTGATTGGATAATCGGGACGAGTGGGCTCGATGGTTCAGACAGAGAGCAGATCAATGGCTGCCGCCATGCAGGCTTGTTCACAGAGACACAGACCTTCACTCTGTTAGCATCTCTTACTCCGTCACTGTCACACGCACACACACAATCACACACACACAGAGGGATACGGCAAGGCTGTGCACACGCACACACAAACACAGGCGAGTCACAAATTAAAAAGCAGCCCCCTACCCGACTCGTTGTTCTCTGAATCCATCTCGTTGGAGTGGAAGTGGAGGACGGCCTGCCAGGTGGACCTCGACGCCTCCGTCTTTCTCTCTGTGTGTTTCCACCCTCTCTGTCTCTGTATCTCCCTCTCTCTCCCCCCCGTCACACACTGACTCTCATCTCTGACCTTGCAGTGTTTGTGTTTCCCCTCGCCGACGGCAGCAGCAGCAGATCTGCTGAAGGCTGCAGGTGAAGCTGCAGCGCTGCACAGTCGAGTCCAAACTAAAGCACGAGCTAAAACACTCCTCAGTACTGATTCCCCTGAGAGACGAGGGGGAACACGTTAAACACCCTGCACACACACACACAAATACAGATACACACACATACACACGAGAGAGATGGCATGAATGACTGTGTTTGCTGGGATTCTGTGGGCTTATGTGTGCGTGTGTGTGTGTGTGTGTGTGTGTGTGTGTGTGTGTGTGTGTGTTGGGTTGAAGGTGTTTTAATCATCCTGATTGGAGTGCAATTATGCAGATTTACTGAGCAGGACTGCTGTTGAAGGAATTTAGCATTTTGAAATGTGTCTGTGTGTATGTGTGTGTGTGTGCTGTGTCTAGCTGCATCTGTGCAAGTGTGTGTGTGGGCCTCTGTGGTTGTGTAACTGTTTGGTTTTTTTTTTCTCGATGTGTGCATTTTTTTCAGTGTGCATACGTGCTGGAGCTGTTAGCTATGTGAGGACCAGTTTTAGTTTTAGTCCTTGAGCGGGAGGACATTTTGTGAGGAAAGTGAGGAACGCTTGTGGAAAAGTGAGGACATTCGGACATATCAGGACACTTTTCAATAGCAAAGACAGCGTGGGAACTATTTTTTCATGATTGTTTAGGGTATAAACTCCAACATGATGAAGAAAATTCAAAAGTATTTAGTCTTCATCTAGATTTTTTTTTAAGAAATAAAGTAAAATATTTGAGAAATTGAGGAGGATTTTAAAGAGAAAGTCATTTTTGGAAACTGCGGATATTTTTAGCTACTAAGGAAATTGAGGATACCTATTAAGAGTGAGCACAACTTTGTAAACGGAGGACATTTCTGGAAAATAAAAATTGTAAGAGTGGGAACATTTTTAGAAATAGACATTTCAAAAAGTGACTGAACAGTGAGAACATTAAAAAAATTGTGAGCATTGATTCTGGAGGGCTCTAGACTGGGACAATTTAATGTGTGCAAATCGAAATTTCATGTGGAAACATTCATGCGGGTGCATAATGCAGACTGAATTCACAGTGACAGAGTGACAGCGTGACAGCTGACTCATATAAACAGGTCTAATGTGGCTGAATGCACATCGGTGTGTCTGAATTATACACATCTTGTGTAGGAAATATCTGTATCCTCACTGCGCTGCATTTTTATAACATATGTTGATCTGGTTACATCTTACCGCGTCCAGGCCCCGTCTCATTCCCTTCTCACACTCATACAACTGACATCACATCTAATTACTACTACCTACTACTATCTACTATCAGACTAACAGCAGAACGTCGAAGGTGAAAACACTGGATGGTTTTGCGACTTTAGTGTAGAGGGTGGTGATATTTATGGCAACTTCAGTATTTGCTGCTGCCTTACTCTTCAATACGCAGCTCCACTCTCTTGGCCCATCTGTAGCAGGGCAGCCTACAGTGTTGATAAGCTATTACTCGTGACATGTCACCAGTTAGTAGCTGCATTTTTCAATTATTTTACTTTTACGACTATCGCAAATTTATATATATGTGGAAAAGTTGGTCTGCCCTGTTTTGGAAAGAAAAAACATTTTATATCTCCCTGATTTTCCACTCGCCGCCAGTTTTTAGAGAGATCCCTAAAAAAATCCTCAGATCAGAGGCAAATTGGTGTTAGCTCTCATGAGCAACGAGCTAACCTGAATAAAATTAATAAAGCTGATTTCTGTAAACAATACTATCATTGTGTACTTAACATATTGTGGCGAGTTGGAGCTAAACGGGTGGAGTTTCCCAACATGCCGTGAGACAATGTGTTTAAGGCCGTGAGCCGAAGAAAATTGTGTTTAAATGTGTTGTAAATCACTGACGTTACCCATTACACAGTGATTAATGTTTATGGATTTCACAATGGTTCTAATAGGTTACAGTTAATGTTGTGATAAAAAACATTTTGCACCATGAGTTAAGTCATATACACAATTAGTGACCTCCCGCCTGTGTGGATATCAGAGTGTCTACCATTAACTTGTGCTGAGGTAAAATAAAGAGCACTTCCTGGTTCAGAGTTCATCTCTTTGCTGTATTCTTGCAACAGAGAAACCTCAGCCTTCCACAATGTATTTTTATAGTCAAATAAGATTTTTTTTAAATGCTTTAAAATGTGTACTTGTTATCTTAATGTTCATACGACACAGAATTATGTGCTCAAACAACAACAACAACAAAAGTTATGTTTCTGTCAAACAAGGGTCATGTGACACATTTATTTTGTGTCTGATGAACTCAAAACTTTTATGTTACTGTACTGTGCTAAACTAAAAGTTTTGAGCGCAAGCTTTGAGTTGAGTAAACAGTTTGGGGTTTACAGTGTATAATTAAGACTTGGTTCAGGGTCATGTTGTTGCAATGCGACTTTTCATGTCGCATTACTCGTATGAGTCTGACTGCTAGAATGTTTTGCGTTGGCTCACGTCATACACGCGTGAAATTGCTGAATCGATGAATGAACTTCCTCCGGTGCATCCTCAGCATCATACATCCCTGGAGGATCTCAGTGCTGATTGGCTATCGCAGTGCAAATTGATCGGCGAAGTTCATATTTTTTAACTCATGCAGATAAGTGTATGACGCAAAATTGCGCTGCTTGCTTCATTTTCGCCGCTTTATTCACGTATTTCGTGTCATTCACGTCACGTCCATAGCACCGCCCAGCGAGAATTCACGTCTAATCGTGTCTTTACATTGACTTTACATGTAATTCACAGTTACAGGTTAAACATGGTGGTTACAGTGAGGGGCTACAGGAATTAGTGTCCAAAAGGGTCCTCAGAAGTATAGAATATAAATGTGTGTTTGTATGTGTGTGTGTGTGTGTGTGTGTGTGTGTGTGTAGTCACAGATGGCGGCAGCAGATACTATCCTGCCACACACACAGTCAGAAGTCAGATAGCTGTGACACTAATTTTAGAGTCTGTCTGAGCTGAAACACACTGGACAAACCAGAATCAGGGTGATGCTTCGTATTTTTCCCAAAACATCCCCTACAATTCTCTTTTCCTGTACGGACAGAGCTTTAGCTGAAATGCTTTAAATCAGCTGGCTGACATTAGTTTAAGACTGATGATCTGCCCAATGATTAGTTTTTGTTTCATTAATGTTTAGGGAAAAATCATTTTGGTTGAACAGCTCATGACTCATCTCCACACACTGCTTCGTTTTAAGGAGTCAGTGAGAAAGGTCAGCGAGCACTGCATAAGAGTGACTGCAACACCTTTCATTCTGCTGAAGCAGCTCACAACAATCTGTCAAAAAGTAAATCGAATTTAATCTAAAAGACGCTGCTTTTCTTCCTCAAATCAATCACTGACAAAACAACTCACACTTTTACTTTGCTCCTGTTCAGACATACTGTACAGGCTGATCAATTCAATCTGATGGAAAATGTTACAAACTTTTCCAGAGCAAAGGAAAAACTGTTTTGTTTTCAGCTTGACTACATCTGCTACTGTTTTTTAAAAATGGACTGAATGCACTACGAATAAAGTTATAGCTTTAGAAAACATGAAAATCTGCCACATGACCACAGCAACATACAGTTTTGGTCCTACAGTGAATAAATTTGGATTAGCTTGGCCTCAAACTCACAAATGTCAACTAGAATTACCATCATACTGTTGTATGTCCCCACAAACCACTCAAGTTGCAGTTACAATTTACATCCATGTCTGTCCAGGCTCATATGTAGCCATGACAGATGACAATACTTCAAACAGGCTAAATGAAGCTATGTATTCTAAGAAACTGATACTTCATAAACATCTTCAACCAAGCAGCACAGAAGATCGATACAGTCACTACAGCTCTGATTAGTTCATCGTTGAGTCCAAGTGAACGTTTGTGCCAAATTTGATTACAATCCCTTGAGGTCTTCCTGAAATATCACTTTAACAAGAATGGCACAGATCAGGTGATAGTGACCTTGACCTCTGACCTTTGCCAAATTCAATTTCCTCAAGGTTTTCTAGAAATGTCACGCTCACGAAAACGAGACTAACGCAAGTTTCCAGTGACCCTGACCTGTGACCATTAAAATCTAATCAATTCATCGTTCAGTCCAACCAGACGTTTGTGCAAAATTTGAATTCCCTCACTGTGTTCTTCAAATATCATGTTCATGAGAATGAGACGGATGAGGTAACAGTGACCTTGACCTTTGATCTGTGACTACTAGAATCTAATCAGTCCCTTCTTGAGTCCAACCGTATGTTTGTGCCAAATTCAACTGAACTCCCTCAAGCCCCTCTCAAGATATCACGCTCAAGAGAATGTGACAAACCCAAGGTCACAGTAACCTTAACCTTTGACCACTGAAATCTAATGAGTTCATCAATGAGTTTTTGCCACATTTGAAGAAATTGCCTCAAGGTGTTCTTGAAATATCATGAGAGTGAGACACGTGAGGTAATAGTGACCTTGACCTTCTACCTGTGACCACTAAGATCTAATCAGTCTCTTATTAAGTCCAACTGGACGTTTGTGCTAAATTTGAAGAAATTCACCCAAGGTATCCATCAGATATCACGTTAAAGAAAATGGGATGGATGGACAGACAGCCTGTAGCTGGCACGAAGGCATACAAACATGGAGGTGACCGGTCAGAGTTCCTGAGAAACGGACACATTTTGGCCGAACAAACAAGATGCTGCAACGATCACTGCACAATATTGATTCTGTTATTGACTATTTTGCTGCTTATTTTCTCGATTAACCAGTTAGTCTATAAAAGGTCAGAAAATAGTGAAAAAAATCCATCCCAGTTTATCGAGTCCAAATCCTTACATCATGTCAAATGTCTTGTTTTTCAAACAAATATATTCAATTTAGAACAATATGGAACATAGACCAAAAGCATCAAACCCTCACATCTAAGAAACTCGAATCAGAGAATGTTTGGCAATTGTGACAACTCCAGGCCTGAAGACACTGACACACCCGTTAGGAGCCATAGTCACTGTGCTCCCCCTTGGCAACCAAAAGTAATTTGATATACATGACATTTACATGATGGGGTATACAATTTAAATGTGCAACATGACATATAATTAGTGCATTCTCAAGCACCAAATCATGTACACAGGAAGTGTTACAAAATGTGAAATGGGTTATTTCCACACCCACGCTCGATGCAGAAAACAGCGGCGTCCTGCCAGAACCCCCGACGTGCCCAAGGGTGCGAGGGCCCATTCATTGCTGCATGCAGCTTTAATTAACCAGGTAATTAAATAGAACAACTACAGTTGTTAAGTGTTTCTGCTGATTGATTACAAACCTGTCAATATTTGAGGAGCTGAAAAAAAGGTTTCATTTTGTTTTTGCATTTTTATTTGAAAAATTACTTTTATGATTAATAAATTATGAGTTTTGGATTACTCTTCTGGCTATCAACTCATGGATTAGTCATGAAAATCTCATTTACTTTGACGTGATATTTTATTCATTTGTTTATTTTGTTTGGTGAATTTTGTTTCATTTCCACTCGGTATTAAGACCCACAGAATGGACTATAGCTTAAGAATGACTGGAAGATTTCCTCCTATGAGTTGAGGATCATAAGGACCTTTGGGATCTTAAAGGGTGATCATGAGCATAAAGGAACCATTGTCCATTAATGTACCCTTGCTATTAAGCGTTTCACCTTCACCTATTATGTCCCTGCCTGTTGTCCTTGGTTTTGTGTGCATTTCTTTTGTAAATAATAAAAATGAAGTATAAAAAACCCCCTAATGGATTAGTGGACTAATAGTTGCAGCTCTATCACAGCCCCAACACATCCTGTGTCTTCAGAAATTAATCATTCGTGTCACATAATTTTTTATTTGGTTTACTCACTGTGCTATAATTATACTATGAATGAAAAAACGCTTCCTCCTGTAAGTGGGAACCCCTCAGGTCAGCGTGCTCAGACATTCTTTCCACAGACTTCACAAACAGCATCTCACGTCCAAAAAAGGCCAGACTGCAGAGCCGGAGGGATCGCACAGCGAGCGTCTGGACTGCTACTGCGTTAGTCGCATGTGCTCTGAAAACAAATGTATGATACTCTGAGAGCTGAACAAGAGGAACAAGACGACCTGATATTCAGACCAAAGACAGGACACTCATCTTAACATATATGACGCTCTGCTGGTAATTTAGAAGCAGGAAAATATATTTAAAGATACTGAGATACTGTCTGATTCAGCACTACAAACAGACAGCACTGTAACATGTACTGTAATGTTAACAGCAATAATTTGCAAACTACATGGTGATTTGACATAGGCTGTGAACACAGTACTGTGCCTGTTAAATTATTTTTCAGAGCGTGTCGTTCCTTTCCAGTGAAGGTTAGCAGGTTAAACTGACAGATCAGGCTGATAAATATTGAATATCGGCGAGTAAATGTCATCTACGTCCTGTAACATACGGGTTTTCGGTAGCTCAGGATAAAGAGTAGAATGAATGTATAAAGAAAATTGATCTTTCTTTTTCCACTTGGAGTCTTGGAGTTCTTTACATACTATCTATATCTATAATTTTAACCAGGCAATCTCAGGGTTTAATGGTAATGTTTTTTTTTCTCCACTTGCCCACCACGCAAGTAAGTCAGAAATGTAATTGCCCAAAGTCAGTGTTTACCTGCCCCTATGCAAACTGATTTATTTCTTAGCGGTTATGAAATAACAAAGACTAAATATTAAACTGTTCTTTTTATAACACTCTAGCAATGTTTTTCAGAAACTTGACATGCTTTAAAAAATGAACTTGTTTTACCCGCCTTGCTGTCAAACTTCCTGTAAACTGCACAAAACATTGATGGAGTTCTGCCTACATCTTCTAAAGGCACCCAACTAAACTCCTTTCCTAGATCATGAAAGACATGCACGCTTGCACTTCAGCTAATAAACTTTGTCTTAGCCCACAACCATTTTCTCATGAGTGTCCGATCGGTAATGCACATTTGCAACTCTCAACACAGATAAAAAGTAAGCGAGATGGCTCACTGCTTAGCCACTTCCATAAATTTAATAGCGTAACATGGCATTTTATTTTCCCCAAGCAATCATTATTGTTGAGCCTTGAACCTCCATCTGCTAAGAAAGAGTGTCTGGTACAATCCATATCTTGAGAACTGCTCTTTAATTTAACTTCTAGTAAGCAGTGTCTCAACTTCTAACTCAATTTGTGTTGTGTGTTTGTTACACACCTATTTCTTTCACTTTTCAGGTGAACAACAAAGCGCAACACTACGAATGCTTTCTAGGACAGAAGGTCTAAAACTGGCGCTGTTATCTCCATACTCAAGGTTAAATTTATTGTCAGTGTCTCCATACAATACTCAGTATACAGCGGAATTAAATCATGTGCCTTCAATGAGTACACGATAACAGCAGGTAAAATTTTCTTAAAATGACAAAAAGTAAGTTGAAGACAGTAAAATGTAGGTTGTATAAAGCTTACTAAAGTGCAATAAATGTACTAGGGCTGCAACTAACAATTATTTTCATTGTCGACTAATCTATCGATTATTTCTTCGTTTAGTCGACTAGTCATTTTATCGAAAAATGTGTTAAAATTGTGAAAAATGTCAGTCTGTCTCTCCCAAACCCCAAAATTATGTCATCTAATGTCTTGTTTCGTACTCACGCCAAAGGGTTTTAGTTCATCGTCATGGGAGAGTGTGTAAAGCTGCCAATATTTAAACATAAGAAGCTGCAATAAGAGTATTTTGGGGTACTTTTATAGTACTGTTCTATGAAAAATGACTCAAACCGATTAGTCGGCTACTAAAATAGTCACCGATTATTTTAATAGTCGATTATTCATCGATTAGTCGACTAATCGTTGCAGCCCTAAAATGTACACTGCTGTCACACATGGAGAGATGTGCCTCATTTAATAAAATTAAAATTAAACCATGTCATGTGCATTTTCTCCCGAAGAATTGAGATTTATGAGTCATTATGAGATGAAAGAAGACATATCTGGCTGGGCAGGCATCTTGCTCTGCTGAATTCTTACTACAGCAACATTAGCTGCTGTTTCAACAATGTTCGGCTGAAAAAAACATGCATGCAGCCTGAAATTGAACTGTGATTTTCTGTCGGGAGATACAGTGACTTAAACCAATGGTGACTTAGAAAGATAAAAACAATACATGTAATTTGTTAAGCTATGAGTAGAAAAGTCCACTAGCTGCTAGGCTAATTTATGTAATGTAAACATGCTTAATCTAATAATGTGTGACTAGCAAAAAGACCTTGAACCTTAAAAAACTATGAACATTGACAATTATTACTGAGCTGAATTTGGTACTTTTGTTAAATCATCTTGTTGTTAATTCATAAGTTAAGTCGAGCTAGGCCATTGAATTGGACTACTGTCCTTGTCCCTGTATACAAGCAGGGGAAGGGAATCTATTTATTGACCTAAATATGTCCGACTCCTCTACGATAGGTGGAGATATGCCCCCTCTCAGCTTGTTAGTATTGGATCGTTTTCCTGTTGACCTATAAGTTAGCTACGGTTAGCTAGCAGCAAAGTGGTATCATGGTGGACAACTGTACATCTCTGTACATTTCGTACGTGCTGTTTGCTTTACTTTTTGTACGGATGAGATGCACGCTGATGTAGATTTCTCCAAAGCCAAAGCCCAGGGCACAAACTGTGGAGCAAACACAGAGCACCTCGGCCAGTTTGGGTCCAACTGACTGTATACATGCAGGAGGAATACACATCCCATTCTGGTTTTAGTCAGACTAACACAATAAATCATTTTTCTGATGTTGTATAAACACACTGCATATTTTATGGCTGCTTGGAGAACTTTGTCTTCAGGGCTTACAGCCAGATCGCCCTGACGTTTTAGGAAAAAGATCATGGGTTTAAACGAAAAGATTTCTAAAAAAAAAAAAAAAGCCCTTAAGTTTAACTCATCCCATGTGCTGTTTCATGTGTGTTAGAGGAGTCAGTTAAAAGTAAACTTTCCTGTACTTATTATTTATATATTGTTTATATCTTTTATGGCAAAAAGGCAAAAAAGAAAGGGTGGCAGCTTCTTCTGCAACAGACAGTGTTAAATGGGCAGATAATATCATCTCATTATGATTGCAGGCCCCTAAATCTCAAATTTGTATAGTGGTAGACTGCAATATCAGCAGATATCACATCGTGGTCCAAAGAATCAATATAATATCATATCGTGATGAAACTGGTGATTTACGCCTCTGGTATTTTCAGATGTGGGACACACTTTCCTAATATATGTTGTTGCTGTTATAACAGCAGATGGGTATCCACATACTTTTGGCCATGTTTTGTTTTTCCCTAAGTACTTTAGTGGATCATCTAAAGTTTAAAACACTGATACTTTCAACATTAGATGCTCTAACTGAAATATCAGAATCAGAAATGCTTTATTGATCCCAGAGGGGAAACTGAGATTCAGCTGCGCCGATGTAAAGAACAGAGAATTATTAGAAGTAAAAGTAAGAGGATGAGATTAAAGTACGTAAATATAAGCAATAAAATGAAACAGAAATAATATGTGCATTATGCTACAATGTTTAACACTAGTACCCCTAATGTTTTTGTCATTTGAAAATCCAGGCTGAACTACAAAAAACACTGAAAATATGGGTGACAATATTTAAGAAACTATTCCTGTGAAGTCTTTTTATTTATTTTACCTGCAAGCCAAAAAGCTAGTTTGTTTCAACGTCAAAGTTCCTCTGATTCACTACATCATAAGTTGCATACAAATACTTTGTTGTTAATCTGCTCATGAAGGCGTGATTTAATTATAGAATACAGTCATTTCTAGTATCTGAATGAAAAACAGTAAACCTGTTATTTCCTGCTCAGCCATTTCACATGCTGCTGCTGCTGCTGCTCACCGTCTCTGTACCGACACCTGTCTGATGTTGATAGAGACACAAGCAAACATCCGACTACAAAACAGGCCAGAGGAAAACTGTAAAATCCTTCAAGAAGTGCAGCGGAGCAGTAAGCCGAGCGTCACACAACAAGCACACAAAGATAAAAGCTTCCCTCTCTGCAAAGATGCGGCTGGCGGAGGAAACAGAGGGAGGCGCGTCTCCTTTGAAGTTATATTTAGGCCAAATCCTCCTTTGCAGAACAAACCGTCTTCCACTATGCATACAAATCACAGCCAACAACTGAGGGAGGAACCGTCCTAAGAGCACAGGAGCCGCCTGCACACATGCAATTAGCCGGCGGAGCATCAAAAATACACAGGCCTGCTGGGTTTGATTCCCTCTGCAACCCAAATACTCCACTCCCACCTGGGGTACAGGTGCATGCTGGGTTCTCATTGGACACAACTTTGATGGTGTGAGCACACAGCAGCCTCGCCGCAGGTGGTCCAGATCCATTTAGACACATTCACAACAAAGTGGAACTGTGAAGCACTTCTGAGCTCCAACACATGTGTGTGTGATTTAAAAAGACATAAACCTTTGAGTTTTTTAGCAGCAGGTGGAAGGGTGGAACAGTTCTGTCTGTCGAATATGTCATATAAATAAAGAGACACTATGGTTTGACAAGCGGCCAGCCTTCTTTTCCAAAGGACCATCAACAGCTAGCTTAATATTAGCTCTGGTAACTGCACACAGTTTTTCCAGAAAAACAATAAGCCTGCGGGTATCACACACCCTCCTGAACAAAAGCAGGTATGTCCTGAAGGACATCTGGTTTCTTTAGGCTACCTGAAATAGCTTTATCTTGGCTTGTAGCTGTTAACCAGCTTTTACTGTCTCGCAGCTGTGCAGTGAAGAATAGGAGAATGCAGAAGAATAGGAATGCAAGATAATACTGGCACATCATCGGTATCTGCCAATATTGGCTTTAAATTAACTATCAGAATCAGCCAACACGCTTTTCTTTATTTTACACAAAGGATAAAAATTCCATACAAAAAAAAAAAGAATTCTGTTTCATGTCTCCATCTGCTGGTGGGCCATCACAATAAGAGTATGCATGCATAATATCATATGATGTTAACTAAACTCCTAATTAATCGGGAGACGTGATAACGCTGCATGTAACAGATACTTAATTCCTTCTGTGCAGCAAACACAAAACACGGCTCTTTTCTATTGTTACTTTACTGGAATCTGAACTTATCTAGACTCTCTCTGCTGACTACTGCAGCTTCAGTGCTTTAATGTGTCTGCGGCACTGGCCGGCCAGGATACGGTGCTTTTCTACACAAACATGCAAGAGAGACTTAGTTCCCATGACAAACACCGCCAGACTACATCACACACACACACATAGCCTGTCTTAAAGGGGAAGGCTTGGCCAGTAACATCAGTCAAAAATGACAACTGTGATTTTTTTCCTTTTGTATCAAGAAGCAAAATAGCATGATGTGTTCGAGTTAATCTGCCTTACTTGACACAGCACATCCTGCATCGCGACTATTGTGCATGTGCACATCACAGTGTCGATGCTAAAATGATAAATCATTCAGCCCTGGGTTTCTTATTGACTAAATGCCGGTATTTTGAGGGCCTTAACTGTTGGAGTTACAGCTACAGCGAGTAAGATACTGTTGAATAACAGTCTTTGAACTTGAAAGCACAATACATCAGCATATCAAAAGCTGGTAAAATGGGTAAACAACAATATCCTAGTTATGATTATCTCTTTAATGCAAGTATCTTAGGGGCCCAATGAAATCCTCTGGCGGACCATTCCAGCCCAGGGGCCATTCGTTTGACACCCCTGCCATGACCATCTTGATGCACTTTCACCTCCACCCCTTGTTCTTCCTCTTTCAGGCCCATGCTGATGCTGATGTGTTCATCTTAAAGAGGCTACGCCCCGCTCTCTGTCCTCAGAGGTATAATTGTTTCACTCCTGATTGCTGACTGAAGTCATTTTAAAACACTACTTTTTAATTACTATTTTCTCATTACTACTTCAGTGCTGCTTTCCTCATTTCTTTTGTGGAAAACAAACACTTTGGGTGACTGGTTTCTGAGATGCCTGGTTAATGAGAATGCTTGGTTAATGCTGCTTTTCTTGGATGTTTTGAAGCAGAGAGACGTGATCGCAGTGAAGAGCTGATCATACGGGGTTACAGCCGCAGATCCAACAGTACCATTTTGTCAGAACTATAAAAGCAGTTCCATTAAGTGTCACTTTAAATGCCCGTTGTAGAGATGTGCAGAGTGCGTGTCCCACAGGGAAACAGAGAAATAGTTTCAGGATCAAAATGAAGACGACTCTGTCCTCCTTCGGTGTAAAGTGCACAGCTTTTCTCTGGAAACAGACGACTCTCTGCAAAGTGAGAAAAACATGAAGGTCTCGACACAGTGACGGGAAAGTAAAAAGTATTTCCCAGCAGGCATCCTTCCATCCATCCATTTATCTCTGCATATCTAACCAAGTGCTTATCTGACTGTTCATTCAGTCAAAGACGGCAGCAGCAGCTGAGAGCGTGAGTGACGGCAGCGACGGCGGGTTTGTCCTACATAATGACTTAATTGAGGTGGTTAACACTTTGAGGATAATGAGAGCCTCTAGACCACAGCAGACCCAGGAGTGAGAGCAGCACACACTCTCTCACACACACACACACACACACACACGCGCAGAGGAAATCAGTGTTGATTATTAATAGCAGCAGCACCAGACGCAGCACTCAGCCAGATCAACACAGGTCTACTTTTTGTCTCTATGTGACTCAAACACACTTCAGTTAATTATAATTCATCACTCCGAGTGGACGCTGTGTGTTCATTTCATTTGTCCAACACACAAAAACATAAAATTAGCAACAATAACTGAAAGCTTTTGAATTCAGTATTAAAAATAACAGTGTTTGTCCAATTCCATGTCATGTGCTTGCGTGACATTAGTGTATCAGTGATGTTGACACAACATGGAGGTTTCTGTGGTGCAACAAAATCTTGTTTCTGAGATCAAGAATGAATTATCAGTCTCACCTATCAGGAAATGTGGACGACAAGTCCTTAAAGGGCTGACAAAAATGGAAATTTGGACATCTAAGTTTCCATGACAACTGGGCGAAATCCATCAGTTAGGTCAGGAAGATCATGTGATGTGACTCAAAGTGTTTATCTGTCAAGGTTGCAGTGATATCCTGGTTTCAACGTATACTGTGATATAAAAGTTGACGGTTCTCATACCTTGTACATTTGTTTATCTACAACATTGAAAAAAAAATGCAATTGGACGTTGAATATCCCCTTTATTTTAGTTATTTTCAAAGGGCAGAGTTTTAACGCAGAGTTCCATTTTAAAAAGTGTTTCCAAGTTTCAGTTATAGTAATAAAATGTTCATCCTTCAGTTTTCATTCCTGTAAGGTTCATTCTGGCTGATAATAATATGAATTCTGTGACACTGTGAAACTGTGATATTCTCTGCAACATTTACCGTACCGTGATAATCTCACACTGTTGCAACCCTAAGACTGACAAACAAATAGATAACTCTTTTGCATTTCATTCATCTTAGTCTTCTTCCCTCTTAGATTTTCATGGACAAAATTCTCTTTCACGCTGTATTTAATTTTTAGGAATGCACTGATAATTCTGAGCATATTTCAAACATTGAAACCGATGTCGAAAATAACAATTTGGCTGTTAGGGACACCCGTGGCTTTGTCTTGTTAATGTGTAGTTTGCTTTTGTTGTTATTTATTCCCTCTTCTGTGATAAGAAAGCAAATAAATCTTAATTATAAAAGTAACTGAACTGTTTTGAAGTCATTTAATTCTTCATTACACTTCCTTTAAACAAGCAGAAATTCAATCATACAATTTTATTAAAAAAAAACATTAAAATAACCTTTCACATGAAAAAATTTCACTGGTTCACAACACAAGCCTGTTTACTATACCTTATCACAATTTTCTCTTTAATATCTATTTTATATTGCTTTGAAAACATCAACAAATTGCTCCTTCAAACAGGGTTAGTGTCACCAACTCAGTATCTGACCAAATGTCTCCCCCTCTGTTCATGAGATATGATGTGGAATAATGGCCAGTATGCAGAACATCACAGTGAAGTTGACCTCTGACCTTTTGGATATAAAATGTCATCTCTTCATTATTTTATCCTGTCTGACATTTGCGTGAAATTTTGTCACAATTAGCATGTGAATTCTTGAGTTATGGCCAAAAATCTATTTTGTGAGGTCACAGTGATCTTTGACCACAGGAAAATGTAATTAGTTTATTCTTCAGTCCAAGTGGAAGTTTGTGTCACATTTAAAGAAATTCCCTTAAGGTGGTCTTGACATATCGTGTTCATGAGTATGCGACAAATGCAAGGTCACAGTGACCTTGACCTTTGACCATAAAAATCTAATCAGTTCATCGTTAAGTTCAAGTAAATTGTGCCAAATTTGAGGAAATTCCCTCAAGGTGTTATTGAGATATCACGTTTACAGGAATGAGACAGACAAGGTCACAGTGACCTTGACTTTTGGCCTATGACCACCAAAGGATGGGACGTATGGACAACCCGAAACCATAATGCCTCCAGCCACAGCTATTGCAGATGCAGAGGCATAAAAAATGTTGTTCCCATTAGTCACTAGACACAAAAACATAGGATGATGTGGTCCAGGCTGAAAAATACTGAAGTTACCCTTTAATTCAAGATGTTGCCCAGCCCTGCTTGTAAATGATTCAGGAACGTCTGGCTTAGGCAGATAAAAAAACTAACTAACTGAATAACCATCTCCATCTCTGCTTGAGACAAAGTTATCTTATATTTAGTAATGTTTTCCTGCTGGAACAAACTGGATCACATCAAAAAGAATTTCATGCTTTTACAGACTTTTCCGACCTGATCAGAAACTCTAACTCTGACCAGCATCAGCACAAAGATCAGTCAGTTCATACTGTCTGCAGTGTATCTGTCCACGTCACTAACATATTCACACACACACACACACTGCCCCATTCTGTCGCATCGGCCCATCAGGGATCGATGTTGAAGGTGTCACATTACTGCTAATGTAATCAGCAGTTTACCACTGGGAGTAATTACAGACCAGAGACAAGGCCCGCGGGGCGGCAGAGTCCTTGAAGCTGCAGACGCTGCCCACAGCGAAACGCCAACTTCCAGACACATCAGCAGTCTGAAATGCCACCCCCACCTCCTCCACCTCCTGCACCGCCAGCCACTGCTCCGAAACATAACGAGCCCCTCTGGAGGGGGCCTTCTTGGGCCACGGGCTCTGATTTCTCATCCTACTTTGTCTGTCTCAGCAGCCAACTGGGTTTTTAGGGGAGAATCGTTCTCCAGTAAACAGCAGCTGGTTACCTGCCAGAGCAGCTGCTGGAGGAGAAGAAAGGCGAGGGCGCCCAAAGTCCAACCTTCCCAAAATAGAAACACTGTCAGACATAACAGCACACACACACACACACACACACACACACTTTTGAAGCCTCATATCTTGTTTATTTATGCTCCGCTCCACTGGGCGCGTGTTCAAGATTAAAGAGGTTAAAGTGAGGACAGAGGAATGATGAGGGAAAGAGGGACGATGGAGGCAACTGAGGAGGATTTAGAAGATGTCTGATCGTCACAATACTTCCTGTGTTTTATTGTATTTGGAGGATAATACAGCAGCCGCATCCTCGGCTCACACAATTACAAAAAATGCAACACAATGGGTAAAAGGTTGAATTACTGAAAAAGATAAAAATGAAATTTAACTAAATTGTTAAGGTTTAACTCGCTCCACACCAGACAGACAACGGAAAATAAACACTTTTCATATGACTAACATCTCTGGCTGAACAGTGTTAGATATTAAGGCTGCTCTCAGACCTAGAGTTGTCTCCTTTGGTCTGAATCAGGGACTAATTTTGGTCCAAAGTTGTATAATTACCTAGAGTTGGTTCGTGTTCTCACGGCAGCATTTACAAGTGGACCAGATCAAATGCCTGCGTCAGAAAGCTGCTCTTGATTGGTCAGAATTTCCATGTGGGAAAAATCCAGGAAGTAAAGAAAATGTTGAAGAAGAGTACACTTGCAAGATAAATGTGACACTTTCTAATGTCACAATGGAGGGACAACTACGCAGGTTGATTGTAGCGCTGCTCATAGCTAAATTACCTGGAGCCAAATTCTAAATCTTGCTGCATCACCTGAATGTAATTTTTTTTCTTACTTAAAACAACAGTAAGATTGACGGGGATTTAGTGGATTCTAGCAGTGAGGACTTCAGATTGTAACCAGCTGAAACTTCTCCTGGTTAAAATTCCTTCAGTGTCCTTTGTTCAAAGGGTTTTTACCAGGAGGCAAATTATCCACAGAGGTCTCTTCCTCTCCAAAACAAATGAACCAGGTGATCTGAAGTGGTAAAAACAATGACTAAAGCAGTTTCACATTACAAATCAATGTTTCTCTGACCCTGTTCAGCATGGTGGAAATGGGTCGTTAGCCAATCACCTGCTAATGCGGGCTTACTTTTTTCCTCCTGCTATCTTAAGATCCAGACATTGACGAGCTTTTTACCAGGAGCTGAGTTATCCACAGAGGTGTCTTACTCTCTTAAACCAATAAAACACTGAATAAAGCAGTTTCATGTTTTAAAATATCTGTGTTTCTCCAGCACTTTCGTCTCGGAGTGGCTGCTAACTACAGTGGCTGATGTGATACGCAAACGTCCCTCTCTGGAGCCAGTGTTTGGTTTGATCGTTCTGGGCTACTGTAGAAACATGGTGGTGCAACATTACAATCACCGTAGACGAGGACCCACTCCCTATGTAGATATAAACGGCTCATTCTAAGGTGAAAAAACGGTTCTTGTTATTTGTTAATTATACACCATTTATGCCAATATATTGCCCAAAATACTATACACTGGACCTTTAATTGATCCAATCTTTGTCTATACATTTCCTACAGCACAAGGTGAAATCATAAAATGTCTTGTTTTGTCTGAACAACAATCCAAATCCCCAAAATATTCAGTATATTGGGGATTTGGATTCACTATAATAAAAGACAACAAGCAACAAAACCTCCTATCTGATAAGTTAAAAGTAGGCAATGTTGGCATCTTCAAAACTGCTCATTGACTAACTGATTAGTCGTCTAATCATTTCAGCTCTGAACTCCTGACCACATTAAGTCACATGATCTCTACCTATGCTGCAACTTCATTAAGTTAACTGTCATCAAAAAAATCGCTAGAGAGTGATGTTTCATCCACTGCAGACTTCAAATAATCTGGGAGAGAAAGAGACTGCTGACAGAACATCAGAGACAGAAACACAACAGGCTGCTTTATTCAAGAAGAGAAACTAAATGTGTGCCATCATGTGAGGCAGCTACTTTGGCTGCGTGTAAGTTACGGATTAAATAAAAAAGGTCAACGGACACGCTTGCAAGACTTGCAGAATGTCAACAGCTGCTCCAGCACAAATCAATTTAACATGTACATGAAAATATACCTGTAAATTTAATTATTAATTAACTTGATTAATCAAATTTTATTTTCAATTACAATTTTAGCTTTGAATGATTACCAAAACAAGATAATCAAGATGAAACAATGACTGTGCTGCTCTCCTTTTATCTTGTGTTATAAATCCAGCACACCCCTGTTCTTTACAGCGGTGCCCTCAGTGTTGCCAATCTGGTACCTTGCTCCCTCAGTTTACAAACTTTTCAGACCCTCTAAGTGACTTTATTTTGAAAAAGCGACCAAAGACAAATTTAGTGACCTCTTCAGACCATCAAGGAGAATGGAAGAAACATATTAAAATGTATTATTTTGTATTTCATTTCCATTCATAATGTTCAGAGCAATTTCAGTCCACAGCTCTTTGTCAACAATGCAGGATCTCTCCTTCTCCATTTGCACTACGGTGATAACTAAATATTATATCATTTATTTTATTTAACTATCTAATTTACTTTACTTCTGTTTTTGTTTGTTTTTCAGTTTAATTATACTTAAAGTTCAAGACTAGAATGAATTTGTTATCACCTTCGTTAATAATAACAAAACTAATAACAATAATAGTTAAAATTTAAAAAAAAAAATGTGAGAGGAAAAGGAATGAAAAAATGCTATGATGTCTTCAGTTATGATCTTGACCGTTGACATCCGACCAACGAATTCTAATCGGATCATTCTTGAGTCCACATAAACGTTTGTGCCAAACCTGAAAAAATTCCCTCAAGGGGCTCTTAAAATATCGCATTAACTAGAATGAGACAGACGAGGTCACAATGACCTTGACCTTGACCTATGACCATCAAAATCTAATCAGTTCAGAGTTGAGACCAAGTGGACGTTTGTGCCAAAGCTGAAGAAATTCCCTAAAGGTTTTCTTGATATGTCGCATTTATGAGAATGGGATGGCCGACCACATAGACAACCCGAACACAAAATGCCTTCAGCCACTGCTGTCGCCGGCTTACTGTTAAACTTACTGTTAAAAAGACAAGTGGTTTTTAAAAGTTTAATAAAAGCATGTTGTTTCCAAAGTCAGTGAGTAATTGTGTTAATCGTGATCTCAGAATTGACCAAAATAATCATGCATATGATTTTTGCCATAAATGAGCAGCCCTAAGGTTGCCCTGAAAGTAGTTTAGCTACAAAAGCTAATCCAGGGTGCTAATTTCTGTTTACTCAGACACAACCGTGCCAAATTATTTTCTGTAAAACTAAAGTTTATTTAGAAAGGGTTGGGAGGCTCTCTCTGTTTGCCTCGATATACTTTGTTATGCTGCAGTTACATTTCTGAATCTCCATAACGGAGGTGGTAGTGTGGGCAGGAATAACCCAGAGACAGAGTGAACATAATTTTGAGAATAACATCCAGGTTGAGAAATGGAAGACTTTAATCCAGAACTCGGAGCAATTTTTCAGTTTCTGCTGACCTGAAATCCAACAGATGCAGAGAACAAGTGAAAAAGATGCAGAATCTGACACTCCTTGACTTTTCTGATTGATTTATAGACTTCCCTTTTATTCGCTCTCTGAAAACACACCTCCTTAAAATCCAACAATATTCCAGAATGTCACAAACTGTGAGGAAACAGGTATTCCAAGTGAAATCAGCCTTAAGTTATGTTAAGCCTGAGCACAGGTTATAGTCAGAGCCTTACAGACCACACTGTGCACACAGCTGTGTGTGTGTTAAGGATTAAATAAAGGTCAGTCAAACTGCAGTGCATGCAGAATGTCAGCAGCTGCTCCACACACAGCAGTAAATATTCAATGTTCAATACATGATTTTAAATACAAACTGCTCCAAAATGCTCCTTAAGTTGACAACGTTTCCAAAGGCAGGAGAATTAAAATGCTCCTTACTCACAGAGAGTTGCACTAAATATAAAACAACAATCAAACACATTGAAGACAAAAGATAAACTCATGACACAAACAAAAACACTCAACAGGTGACAATGAACGTGTGTCTGTCTGTACACTTCCTTCAGTCTCTAGAGACACTGTACTGTAAATGCAGCACACAACTGTACACATCTGTGTTTACACCTGGATTTGCTTCCCTCTGACTTTAATGTTAAACAGGGTGGAACACAATAACCTTTGGTCTCAAACTGACTCCACTACAAATCCAGTCTGATTCAACTTTGACCTGTGAAGTCACAAGACTCTCCAGTGTCCAGCCAACCTAAGACGGGGGATTAGACGACCTCTAGTTCAAGATCTACGCTCTTTTTACACACATGTACTGCACAGTCAAAGAAGCCGAGAGGGACGGCTGCTGCTTGGCTGCAGTTCATGTATGCAGATGACACAGAGTGATGACAATAAAGTTCCATAGCCTGCGCGTCATGCTATGTTTACAACTCTGCCCACACTTTGAACTGTCCCTCCCAAGTGAATTTCACGCATCCAATTCTGGACTGTCTTCACCTCACAACAAGCAACAGCAAAGTAGTGATCCAGCACTCACCTTCTACCTCTGTATCTCACAGTTTGCACATTGCAATGCTTGTTTTCAGAGTCCACATTCAAAATCACAGACACCCCTAAAGGCAGCACAACACTAAGCCTCATCAGGTTTGTCCATATGGTTTGGTGTCTTATTGCTGCACCTTCGCAAACTATGTGACTTCTGAGGGCTGCAACTAACAACCATTATTTATTAATAATTAAACTGTCAGTTATTGATATGATTATTAGTTTTACAGTCTATAAAATTTCAGAAAATGGTTAAAAACATCAGAATTTCCCACAGCTTAATCTGACATCTTAAAATGTCTTGTTATGTGCAACCAACTCACATATGAAAACAGAGAAAAGCAGAAAATCCTCACACTGGGCTAAAAACAGAGAATGTTAGGCATTTCACTTGATAAATAACTTGACCAAGCAATTATCAAAACTGTGAAGAAACTTATCAGTTACTGCTGACATCAGCACTTTTGCTTTTATAGGCATCCTCTGTTGGATTTCTCTGGGCAACAAAATAAACACGCCCCTCCTCCAGGAAGCCACATGTGACTAGAGCTGAAATCACTGGTTGACCAATGAGTAGTCTAATAACAAAATAATTAGGAACTAAATTAATGATGGAATCATTATTAAAGCACAAATGTCATGTCAAATGTTAACATATTTTATCTGGCTCAGTCCTCTATAGTAGTACATTAAAAGTCTTTGTGTTTTGGACTGTAGGTCAGACAGAAGAAGATATTTAACTACTGTATGTCAACAGGCAAGTAGTGATGCCCGCCCTAAATACTCCACTGAGTTTATTTGACGCTTATAGTTACTATTTACATTAAACAAATGTAAGTTTGAATGAGAGGAAGCAGTGCTCAACATTGTGAAAGGAGCCAACCTGCGTAATGAGTGCTTTTACTTTTGATACCTTCACATCTTTTTCATTAGTTTTATTCTAAAAAATAAAAAATATATTTTTGTTCTCATCCGCTGCCCGCCTAAGTGTAGTTCATTTTTACTTGTGCCTGTACCCATAAAAAAATAAATAATGGTTATTCACATTCTGTGGTGCTCTTTGACCTGGTGCATCACTGAAGGCCACAGTGGCTTTGTCACATGATGGAGACAGACAAGACGACGCTGCTCGGCTCCGTGAATGGAACATTTACATTTTAAAAAGGCCCAAATGGAACTGTTGATAGGAGCATTGTTCTCTGCAGTTTCTGCAGTAAGGAATGTTCGTACAATCGGAGTACTTAACACCTGAAATATCACTTCAACCCAAAGTTTTTAGCAGTGAACCTGGAGATCTGAGTTAGCATAGCCTCTGATGCTAACACAGTCACCCTTGTCTAGCCACACTTGAGCAGTCATTCAGACTCAAACTGAGTAAATCTACCTGTGACCAAGTGACTATGCAAAATGGATTACAATGGACTATAGACCAGTTTCAGTAGTAGAGGAGAGGGGGACAAAATCCGAAATCCAGCAGGTTTACGACACGACTGCCAAAATTCATTTGAAATGTAATTTTATTTAAAATACTTTTATAGCAAAAACTGATGTGTGATAAATTTAGATTAATTAATCAGAGGGCATGTAATTAATTTGATTTTTTAATCACTTGACAGCCCTAGTATATACATATTTTTACCCTTTACACAGCTTTTTGCTGGGCCCCGTCAGGTACCCAACCTGGTGCAGGACTTTGACTGGGGGTGTGCCAACAGACATCTACTGTATGTAATGCACTTCCTATGGATAAGTACCTCAAACAACCCCACTGCAAAAAAAACCACACTATTCCTTCAGACAACATTTTAAAAGCAGGATTTTTTACTTTTTAAGGCGTATTTTTAAACTGTAATATTTATAGTTTTACCTCAGTAAAAGATCAGAGAATTTCTTCCACCACTTTCTTAAGGACCAATGATTAATTTTTAAATCAAGAGAATATTCTGAAGCTTAACCAGCACATTAGTTGCAGGACCACAGGTGACAGAGACAACAGAAGCCACACACAAGCAGTGACAGTCAACGCATCACTGCACTTCTTTTTTTTTTCAACTTCATCCTTCTTGTCTCTGTCATAATTAGCCGAAACTGTGACATTAAACGCAACACATGTTGTCAACACACACCCCCGCTGTCCCTGTCACACACACACTCCCGGACACACACACACACACACACAGCTTACCGGCTGGCATCCTGGTGCTAATGTACCGCAGTTCCTCTGTATGCTGAGCACCGATTGGTCCTGTGTTAGTTAGCCTCCATGTAGCTTCTCCTGCTGTCTCACTTCACCTGCATCGGAATGACGACTCGTTAACAACAAACCACCCGTTAATGAGTTCACACGACACATTTACCAGCCGTTGTCAGTCAGAACGGACACACACGAAGCCTCATTAACGGGCTAAAGCTGTCCGCTGTCACACTAACGGACACTCCTGTAAACACTGATTGTCCGGAGGAATTAGCCGCACAAGCTAACGTCTCGGTAAAGTCCGAACCCCGCTGCGGCTCCACAGGACACTCACACACACATTAATGAGACATTTCGGGGACGAACCGGTGGACATACCTGTAGGTAAACAGCAGCAGGACAGATTAACTCCTACACATTACTACAGTGCTTCCTGCTTTACGGTGACAGACAACACGGAAGTGTGTGCTGCAGCGGAGCAGCTCCAAAAACTCCCCCGCTCCGGTTCAACACTCAGGGACCTGAAGGAGCCCAGAGACAGCTAATTATAGCCGCTGCTGCTGCTGCTGCTGCTGCTGCTGCAAGGTGGAGGCTCCAGTGTGATGAGCTTCATCACAGTACTCTATATAATGATGTGTTCATTAGGAAAACATTTACCCATTAGGATTTTATTGAAGTTTACAAACCTAAATGTGGATGTAAATCACATGTGATAAAGTCACATGATGTTTCCAGTGGTGAAATGTAACTAGTAAACCCACTCAAGTGCTGCTCCTAAGAACCAGTACTTAAATACTGCACTTAGTCCTGTGTGTGAGATTTAGGGCAGCCTATTAAAAGAGCCATTATTGTCCACAAAAGAAAAAAAAATCTGTCTGGAGCTGCAAAACATATTTGAATACTCATAACAGCCTATTAAATCTAAATTGGCCCATCAACGTTATGAATGGGTCTTAATGTGCATTCATTAATATGATCCAATACGAGGTGGCTACTCTGCAGTTGGCTATTTATAATCATTTAGTACTTAAACTTTACAGCACTGGTGGTGAAAGCCAATCAATCTGGGGCGGCAGTAGCTCACCCCGTAGGGGCTTGGCTGAAGAACCAGAGGGCCACAGGTTCAAGTCCCCGCGTGGGCCTAGTATGGAGCGTGGATTTGTAGTGGGAGAGGTGTCAGTTCACCTCCTGGGTGCTGCTGAAAAACCCTTGAGCAAGGCATTTAACCCTAAACTGTTTTGGGTGCCTGTCCAAGGCAGTCCCCTCACCCTGACATCTCTCCATTTAATGCATGTATAGGTTTAGTTTGTGCCTGCGTGTGTATTTCAGGCCTGTGTGTATATGACAGAGTGAAAAAATTGAATTTCCCCTTGGGGTTTAATTAAGTATAACTTCTTCTTCCTCTGTCCACACACTGTTAAATCCTCTATTTTCCTCCAAGACTTTTCCTTTTAGGATTTTACATCCATTGCTAGCCTTGCTAGAAAGACTCCAGGCTAGCCACCGCCACTGAAGTACAGCAAAATTTAAAGGAAAAAGCACCACACGATGAAACGTTAAGACATTTTTTTAAATTGATGTACAGGCTACACATTTTTACAGTTGTAGAATGCAATAATCACTCTAGGTGTACAACAATGACAATGAAAAATAACTGTTGTTCATTACCACAGGGAGCCAATAGAGAGGATCTAAAGAGCAGCATGGAGCTACAGAGCTGCAGGTAGTCTCCGCCTGATATTGGGGGATGTATTGGCAGAAAAGCAATATGATACAGTAAGTATGTTTTCTTTAGTGTATAAGGACCTGAAAGTAAGAATCATTATGTTTTCGTTACCCTAGGAGGTGCCATTTATATTTAAACAGGGAACGGGTCCTGGTTTATGGAGATGGCCATGTTCACCACCATGTTTCTTCAGTAGCCCAGAACAGACAAACCAAACACTGGCTCTATATTATCCCAAACGTTTCCAACAATGTTCAAACCCAGAGAATTCTGTCATTTTAATCAAGGAAATGGTCCTTGTCATTTGGTGGCATTGTATTTCTTTTTAATTTTTTAAATTCAGTTTTAAGCCACATTTTTACGATAAACTTTTTTTTGGTCACTATTATCTCTGTGTTTAACCAAATGACAGATTATAGTCATTTGAAATCTAGATCTTAAGTTATCAGAGAAATAAGCCGAGCAAACGTTAGCAGCAGCTCTGCTCCAGCCCCTGACCAGCCAAACTACATCAGAAAAACACTCATTTGAAATGTGAAACTGCTTTTTTGAGTGTTTTTACCACTTATAATCACCTGGTCTGTTTGTTTTAGAGAGGAAGAGACCACCGCGGATAATTCGGCTCCAGCTAAAAACCAGCTAAATGACTGCAGTTTCCCAAGTGTGACTGGCTGAAATGGTGCGGTGTTACTTAATTATTCACTTCAGTGTAAACCAATGGTTTGTTTTTTATAACTAGAGCGCTGATAGTGGGGTGATGGCAGGAAATGAGAAGACAGTGAGATGGAGAATAACGATACACTGTCATGACAGCTCCCAAAAAGTGAAGCCAAAACATCTTGATCGCCCCCTGGTAGCTGGCTGCAGCACAGGTCATAGACCCCGCCCCCTCATGTTAGCAGATGGGACATAGGCCAAACTAAAAGTTCATGTACACGTCAAATACATTTTTCCCAAAGATGGTTTCTTTGATTTTTGGTACTTATTACACTGGCATTTGTTTGGTTTTAATTAGTAATTTAATGCTGTAGTGTTTAACGCCATGATTGCCAGCTGTGCGTGCTAATCAGTGTGCTCGTGATCAGTAGGGCTGCTTGCGATTGGTTGGACGGGTGTAAGGGTGGAATCTTGATAAAGCCAGGATCACTACCGTGCAAACTCTGGCTCAAAATGACGTCACCAGCACAAGATGGCAGCGGCCATATTCAGGATATTTTGGCTTCATTTTTGTAGATTAGGAGAAAGTGGAGACCAATCATCCATCTTTATATACAATCTATGGACACAACGTGCAACAAAGATCTCTGGCTGGACTTAAACTGGGGATGTTCCAGTACATGGTCAGTGCCTTGATTCTAAGGCTCCACAACTGACAAATTCAATGATGCATTTCCTGTTTTAATACGACCTCTTGCCCTGTCCTGGTGAACTCACAGTTCACCTTTGTTTAGCTTTGAGCTGTGAATTCACACAGTCAAACACTGATGCTGAACAAAGGTGTGATAATGTAGTGATATGGCCTAAACTTGTTTTGTAAAATAAAGTTAAGTTGAACAGAACACTGATGTGACAGTACCTGTATGAACCTTTAACAAATCTTGTCTATTAAAACAGCTGACGGTTATCCAGAGTAACAGGGACACTGTTGCACAATGAAATATAAATGTGTTTTTTCAATGCTTTATGCAGAACAAATGAATTATCAGTCGTCTCCACTGTATTAGGGAGGAGACAGAAATGTCTGAGACGGTATCTGCAAACCTGGAAACTATCTAAATAAAGAGACACCACCAGGAAGAAATGTTTTTAGTGGGGTTTTGTAATTTTTTGGCCTCTGTCTGCACAAAATATGACAAAATGAATACAGAGCCGAGGGTCTTATCGTCCAACTGTTTATTTCATGTGACCATAATAAAACTGTTCTAGAAGGTTCAGTTCATACCACACTATAAAAAAGGGTCAAGTGTGTCCACATACAACAGTGGTCTATTGTAGTTCAGTGGGTTGATCAAGCCAATATGACTGCCGTGTTTACAGCGGATTTATACTTGTGCGTCAGCTCTATGCAGAGCCTACACATGTGGCCTGCGCCGTTGTGGGCATTTATACGTGTGCAGTGGTGTGTCTGTGTCACTCTGCAGTTACACCTCCAAAACACTAGTCAGCAGTGGGGTTTCTGTGAAGTGCAGTAAAGTTGAGTTGATTCAAAACACACATTAAGCACACATTAAACACACATTAAATAAGGCTTCATAGCGACAATTTCAAACACAAGTACACAAATCAGCTTCACTATAACTCGCAGCATTCACAGTCAAACACTTGTTTTTATCTGGACACATTTTCCCCACAAATACAACATGCTAATGATATTAGCTCAAGCCTATGGCATTTTACATTGTATCAACTAGCTAAGCAGCTAGTGGACATATCCTTTACTCATATGAAGCCAAGGACTACAGCAACATTTAACAAAGGTAACGTTACACTGTTACCTGCTCCATTACAACTCACAAGGTTCACTGACAAAACAACTCTCTTATACTAAACATGTTTTCCAAACAAATACAACATGCTCACGTTATTAGCACAAGCCTGTGCCATTTTACATTGTATAAATTAGCCTTGCTACCAGCGGAGATTTCCTCTACCCATATGAAGCCAGGATAAATCACACACAAGACTTAAAATTCTATTTTGTGTAGGCTTTATTGTCCTAACAATTTATTGTTTCTTATCTGTGAAATTAAAGTAAATAAAAGCTTTGTTTCCACTGAGGGAAATGGTTTCAGCTTACAGAAACAGACAGGAGGTCTGCGTTGCCGTGGCGTGTAGTTACATTTCTGGGAAGGTGCACGTAAGGCTACAGCGTAGGGTACGGAATCAAGTCGTTGCAGAAGTATAAATCCAGCTTTAGTCCAGTCATGTTAAATCTGTACACACTTATGTTGTATTAATCTTGTTAACGCCACTGGATTGCATCACACACATGTGCACAGTTAGTTTAATGAAGAAAACAAATGGACCAACATGACTAATGACAGCACCAGAGAGTACGCTGTCATTAAGATCACCAATGAGACCAGACAAACTAAAAATACCTCTCAGAGCTGGCGAGTACATGTGTGTGAAAGTGTGCTGGTTGTGCTTTTTAAGCTCTTAAGGACCTTTGCTGAACCGTCCAATGGACTTAGAGGTGATTAAAGGCTTTGGCCCCACAGATGGCTCGCCAAGCATCTGCTAAAGTCAAATGACTGACAGCAGCCAGCGGCACCCCTGCCTGACAAAAAATAGATTAAAAAAAAAAAAAATTGAAAAAAATATCCTGTTTGTGTAATTACTCTAATGCAGCGACGTCCACATGTCATAATTGTAGAGTGTGACAGAGGTGGATCTGCACACATGCAGGCTTAAAATAAAGCTTTGTGACCAAACACCAGATTTAGCAGTCAGGCAGCAGTGAGCAACACTCAACTATCAGACAGGACAACACGGCCTTATACCGACACAACAGACCTGGGGTCTCATTTATAAAACAGTGCTGTACCTGCGGACAAAAGCACAAAATGACGTGCATTAAAAAATATTCTGATTTATAAAACCGTGCGTACACCTGACAGTGCACAATTTTCTTCTATAAATCACCTTGGAATTGTCCGTACATGAATCAGTCTCATATCCCGCCTTCTACACATCCCAATAAAACTATAAATGGTCAATGCAAAGCACCTTATAAAAGCTGATGCACAGAAATGAGCCTACTGATCGGGGGACTTTACGGGTGAATCACGGCAATAACTAGGTGTAGCTGCAGTGTTTTTTTTAAAGATTTTTTTGGGCCTTTTCAGCCTTTATTTGATCGGATAAAGCATCGCAAGTCGGGATCAAGCCTGAGGCCGCTGCAGCAAAGACACAGCCTTTGTACATGAGGGGCCTGCTCTACCAGGTGAGCTACTTGGCACCCCATCACTACAGTCTTTACATGTTGACAGCATTTAGACTGATTGCTTCACTCCATGCCAAAATGATCATTACAATCAGTGCATCCCTTACACTGAGATAGCATCTGAAGATGAACGTTTATTATGTGACGCTGTCACTGGCTTTATTTCCAGACTTTACTGATTTACATAATCCATATATGCAGGTGGTGAAGGTGTACGGAAGTCAGCTGGAGAAAAGTGTGTGGCAGCCACTGCAATGTCTCCAGTGAGCTCTGTACACACAGTTGTGTTCACCAGAGTGCGAATTATACAATAGTCAGGTTTCCATCCGAATGTCTCGAAATTTTTGAGCGAATTTAGTGAAAATGCGCAAAAAGAAAATGCGACTTTATGCCCGTTTCCATTTGTTATTATTTGCGATTATTGAGAGGAGAGTGCGCCATGAGATGACGTCATCAGAGAGCGTCTCTCTGCCACAAAACAAACAACACACTCGGCTGACAGTCAACAACTGATCATGGACAGATTCCTGATCGACCTGTTGGCGTTTGGAAGAACTCTGGTCAGCATTTTGTCAGCATTCACCGCGTACCGAGCCATCCTGAAGAAGAGACGACAAGGAAGTATTTTAATGTTAAGAGTACTGTTGGAAATAGCTGGAAGGAGACCACCGCGTACCACCAACGTATACGTGTGACGTGGTATCCGGTCCAGACGTGTGACGTGGTATCCGGTCCAGTCATCGTTTATCCGCAAAACCTGTTTCCATAGCAAAAAGTCGTACTTTCCTTTTATCGATACGCAGACAAATCCACCCCCTCCAAGCGTAAAAACTTTTTTGCAAATTTTCTGCCTTTTTTCGAATTTCTAGCGTTTCCATTAATGTTTATTTTCGCTATTTTTGAAAATTTGAATAAGAATAGGTGGAGGGATACCCTATTAATGACAATTAGTGGGGGCCAACATTTTTTCCAGGGTGTAAAGAGAACCCAGTACAGCGCAGGCGCGTGCTTCAGTTAACAGAAGTCTTACAATCCTTACAGTAGCTTGCTTGTTAAACAAAATGTCTGCAGTCTGTAGATGATAATAAATCATATTTTACACCATTGTACAGCTCATGGGGCACCTACTGTACCACACAAACAAGTTTTGCAGTCAGCGGTCACCAGCAAAGATCTAGATCTAAACTGCCAACAAATCACACACGTCACATCATTTCTGCTCAAATGCAGATCCACACAATGCTGAACCAGAACCAAAAACACTATTAACATGCCAAAGAGGGAGGCAGATGTGTTACCATACAGGCTCTAGATCTGTGTCTGACTAACATGAAAGGCATAGTCCACCCAATAATCTAAATGTGTCAGCTGTTTCCTTACTTTAAAAATAGTCTAACAGTAGCCTTTAAGTAGTAGCTAGGTTAATGTTTCAGTTTCAAAAGTACCCTAATGCAAAAGATTATATGGCCTTTGTTCTGTTGTAACTGTTTTATTTTATTTAAGCTTGTTTTGATTTTATTGTATATCTATTTTTATATTTTAACTTTATAACTCTTTCTTCTATATTAATATTTTTATATTGCCTTTGTGTTGCTTCTACATTTTTACCAAATTGATACTATATATTGATATTTGTATGTAAAGCACTATGAGCCACCTTGTTTTTAAAATATACTTTATATAGGTCTTACCTTAAAAAAGTGTCCACAGAGGTTTGGGTTGTCTCTCCTGGTCTTTCCTCCCTGTCACCCATGATGTTGACAGACGATGGCCAGCTTTCAACCAGGACATCACCACCGTTGGACATCTTTGACCCTACGTAGGGTCAAAGATGTCCAAAGGTGGTCCATTGGTGTCCACAAAAAGAAGAGAGGGCAGACTCTTTGCACGGAGCCTGTTGCAGGATTTCCTGTCTGTGTCGTTCACTGCTGAGAATCCTCCTATTATAAAAGCCAAACTAAACCACCACTCAAAAGACTACTGAAATTAAATCATGTACTCTATATTCTGTGGTGGAAAGTAACTGAATACATTTACTAAAGTATTGTACTTAAGTACACTTTTATGTACTTTTGCTTTGAGTATTTCCATTTTATGTAACTTTATACTTCCACTCCACTACATTTCAGAGGAAATATTGTACTTTCTACTCCACTACATTTATTTGACAGCTTTATATTACTTCAATAATCTCATAAATGACTCATTATTGTTAAAGATTAAAACAATGGTCCCCAAACTGTTTGGATTGTGGTACTATACAAAAAAAGCTGTGTATTTGTCTCTGTCAAAACAGGTAAAAGTCTCCAATATTTCACAAAGATAGGATTTTAAATGCAGGACTTTTACTTGTTAGTGGTGTTGTTTACTTAAGTAAAGGATCTGTGTACTTCTTCCACCACTGTCTATAACTTACTGAGGTCAAAACGTAGCTCTACAACTAGCTAACGTTAATCCATTGTCTCACTGCTTCACTGACACCAGTGTAAGCTAACATTCAAATAATATGACATTTTACATTGAAAGGCCAAGCCATAGACACACGTTAGCATGTTAGCATTCACCTGTAGTCTAGACACCTGGCACACTAAAGTGTATTAAACTAGCTAGATAGCTACTTACATTAATTTACAGCAGCGCGAAGTCTTTTTTGTTTGTTTGTTTGTTTGTTTGTTTGTTTTTGACGCACCGACTCTCTCCCTCCTAAAGACTTGAATGAGAGACAGCCCGCGCGCTGATTGGAGGACGCAGGTAGACAGGGCGGTCGCCTAGATGAAATGGTATAGTCCACTTTAGGGGTGTCCGAAATTATAGCCTACTACAAGCTCCGTCCTGGCATGAATATGGAAAATACTGTATATTGTAATATTCATGATTACTGATAAATGTTTCAACCCCCCTCCCCAGTCTGTTATTTTCACCTCTTTCAGGGGGGATGAAGTCGTAATTGGGGGAGTCACCCCCCCCGTAATTCGCACTATGGTGTTCGCTGCAGCGACTTTAACACAACAACTATCTGAACACTTGATTATACGTTTTTACAGTATTGGAAGATATTATTGGAAACTGATGATCCCATGTTTTGCAATTATTAATTATTAATGCAATTATTTTGTAATGTTCTGCTGTTTGGCACCATGTTGGCGTGTTCTGACAATAAATAGTTTCAACCACAGTTTATTTATGGCTCCTATAACTTTACTCAGGAGCAAAAGTCAGCCTTTAAACTCGGAAGAAATAATGACTTGACATTTATCATGGTAATTATCCAAATCAACTGATATGAAAATATTTATCGTGATAACATTTTTAGCCATATCGCCCAGCCCTAGGTAAGTACGTTATGAAGGTTAAAATAACTCAACATTCACTTTAAACTTCACACGGGACACAAACAGCAGTCTCCTGGGTCAACGTCCTGTCGTTGTTTGACCCATCCATGCACCTGACTCCTCCATACACGGACTCTTTATACTATGTAACCTGACTTCCTCCTTTGCTTCCATCATAACTACAACAGTCAGTAGAGGTTGCCGCCTAACGAACATAAATAATGATCATAATAAGCTGTCTGCACAGACAACCTGTACACCCATCTGGTCTGGACAGGAATATTCAGTGACAATATTTAACCAGGGAGGTGTTTTACTAATGGGATGTAGTCACTTTTAAAACAGGATGTAGGGGCAGGATTTAACACAGGGATGGATCATTCAAAATTTAAAACAACAGGATATCAGTTAGGGAGTGAAAAACAGTTTGAGTTTATGAGCTAGACTGCTTTAAAATCGGTTACAGTTCAATTACTATTATTTACAGCATTGCTAATGTAACAGGGATGGCCTCTATCAGCCCTTTAAAGCTGCTGTCCCCGTGGTCTCCCTGCAACTCTCACAGTGATAAATGTGGATTTAAAGTTGTTTGGGTTCAGGGAGTTACACCCAGTCGCCAAGCAACACAGCTTACACACACAGCCTGCATAGTTAAGTCTTGAGCAATGCGGGATGCCAGCATCTCCACAAAAATATAACCACAGCTAATGCAACATGGAGACCACGGTGATAATTGTGATCCATGAAAAAATAATAGCATGTTTAATAAAGGCTCAGTGGTCTTCATTTTAAGTGACTAGACACATTCTGAGATCCAGTAAAGCCATTATACGTGCGGGGTATACAGCTGAAGCAGAACAGTCTGATAATGTACAACACATCATGTGCAGAGTTGGTGCAGCAGTGCATTCACTCAAATCCAACATCAGGTAAACTGCAAAAGCTCGTCACCATGATGATCGATTTTAAATAGAGTTTAAAGGAGTAGTACGACGTTCTGCAAAGAGTCAGGCCAGAAGACTGACACCACTTTTATTTCCATGCAGAACATATGAAGCTAAGAGCCAGCTGATATTTAGCTCAGCTCTGCATTAAGACTGGAAACAGGATAACACAGCGAAATGTGCCTATTCCTCTGAAACTCAGTGTGCGATGTGATATGGGATAGAACTGTTTCTTGGTGAACAACAATGAAGTCTTGTTGCCGACATGAAGCTGTCAGACAACCAGTGGAGCGCTGATAGTTACAGCACAGGCTGAATCACTGCGATGGTGCACTAACAAAAACAATCACATCTGGGGAAGACAACTGGCAGTTAACTGTAATAATAAGTATTATTATTAATATTATTATTATTCACTTTAGTACATATCAGTCAAGCTAACATGTTTACATGTATTTTAAAAGTCCAGTTTTAGTCGAACTAACAGAATATATCAATTTCCTCTAATGTCATGTAAACGTACTGACTGTGGTTTGACCTGTCTGATGTTTCTGCCATGCTTATTTTTGCGTTGCTTTGTTAGAGTCTTTGATAAACTAAATCTATCGTCATGGAAGCTGAGCTATGTAAGTATGCAATGTAAGCGCCGGCTATTTTTAGAATATTTTTTCCACTTAAACTTACACACTAACCAATCGAGGCAGCAGTAGACCAGCTACTCTAGTGTTCTGTGAATTTAATTAAAATGAAATTACTGTTTTTGTGAAAGGATTCTGGTGGCTTTGAGATAATGCTGAAAAAGTCTGTCTGACAGAAAGGTAAAGCAGTGAAAATATTATAAATGTAACATACACTTAAACTGATTTTTCTTTTTTTAGGTAGGCCTTGTTTTAGATGGCTAAAAACTAACTAATTGAGGCAGCATTTGCTCAGCACCGTTTCATACATGACACAAGGGTTTTCTACAAGGAAGAAACTGTAAAGACTGTGATGTTTTTTTAAACATTGATAAGAATCTAATCAGCTGTTTCCCCTGCTTGCCTAACTTATGCTAAGCTAGGCTAACCCTCTGATTTTATCAAATTTTTTCAGGAGGTTGGTATAAGGCCCTTATCACACAGAAAGTGTTTTAGCAGCTGGAGGCGCCTTTTTGTAATTGTTCTTGATGAGACTGAAGCTTTTCACTTGTGGTTTTTGCGTTGCATCACGCCTCGTGTTTCTGTGCTCTAAGTGCCTGGCATTTTTGCCGGAGTGCTCCAAACGCCTCAAGTTGAAAAAACTTTGAGAGGTGGGCCTTCTGTGGTGGTCACAACAACAAGTTTACAGTTGGTTACCAATGGAGGAGAAACTGGTGGTAGCAGTTGCTGGATATCCAGAGTTATACGGCCCGACGATAGACAGCAGGTTGTCAAACTGCCTCCCAGTCATCCTAAAATATACCTGGAAACAGCCATCATGGAGGAGAAGCTCCTGGACCAAGTGGTGGTACTCCCCATGATCCAGCCTCTTTTTTAGAGTCTCATGTACCCACACAGATCTCTGTTTATCTGCTGACAGCCTCTCACCCTCAACCAGAGCTACAGCAGGCACCCTCTGCCTCAGTATTTTAGGAACTACATACCAATTACTGTCACATAAATAAAATAAATAAATAAACAGTAGATTGATTACACGGCAAGGTTAGAATAGGGTGGTGAGTTCGTGGTTGCCTAAGCAAGCATTTTTATTTTACTGGTAGCATTCCGTTAAAAAAAAAAAAAAAAAAGACAGTGTGGTGCACCTCAGTTTTTGCAACCTGCAAAACGCTTTCTGTGTGATCAGGGCCTAAATCATTTCATCTAACTCTTGGTAGAAAGAGGCTATGAGTGCGTTTCCAAACATGTTGCATCGTTCCTCTTCATTTCTCTCTGAAAGGTGGCTTAAGTTGTTTATCTGTGGAGATATTACATGTGTTGATTAAATGACTGCGATGCACTGATCCTCAGCAGAATATTGACAAGTGTAATCAGCAAGCAGGTGAAGTCAATGAAATGAAACAGTCACAGGTTTCTCATTAGCTGGAAGATGGCTGCAGATTGTGATGCCACATTTGGATGTTTGGGTTCAGTAAGTCAGAACCAGGTGACTTGTTGATGAGTGGATTCTATGAACAGAAACAATCTTCATCAGTACGAACATTTCCTGCATTCAGGGATCAAAGCTGCCAAAAGTCTGACGCAGGAATCTTCATTCCTTCTTTATACTTTTTCCACTGAAGCTAGAAAACAACACTCCTGTTACTTTTTTTGTCAAAGTCACAATGTTATCAAAGTCACCTTCTTGATACTCCATCTCAGTTAAAGACTGGTTTGAGTTGAAGGTGTGAGAAAGAATAGTCTCAGTAACATTGTTAACACTGTGCTACATTACAGAGAAATACAAACCGTACTAATGAACCTTCATTAATATAGGCCTATATTTTATCTCCAAGTGCACGTCACACACTGAGCGAGCTGCCTGTTAATGACGCTGTGGGCTAATGGGCATGTAGCTACTTCCATGTTTCACATGATACGTCATGTTTGTAGTGGACCAATGAAGATGAGTTTACATATCACCTTGGGTTGGTCCTTCACCTTCTCAAAATGATCCCACACTTTGGATTTCCTGCCCCACATGTTATTAACTAGCCTGTGGAATAACCGCAGGTACCAGCCCTGGAGATTAACCTGACTCCTGTCTGACTGCTGAGCGTGGACACTTCCTGTGTCTGTCGTTTCAAATTAAAGTCCCACATGGTCCAGTCATATAGGTTAGACAAGATAGAGTTTCTTGTTTGTTTTTTATTTTCTGCAACGTAGCAACCAATAAAATCTTGCTGACTAATGACCTTTCTGGTCTATTAAGGGGCAGCCCCAGTACATATTAAAGACAGACATGTATATCAAATATAGTGGCATATATGTCATATATTATAATTCTGTATGAGGAGAACAACAGAGGAAATTTTGTACCAAAATAACTGAAACTTTGGGGGATACTCGATTTGTCTAACTGCTGAAAGCTCCAGTTACAGTTCTTAATACAACCAGGGCTGTGGGAGAAATATGAACCTACTTAAGCAAGCCTTTAGCACAGTGATAGAAGATCAGTATTTCCATTCACTTAAATACAATCCTGAATCATATGTCATATGTCATATGTAATGACTCTGGAGTGTGCTGTCAAACAGTGTCTGCTGATAGCAGTGCCAGATGGCTCTGAGAGGCAATGACAATCGACCTGTTTTGTCATTTATTTTGAGAGGTTGTTGCCAAGCACAAATAATCAATGAAGAATAAAAAAAAAAAAAATCAGCTTTGAGAAATGAAAAGATGGACAAGAGGATATCACAGCCTCTGGAAGGACTGGAGATAAAATACTTGTTGAGGGAAAGACACTGACAACATGCACACTATTATTCCGACTAGGATAATATACTGAATCTGATGCAGGTCATGTAACAGAATACTCCGTTTGGATATTCCGAATAAGACCTTTTTCCAAATTCAGTATTTTCTTATCAAGACATGTTGGATATTTCGAAATTATTCTGGTTTTAACGGCAGTATTTGGGCATGTATACGGTGCATTCAGAATATGCAAGTGGGATTTCTACTGTAGTTTGCAAAGCTGGCGTACAGATGCATGACCAAAAGAAAAGCCCACTTTTCTAGTCGGAAGGAAAAACACACCTACTTTTTAATATCATGAAACACTTGGATATCAACAGGGTTTTTTTTGTGTATGTACAAATATCCACCTTTTATGAAGGATGGAGGCTGTGTTCGCACAGTCCAACAAGTCCGCCAAAAATCCTGTTTTAACACAAAGAGGCAAAATAGCACAAGCAGCTCCAGCTGTTCCACTTTTCCATATCCTAGCGCCATAAATGACATGTTAGGGCACGTTAATCGGAATATTAACAGCTGCATGTTAAAGGGAATATCAGTGCAATATTCTTTTTCATTTGTCATAAGCATATTTTCACTTACCGTATAGCTGTAATCTGAGATTGTTTGTTTGACTGAAATCTGGGACATATCTTTAAAGAGCCATCATTAAAAATAATGTTTAAAACAAGAACTATTAAGCGGTATATTCTTACACTGATGTTATCAGTATGTACCATAGTTTTAGATTTTGAAGGCTTTAAAGACTTCTTTTTTATCATTTGAAGGTGTGAATTCTCGTCTGGGACAAAAGTGTTTTCTGGAGTATGGCAAGTTTAAAAGTTTGACAAAATAAAAACAAATCAAAATATTTGATCAAATTTATTTAAATTCAAGTTACAATTTTAAGATTTTTTTTTGGCAGGACATGACTAAAGAATGGGTGTTAAAATATTTTTACTTTGAACAGCAAATCTGTACTCTCTGCCAGCCTCGCCTAATTGTACCGTCCTGCTCTTGTCCACTACAACAATATCCTGTTTGCCATCTACCCTCTCCCTGATAGTATGTGAATGCAGCATTAAAGGTCCAGTGTGTCAGACTTAACGTAAATAACAGATTAAAATATATGTTGATGGTTTTTATGAGAAGCGTTATCACAACCAAGAGACCTATGATCTGTTATGAAAAGTTGTCTTTTAGTGCAGGAATACATAATTATGCAACAAGGCATGCTGCAGGAGGTTGTTTTACATTACCTAAGTTTAAAACAGCTGGGCAACGAACAGTGATGTTCAGAGCAATGAAAGAATGGAACTCACTCCCAGACTATATCACTCAACAGGAAAACATGACAAATTTTAAAATGAAACTAAAAGATTACTACCGAACAAAAACTTAATTAACTGCAAGTTCTGAAAGTGTATCATTGTCTTTTGGTTGTAATGACATTTCTAGAAACTGACAGATCTATATGGAGATTAATGGAGGGGCTGTAATATATTGTGTTGTGTGTACGTATACCCGAATTATGATTTATGAAGTGATGAAATCAAGGTAAACATAAACTGGTGCGGCAGGGTGTGTTGTTACGTGTATGTATTGTATTGTATAGTGTGTGTGTTGTAATGTGTATGTCCTTTACATTTTGTTACTGTAACATTGATGTTTTGTATTGTCACATGATATTGAGTTGACCCCAGGAAGAATAGCTGCGGCGTTGCCAAAGCTAATGGGGATCTAAATAAACAAACAAACTTAATGGCATCCAGTGGTGAGCTTGCAGAACTGAAACTTCTCCTGTGTGCCTGGTGTGTGAAGCTGTTCCACCAAACACCTTGGTTACAGTACCTTTGGAACCAAAAGTAACCCTTCAGACATGGTACCTAGATTCTAGATCTGTTTAACGTTTCCACCACAAGCAGTACTCTTAAATGTGGGCGGGGCTGTAGTCACTCAGTGCTCCGTCCAGCACTCACTGTATCACCTTTCATTTTATAGTTATAATTGACTAATGTACGTAAGACTTGCCACAGTATGAACAGTGGTTACACAACCTTAAAAACCAGTGACAGCTCAGCCCTGAGCAGAGTGACCGTCCTCTACTGACCAATGAATGGACTACAGTGTTCAGAGCTCCACCTTATAGAACCAGATCTGTGTGCTAGGTACTCCAACAGAGGGGGGACCAAACATGGGGACAGTACGAAATGGTTCTATTGGTACCATCCACAACTTTTCACAGTGGAAACTGAAAAATAGTGTACTGAAAAATCACTGAACTGAACCAAACTGGACTGCCTGGTGGAAACAGGGCTTAAGTGAACTACGGTGTTCGACACAAAAAAGTGAATAAACATGGCGGACTCCATGGAAGAGGACCTGCTTTGTATGTATACAAAAACAGCTCATTTTAAGGTAATAAAAACACAACAATTCTTATTTTCAGATGATTATACACTGATGCAAATAGTTATGAATGTTATATTTCATTTCTGCCCATAGGCTTAAATGCCCCTCTATCCTACACACTGGACCTTTAAGAGATTAGCAGGGTAGCCTATTTAAAAAAATGAGAAGGAGAGATATCATTTACTGTATTCAATACTGTGATATGTGCAGTGTTTTACTCTTAGAAACCTCTAAATTGTATCATCAATCCACTCAATTTGATGAAAGGCTCAGTGAAAGAACAGAAATCAGGGAGCAAGTTCAGAAAATTAATATCTCATTTACACTGCTGTGAGATAGAGAGGACTCAATGAGCAGCTGTTTACTCTCTTATTAAAACACTTTGTACATTCATAGTTTCAAAGAACATGTCGCTCTACAAAACAGTCAAAATCCAAAGTTCTGCACACACATTTGTTTTAAATGTTTACCTGAGAGACGTCCTTCACATAAAAGGGAATAGATTTTTACACACTCACATAAAATGCAATCAATCTGTCTCTCACTTTATTCATCTCTCTCCACACACACATTCTTTCACACACTCCCCTCTCCGCAGCGCCCAGAGGTGGAGGTGAAAAGTGCTGTCGAAAGCCTCAGTTTGCACTTCAAAGGGTTGTGTGGGTGGAAGACAGACGCCCGCGGTGAGCTGCAGTACAGTCATGAAAGGAGTGACTGCTGGAGTTTAACCTCCTGTGAGACGTCCTCGGCGTCCGACAAACACCAGATCAACTCTGATGGATGTTTAACATCCAGCCTGGAGGAGGCGACGGGGGGTTGGATGGACAGGTCAATGGTCCCACAGTTACCATCGATATCTTTTATGACCTTTGTGTGTTTGCACAGGGGGAGGTTTTACGTAGAACTGCTCGAAGGGGTGAGTAAATTTAACAGCTGACAGACACCAAACTGTGCATTAGTGACGTAGTTCAGGGGTGTTGACGGATATCTTTGTGAAAACTACTTGAAAACATTAGTGTGGATACAAAAATAATCTTAGGCTGCAGTCAAATAGTCAAAAATAATCTCCTTTCGTAACCACTTGTCCTTGACCTTAATGGAGTCATGAGGTCAAAGAAAGATGTAAATGGATCTGCGCTTGTAGAGCACCTTTCTAGTCTTCCTACCACTCAAAGTGCTTTAATACTTCAAGTCATATTCACCCATTCAAACACAGTAGGCCTAGGCTACCATACAAGATGCCACCTGCTACTAAGCTTGTACGCACTCATACACCAAAGGAACAGCTACCAGGAGCAACTTCAGATTTTGTATCTTGCCCAAGGATACTAAGACACTGAGCAGTCTGGAGGAGCTGGGGATTGAACCGCTAATCTTCTGATTACTAGACGACCCTGCTGAGCCACAGCCACCTCAAGGAAGGGGAATTCATAGAGAAACTACAATTACCACCTTGCGGTTATATCAATCCATCTATCCATTTTCGTCCGCTTATCCGGGGCTGGCGGCAGCAGGCCAAGCAAAGCACCCCAGACATCCCTCCCCCCAGCAACGCTTTCCAGCTCCTCCTGGAGGACCCCAAGGCGTTCCCAGGCCAGATGAGATATGTAATCCCTCCAGCGTGTTCTGGGTCTGCCCCGGGGCCTCCTACCAGTGGGACATGCCTGTAACACCTCCAGTGGGAGGCGCCCAGGAGGATCCTGATCAGATGCCCGAACCACCTCAACTGACCCCTTTCGATGCGAAGGAGCAGCGGCTCTACTCCGAGCTCCCTCCGGATGTCCGAGCTCCTCCCCCTATCTCTAAGGCTGAGCCCAGCCACCCCACGGAGAAAACTCATTTCGGCCACTTGTATCCGCGATCTCATTCTTTCAGTCACTACCCAGAGCTTGTGACCATAGGTGAGGGTTTGGACGTAAATGGACCAGTAAATTGAAAGCTTTGCCTTCCAGCTCAGTTCCTTCTTCACCACGACGGCCCGGCGCAACGCCTGCATCACTGCAGAAGCTGCCCCAAACCGCCGATTTGCGGTTATATACCTCCATGAAAACAATCAAGTTCTAGTTACAGTTTACATCCAGGTCTGTGAAAACACGGATGCTTCACACACAGAAGATCTTTACAATCAGCACAGTTTCAAGGTGGACACCCCAGATTAGAGTCACCAATAAAGTATCTGACCACATGTCTCCCCTTCTGTTCCTGAGATATGACGCCGAATGATGTCCAGAAAGTGTTTTATGCAGAACATTATGATGTCAGAGTGAAGCTGACCTTTGACCTTTTGAGTATGAAATGTAATCTATTCATTATGTTATCCTGTTAAATATTTGTATTTTAATTTGCATATAAATTCCTGAGTTATGGCCAAAAACACGCTGCACTGATCTTGAACTTTGACCTTCAATCATAAAATTCAAATCAATTTATTCTTCAGTCCAAGTGGACATTTGTGCCGAACTTTAAGCAATTCCCTTGAGACATTCTTGAGATGTTGTGTTCACAAGGATGGGACGGGCAAACGGACAGACACCCCAAAAAGATAATGCCTCCAGCCATGGCTAGCATTGGCGCGGAGGTATAAAAATTCAAGGGTGGTGCTAAGAGAATCGGACTGTACTTACACAACGCTACGGCTTGTATAAGGGTTATTCACAGCTGTTGTTCTTCTTTGAGTTAGCTGCTAACTGCCATTAGCGTCTTTTAAATCTCCTGGCTGTGGGTTGCACATATAACATGTTGTCTAAACGTAAATCTGTCCTGTCCCTTTTACATATCAATCCTTTGGGCACTGTTACAGCCTTTGCTGCTTGTTTAAAGGCAAGTTAACTCTGTCCCTCCATTCCGTGAATGTACCTTCTATACAGGATCGCGAGGCAGAGTAATGGCGGGAAATTCCTGTCTAGAGCAGACACTGTGAAAGGTGCTTTAGTGTAAGGAGTCTTTCTGTGTCCAGATGTTAGCTGGGGTTTCAAAATGACACCTTTGTTACATCCCTGCAGGTTTGCTGGATGCATTTTAAGAGGCATTAGACATCACTGCAGAGTCATGTTTGGACTTGACCTGGCAAACCAGTGGATCCACTCGGTGAGTGATCAATCATTATTTCATACCTTTAACTGGTGTAGTTGCACCGAGCGCTAATAAATAGAAGAGACAGTCGAGGGTTGGGTTGTTTTCTGTTTTCATCCATAACCTGTAGTCTGACTGACTCTGCAGGATCACTTGACTAATAAGTACAACATATACATCAGGCCTGCAGTTAATGATTATTTTCATTTTCAAATATGCCCAATAATCACATAATCTATGGATTTTTGAAAAAAATTGCACAAAAAGTGCCCATCACAACTTTACAATGATTTATGATTATGAAAAGCAGCAAATCGTCTAAATTAAGAAGCTGGAACCACCTCTTTTATTACTTTTTTATTATTATTTTTTGCATGAAAAATTACTGAAACATCTGACAAATTATTGAAATATTATTACTGTGAATCCATTCAGCACAAATTTACATATTGTTAATGTTTAAAAGGTACGCCCCATGAGTGTTGTTATCTATACCCAGTGCTGGGACCTGACCTTGTAACATGTCACCAACCTAACCTAACTGCAAACAATCACAGCAATAATTCAATGAACAGCATAGAATCACAACTGACAAAGTTGAACAGCCTTACTTATGCAGGATTTATACTGTACCTGTGGTGTAGGCTTTGCATCGCTTTAGAGCCAAGTGGTACCCTACGCTGTAGCCTGATGTGCACCTCCCCAGATATGTAACTACATGTCGCGGCGACGCAGACCTCCTGTCTTTTTCTGGGTGATTTTAGGTTACATTATATGAGAAACTGCATCTTAAAGCTGTGCTAATCCATTTTTGGCCGCCAGAGGGCAAAAATCTCATCATAAAAATCACCATATCACAGCCTTTGAAGATCATTAACATGAGAGCAGACAGTTGCACGCCAAGCAGACCAGGATGTTCTCATAAATTAAGAAAAATAATGCACCCAAAACTGTGCATATCTCACCTGATCATGAGCTGGTAATTCATTCATAACCCATGCATTTTAGAGGCTGTAATCATGTGACCAATGCGCTGACAGGTTGTGATGGTGGATGGATCACAAAACACAGGACTTTCCCCTGGAGGTTGGTGTCTGGAACTGTGTGAACTTTCAGCCATTTTAAGGACGCATTCACACTGGTGCTATTTGTTCCACTTTAAATGAACCCTGGTCCGCTTCCACAGATAGTTTGGTTTGTTTGGAGTGGTGTGAACGCTCATTTGAACCCCAGCTGCGGACCAAATTAGTGAACCTTGGTCCTCTTGAAAACGGGAGATCTTGATTCACTTGCAAGTGAACCCTGGTGCAGTTCGCTTACAGGCGGGAAATGCAAACGGACTATCCAGTGAACCAAAAAGAGGAGGTGATGAAGAGTGCAGTGAATACGTATGATTTAGGAACATACATGTGATCTGAAATTTTTAAATCTCTTTCTCTCTGCCTGTCTTCTTCAGTACCGCTGCTTTCGTCTCATGTACAGAGCAACATGCTGGATAGGGAATGGAAGGGGATGGATTTCCGTTTTCGGTCCTGGCCAATTGATGAGCCGGGTTTTCTTCTTCCTCAGTCTTTTTTTCTTCCTGGTCAGCAGTCGTTTTGGGCAACACTGCCCCCAAACGAGCAGCTGTTGTAACTGCGTGATGCTGTCCAGGCGGTTTGGTCCGCTTTAAAAAGTGCAGTGTGAAAGTAAACCGGACCAAATGAAGCTGTGAAATTTTTCGGTATTCCCCGCCCAATTGAACCGAGTCCCCCGGACTTTCCTGGTGTGAATGTGCCCGAAGGTACTTCCTCACCATGTTTCTTTTCCTAAACCTAACCACAGTAACTTTAATTATGTAATTATTAATTAATTAATTATTTAATTATGTAAATGGTAAAAATGACAAAATGCCATTTGTGTGGCGCTAATTTCTAGGATATCATACAAACAATTCTATCAGGACATGTTGAGCAGACACAAAGCATGTTGGAGTGGTGTTTGTGTCCTCCTGATAAATGTAAGTCCAATAATCTCTCTCCTTTAGCCCTGTTTTTGGTCTCCACCAACCCCTGAGGGAAATTTCCATCTCTTTAGCTGCTAAATGCGCCACTATTTTCACCAGCTTGGCTCTAGCTGTGACTGCCTTCTGTTTGCTGCTGAGCAGGTTGTGTACAGTGGGTTTGATGAAAACAGCTGTCTGCTGCTGCTGGAAACACTGAGATCGAGCCTGACAGGAAATGTGCCACAAAACCTAAACTGGGAGCTAAAAGAGTCCGAAAAGCTCTGCAGAGCTGCAGAGTTCTTTCTGATTTCAGCTCCACCAGCACATTGTATTAAAAACTTAAACTAAAGAAAGAACTCTTTTCCATCTAAACTTGTACTCTGTCAGCTTAAAGGCGAACACAAAGCACGAAGTTTCAGGTTGAAAGTGAATGACAGAGAACAAAACTGTTGTGCACCCTGTGTTAAAGCCGTCGCTTCATTCCTGTCAGATCATGTGAAAGGTGTCGCGGCACCCGTCTCTCCGCTGTGTGCCCTGTTCTCCATCAGACGGCTAAGAATAGCAGCGCTTAGATCAAGGTGTGACGGGAGGTTTGGAGGTTTGAAAATGGGGAGAAAGTGCGAGTGTACCTGGAACTGTGAGATCAGAGTTTCTGCAGGAAGGAAAAGTTTCAGAAACAGTGAAATGGCTGGCGAGCCTGGAAGAAGGAAATAATAGGAGATTCAGTGAGAGCAGTGTGAAGTTCACTTCAGTATTGTGTTCGTGGTGAGGATGAGGAGAAGCTGTCAACATCCTGCTCAAACTGTACTGCTGCAACAAAGCCAGACTCCATTCTTCCCTTTTTTTGTTCCTTTTTTTTTTGGCTTTTTCACGTTTATTCGATAGGACAGTTGAAAGTAGACAGGAAACTGAACGACATGCAGGGAAGGGCTGCAGGTCAGAACTGAACTGGCACCACTGCTGTGGGTCTCAGCCTTTTATGAAGGGGTACACGTTCTACCAGGTGATCTACAGGGTGCCCTGCCTGGCTCACTACTTTCTAACAGAACACTGCTACTGAAAATCTGAGCTGCAGCTGACAATGCAGTAAAAAGTTTTAAAACCGCACTCAGGGAGCAAACTAACTTGAGTTCAATTGCACCGAACCAAACAGGGCAGGTGTAAAGCACCCTCAGAAAAAGATAAAACATTAAAAACATTGTACAAATGTTGTGTGCTTTCTTTGTATTAAAGTAGTTCAACATTATTAGAGCGCACACACAGTTGGCTTCACCACTTCCCTTTCTTTCCACTATAGACCATTCAAACTTAGACATTTCCCAACTTCCTAAATCCTAAATAAGGATGGCATAGACCCTGTCTTTAATTTAACTGCCAAAAATGGCAGCAGCACTGTTGTTAGATCTGTGTGGCAATGACAATAAAGATGGGGAGCAACAAGAGCACTGAAATATAATGACTGAAAGGCTACTGTGTAACGACGCCTTAAATTTCATGACCCATGTATTAATGGAGGATATGTCAACCGCCAAAATGATTAATCTTGGATTTGATCAACATGCCACTGCAACTCTGTGTCCTGGGTCAATAACTGAGGAGGATGAGTGCTGATTGAAGAATCAAATTTATGGTTATAGTTCAGCTTTCTAGGAGTCATAAAACACAAAGCTGACGATCAATGTTGGGCCATCAGTGAGTGTCTGATTTGCGGTGTGTCCTCCACTGTTGGCACTAGCTGGCCCTTGTTGAATCAGTGTTGACGCAGGCCATTGGTGAATGCAATCTTTCTGATTGGCAGTTCAGCTCAGCGTATGAGAAGAGAAATGAAAGTAATGAAACAAACGACTAAATTCACGAGGGCATGACTAAGGTCTTAAGCAGAAACAGTTTGTCATTGTTAGTGTTATTTTTCCTTAACACACGGTGAGTATGCTTTGTTCTTTCTAAATAACTAACTGGCTAACTAGCTTCTTGAATCCATCCTGTCCGTCTCCTTTTCCTTTTTGAATGATGAGCACAGACTACTGCCACCTGCTGGTATTGAGAGTTATTTCCTCTCACACAGGTGCAGAACGTACATGCTAGTTGGCTGTTGGCTGGAGTGTTTGCAGTGTGGTCAGTGCAACTGTCTGGCCGAGACACAGGTGATATGAGCTGTTGCAACAGTTGGCCTTTCTTGCAACCAGTTCTTTGATGCTGGTTTGGTGTGTCTGTGCCTTTAAGTTAAGATATGATAAAAAAGGATGTGGCCACGAGTTTAGGAATTGCTTCTGTAACAGGAAGATATTTTCTTTTTATCTTTGAAACTTCAGATATGACAAGCAGTGAGTATATTTTTCTGTAATGAGGCCCCTGGTGATCACTTCCTGTTCTCTGCATGAGGCAGGAGTTTAGGTTTCAGTGTTAGATATTGATTTAAATGCAGTTACAGGAAACATTTCATCCTAACAAAATCTACATTTCAGAGTTTACTAAGTATTTTTCACAAGGTCTAAATCAAAAACTTTGAAACTCGTCTGCTTCAGTGTGAACTCTGTGTATGAGTTGAGGCTTTAAGAAAACTGCTGCTCAACTGTTAGACTTTGGCCCCCAGACATTGTTTGACAGGTCGGCGTGACGAACCGATTGGTGACATCACAGCCGATGTGCAGAGGATGCAGGAGTCCCTCAGCACAGAGCAAGACTCCAATCAATGTGTGTCCAGGAAACTCTGAAAACAATGAGTCACCCTCCACAGAGGGAGGCCATGGAGAGTCTAAGGGAGAGAGGGAGGGGGCGAGGAGAGGATGGAAGAGCGTGACGATAGAAGAAGTTTGTCCTGAAACAGCCAGGTGGAGGGACGACGGGGGTTTGATTACCTGCAGAGACACACAGGTGTACACACACACACAAGTGGGCAGGACTGAATGACATAGTTCTGTACTTACCATGCAGCATGAGCAGCTGTCTGCTCAGCAAATGATCTGAGAAAGTGATTTAACAAGCGAAGAAATATGTGGATCAATCAAGATTTATAATATTATCAAATACTGAGGCAAATTTCAAATCTTCAGGTGTCTGGACAGATGAATAGAAGGACAGATAGGCAGATAAATGGACCTACAGTAACCATATTTCTCACCTTAGAGGGCAGAGTTGAGCTGCTGTCCTGCTGAGAGTTGCTGCACTCACACACATAGCTGCACTCAGCATCATCACACGGCTCTAACAGAAGTCTCTGCTGTGGTAGGATTAGACTGAAAGTAGGGCATGGAGGGCAGGTTAAAGGAGGAAACTCTGCTACTCTCCAAAAAGACAAAACAAGAGGCAGACAAATATTTTCAGTGCCTCAATAAACCATGATAAAATCCTAAAATGAACCGAAGGAAAACCCTTGTTAAATACAAGTCATGTCTCTATCTGTCCACACTGCTGGGTGTAAATTAAAAAATTCTTATTTGACATTTTATAAAGTCAACAAGCTAAAACAACAACTGTCATTTCAGAAAGCGATGAGTGACATTTATAAACATGACATGCAATACCACCTCAACGTCTGTGTGTATTGCTCCTGTGTGGGACAGGTGGTGGGGTCCTTTGCATACAGTATTTGTGTCCAGTGGCCCACTGTCTCGTGTCCCTGCTCGTGATAAAGATATTGATAAAATTCCCAATAAGATAATATTTTTTAAGAGATCTGATCCAAAATCAAAAGACCTCATAACTAGACACTGAGACATTGAGTCCTCACAAGATGAAGAAGGCATCGTCATCATCATGTCTCCATTTCTCCCACTGTGTTTCCACACCAAACCCAGTTGTAGATTTTGATTTGAAGTGAGTATCAGTTAGTTGACACTAATTCTCGTACATTTAACTTAAATTATGAAAATAAATGAAGTGGTTCTGAACTCGGCGATGTGTTTAGCACATTTCTATTTCTATAAAAACCTCACGCAGCAGATTTTTCCATGATGAAGCCTTGCAGTGAAACTTTAATGAGCTCTGAGGCGTCGGACCAACAGACGCTCAAGGCAAAAAACAGTGATACTGAAACTCTGACACACACAGCCGCGGCTGCTTTAACACTTCCTCTCAACCAAACATGAAATATTAAGAATCTGCGTTTACTATTCTGCCATGCGGTTGTGGTTCTTCTTCAGAGAGAATCACAGTGAGGAAAAGAGGAAGCTTTAATTCCTGCAGCAGAGGTGTTTAACATCAATATGAACTTTAATGTTTTATTAATAATATAATAATAATAATAAATAACTAAAAAGCACTGATTGCAGTATTTACTGCACTTCAACAGACATCACCTTCAGGGGACATGATGATGCTTAATGTTATTTTATCTCAGACATTTAGCTGAATCTGAGGCAACAATATGATTTTAAAAATGTATGATTTTTATGATTTGATTAAATCACCTTGAGTCTTTTTGTGGTGGGCATTTTTCACAATTTCCTGACAGACCAATTAATCAAATAACCAAGAGAATAATCTGGAGATTAATCAGTAATAAAAAAAAACTGCAGCCCTATTTCTGTCCATATTTAAAATAAAACGAGTCACTGCTACTTAACTAGATGATAAAGAATAGGGGAGCCACAAGGGATTTTGGGGCCTGTAAAGAGATACCGCATTGGACCCCACCACCTCAGGCCACATGAATTACGACTGCAACCACACCCCCATCCAATAGAAGTGTTCAAAGCTTTAAATGACTCCTTGCAATATTGTACATTTTACTCCACTAGCATAGTGTTAGTTCAGGCAGGACACGATGTCAAGCTCAGCCCACATCCCAGCTATATCAGCTGATCTCAAGCAGCCCAATCAACTGATGGAGCAGCTGATTGATGGAGGGGAGTCAGCTGATAGATCATATGATTCCTTTCTATTGCAACCAATTGGTGAATCTCATTCAGGGCGCCCTATTTAAACTGCTCTGGCCTGCCTACTGTTGCTGCTTCCTCTGCAAACTGCTTTACAACCACCTCCACCCCAGCTCCCCCTTTTCATGCTGAGTCTGACTTATCAATGTCATTTCTGTTTGTCACTGATGCTTTTTGTGATCAATGTAAGCGCATGGAAGGGCAGGAAGGTGTGCTCTTTCTGTCAGAGGGTCCCCTGAACCTTCACCTGAAAAATGTCAGAGGTCACACTAACATGTACTGAGCAGGAAGAGACTTAAAATGAATACAGAGACATAAAAGGACCAAAAAAAGGGACGCAAAAGAGCTGCAAAGAGACAAAAATTAACCACAAAAACAGGCAAAACAACCATTAAGATAAACAAAACAACAAGTAAGACACAAAATTACCTTAAAGACACCGTCTACAACCACAGATACAAAACAACCACAAGAAGAAATAAAAAGACCACAAAGAGATGCAAAGAAACTACAAAGAGACACAACAGAACTATAACTACAGCCAGAACAACCACAAAGAGACACAAAATGTCTACAGAAAGACAAAAAAGAACCAAAATGACACGAAACAACTGTAAGGAGACACAGAATGACCACAGAGCAACACAAAACAACCAAGAAAGACACACACAAAATTACCTCAAGGACACCAAATCGACTACAAAAAGACACAAGACAACCACAAATAGTCACAAAAGTACCACAAGTGGACGTAACAGGACCACAGGCGGATTTATACTTGTACGTCAGCTCCATGCAGAGCCTACGTCGTAGCCTACACACGTGGCCTACACTGTTGTGAGCAATAATACTTGTGTGGTGGCGTGTCTGTGTCAGCGATGAGGACTACCGAACAAAAAAATATTACAAAAATGTGTGTTAATGAGGTTTAAGTTGTAATGTGGAAACATCATGGATGCTACAAGGACGACATGTTGTATTTTATCACTCAGAGTGTTTCAAGAACACGTTGATAATGAAGACCAAAGGGAACAGAACAGGTAAGGCATAAAATATGCTGGGGGACTCATTTGAGATTTTTCTGGCATCACAAGAATGCAGCACAAGGCTGTGAAGGTTACTGAGGAATCTGCAGTGCAACTTGCCCTCAAAGACACTTACATGGCTGATGTGGGATTAAGAAATTATATCAGCTTTATTGATGTAAACTTATACATGACTGGTGCTGCACTGAGGAGAAGTTTGTGTGGCAGACAGCACTAGCTGTCGAACGTGCAGGTACTGACAGAATGTCACAGAGAAACTGACGCCATATTTTGCAAAATGTATCACACCTGAAAAGGTTCAAAAGGTCTGATACGTTTACATGTATCAGCTCAAAGGAATTGGAACTATAAAAAGAAATGGACCAACTATCACTGGTCTGTGCCAGGTTTAGGGGCAGGACCGAACCATTTCATGCAAATACAGGGGGGAGGGGGCAATACAGAAGCTCTCTGGGTGTTTACTTTTTGCCACAAACAAGAAAAGAAAGAGAAACTGGTGGTATCAGTCAGCAAACCCTTCATAATATCTTCTGTAAATGACGATAAGTTAATCATTTTCTATTAAAAAAAACATCTAAATCTTAAAGGCCCTTCGAAATGTCCTGCTTTTCCTTTCCATATGGCGCCACCATTAAAGAATGACCTTGTTTTGATTTTCACAAAGAAAAAGAAAGATTATTTTGTTATCATCCATCAACTAGAACTTGTGTTTAATGTTGAAAGCTAACGATAATAGCTAGCTAAAGCTAAAGCTAATTGTTGTTTAACTGTGGTTAAATGAGCAAAATTATAAAATGACACTGTCCTGATAGTGTGTCCAGAAAATACCACACACACCTCAACTGTTCATGATGACTGATGAAGGAAACGTGGTGTGAGAAAATACACTGAGAAGCAGACAGATGCAGGTCAGGTGGGACGTCTCTATCGGAATCGTATATTTAAAGGTGTCTTGGGGATTTTTAATGCAAACAGAAATCAAATGTGATTTCTCATTAAGTCAAATGGACTGAGCTGTAAAGACCAGGTGCTGCAGATTCTCTGTCTGCAAACTGAATGAAGGCAGACATTGTTGAGATGGCTGCCACCACAGAACTGTGTCATAATGGTGTCCTGGCATCTCCCGCTGAATGTGTTGACATTATGAGAGCGAGCAGGCGGCCTGACAGTCCGTCAATACCAAAGATTCTCCTCCAGCTGCTTTCCAAAGATTCCACACCGCAGAGGACAATGCTGTCTGCCTTGTGTGTCTTTTTATGACGTGTTGGAGGTGGAGAAACAAAAATCAATGAGATATTTTTTCCTCCTTTTTCTCTAGAATTCTGCGTTGGTCGTTTTTCGTGTCGTATCGGCTGCAGCCGGCACTAAGGAGCCCTTTGATTTCTCGTCCCTGAGCTAGTTGACATTTATTTCACAAACACTTGACATTTGGAAATGGGCTCCCTGTGTGAGCACTGTGTGTGCACACTTGTAACCCCCCCGTCCTTGCACGCACATGCACACACACACTCGGAGGCCTGTGCCATTAGCAGCCTTTGTACAGAGCAGCTGGATGGTCGGACCGTCTGCTGGCTTTCAGAATGGGTCGAGCTCAGTTTGGCCTGAAATCGAAACTTTGTCCTGAGAGCGAACTGTCAGTCTGAAGCTTTTATTCTGCCAATAAATCAATACATTCTGATCAATTTTCACCAAGGCGGTGACCAAAGAAAGAAAATGTCCAGGAGTATTTTTAACCAGTTCAGGAGAGACTGTTTCAGTGGTTTTTAAAATGGCTCTCAAAGGAGCAGTGTGTGAGATTTAGAGGGATATAGTGGCATCCAGCAGTGAGGATTGCAGATTGCAACCAGCTGAAACTTCTCCTGATTAGAATTCCTAAAGTATTCCTCATTCAGATGGTTTTTACTGGGAGCTGAATCATCCGCAGAGGTCTCTTCCTCTCCAGAACAAACAGACCAGGTGATTAAAACAGGTGAATACACAAATAAAAAGGTTTCACTTTTCAAATCAGTGTTTCTCCTACACTGTTTGGCTAGTTGCAGATGGGTCGCTAGCTCAGAAACTGCTAATGTGTGCCCATCTTTTTTTCTGTGATAACTTAAGATCCAGACATTCAGAGTTTTTTTACCTGGAGCCGGACTGCATACAGTGATACCTTCCTCTCTCTGAAACAACAGACAAGGCGATTTAAACCAGTGAAAACACTGAATATGAAATATGAAAATTCTTCTGATGCTGCTTGTATTTACAATGGCCAACGCAAAAATGCAAATGACCCTAACTAGAGCCAGTTTTTTTATTTGTCCGTTCTGAGCTACTGTAGAAACATGGCGGTGCAACATGGCAGATTCGGTGGATGAAGACTCACTCCTTATGTAGATAGAAGCACTGTAGCTTTTTTTCCACCAGGGATATTGCCACAATAAGCAGCTGTTTTTACCGACATGTTGTATTTCCGAGCAAGATTCTGCTATGAAAAGCAATTGGTGTTTTGCAACTCGTAGCTATGTTTCCACTGAGGACAGTGACAGAGAAAGCTGTTGTTGTTTATCGAGACATTGCTGCATTTCTAATCAGGATAGTGCCTTGAGAAGCTGTTGTTTTTTTATGGACCCATAGCTGTGTGTTCCACAGGGAACAGTGCCATGAAAAGCAGTTGTTTTTTACCTAGCCATCACTGCATTTAACCCTAACCCAGCTGAGATAGTGCCGCAGAAAGCAGGTTTTTTTTGTGACCCGTAGCTATGTTTCTACCAGGAATATTACCATTAATATCAGTTGTTGTTTACCAAAACATTGCTGCATTTCCAGCTGGAATAGTGCCCTGAAAAGCTATTGTTTTTTATGTAGACATGTCTGTGTTTCCTGCCAGGATAGTGCCACAAAGAGTGGTTGTTGTTTACTGAAGCACTGTTGCATTTCCAGCCAGGACAGAGCCACAAAAAGCTGTTATTTTCTTGCAACTTGTAGCTGTGTTTCCACCGTAGATTACTGCTACAAAAAGCAGTTGTTGTTTAGCAAGACATTGTTGCATTACCAGGTGGGATAGTGCCACGAAAAGCTGTCGTATTCTTGCGACCCGTAGCTTTGTTTCTATGAGGGATATTGCCACAAAAAGCTGTGGGTGTTTACTGAGACATTGTTGCATTTCCAGCCAGGACAGTGCCACAAAAAGCTGTCGGTGTTCTTACAGAGACATCTCTACATTTCCTGTCAGTATAGTGTGATGAAAAGTGGTTGTTATCTACCAGAGCAACGCTGACTTTCCCGCCAGGGAATAGTCAAATAAAGTGATTGTTGTTCACCTTAACGTCGCTGCTTTTCCACCAGGTACTTACAGCCAAACATAATCCTTTTCCTCACCATAACCAAGTCTTTTTTCACACATCGACCACAGCATTGCTATTATGTAAAGTTTAAACATATCTACATAATAATAACAAAAACAAAACATATCTCTTCTTTCTGGTTGGTGTGAAAGCACAACGGCACCCTTCATCCTTCACTCACGCAGGTCGACCTTCATCTGTCTCCGTCCTGCAGCAGCAGTTTGAACGGCTCTAAAATTAAAACTGGTGTTGCTGTGAAAAGTAAAACTCAGCAGGGGATCAGTTTGATCAGTTCGTCAAACAGTGACTCACCTTCTGTTTATTTTTCTTGCTTATTGGAGGCAGGTAGGATGACGCACAGGACAGACAGCCTGCTGTGTGACAGAGAAGTCACCGAATTAAACCCCAATTAATTATAAATAACACTTTATCAAAACATGGAATCCTCTCTTATCATTATTAGGAAATGAAAAGATACAGCTTTCATGAGTGTCATCACTACTACTGCTGGTTTTCTTGTTTTATATCTTTATTTCATATTGATCTACATGTTTATATTTGTATGCCAAACACTTTTGTGCCTTTGTCTTCTTAATGTGTATTAGGGGTGGGAATCACCAGAGGACCCACGATACGATATTATCACGAGACTTAGGTCACAATACGATATTACTGCCATATTGCAGACAGACTGACCAACATCATCATAAAACCTGTTAGAAATGCTGCATACACCTGACAGACTGAACTGCTGGCAGATTTAACGCCCGCTGAGAGGCCAGATTAAGCGTGTGAGTGAAACACTTCACATGCAGGTTTCCCGCTAACTGAATGACAACACCCATGTTAGAAGCGTCATCTGTTACATTCTTGTGTGAAAGTAGTCGCGTTTCCATTACCACTAGAAATGCACAAAACCTAAATATCGCAATAAAAAACTGGTAATGGAAACACCTATATTTTGAAAATCCTCTCAAATATCGCTAAAACATTTTTACGCTCTCATGAGGTGGTTTTTTAGACGTGTCCATATAAAAGTGTATTGCAAAAGTGTAATGGAAACACTTTTTTCGCATTTACACGTCACCGGGGTCTACGGACGTGATGTAGGGGGTCACGCGACCAGTTCATTTCGAGGAAGATGACGCGGTATGTGTGGACAGAGGAAGAGACGGAGTTATTATTAACAGTTATTCGTGATAAAAATGTCACAGTTATCTTGGATAGCAAACAACAAAGAAATTGTCCCGAGACACATAATGCTTTCGGCCATCTTCCTCAAAGTGAAGTCTCGCGGGACGGACGAGAATTTACGACAATTACGGCTAGTTCGCAAAACACTGTTCAATGGAAACAGCTGCAAGTAGCATTTGAACTTTGTCGAAATTTTAGAAATATCGCTTTTATGTTGTGAACAACTGTAATGGAAACGCGACTTGTGACACAGCAGTCTCCACTGTCCACTGACCTTGAAGTCCAGGTGTCACAGGTTAACACCACCCTCCCTGCTGTACTCAAAGATTCCTCAGCTGCATGCATCACCTCTCTGTAGAGCTTGGGTACGGCTGTGTCTGTGAAAAAAAGAAAAAGAGGCGGAGTCACGTACCTGGGTTCACGTGTTTTTAGCATGTAACAAAAGCCTTAGTTTTCAACAGCGCTGTATGGACGCAGATCTTTGCACATGAAGTTGGCGATGGACTGTGTTATTTTCTTTGCTCTCAGAGTTGGATGGTAGTTTTGTCGAGCTAAGTGTGTGTAGTGTTGGTTTAGCATTAGCTTGGCCATCAGCGACTAACGCTATCTGTGGATGGTGGCATGTGAGACGAGACCTCACGTTTGTAGTATTCCCAGATTATTTTATTGTCATGTGACACTGCTTGTAAATGTGTCATATCCAAGTCCTCCTTTCCTTCAGTGTTAAAAAATCCAAAATAAGTCCAGATGTTTGATTTAAATGCCGACGTTTCTTCAGTGCCTCCACCTTTGTTTTTATGAATTTCCTGCCAAATGCCGCTGACTGAGACCTCCACTGACCTCACCAGGAAAAAAAACAAAACAAAGCACCATCTGGTGGACTGAAAAAGTAACTGATTTAATTATTCTAGTACCAAAAGTTGTATTAAAATGTGTATTTGTAAAAATTGATAATGTATATGATAAAGGATCGATACTTCAAAATTGTCATACAAGATGTCGCGATACTATGCTGTATCAATTATTTTTCCCACCCCTAATGTGTATGAGTATTTTGAAAGGCTTTTATTTTATTTGTTATTATTTTTTATATGCATGTAAACATTTTGATAAAATATATTTTTTTAATCAGAAAATAAATAATTTTAATCATAAAAGGATAGCCAGAAAAAAAAAGGCACAGAACTATGACTTTGTACATCGTCACTTAACAGAAGTGATAAACTAAAATAAAATAACATGTTCAGTTTTCCAGTCAGACAATGAGTCATTTTATTTCACAGCTCATCAAATGTTTCACTTTCATAAAGACGAGGGAGATCACACTCAGTTTCAGTGGAGTTCACTCCTCTCTCAGAGCCTCCCAGTGTCTGTGATAAGAAGACTTTCCCTGGTAAAGTGATAATAAACTGATCCAGATATAGATTCTGAAATCATGTGAGAAAGGCAGAGAATCAACACTTGGCGAGGTGTTAGCGTGTTAGCACGTGTGTTGTCATTCAGGGTTAACCTCAGATGTTGAGAGGGCTCTGCCAGGAACCTTGACTGTGACACCAGGGTGTTAACAGGGTCAGAAATAAGACACAGTAAGGTCTGCACTGTGAGCTTAAAGATATATAATGAGATATTTTATTGATACACAATTTGTGAAGAAAACTTTGTTTTCCTGCACGCCTCCACAGAGACAAACATATTGCTCTACTAATTTATATGGAACCATGTTCAACAACAGCAAAACGATATCAAAACATCTGTTTACAAACTCACACAACTCGTGCAGGATAATCCAAGTCTCATTAATCCAGTCGTATGCTTAGTGCTTCTTAAACACATCCATTTTGCAAAAACCGTGTTGTTTAAACTATACTGAGGGTGAAACCTATCTATGCTCTTTTCAAATCTAGACTACAATAGAGCCAGGGATTTTTTAAATTGTTTTATTGAGAAGACGATCAAACTTTACTCTCTAGAGAAGCTACAAGTCATGACAAGGTTTCCCTATGTGAACCTGTGGAGGGATTGTTACCGTCGGGAAGATCAGGGCCAAATTACACTCCTGTTTCCATCAGTGGGTCATCATCTGTTTGGCTTGTTTATAGTTTTACATTTCTAGACACTGTTACATGGACAACGAACACCAACTACATCCCCAGGAAAGCACAACAGAGACTGTTCTTTCTGAGGCCTCTCGAGAGGTTTGGTGACAGCACCAAAACTTGGCAAGTGAATCAGCGTTAGAGATGGCGGAGCCTGTCGGTGAATAAATTCACTGTTTGGCAGCTCAGCTCAGTGCATGAGAAGAGAAACAAAAGTGAGGACAGTAAACTACAGAAGTCAAGAGGGAGTGAGATCCAAACAAACTTATGTAAGATTATTTTTTATAGCCACTGAGCTCCTTAGTAGAAATGATTCATAATTGTATGTGTTTTGTTTCACTGTAAATATCATTTGTTCTCTCAACACTGGGTTGCGTTATTAATGTGTTAACTGGTGTCTTGAATCCGTCCTGTCGGTCCTCCAGTTTCCCTTTTTGAAAGACAAATACAGACCAATGCTGCCTGCTAGTACGGAGAGTTATTTCCATGCACACTGGTGAACATATGTGCTAGTTGGCTGTTGGCTGTACTTTGTGGTGAGTTCAAGTGTAACTTTTGGCAAAGACACAAGCGACATGAAGTGAAAAAACGGTCAGCTTTTGTTGCACTAGTTCTTTTATGTCTTATGTTTATGGATTGCTGAGAGATGCTGCGTCAAGCAAAGGAGTTCAGGTATCTTGGGGTCTTATTAATAAGTGAGGGTAAAAGGGAGTGCAAAATGGAGAGACGGATCGGTGCGACTTACCAGGACATCTGTGCTCTGTCTCTCACCTGTGGTCATGAGCTTTGGGTAGTGACCAAAAAAATGAGATTGTGGATACAAGCAGACAAAAGTTTCCTCCGTGAGGTGTCTGGGCTTGGTCTTAGAAATAGGGTAAGGAGCTTGGACATCTGAAGGAAGCTCAGAGTAGAGCTGCTGCTCCATTGCATCATAAGGGGCCAGTTGTGGCCATCCGGGCATCTGATCAGGATGCCTCCTGAGCGCCTCCTGTTAGGGGCTTTCCAGGCACGTAGGAGGTCCTGGGGTCGACCCAGGTGGAGGGATTGCATATCTCATCTGGCCTGGAAACGCCTCAGGATCCCCCAGGAGGAGCTGGAAAATGCTGCTAGAGGGGGGGATGTCTGGAGTACCTTGTTTAGCCTGCTGCTTTGCGACCCAGCCCTGGATAAGTGGAAGATAATGGATGGATAGATGGACTGGAGTATTCTCTGTGAGGTTGATTGAATTTCAGGTGGAATAGACGCTCCTCGTGCAGGAAAAGCAATGTGATGCTTCGAGTGCCTGGTGGTCTGTGCTCTTGAAAGCTTGGGAGTTTGATAAATTGCATTCAAATTGATGCCGGCATTAACAAGATCAGACATTTTGTAAGTCATGTACAATGATGCGTCAGTTCATGTCTCACACAAGTAGATGAAAAACACTGTGTTAAAGTGCAGACAAGTTTTCTGTGGTTATACTTATATTGATGAAAAGATGTCTGATACAAAGGACAGGTAACCAGTTCCCCTTTTTCATGGGATGCACTGTGGCATGCAAAAGTTTGGGCACTCCTGGTCAAATTTAATTTACTGTGAATATTTAAGTGTGCAGAGGATGAAGTGATCTCTAAAAGGCATAAAGCTAAAGATGAAACATGCTTTTTTTGTACAGCTTTAGGGTGAAAAAAAGGAAGGAAGCACCATACAAAAGTTTGGGCACCCCAAGACACTTGTGCTCTCAGACAACTTTTACCAGGGTCTCAGACCTTAATTAGCTTATTAGGGCTCTAGCTTGTTCACAATCATTGTTAGGAAAGGACAGGTGATGCAAATGTCAAAGCTTTATAAATAATCTGACTCCTGAAACCTTGTCCCAACAATCAGCAGCAATGGGCCCCTCTAAACAGCTGCCTAGCACTCTGAAAACTGAAAGAACTGATGCCCACAAAGCAGGAGAAGACTGTAAGAAGATAGCAAAGTGTTTTCAGGGAGCTGTTTCCTCAGTTCATAATGTCATTAAGAAACGGCAGTTAACTGGAACTGTGGAGGTCAAGTTGATGTCTGGAAGACCAAGAAAACTTTCTGACAGAGCTGTTTGTAGGATTGTTAGAAGGACAAATCAAAACCTCTGTTTGACTGCAAAAGACCTGCAGGAAGATTTCTCAAAGTCTGGAGTGGTGGTGCACTGTTCTACTGTGGACAAATATGACCTTCATGGAAGAGTCATCAGAAGAAAACCTTTCCTGTGTCCTCACCACAAAATCCAGCATCAGAAGTTTGCAAAGGAATATCGAAACAAGCCTGATGCTTTTTGGAAACAAGTCCTGTGGACTGATTAAGTTAAAATAGAACTTTTTGGACACAAGGAGCAAAGGTATGTTTGGAGAAAAAAGGAACACCTGTCCAACTGTTAAACACAGGGGTGGTTTGATCATAGTTTGGGCTTGGGGAACATTTCACAGGTAGAGGGAAGAATGGATTCAGTTAAATTCCAGCAAATTCTAGAAGCAAACATCACGGCAACTGTAAAAAAAGATGAAGAGAGGATGGCTTCATTGATCCTAAACACACCTCTAAATCCACAATGGACTACTTCAAGAGGAGAAGCTGAAGGTTTTGCCGTGGCCCTTGCAGTCCCCCGACCTAAACATCATTAAACATCTGTGGATAGACCTCAAAGTGCATGCAAGACAGCCCAAGAATCTCACAGAGCTAGAAGAATGGATGAAAATCCCTCAAACAAGAACTGAAAGACTCTCTGCTGGATACAAAAAGTGTTCAGAAGCTGTGACACTTGCGAAAGGGGGTGCTACTGGTACTGACCATGCAGTATGCCTAAACATTTGCTTAAGGCCCTTTTCATTTTGTGTAATTTTGAAACTGTAAAAGATTAAATTTAAAAAAGAATCTTGCCTAAAATGTTAAAGAAATGTGTCATCTTTAACTTCATGGCTTTTGGAAATCAGTTCATCTTCTACTTAACTACTCCCAATGAACGAAATTTTGACCAAGGGTGCCCAAACCTTTGCATGCCACTGTACCGTAACATCTGGATACTCAACCTTTCATGCAGCTGAGCCGTATTTTTCTCTGTAGATGTCATGCCTGCTTACAGAGTGAGCTTTACTGCAGTGTGTTCTCCTCCTCTCATTCTCACTGGGAAGAACGTCTGTTTCTCTTCTTAGCATCACTGATACTATCTGTTCGCCAGAGGAACGTAAGAGGAAAAACCCATTAGCCCCAGTGGTATGGCTGCATGATTACATAATCACTTTGATATCATAAACGCATTACAGCGAACAAAGTTTACCCTCAGGACAAAACAAAGCACATTTCACAGAACACGCTCCGCCTCTCGAGAACTCCAGGACTCCTCCTCGAGCTCCGAGAAGGTTGCTCTCCTCCCAGAGCTTCAATCAGCCCGTGACACTATCAGTACAGGCCACCGACATCCAGCCCGCCAGCTCCAACCTGGAACTACTTCCTGTTCTTTTTTTTTTTCCTTTTTGTAACTGCTGTGGCACGCACGCCCGAGGCCCTGAAAGCTCCTATCTCTGATTCGAGGAGAAAGTGGATCTCCAGCTGACAAAAAAAGGCATCCTGAATTCTGTCAGAGGGAAAGAAAAGGCTGAAAGGCTGATCTGAAGATCATCTTGCCAGATTTTCCTGTGGTGTTAGCTCCATTAAGAGAGTTTTTAAAGGGTTAACACTGTGTTGTTTTAATTTGTGTGCACAAATGATTAATCTGAGACCATAAAAACACATCAGTGAGCCACACTGGCTGACATGTTCCTTCATCACCATCAGCATGAGTGTATTTAGATCTCTTCAGGAAACATAAAAACAAAAATGACTTATTTTCTGAATCTTTACACGTGCAAACATCCAGCTGCTGTCATCTGCTCACATGAACGCAAGCAAGCACACAGTGTGGCAGTTTGTCACTAATCCTGCAGTAAACAACCCGCCCTCCCACTAATTACTGTGACACCTGGGTCACGACGACGACCTGACACCCTTCTGCTTCATCATCTTGTTTCCCCGCTTGGCTGACGAGCCTCGCATTCCTCCGATCAAAGCACCCCCCCCTCACACACACACACACACACACACACACACACTTTTTCTCCTTCTTCTTCTGTTGTTGTTGCACCTGCAGCACAGCTGGTTCTCTGGCGGCGGATCAACACAGAACACCGAGTGCTCCTGTCTGTGGGCGGCAGCGTCTCAGCGGTGTTTGCATCAGCCTTCATCCAACCGTTCTTCTTCACTGGCTGGCATACGCACACAAATACACACATACATACACACACATACACACACACACCATCACCACGCTTCTCCACACTGGTTGAGCCGCCACGCGCCATCTGCTCCCATCAGGAGAGGGTGATTGATGCACCGGCCGTATAAAAGCTACAGGGATGACTCATCGACTCCCCGCCACGATGGCTGCTGCAGTGAGAAAGTGTGTGAGTGTGTGTTGTTTAAGGAACACATGACTTTCTGCTTCTCTTCCACGTCACGCTGCTCTACTTCTCTACCTGTCCAGAGCTCCCCAACTCTCTGATCAGTGACTAATCACCTATTGGTCAGCTGTCCAGCTGGTGGAGCAGACACCTGGGTCAGCGTTCACCTTTTTAGCTGCTGAACAACACAGAGACAATAGATCATGAAGCGCTTTCATTACTACAGTATGAAGATTTGTTTCAGTTATTCTTTAGCTCTTCTAATGCCAAACCTGCTGAGTCAAGTTAGGAAAAGAAGTCAGTAAGACAATCTTTAAAGCTCCTATGATAGATATATTTAACATTAACACTATGAATCAAAAGATTAAAACGTGATGTGATCATGTCTCTCATGGTGACAAACCCTCAGAGAGTTTTCATCCACTGGTGGAAACAGAGCTACATGCCTCCATGTTTGCTGCTGTGTAAACTGTTGGTCAACAAGTTTTTCAGATCAACATTAAAGGAGAGGTCCAGTATTTTGCACTTTGAGCTCCATTCCTGGTTGTTTATGATGAAATAGAGTGGTTAAGACCAAAATCTTGATGATTGCTCCTTCTCTGACAATTTGAGAGAATTTGTCTTTCCCCTGCCTGGCTTAACAATGCTGTCTATGGCCATGTGTAAATCTGTCCTAAAACCACCTTAAACGTTGGTTTTCAAAGCCATGAAACTCACCCAGTGGTCAGTGGTGTTCCTTGATGTTCCCACATAAAAATCGTAGCAACCTGTGGTTTCCGTGATGATTTATTTGACATTTTGTCCATGCATTGATCTCCTATAGGAAGCCTCATTGTCCGTTGGTAGTAATCCTCCACTGGAAACAGAAAGGGGGTTGTTTACGACAAGGCTGTAGTCATTATAGTCTTTTAGCTCAGCCAAAGTGCCGGCTCGACAGTGCTGTGTACGCTCCTCCTCTTTGGAGGAATTCTCCTGCAGTCGCTGACCACACAAAACTTGCCCATTATTACTGGCTTGTAAACAACCTTCACAGTACGATGCCTTTGAACACAACGCCAGCCTTCTTCTTCTGCTTCTTTCTGTGTCCCATTACATTGCAATGGTTTCCTGCCGGTTGGCGACACTCACGTAAAGGAGCATTATCGCCATCAAGTGAGCTGGAGTGTATAACGCTTCAGGGTCAAACCAACGATCAAGCGGAAGTTTACACACGGGTGTGAGGCAGCTGAAAAAATAGTTCCACAATCCAGGTGAATAGAAAACACGGATGGAAACCACAGTTTGCTACGATTTTTATGTGGGAACATCAAGGAACACCACTGACCACTGGGTGAGTTTCATGGCTTTGAAAACCAACGTTTAAGGTGGTTTAAGGACAGATTTACACATGGCCATAGACAGCATTGTTAAGCCAGGCAGGGGAAAGACAAATTCTCTCAAACTGTCAGAGAAGGAGCAATCGTCAAGATTTTGGTCTTAACCACTCTATTTCATCATAAACAACCAGGAATGGGGCTCAAAGTGCAAAACACTGGACTTCTCCTTTAATAGTGGTAATATGTCAGTGTTGTGCTCACAGCTTGTTGTGCTGCCCCCAAGTGGGGCAAATGTGACTGGAGCCTCATAAAATATGAAGTTTCAGATAGATTGGACCATGTATGCTGGAGTTACAAACCACCTCCTGTTTGCTGGTGAAACATGGAAATTTGACACCTTGCCGTGGTCACATGGTTCAATGAAAACTCAAACTTTAAGCAACTTTTGATGTCCAAGGTCTTAAGATGGTACAAACAAAATTTGAAGTCAATTTGATCAAATCTGTAGGAGGAGGTTGTTAAAGTATGACCCCTGGAAATGGTCAACAAAATGCACAAGAATTCCACATTTAATTCAAAAAGACTGACTTCCTGTTGAGGTTCAGGATATGGCTCCTAGAGACTTTTTTGTATGTCTCGGGATGTTTCATGTGCCTACCAAGTTTTGTACATGACGGTGAAACAAGTGCCACTGAGCCATTTTTTTGATCCTTAAAATATTACATTTTTCACCAGATGTGATACGTGTGCAGAATTTCATGAGTTTTTGAAAAAAAAAAAAACACTAATCATTTGGAGGAAGAATAAAACTTCCTTGGATTTCAATTTTGGATTTCAATAATTATCTTCTGTCTAGCTTTGGTGACAGTAGTAGGTAGTTAGTCTGAGTAAGGTTGGGTTGATGATGGAAGAACCATTTCGCCTTCCTCTCAGAGAGCATGGATGTGAAAAGAGAACTGGATACAAAAAAATGAAGTCAGATGAACAGATTGAAAACTTTATCGTATGAGGTAAAATTGATGTTGACAAAGTTTTCCTTTGGGAAAAGAATTTGCAGTTAGAAAAGAAGGTAATAAATAGCAATATATTCTATTGCAATACTCAGCATATTCCAACAGCAGTACTATCGTATTGTGACCTAAGTATTGTGATAATATCGTACCATGGCTCCTCTGGTGACTCCCAGCCCTACTAATCATTAGTGAGTCTGCATGAGGGACACTTTCCCTGTTTGCATTTCTAACATCAGAACGTCTATTAACGTCCTAATTGTAGCAAATCTGATTTCATGTCTCATCACGTTGTCTGTTTACAATCCTGTTCCCAAATAACTGCACCACAGTTCTCTCAGAGGACATGACAGCCGTTTCTAATAGAGATTCACGGTTCCAGGACTTGGATAGGGCCCCCCCGGAGCATGCCAAGGATTATACATATTTACAGTGTCAGGGCCTTCAGTAAACAGTCGCCAGGGGACTCAGAATCTCAAGTAGCACTTCCAGACTTCGCAGACATTTTCTGAGTTTGAATGTCATCATTATCATCTGGAAAAACAAACTAACCTGGAGGGAGAAACACTGCAGATTATGAATCAAACACAGGGAACATGCTGTTTCTGAGCATCACACGTCTCTCTTCCCCCCTCCGTCTTTAATTTGTCTCCCAGACGTTATTTTCATATCTGAAAAGCGGCGGCCCCGGTAGCCTCACATTGTGCCGTTGCCTCTGAATGCTGAGCTGTGATCAAATTCCTCATTGAGATGCAGATGAAGGGCCAACCTGCCTCAGGCTCAGATCGTGGCTTTGGAGGCAGCCGCCGGGGTTGTTTGTTCTCCCCTCCGTGATTTCAGCGCATCATCCGGAGCATAGACTAACAGGATCTCCTCCTCCTCCTTTTCACAAGCAGCTGCGCAGCCACTTTACCTCTCAGTGGCCTTATTGTGGTGTGTGAACCTGTGTTAAACCACACTCAGTGGAAGTGCACAATGACACTGTGTTGGTACATAATCTCTCTGATACAAAACACACTGGCGAGGGAGGAAGAACACGATGCTCCAAAAATGAAACACTCTGAACGGAAGCATTCACACATCTCAAAGCACATAATATATGATAGGTTTTATTCTATAAAAGTAAATGTAGCCAGGTGTTAATGTAATGACAGCAGATAGACAACAAACTGGGAGAGGGGTATAACATTTATTTGGAATGTTGTCTTTCAGATACACTGACGTCTACACTTGCAATTCGAACATCCAAAGTTTCCAAAAATCTTGGTAACTAGAATATGAAGTGCATCAACCAGTCCAATGAATCACTTGAATCCTTGGCTACGTTAGTAAATCAGTTCAGTACAGTACATGACCACATATACATACAAACACAAAATTAATGGTTCAGTATGATACAGTACAGTGGTGTCACGAGCCTCTTTTACAAAGGAATTGTGCAAATTTGCAGGAAAGCCCAATCCGTCTTCTTTCAGCATTGGCAGTATAAAAACAAAATTGGGGAGTGCAGCAAAATGCCGCCTACCTTCTTTTGTTTAGACAGAATGTGCTTTTTTTGAGGCAATGGGGGGCATGAGCTAGCAACAGAACGTGCAGCTCAGCGTGTGACGTAAACGGTGACGTACCGAGGAAAGGAAACGTGCGGCGTCATCAACAGCCCCTCCCACAAGTCATCAACAGACCCTCCCGAGGCCGAAAGCTGCCTCACTCTGTTAGATCAAAACCGTTCCGCCAATATGACTACCCTACGAGGCGGAAAATTGGGCACCTTGGATCAACTCGCCAATCTGGCTCTGTGTGTCTAAACGCTCGCAGCTTGCCGGCAAATCGGCCGAACATTCGCGGAAAATCTGGCAGTGTAAAAGGGGCTATGGTCAGGCCTGCCGTCAGGGGGGTCAAAGGGTGCAGATGACCCCAGCTCAAGGCCAAGAGGGGCCCAGGAAAGGGTCTATGGTTGACCCTTAAATGGGATCAAGTGCAACAATTTACAATTTGAAATTTTAAAATTACAACACATTTCAACATGCCATCTGATTCTCTCAACCCCCACAGGTATTGCAAAATGGTGCGGTCAATCCGACATGGGTCAGGTGTGCAATGTGAGATGGACTGCTGCCTGATGAGCTAAGTCAGAACGCTTCACCAAAAATCAGGAACTCTTAAGGGAAAAGTTTGGGTATAGAGAGAACAAGAAAATAAAAGGAGCAGAGAGGCGAAGGACAAATGTCTGAACGAAAAAAGGTGAAGCAGCAGCAGGTATGACAGGTGAAGCTGAAGGAGAGGATTTAGGCAGACAAATGTTAGCAAATAAAACCTGCTGTATCGGGCTCAGTTTTTAAGCTAAAGGGAAGAAACAGGCATCATATTTAACCAGAGGACCCAAGGCATCCTTTGGTACCAACCATGTTATGCTATCTTGTCTGAAAGGGGGCTAAATAACAATAAAAAGCCTCAAGATTGAATGAATAAATGGACACACATGTGACGACCTCTGCTTTCCAAAACAAGAAAATAAGGTCCTGACAGTAGATGGTACAAGTGGATACAAAATACAAATGGAAATATGATTAATTGGATTATAGTCACAGGAAGTATAAAAATGTGTAGGGATCCCCTTCATCTACCTCTGCTGGGTGATGATTAGGGGCCCATTTTTGCTGTCCCCATGTCTGCATTTCCCAGCGGCTGGCCTGGTCACAGTTCAGTGCGTTTTCAATACAGCAAAAAAGTAGAAATGCCAAAGAAATTTCCTTAATCTTTTAAAAATTTGAAATGTATGAAAACTAACATATTTTCTTTTTTTTTTTTTTTTTTTAACAAAGCAGGAATTACAGTCTGGCTGAAATCGACTTGTCAAAGTTGTCAAAGATTTCTTTCTTACATACATGTTAGAAAAGACTGAACTGTGTAGTTAGTAGGAGTGTAAATCATCAGTTTCATCACGATACGATATCATATCGATACTATGAACAACGATACGATATTTTCGGATATAACAAAGTGTGCCACGATACGATTTCAATTCGATACGATTCAGGGGTCTGCGATCGATATTAGACGATATTAAATGCCCATTTAACACTGTTACAGAAGAAGCTGACACCCCTTTCTTTTTTACTTGTGGCCATAAAACACATAAACACATAAATAATAAGTTCAGTAAAGTGCACTTTAAACTGACTCCACTGACACAAAGGGCTTTCTGACAGAGAAACCTTTCTGGAAGAAAAAAAACCATCATCTTTTTCATAAAATTTGAGGAATATCTGGCTTGAAGCCCTGAAGGAAAACTTCTCCCAACAGCCATAAAACAGATTAACAACAGGACCATTCAACATTCAGCTCAGTAATAACTGTCAAGGGTCAGAGACCTGTCAGTTTTTTGTTGCTAATAACCCATTGTTAGCTTTGGCATGTTTCCATTGCATTAATTAGCCTAGCGGCTAGCGGACATTTTTCCTCTTCTCATAGCTTAACAAATGACACGCAGCAGTAATATTTGTCTTACTCACCGCTGGTTTAAGTCACTGCATCTCCCGACAGAACAGCTCGGTTGAATTTCAGTCTGCATGCACGGTTTTTCAGACGAACATTGTTAAAACAGAGCGGCTAATGTTGCTAAAGCCAGAAGCTAGCGGAGTGAGATACTCGTCCAGGCAGGTAACGTCACGTTGTGTTTTATCTCGTAACATCATTGTTTACATGCGCCATGTGCTGTCTGTTGATCCTTCTTTTCTCCAAAATCCATAATATTTCCACTATGCTGATTTATTCCCGAGTAAATAACGTTATCCTCATCGTCTTTCTCTTGGCTGCTAACCATCTGCCTGCCGCTGTTTGACAGTGACACAAACCTTCAAAATAAAAGCCTATGCTAAAGATGACGATATGATCGATGTTTCCACTTTGCATCGATGTGATTGGATTGTTGATCGTTAAATCGATGTATCGATCCTGATCGATGGACCGTGTGCTGTTGGCTTGGCGGCTGTGGCTGGGCAGGGCCTTGATCTTTGCTTCAGGGGTCGTGTATGTTAATGTGCTACGGGGTTAGCTGCTGAGAAGAGTCTGCAGCTGTGTGGTGGCTCGTTATTTGGCTCAGTGTGTTTTTGTTCACCACTCTGTCTCACCATCGCCCTCATAATTCACAGTGACACTGAAGTGGCTCCAAACACCAGACCTGTAGGTTATCGGCAGATCTTCCATTGCTGACATTACTAACCATATTGCAACAAGCTAGCTTAGCATAGCTGCCTCCCAGGGTGCCCTCTGGATGTTCTGGTTTTGGGATGGGAGAGGCAGGCAGCATGTTGCCTGTTCTGTCCCGTGGGCCGCCTTGTTTTGCATGGTTTCTTCAGATTTCAGTAAATTTTCCATCAGTCTTTTTTGGATCGGGAACATAAAGCTTGGAGCCTTATAGACTGCAGACGCTGGTACAGCCAAGAATTCATTTTGATAATTTTCACCATGATTGTCTGATTTATCTACAAACAAAATGTCTGAAAGTCAGAGGAATTTGCTGCAATAATCACATGAAACACATTAAAAAAGTAGGGAAGGACCAACTTGACCCTTGTCCCCTCGCCACCTTTCAGATTAAAAGTTCACTAACTTGCTTATAGTATCTGTAGTGGCTTTCAAAAATTGTGCACTCTCAGACCCTCAGTCGTGCAGTTGTGTGGAAAATTGTATCTTTAGCATTTAACACAAAGACATGAAGGACAAATGCATGAGAAGAGCATGTGCTGTGGTCGTCACATTTCCAGAGATTAACACTCCCGTGAAGCTGACACTCCTCATTTATTTTAAAGCTCACTGATAACTTTCTTTTCTTTTCACCTGGAGGATTTAGTATTCTTCTGCTGCGCTCTCTCACTTGTGATAATTATACGCCGCAGTGAGCAATCACTGTCCAGTTATTTCAGCTATGCATTTAAATATCTCCCACACACATTTAAAAGCTATCTGCTGTCAATCAGGGTATTGTGGCACTTTTTATTTGCTTCACACTTGGTGTAAGCTGTAATTAAAACACTTGATGAAAATGAAAAATGGGATACATTAACAGAGACAAGACTTGATTTAAACAGTGTAGGCAGCTAAATCTGACAGGTTTAAAGGAATATATTACTCTTTTCCATCAAAATTAGTGTAAATATATGTTTTTAGTCTTTTAAAGGAGGGAAAAGGAGCGTAAAATAGGGGGTTGATTCCTTGTGCACGCCCCAAATGTTCTCATCCCAAGTGGTCACATATCACTGCTTTGTCAGTGGACTTTCATGTCACACATTACACACTATGCATCCTCCTGCCTCTTCTGTTGAAGCTCCAGGACACTGCAACCAACGCCAGGACATTAATAAAAGCACATGGTTAGGTTAAGAAAAAAACCCATCATGATTTGGCTCTGCATTCATACAGGAAGTGAACACGGGACTCCTGGGTGAAAGTTCAGGGTTTGTTGGGCCGATCCACCTCCCCTCACACCCTCCCCATGGCAACTTTCCAACTCCTTATATTACATAATTACCATCAGCGTTTCAACCTGATGCTGTCCGTTGACATACCATACCGCCATGACAGGTGCCGTCCATGCGCATTATGAACTGATGCCACCTGTCCACACATATTGCTGCGACAGGCGTCATCCAACTAACCGGCAGTGAATAACACAGCGAAATGTTCTGTCCAGCTGCGTTACAAACTGACGCCGCCTGCCAGTGTATCACACCGCTGAGAAAGATGGCCTTTGGCGTCTGTGTTTGACACTAAAGTCACTGACAAAGTGGTGGTATTTGATGACTTAGGAATGAGAATGGGCAGACGAGTGTGCCCTTCTTTTTTTTTCCCCTGGTGCATCTCATTCGATGCCACCAACACACCAGAAACCAAACAGGACACTATTTAACTTGTATACACTGTTGCTTTACTGACATATTGTTGATTTACCATAAAAACTATTTGCTTCATGCCATTTTTTAGCTGTGTTACAACTGCAGCTCATATTCGTACATTTAAGACTCACATGTGCTTAATTTGTAACATCGGACAACAGCGTCCACGTTGGGTTTAATTCCCCATGACTTGTTTTCTATATAGAAAAACTTGAAGTGGTTTGTGATAGGAGACACATATAGGTCGTTTGCATGAAAATATAGCACGTAGGTAAAAAAATCTGAAAAGGCGACTCTCTCCCACACATGGACTGACATGTTAGATGTTAGATCACTTTATTGTCCACAATGTGGAAATTTGTCTTTGGTCTCACAAATTACACAACAACAACAATAGCAGCAACAACAACAACAACAACAACAACAACAACAACAACAACAACCATATACATGATCGCCCCCTAAACAGTGTACAGAGAAAAATACCACAAAAAAAAAAGAAAAAACATCCCCACACCCACAGATAATAGAGGCTACCTACTCTGACAAAAATAGGAGTCTAATGAATATTTGAATATGAATATTTAAAGTGATCCACTAGCTCTACCGTTTGATGATTGATTGTGAGAGGCTGCACTGAGCTATTTTGTAGGCCTATAACAAGCTCCTTAGTCTTGGTTACATTCATCTCTAGGGAGCTCACTTTGCACCAGTTCTGGAGAGCTGACACATGATCCCTGTATGCACACTGTCCCTCAAAATCTCCTTTCTTCAGTAAAGCAACCAGGGCCATGTCGTCAGCATATTTGAACAAATGAAACTTATCCTGATCAATCTGGTACTCATTTGTATACATGGAGAAGAGTAAGGGGGATAAAATAGTTCCCTGCGGAGCTCCTGTATTGAGCACAGTGACCTCAGAAAGGATGTCATTAACAAGGACCCTTTGAGGGCGGTCCGAGAGAAAGTCTCTAACAAGATCGCTTTTCTTGTACTGCTTTCAGACGCCTTTTGCAAGTGTTTCAACCTTTAACATTGAGCAAATTAGTGCGATTTGTTTCAAAAACATGGGGAAAATAGGCAATGAGCAGCATGGTAAGAAATGTTCCACAAATTGAAAAAAAAAAAAAAAAATTTTAGATTTAGAAAATTATTTTTAAAAATAGGGAAAAAGAAAAACTGTAATAATAATAATAATAATAATAATAATAATAATAATGATAGTTATTATTGTATTTTAAGATTACGTTACAGAATTATCCACATTTTAAGCACTCTTTCTGGGTTATTTCCTCGATTATTTGTTTTTAACCTTCTTTTCTTTCTTCTAATTTTCTTGGTTTTAATTTTCTCTTTTACTAATTTCTTGCTATATTTTTGGGGTGATTTCTTCTTTCAACACTAATTGCCTTCTACACGTGTTTTTAAAAGAAACCAAGCCTATGTGCTCAGGTTTCAAAGAGTCAGAGCAGAGTTCACTGTGTTAACAAAGACTGAGAGAATTTGGTAAAATGTAAACAAAATGGGAAACCAAGTCCAAAGTGAGCAGACAAAAGACCAGAAAGTAAGCAGTGTTCAAAAATTGAAGCAGGCTGGAAACAACACCTTTGCTTGGCAGGGTTAACAGACAGTGTGGAAGGAAATGGGTCGGTATATATTCTGGGAGGGTAATTAGGAAATAGAGAGCAGGTGTTTATGGGAAACAGGTGACTGGAATTAGGTGGGACACTGAGGGCTCCTGAAGAATGACAGGACCTGGACTGAACTTTATTAAATTAAACAAATAAGCCACTTTTTAAAAAAAATACTATTAAAAGTATGACGTTTAGTGTTACAGTCTGTGTTTATGACCTTGCAGTGGCCCGTGTAGACGAGTCAAGCAGCCTCTCAGACTCATGAATTCCCCATTTGACCGGAGTGGCGGTCCGGGCACACAGGCAGCAGTTAGTCCATTGATTGCACTTTGTGACGTCCATTTGTTGGAAAGGAAGACGGACATAAAGGGCTCTGAGGGCCTTTGAAAAGGGAACATATGCCCTCTTTTGAAGATGAGAAGCCGTTTTGTGGCACATGCACACCATTAGCCTGCCACAATGGAGAGCCCTCAAGGCCCAGCACTCGTCCTATACATGGGAAATGAGTCTGAGGAGCAGCGCTGCGAAGGCATGAATTATATGTTACAGTCTATTTGTCGAGCCGTAGTGGCCTCCTCGAGCTATTCCACCACAGACAGTCAGCAGGGAATGATACAGATACTGTACAGCAGCTGCTTAAAGGAGCATGCCACTGGTTTTTAATGTCATGCCCCATTTACTGATACTTTATATCATTTTTACTGACTCATTTCAAAACAGAGGTTTGTGTAAGTTTTCACATCAGTAGATATTTGGATTGTTTTTATACGCTACATCTGATATACGCCGTATGGCCAAAAGTATTGGGACTCTTTGCTCCTTAGTTCCAACGAAGGGAAGTCTTAATGCTGAAATACACAGGAGCGTGATTTCAGCTTTGTCTCAAAAGTTCGTCTTTCTTGTGTCAACATGACAGAAAGCAGCTCCATAAAGAAATGGTATTCCCAGATTGGTGTGGAAGATCTCTCTACACAGAGCCATGACCTCAGCCACTGACCTGAGCCAGACCCAACATCAAGCAGTACGTTTACATGCACAGTTTAGCTGAGCTACGGTTACAGCTCGACTAGGACATTTAATTAGACTACTGTCCTTGTCCCAGTATACAAGCACGAGAGGGGAACTGATTCATTGACTGAAGCATGTCCGACTCCACCATGATAAGTGGAGATATGCCCCCTTTCAGCTTGTTAATACTGGACTTTTTTCCAGTTGACCTGTTAGTACGGTTAGCGGCAAACTGGTACCATGGTGGACAACTTTACAGCTCTGTACATTTCATACGGATGTAGATTTTGCCATGTTGTCACCAGCTTCGTCTTCTATTGAGCATTGAATGCTATTCGACATCCGGGTCAAAGTGGGGTAGAAACTGTGGAGCATGCTCAGAGCGCCTCGGCCAGTTTGGGTTGATTGACTGTATACATGCAGGAAGAATTCCACTCCCAATCACATTATCTGGTTGTTAGTCCGACTTGAGAAATTCGATTTGGTACAATTTCAGTCAGACTAACATGTTCACATGTATTTTAAAAGTCCGGTTTTAGTCGTATTAACATAATAAATCAATTTTCTCTAATGTCATGGAAACATACTAAGTGTTGGACCTCTCTAATACCATGTTCAGAGTTACTGTAATTACAAGTCTCCAACTAGTAAGTCATGTTCATGTTGACGTCCAAGTCGTAACTCTGACTATATCTCCAACTTGACCCCTAATGTGGAAGGTCATTAAAGCCACATGTTGCCTTGCATCAGATGGAGACTTTCATTTAATGTAGGTTTAATTAAATTCAAATTTACTTGATAAACTATCTATAAACTACAGTATTTAACCTTGTAAATATGGTGATACCTAATGCATTAAACATAATTATGTATATTAACATATTCTTATTGAGCGCTTTGTATGATATCCTATGAATTAGCATCCCTTGAATGACGTTATGTCCTTCACATACTGTTACGTGATTACCGTAAATTTGTGGGATATTATATGAACCATTCTATGAGACTACGTTGACCTGGTAGAGTCAATCTCAACCCGATCCTGACAGGTTGGATCGGGTTTGGGACGAAAATGTGCACTCGGGTAGGGCTCCGGCTGTGGGGAAAAAAAATTAAAAAATCTTAGTTTGTTGCAATAAATGGTTATGGTGCGTTCCATTTACCTCAGAAGTTGGCAGTCGGAGCTGGGAATGACGTCACAGCCGAGTTATCAGTGTTCCAGTTACAAAGTCGGAGAAAAGTTGCCAAACGGGAAGAAGAAGAAGTTGGATAACAAGATGGCAACGTCTACGAAAGCTATTCTCGTGCTTGCCTTGTCTGAATATAAGTGCTAATAAACGGAATATTACAGGAGCTTCTACTGACTGTTTACAACCGGGGCAGCCATCTTTGATTGTCAACTCAGGGGTGGTGAGGATTCTCCGACTTTCCGACTCGGAATTCCATTAATCCTATGACGAGAGGGTTCCTGGCTAAACTACATTTATTTATTTTGTCAAAGTCACATTATCACTGTGTGTTTTGCAGCTCTGAGGACAGACATGTTTTCAAAAACGTCCTTATGGTGCATTCAAAGACACTACGACATCAGAGGACACATCATCAGCAGTGATTCATGTATAATGTCATCTGAAAATTATAGCTAAAGACAAATAATGAGCAAACAAGGACACTGTGGAAAAGGACAATGACCATTTTTCCATTTGTGCATTAATAACGTTTCTGTTCGACTCCCAAATCTCTAATTTTAAAGTGTCCTTGAACACATCAAAATTGTTGTCAGTGTATCAGTGGTGTTTGCAGAGGGAGGCTACATGTTACGCTACACCAGAATCATGACTATAAATACTTCACATCACCATAACAAATCAACAAGCTCTATATATGAATCCTGTTAATTTCAAAGCGAGCGTCTTATCACACACTAACAGATGTCCCGGTCTCAACAGATCTCACTGAGTGAAGTGTTTAACCTTTCTCAGATTGACTGCCTCCAAACAGACGCTGTCATTTTTTAAGGGAGAATTGTTTCTTTGTTCATTTGAATATCACGTCCCGGGTACTCATCGTCTCTCTGATAACACGGCTGCAGACGGACGCTTTGTTTTGACACCGCGTGACTTCCCTGCTCACTCCACAAGCTGTAGGGATCCTGATGCTAATTTGAAACGTGCCGCCATTTATAGCAGGTGGGATCATTTTGCACATTTCGATCACACTTCTGCTTGTAGGCTTCGCCAAAGCCTCGATCATTAATAATTCATACCCAAGAATCTGAGTGAAAGACAAAACGCTGCTTTGTTTAAGTAAAAATAAATAAATAAAGCTCTGCTGCTTTTCTCAGTTTCACATCATTATTTATTCACTGTCAAATGGTTTCAGCTTTTGTTGATAGAAACATACGTTTCCACATCAACAGATCATTCTGGTTCATCACAGCTCTGGTCTTATTATGTCCATTATTCATATTATCAATCATTCTTTCTTGTTCGCTTATCCTGTTGGGGGTTGTGGTGGAGCTGGAGCCTGTTCCAGCTAACACTGGGTGAGAGGCGGGGTTCACCCTGGACAGGTCACCAGACTATCACAGGGCTGACACACAGAGACAGACAACCAATGCACAGACAAGACAATGTTCACATTCTCACCCCCACACCTGTCTTTGGACTGTGGGAGGAAGCCGGAGCACCTGGAGAAAACCCACGCTGACACGGGGAGAACATGCAAGCTCCACAAACTCCCTTGCTGTGAGATATATAAAATCTGTAGTAGCAGTGCTGCTCACCCTGTTCGCTCACTCATGGAGCAGGTTAGGACAACATCATCAGGAAAAACTGAAACAATCAGATGTTTGCTTGTTTGCATTGCATCCTAGTTAGGGAGAGGTGTTATAATAGTGTACCTGCTCTGATGTCACTTGGTATCACATCAAAACCAAAACACTGTCAGTCACTAGCAGCGGCTAAAGTGTTAGCATGCAGCTACAGACACAAGCACCTGGATCATTTAAAATATGACCCGCAGGTTGGTGTATTTCTTTGACTGCGTGTTTTTTATGCTTCATGTCTCCATCAAGGAGATTAGCTCCTGAATCGTCACAGCTACGTTGACCTTTGACCTCTGCTCTGTTAGATGTTGATAATGCCGCTAATCTGTCTGTGTCTCTGCTGGAGCCGCCACAAAGAGAAAATAACACACAAAGAGGAGCAGATTGTCTCCTCTGCGTCTATTTACAAAGAGGAGAGGCAGACAATCACACACTGTGATATTCCCTCTTCTCCTACTACACACACACACACACACACACACACACACACACACACACACACACACACACTTACACACGCACACCCTCCCCCCCTCAGGTCAACCCTCCTGGATCACTATTATCACATCTGGCCCAGCGCGGAGCAAATCCCTTCCATATTTTTTTTCAAGTTAGTGAGAATGAATGAGAAAGACGATTAGTGAGCATAAGCCACTGTGTGTGTGTGAGTGTGTGTGTGTGTGTGTGCGCGTGGTATGCCTGTACGCTGCTGTCTGTGTCATTGTTGATGTGAAGTCGTGCATGGGTGTGTGTGTGTGTGGGTGTGTGTGTGTGTGTGATGGCACGAAGGCTGAAATCATGCTAGCTGAACCATGGCGGCTCGCCAGCAGCAGCAGCTCGTCCCGCTCTATTGTCGAGAGGACACAAAAAAGAAAAATGAATAACAGAAAACAAAATGAAAGCCAACAGCCCTCTGTCTCTCCCTCTCAGTGTGCAGCACAGAAACGACGCAGCTGCTCAGTGAAATCTGTCATTTTCACAGAACAAAGCCACCAGAGGACGTCGAGTCAAAAACCATGAAAGCTTGTCCAACAGCGTGGCGGCGTTTGGTTCTTTATTACTCATTTCCTTAAGTCAGAGACGTCCATCTTGATGAGTTGTTCTGTCTGTCTGCTCTGTTCACTCTATGTTACATTAATACAAGTTGTTATATTAAAAGATAATTCCTTATTACCACTTAAGTCTTAATTTGGCAGATTTTTTTTTTATTCGTAGTAACAACATAATACTCACAGAGTTAATTGCTGATATCTGCAAACGACAACAGCAACAACAATGTGTGAAGGCTGTCCCAGCCTGTGTATTAAGATGAACGAGGTGTTTTCACTTCCTCTTACTGCACAAAAATGAAGCCAAACTATAGGGGCGCTGCCATCTTGCATTGGTGACGTTATTTGAAGCCAGAGTCTGTGCCGTATTATTGGGAGAGTAAAGTCACGACACACAACACGACACCTCGATCCTGTTTTCCACAACATTAACGTCACAAAGCAGGACTCTTTTTATGTAAATATGCTTGTAAAAATATAAAAATGCTTCTGTTAACATATGAAATTGAGATTTCACACAGGAAATGTGTTTGTGGATTTGAACGTCACTACGTCCAAGCTATTTGTAGCAAATGTAAGCATCCATTATCAATCATCAGTGATGGTGACAGCGAACATCTGAGAACGTAACAGTTTTGCAAAGTTGAATTTTTGAGGCAAAAAAAGATATTGTAGCCAGAGGGAGGCCTACACCAGCCTTAACCAGCCTACATCAACAAGAGGAACAAAAAAGTGCTTTCAAACAGACTAAGGCGTCCTTGTTTCATCCGAGTATTCAGCTCCACCCTAATAAAGATAGTTGCATTCTGATGCTGGACAAAGGCTACCTCAGGCTGCTTTGTAGTTACCCTTAATATCAGTTCATTACTCGTAAGCTGGCTTTAACAAAGCAGAGCCTACCCTGTTACTGACCTCACCACCAGTCACTGTTCCTAGATCATTATGAGCATCCTACACTAAACAGGTCAGAGGTCAGAGGTCGCAATGACATGATAATCTTCTTGTAAGACACCCGAGAGAGATGATTTACGACTAAAATTAAATTGTGAGTTTACTTCTCCGCTGTCTTGTGCTTTCCTTTATATGTATTAAGAGAACTGGATGCTGTGTTTCAACATGGAGTCCCAGGTTTTCAGTTAATGTTGTTCATTATGTCAGAAGAGTTTTTCAGGCTTCCTCTGGTTTCTGAGTCGCTCTCAGGGATGCGTGGGTATAGGTAAGGTTGTTAAAAAATATCACAGGTTTCAGGTGGGTGGGCCACCAAGTGACAAAGCAGCATTTTCAGTAAGTTATTAATGACTTACAGAAACATTGTACCTTCCTTTCCCTCTCTCTGTTTCTCTCTTTGAATCTGTCAAACACAGCAAGCAGCTTTATCACCAGCGCTGCTGCACTCAGAATTTCCTTTATCTGGTTTTTTGACCAGAACAATCTGCTGAGGTCTGGTCAAATTTCTCCAGCCACAATGTCCAGAAAAAATATTTCCCTCAGAGAATATATAGGCCTAACACTGTGTCCTGACAACAAGCAGGTGTCTTTCTGTCCACACCTCTGTTACGTCATGTAAACAAACATGTAGGACATGAACTTTGCTCGAGATCATACTTAAAATGTAACAACTTAAAAACTGTTTATAGCATTTTACACCCTAACATTTCTAGACATTGTGTCTTTACAAACATTGAAAATACTTTTGAGTTATCAACAAAAACATTCCTGTCTGTATCAAAAAAATTAAGTTTTAAATTAGGAGAAGGAACATACATTTTAAGAGGGCTGTTTATTTATGAAACATGTTAAGTGAGAATGTAAAATACAGATGTGTTTCAGTTTCGGGAGTCAAGTTATGAAATGGACAGCTCTCTGTTGAGTTTTCAAAAAGCCTTAAAATGTAAAATGATTACAGATTAAAATGTGAAATGATCAAATGTAAAAGAATTGAGGATTTTAATTTAGTGCATAATGTATTTTTTAAATTAATTTATTTATTTCCTTTCTTTGGTATTATTCACATTCAGGGTTTTCCTTTGGTTGATACAGGATGGGCTAAATAAGCCTCGAGTTTCAGCCTGTTCCTTTTTCAATTATTGACTTTGAGAACATTTGTGTGAAATCATCTTTGTTTCTCCATATGTTTGTAGCTGAAACAAAAATTATCCATTCAAAAGATGGCGGAGTTCTTGCTGTCCTCCTTTGTTTGTACCTTTTAAACAGAAGACACACATTTTATTTTGTGATATTTATCAGAAATGACACAAAATATAGTCAACAGTGAGGAGGCTGTGATGGTTATTACAAGAATCTCTTAGGTCTGGTTTTCAGGTGGGGCTGGGGTCATTGATTAATGCTCACTTCGACTCACTTCCTGTTGACTTCTTGCACACAAGACTTGCACTAAAATAATTGACTGATTCAGCAGTTTGAGACTTGCATTGATCAAATTGTGCTTATAAATCCTTAATTCATATTAAAAGTAATTTCAGGGTTTTTTGATCTGTATCGTTAATAAATAAAAGTAAAAATGAATATATTACATATAAATCACTATGACATGAGTCTGTAATTTTAGTTGGATGTAAGGAATAATAAAACATAAATTATTTTACAGTCTCTGTAATTTCCTCATTGCAACCACAGATTGTATTTTTAGCTGGCTTGTTTTTATAACTCTGTTTACCTGTCTAGCTATTATATCTATATTTATTATAGATATTATATATTATATCTATATATATCATGTGATGCTGGACTTATTACTGCGCCTCTTCATTTGATTCATCTGTTTATTTTCCGCTCTGCCCCCACCGACCCGCTACGCCTGCTTTTAGCCTCGTCCTTGTGTAGTCTAAATAAAAACCACGGGTCATCAGATATTCTCTGAGGAAGATCAACGGCTTTGTGGAGCTTCATTTAACCTCCCATTGTGTGAGTGTGTGTGTGTGTGTGTGTGTGTGTGTGTGTGTATGTGTGTGTAGGTTTAAAGAGATGAGGGTCGGAGTGATAACGTGTTTAATGTAGATGTCTGCATCAACGTCTTATCACTGACAAGACCATTTTTTAAAATCAAAAGTCTCGTTATCATATTTAGCTTTATTATTTTGATGCGTTTAGTTGCTCAAACATTCTTTTAAATGTCATTTACAGAATTTAGTGAGCAAGTTTTATACAATAAAAGTATTTTTAGAACAACTCTTCTTTGTGTGTGTTTGTTTTCAGTCAGCAGGTGAGTAGCAGATACATTTCTTCTGCATCTTATTGGAGAAGATGCATTGTCCATTAATGCACTCTCACTGTGTCCATAAGTCAAGACTTTATGATCCCTGAGAGGAAATGTAAACATTACAGCAGCACAGAGGCTGACTGACAGCTCCTCTAATCTGATCCATTTATCTGGTCTGATAAGCTCTGATGTGTTCACACCGAATGCAACGTGAATTTTCACATCCTGTTACTTGCGCGAGTTAAAACACTAAAATATTTTGTGTTGACTTGCATCATACCTGTGTGAAATAGCTGAATTGATGACTGAACTGCCGGTACATCCTCGGGGCCATATGTCCCTAAAGGATCTCGGGTATCGTGGCATGAATTGGCTGCTGAAGTTCGTAGCATATGACGCGAGATCAAACTACCCAACTTGTTTGTTGCGTCATGTCAACAGCGTCCATTGCGCTGCCCAGTGGGAATGTGTGTCTAATCACATCTTTACATTAACATGTAATTCACTCTTGTGAATTGTCTTATTCATGCCTGGTGTGAACACAACATAATAGATTCGACCACAAACTCATCGACTGATCAATTATCCACCTTAGCAACACAAAAACTCATAAAACGTTTTGCCTGCGCCGTGTTCACAGACCCACAAAAACCTCAACATTCAGAGAAAGAGCAAAGAATGATCACAAAAGGACACACGCACGCCCGTCGTCAGCTGCCACCACATAGATTCTAATGTTGTGGAAGAAACTACCTTTTGTTGAAGAGATGTGTTCCATGCAGGATTTTAAAACCACAACCTTTCCTCGCATCTTTCAAGAAGAAATTGCTGCATGCAACATTATGTGCATATCTATGATTCACAGTCTGGGGTGGGATTGTCAGCACATGGTTCTCAACGTGGAGTAACTGAGCTGTGGCTAGCAGCTAATGAGGTTAATTCAATAAACAGAACTAACAACAGCACCTGTGCTATGCTTCCACAACAGTCATTTTAAAATCAGCGGTAACAGGCGTATAAGCACAGTGCAAAATGGCGGCGATGAGCTAGCCCCGGGGTGGGCAACCTGTGACTCCAGAGCTGCATGGGGCTCTTTAGCCCTTCTCCAATGGCTCCCTGTGGACCAAAAATTAGGCTACATGGAAATATTTTTGAACATTTTAATTTTTATTATCATTGTTGTAGGCCAAATGGGATTCATACATTATCCAATTGTAAAAATGTGTAACCTATAGACCTGCAACAAATTTTGCCGAAGATAAATAGCGGTGGCTTGTCATGAGTCTCCTTAACAAAGCTGTAGATTCCAAATTCACAAAAGGAACAGTCTTGGAGGAAAATATTGAATTTAACACTGCATAGATAGATTTGTTTACTTTCACTGCAAGGTACCAAATATTCATAAATACTGCAGAGTAGACACCTTATGGTAAAACATATAAATGATTAGGTCTATTAGTAATGTTGATAATCTAACTTAGACTGAATAAGGCTGTGTTGCCTTTATTCATCAAATATATTTTGAGGCTTCAGATGGATTTTATTAAATTTTTTTTGAACCAAAGATGACTCTTCTGGTAGCTGAAGAAGGCTGCTGACCCCTGAGCTAGTCAGTGGGACACACACACACACACACACACACACACACACACACACACACACACACACACACACACACACATGTTTGTACTTCTATCTTTGTGAGGACCCTCATTGTCATAATGCATTTGTTAGCCCCTTACCCTAACCTTAACCATCTCAACTAAATGCCTAACCCTAACCCTAACCCTAATTCTAACCTGGACCCTAAAACCAAGTCCTAACCCTCAAACAGGCCTATGAAAAAGTGAGGACTGACCAAAATGTCCTCACTTTCCAAAAATGTCCTCACTTTGTTGCTAAAATACAGTTCTTGGTCCTCCCTATGTAGCATGTACAAGAACACACACGCACGCACGCGCACACACACACACACACACACACACACACACACACACACACACACACACACACAGGAACTCGCATGCATGCGTGCCTGGACCATCGACCAAAAGAAAAGACAGAAGAAAAGACACACAGAAAGCGTGACTTCATTCTCTGATCAGACCACCATTACTCAACTGTATCTTTACATAGTAAACAGATGTTTGTTGCTGTATTCAGGCTCTGAATGTTGTTTACAACTCCTTTAACAAAATCAAAGTGTAAGCATATACAGTATGTGTGTGTCCACAGAGATAAGACGCCAAGGTTACAGCTCTGTCCTGCCTTCAGATCAGCCAATGATCTGCTACAACATCGATAAACAGCAGACACACGAGAGCGTTCGACTCAATTATTCATCAGTGAACTCTTTTGTCCCCAGTTAGCAGATCAATAGCTGCTATAATCAGCTTTCCAATGAAGGAAAGTAGCACACCACATTACATATTATGTTTCCCTTTATTGTGTCTCTGCTTTTAAATGTTCAATATGAGTAAAATAAGCACGAGTAGGAGCTGTAATTCTCATTAGACACCACAAAACTAAACTTTCCTTTCTTTACCATGAAAGTTTGTGCTGAGGATGGCACCAGATTAAACCTCATGTAGTTATTTAAATCATAAGAGGTTAATTTCTGTACTGCGGCCATGTCGTATGTGAAAATGACTTAGAGCTCCAGTGTGTGGGATTTCAGGCGATATACTGGTAGAAATGGATTTTTTAAAATGGTTTTAATCACCTGGTCTGTTTGTTTTGGAGAGGAGGAAACATATGTGAATAATTCGGCTCCTGCTAAAAACCTCCTGAACAAATAACACTGAAGGAATTCTAACCAGGAGAAACTTCAGCTGGTTATAACCTGCAGTCCTCACAGCTAAAGCCCCCTAAATCTTACACACTGCTCCTTTGATGCTTGTCACAAAATGTGTGTCTGTGAGGTTAGTGGATCAACACGTTCTCATCCCAAGTTGTACCATATCGCCATTTTGTCAGTGGACTTTCACATCTACATATATCACACACTAGGCATCCTCCTGCATCTGCTGTTTGTGTTCCAGGATGCCACTACCAACGTTGGGATGTCAACAAAAGCACGTGGTTACGTACAGAGAAAAAAACATCATGGTTTGGCTCAACATTCATACAGGAAGTGAACAGTGTCCCTCGGGGTGAAGATCCGGGATTTGTTGGACTCATCCACTACCTCTCCCGCCTGCTCTATAGGGACTTTCTAGCTCCTTATGTTATTATATTTCAACATATTAAAGTTCCGAGGCCACTTAGTCTGCAAGGTGTCTCGGTTTTGACTCACGTTCCTTTAGTGAAGATCCACAGTACTCACAGGAGGCAGGGAAAGAGCTGAACAAGGTTTATTGGGAATACAAAGAAGAAGACAAAACAGCTAGCCAAGTCCTTCCAAAATTACATATCAGACTGTCCACTACCAACTCATCGTCCTATTTCAATATATTCTCACCGTATTACCCATTATCATATACTTTAACACTGCATGACATGGTCAAAAACTTACTACAGTCCAGACCAACACAGACTTCATGTCGTCTTTATGCACGACGTTATCAACAATCTCATTTTGTCATGTGCACTAACCTATCTTACGGCACCATACCTGTTGTAAAAAACTTGTGCCTGTATTTTAACACATAAATTAAGTAAATATAAACATATCCATAGCATAGTCCATTACTATACAATATTCAAAATATACAGAAACGGTTGTGAAAACTTACATAAAAGCAAACCGATGCTGCAGATGCCGAAGGCAGATGACTTGAGACAGAATCTATAATATAAACTTACAACATCAGCAAAACACCTTGTTTTTACTTTTATTTCATTGTGCAACAAAAGCACGTGGTTGGGTTTAGAAAAAAACAACATGGTTTGGCTCAACATTCACGCAGGAAGTGAACACCAACTTGCCAGGTGAAAGTCTGGGGTTTTTTGTACCCATCCACCACCCCTCCCATCTGCCTAATTGGGACTCTCTAGCTCCTTATATTACGTCACTGGCAGCATTTCAAACTGACGCCGTCCAGCGTCATATCATATTACTGCGAAAGGTTCCGTTTGGCCACCTGAGGACGTATCACACTGCTGCGTAAGGTGGCTTTTGGCGTCGATGTCTGACACCGAAAACACTGACCAAGTGGAACAACAATGAGCAGTTTATACACTGGTGGTACCACCTGCTCATCAGATAAGCTGTCACACGCACTCACAAACCAGTGGCACAGCTATCGGGAACAATGTGTGGCTCAGTGTCTTGTTCAAAGACACTTAAACATGTAGACTGCAAGGGCCAGGGATCGAACTACTACCTTCAGATTGGTAGATGACTGCTCTACGTATCTCCTTGAGCCACAGCTGCTGAGGTGATAAACACATGTAGCCCACCACACATAAAATCAGTTATTGGAAGGCAGATGACTTGAGACAGAAACACAACCTGTTAGTGCTGTAACAGTTCAAAAAAAGTCACGATTTGGTTCATACCCCAGTGTAGGAGACTCAGTTCAGTCCGAGTTTGGCAGTGGACACACTACGCAGAGGGTTATGTTTCCTTTATTTTGAAGGACACTGGTCCAAGTGTCAAAAAGAAAAAAAAATCCTCTTGCTGGGGACTGATGGAGCATCCATAGTTTTATATACTAAATAAACATTGAGAACTGCATGCAACCTACGATGTAATAAGATGTCAGGTTTAGTGTCTCCTCGTACCTTTAAACTGAGTCAGTTTCAGTGAATATTCCTCTCTACCTCTTGATAAAAAGTTGTTTTTTATCTTGCCAACATTTTGACGTTTAGCCCTGGATTCTGCCCAAAACATCCTGGGCCCAGACAAGCCTGGTAATAATTTTACTTGTAGGGCCAACATTTTCTCAGGCACAGGGAATTTAATCCTATATATACCATCCCGATAGCTCCACAGCCCTCCCTCTCTGCACTATTTTCCACTAGATTTGGTAAAGTCTCCTCTCTATAAGCTGATGATCCGTTTGCTTAATAAAACTCTAGAGAATGATACTTGGGCCGTAGTTAAGCTTCTTAACCGAGATCCCTGTTTGCAAGCAAAATGTAGAATATGTCACTGCTGTTCATAGTTTTAACAGGAAAAATCCTCACAGTGAGATTTAAGTTACACAGATTGTTCTGATCAGTAAAAAATTAGTTAATGTTGATACAAACTGGTTCAAGCTGGGAAGACGAGCTGACAGCACACTGTCCTCTTCATGTTGTGTAGTGGACTTACTGGTTATAACTACTCATGGTTGTGGCACACACAGATTTATATGGTAAGCAGAGAGATCCACCAAGTACACAACTATGGTTCGAATCAGCCTCGTTCCAGCTCTCTGTGTCGACTGCAATTTTTCCTTTAATTCTAATAGGTCTGGTGTTGGTGGTTCTTCCCCGCGGTGGAAAAACAATGGAGCCGGAGCTTTGTAAGAAGGATGAAAAATGGGGATGTCATCTGTCTGTGCAAGAATCTTATTCTGCTGAATAAATGTGAACGAGATGGACACAGCTGAACATGATGTTATAATTTAGGTGTCAACATTCACTCAACAAAAACAAAGACAGCTATAGTAAAATGTGATCAGACCAAAGGACTGGACGGAGGCCATCATCAAAAATGCTCACATGTGCAGCGCACACTTCATATCAGGTTAGGGACAAAGTATTTCCTGTTGTAGGGATGAAGAACGTTATGTGTATTAAGGGTTATCATGTCCACCTCATCAGAAACTGGGGAGCTATTAAGAGGAAGATTGGATTTCTCTGGAACGCTAACTTTTTAGCGCATTAGCTAACATTAGCTTTGATAGCAAAACCAACCAGAGGAAACTGTTCAAATGTCATCCTCCTTTGTAATATTGGCATAGTAATCAACCACAAAGCTTCCTGTGACATCATCCATCCACTGAGTGAGAGCATACAGGTCGACCATTCTAGTCCCATTGGTCCGGTCCCGGAGAGTGAGTGACCTGACATGTTGCATTCGTATGTTCAGTCTGACGCTCTACGTTAAAATGAGAGGCCTGTTGGTCGAAGAAATGGAGCATTCTATTTCTATATGAACTGACAAACGGTTAAGTTAATCACACGTTCATGCCGTTGGTGCTCTGCTGCTCCGTCTCCCCAAAAGAGTGACGAGAGTGTGCTGGTCTTATGGAACTGTAAAGTATTGAACAAAATATGACAATTGAAAATGACTTCTCATTGTTTTCATGTTTCAGCACTTTGTTAAAGATGTAATAATCTTTAAGTTTAGTACATAGCTTAGTGTGAACGTGTTTAGCACAAAGATTTGAAGCAGGGATAAACTGCTTACCAATGGAAAAAACTACACCTATGATATGTAGTTTCTTTATTTATAAGAAGAAGCAAACAGAATATTGACAGACTTTTTGTTCGCTGTGTCAAACCACAGGAATGTTGCTTTGAGTTTTTGAGAACCCCTTTGCACCAACACAACTCAAACCTTAAATATAACAGAAGGTACCAGAGGCAGTTCATGTCATCAGTCATTAGCCTATATTTAACTTCAGCTACATGCAGTGAAACCAAACATTTAGCTCTCTCATCCCTTTCAGTTCTCAGTAATCAGTATTCCTTTTGTATTTGACTACTGGATCCAATTTGAATAGCAGCGCCATGTTCCGGTCTCCAGTTCAAACTGAGCCGCACCTTAATTCACCTGACAAAAGCGAACAAAGAGCGAGCTCCCCTCGGGTCTCTTTATCTTCCTTACTTTTAATTGGGCCACTCGATCAAAGAGAAATGCCTTGCCAATGAAACACTGTGTCATTTTAATTTTCTCTCATTAGCTTTTAAATTACTAAGCAGTCCTCCGACGGGAGGCCGGTCATTTTTAAGATGGAAATGAAACAGCCGCTCGGGTACGAGAGGGGGAAAAAGAAAAAGAGTGCAGAGCTGCTGTACGCCTGCTGATATCCAGACTGGATATGAAGGAATTCTGACCTTTGACCTCTCAGATGGGGAATGTTGTGATAAGGAGAGATGAGGGTCTTGACTCTGAAAATGGAGGATAATCAGGTGCGATTGCCCCGTGGACCCCAATCTGTGTATTCTTGCTAATACGGATTTATCTTCCCCCGAGACCTCAGCTTCTGTTTGGTATACATTTTTAATGTCTCCGGCTGTGTTTGGGATCAGTAGGACCTGATAAGTATCAAAAACTAAACACTGTCTTTAAACAGCAAGTAGTTTTGGAGCTAAAAATTATGCCCTGATATGGGGACGATGGGTTTATCTAGCCCAAGTATAAAACTGATCACCTGAACATTGTTGTGCAAAAGCTAAATTACAAATAATGCAACAAATCTTAAAATCCTGTGATTTGTTTATTTAGAATATTTCTACATGGATTTTCCTTGATCCATACTCTAGGCAAGGACTGTCCTCTTTTCTGTAGGAACAGTCTGTTACACCTAATTGGTCCCAATGTCCTCAAATGAGACGATTATAAAACCTACTGTTGCTAAAATTGGTCAAATGTGTTGCCGTATAAAATTGCAAACATTATAAATCTAAATAAACATGTTTGAGCCATAACATCTGCTCAGGTTTTGGACCTTGGATCGGTTGCAGACTGACTTGGCAGAGATGGCTGCCATCTTGTTTTTACATGGATTAGTGTATTGTGCTCTTACTGCCACTAGATGGTACAAAAAAAGTGTCCACGAAAGAGGACATTAGGTCTAAGTTAAGTAGAGTGAAGTGTAGGATGCAGCAAACCCAGAATATGATGTCCTCATATGAGGAAGCAGGCTCGCAGGAGGATATCACGTCATATTTTAATGTTATTTTTGATCCTTTATCATAACTTGCACTACTATATATTCCTATATTTAGTTTCCCTTTTTGTTTCTGCTTGTGATTTAATTATCATTATTAATGAAACGTTATACACTTAGATTGCAATGCTGGAGGAAGCATATGACCCAAGTTTTTCAATGGGAACAACAGATCTTGAAAACGTTGTTCATTTGACAATAAAGAACTTTAAAGTTTGGACTTTTCATGACCATAAAAAGCAGGGAAATTTAGTTTAAGACCACTAGACACACACACTGTTTGTCACCAGACAAATGTACATCTGCAAAATATGTGTATACTACCAATTTTGCTTTGGCAAAAATGCTTTGAAGGGAAATTTAATTGTTATGCAGATTACCTTCCTGGTACCATTTTCTCCAATCCAAAAGTGCACTTAATGCCCTTAAAGAGAAACATGACACCCCTTTTTTCGTGTAAACATGCCCTCAAGTATGATGAAATGATTCCTGTTCAGGTCTGTGTATCATCTGTTCATGGAGTTTTAGTTCCCACATGTGGATATTTTACAAAATCAAATACATTTCCAGTGAACATTTTGCAGATTTGGTTCAGTAAAAACATTCCTTGTTGAGTTGATAAAAACACACACAGGTTACATCACAGCTCCTTCATATGAGCCTTTATTGGAAATCTGTGTCAGATACAAACTATATTCTGATGTGATGTAAGGCCTTTATTTACATATTTTCTTTTTTTCTTAAAACATTAAGGGTACTAAATTACCTAGACAAGTGATTACATATTCCTGTCATAACCTGGATTATTATTAAATAATGAATTTATAACCAAAATGCAGATGAAGATAATAAATAGAATTTTTAAAATGCAATGATGCCAGTAAAAATGTCCATTTATTAACAGCATCAACTGATCTGTGCACAGAATACATACAAATACAGAATACAATTTATGTTTATTGAATGTGCAGATGTTTGTCATTGTTTTTAAAGGGGAAACAACAATTATTGACTCATATTTTTTCATGATAAAAGACACAAGGAAAAGACACAAATGAGGGAAATCTGGTTGGGATTAGAATTCCCACAACATGTATTTGCTTACGCAGATCAGATGTAAATGAACAGAACCTCTGGATCCAGACCATCTGTGTATTTTACCGTAATAATGTTGTTTACATAATCGGCGGTCAAATTAATAACTGGGAGCTGATTTGCAGTTGTGCAAATGTTTGTCATTCATTGTTTCTGTCCTGCAGCTGTGTTGACTTTCCTCTTTCATATTGATTGGCCGGTGTCACATTAACACATGAAAACAGACAGTACCTTCAACAAACATTTTTTTTAATAGCTGAAACAAGGTTCTCTGCTTGTCTTCCAGCAGCATGCAGGTAAAACAGGTCACCCTCAATGATCTGCAGCCTGTAATTGCAGAGAAATAAGTACCAGTTTCTCCACAGTCGGTGCATAACACCTTTCAGTAGTGTGTTCTAGTTGTGGTTTGAGGTAGTCTAGCAATGAATGCAATGTCAGCCCCACCAAATCTAAATCTTGCATCATTTTTGTACTCAAGTTGTTCTGGGCGTGCAGTAGGGATGCACATGGTTAACCGTTTAACCGTTAACCGATAACAGGAACTTTGACCGATTAATACTATCGGTTAATTTTGTCTTTTAGCTACGTAAGTCAATCAACTCATGGGGGCGTGTCGACAGGTGCAACACATGCCATCACGTGCTTTCCGCCACAGTCCACTTTACAGCGAAGATGAAGAGAGCAAAAAGGAGTTCTGTGTGGGCAATAACAATGACGTGCGTCTTCATGCACGCTGGCATCAAATGCAACATTAATATTACAGATATCAATGACGGCGCTGCAGATGACACCTTAAGTCGCTGATTAATTCCAGTTGCCTTCATGTTGTACAGTAGGGGAGGGTGTGTATCTTTGTGTGCATTTACGCATGTGGCACAAAACCGGCGTTACATTGAATATTATTTTTTATCTCCAGACACGCCGCGGGTCGTCCAGGTTTACAGTGAAATGGTTCGGTATGAAGCCGCATCATCCAGAAAAACATTAAGATCCATCAGAACTGTTTAGAAATCGGATTTCAGAAGCTAAAACTTTATTTTGGAAATTAATCAGAACACACAATTAAAGAAATCACCAGCGCGCTCGCTCTCGACATAATTTAAAAAGCAATAGGAGACGATTGAAGCCTACAGTACTGTTAATTATATCTAAATCTTGTAGCTTTTTTTACATTTTAGATGAGTAACTATTTGCTGTCATTGTAAATCTGCAGTTCAGCAACGGACAGCGCCGAGTCAGTGACTCACTCGGAGTAACGCACATTTCCTTACATGGAAAGCCTTGTCGGAATGGTGGGACGTTTGCGTGTCGGAATAGCGGAATGGCGGAATGTCGGAGTGGCAGCATGTAACCACTCAACAGGGCATTTAAATCTTATCGGTTAACGGTTATTAATCAGTTAAAGGGCGTCGGTTATCGGTCATAAAAAAAATTTAAAATGTGCATCCCTAGCGTGCAGTGTACACCCTTTGGTTGTATTTTTCTTCTGTTGTTGTAGATGGTGAATAATGGATGTCATTGCAATGAACGTGATGTTTCACCTTGCTGCCTTTTGTTCATGCCACACACCAGGACCACCTTGTCCATCCAGAGGGATCCTATCTCTCAGGATTTGGGGTACATCCACCAGTGTTGCCCCTGGGTAGCAAATCAACACAGCTTCTGAGGCATCTGTGTCAGACATAAAGAGCCTTACAAAGACTAGGAAACAGGGCAAAACAACCACAAAGAGACACAAAATGACAAAAAGAGACTCAGAACAACTACAAAGAGGTGGAAGGCAACTATAAGAGACTCAACATGACCACAAAGACACAAAAAACAACTACAAAGAGGCACTCAATAACTACAGAGATACGAAATGACCACAAAGAGGCACATAATTACTACAAAGAGACACAATGACCACAAGGAGACACAAAGAGACTACGAGGACACACAACAAGACCACAAAGAGACACAAAACAACTATAAAGAGGCACAAATTGACTGCAGAGAGACATAACAACTGCAAAGAGATGCAAAATGATGACCAAGACATGTAAAGTAACCACAAAGAGGCACAAAGTGACCACGAATGGACTACGAAGACACATAAAACAACTATGAAGATGCACAACATTACTACAAAGAGACACTCAACAACTACAGAGATACAAAATGACCACAAAGAGGCATTCAACTACAAAGAGATGCAAAGCAACCACAAAAAGACCACAAAAGACACAATGGCCACAAAGAGACTACGAAGACACACAACATGACCACAAAGAGACACAAAACAACTATAAAGAGGCACAAACTGACTACAAAGAGACGCAAAATCATGACCAAGAGTTGCAATGTAACCACAAAGCAACTATACAGACACACAAAGCAACTACAAAGAGGCACAAAGAGATGGAAAACAACTTTTAAGAGAGACAAAATGACCATAAAGAGACACAAAACAACCACAAAGAGACACAAAACAACTACGAAGAGGCACACAATTACTAAAAAGAGACCCATAACGACTACAAATAGACACAAAATGACTACACAGAGACACAAAGCAACTACAAAAAGACTCACAGACATACAAAATGACTACAAGAGGCATAAAATGACCACAAAGAGACGCAAAGCAACTACAAAGAGATGCAAAATGACCACCTCAGATCTTACATGTTGCCCTGTTTTCCTTCACTTTGCTAATTTTGAATTGGATCAAGTGCACTTGAAAAAAAAATCCCCCAGTTGAAATCCAAGTTTAGAAGAAGGACATTAATATATCATCTCCTCCCTTCCAAAAAACAGAGTAAGAAGAACTAGGCTCAGCAGAGATGAGGCCCCGGGCCCCTCAGCTTGAACGCTGCAGTGTGTGGGTGTTGATTTTCTTCTTTTAAGGAAAGTGTGTCGAAGCTTCACCAGGAGAGGCTGAGAATTTGTTAGCATGTCCTTCAAGCTCACAATTTAAGTCAAGAAACAGGACATGTTGAAGGAAAATGGAAAAAGCAGTAACCTCTTATTCTATTTCAGTGAAGCGATTGTGGGCCCCGACACTCTCCTCGCACTTTGTCAGCCTTTACACTGAACAGCCATTATCAAGCTTTCAAAGTTCCCAACATCTAAAAGCTCTCTTTCTGCATCGACCTAGTTTTTTTTCCCTCCTTTTCCGCTGCTTGTGTCCTGCTGGTTAGATTGACGGGTCATGAGTCCAGTTGTTCAGGGTGTTAGCAGTAAATTAAACCAAAGGGGAGCAGGGACAGAAGTGGAACAGGTAAGTCTATCATTAGATTCAGCTGGGAAGCTTTTACCTCAGTGAGGTGATTTAGAAAGAACCTTAGCTGTCAAATCACTAACTCTCGTTTTACACAACAGCCCAGCGTGACTGTTGCCCAGGAGCCAGATGTCGAGATGGAAATTAAAGTGTGAATGTCAGTGTGAAGTTTCTGTCAAAAGAGCTGCTGTTACTCGCCAATGAAACCTCTGTGGACAGTCAGTAGTTGCAGTATTGCTTAATGTTAAAAAGTCAATTGTTAAAATAGTGTGGCCAACTAATCATCAGATATTAAATGAATTATCTAATACTAATAATGTTGGCACTAAAATAAATATACTAAACTACTCAAGACATTACCTCATGTTTCTTCAACACAAGCTATTTTTCTGAGATCTTAATTTTAGGGGGATATATTATCAGAAATTGATTATAATTAGTTTATTTTCTTTATAATCACCTGAAAGTAAGAATTGTGTTTACATTACATTAGAGTGAGCCATTTATATCTACATAGGGAGCAGGTCCTCATTTACGGAGTTCGCCATGTTGCACTGCCATGTTTCTACAGTAGCCCAAAACAGACAAACCAAACACTGACTCTAGAGAGGGACATTTGCGTTTCCATGTCAGCCACTGTAGCTAACAGCCCCTCTGCAACAAGCAGTGTCAGAGACTGTTTTTTTTAAACATGAAACAGCTTTATTCATTGTTTTTGGTCTCTTTATTAAACCACTAAAAGAACAACAAAACCACTGCAACAACAGTAGATGAGGCCATCTGTGTTTTGGTATTGGCCACCATAGTGAGAAGGTAATGAGCAGCATTGGAAACACAATGATCTGAATGTGAAACTGATTTATTGAGTGTTTTAATCAATTTAAATCACCTGGTCTGTAAGCTGTGGAGAGTAAGTGACCTCTGCAGATAACACGACTCCTGGTGACTATATCTTGGGAAAAAGAGAGAAAAGGAAAGCACACATGAGCAGGTAGAGGGTGAGCCACCCGACTACGAGAGATGCAAAGAGACATAAAGAGACTCAAAAAGACTGCGAAACAGGGCAGAAAAACCACCAAGACAGAAAATGACAACAAGGAGAGGAAAACAACCACAAAAAGATTTAAGATGACTATAAAGTGACACAAAAAGACTCAAAGAGAGACACAAAACAATTACAGAGATATGCAACAGCTCACAAGGAGACACACAGAGACTATGAAGACACACAAAATGACCACAAAGAGACACTAAATGACTAATAAGAGACAGGAAGCAACTACAAAGAAACACAAAACAACTACAAAGAGGCACAAAATGACCACAAAGAGACTCAAAGCGGCTACAAGGAGACGCAAACTGACTGTAATGAGACATTAAGCAACTACAAAGAGACACGAAGCAACTATGAAGAGGCATAAAATTACTACAAAGAGATGCAAAACAACTTTAAAGAGGGACATAATGATTGCATATAGACACAAAACAACTTCAAGGAGACATAAAGCAACCACAAAGAAACACAAAATGACTACAAAGAGACACAAGACAACAATAAAAAGACATAAAACAACTTTAAGAAGACACAAAATGACTACAAGGAAACACAAAGTGACCACAAAGAGACACAAAGCAACTACGAAGAGGCATAAAATTACCACAAAGAGATGCAAAACAACTTTGAAGAGGGACAGAATGACCACAAAGAGACACAAAATGGCCACAGAGAGACATGAACAAACTACAAAGAGATGCAAAATGACCACAAAGAGACACAAAGTCAACACAAAGATTAGCAAGGCAACTACAAAGAGACAAAGTTACAAAGTCACAAAAACCAGAGACGGATAATGACTTCAAAGAGACACAAAATGACCACAAAGAGACACAAACCAACTATGGAGAAGTACAAAATGACCACGGAGACACAACAACTAGAAAGACACGAAAACAACTATGAAGAGAAACAAACTGACCTCCAACAAACACAAAATTACAAAGTGATACAAAACCACAAAGAGATGTGTAATGACTACAAAGACACACAAAACAACAACAACAAAAACTAAACAACTGTAAAGTCTCTGTGTCTTGTTCCTATGTAGGAGAGGTCGGGGGCCATCTGCCTGTCTTTGCCCAGGGGGCCATTGTCTCCTGATGCGCCCATGGTAACAAGTCTTCATGTCATTCTTGCATTAACGTTTTGTTTTCTCAGCCCACACGTATTGATTATATGATTTTTACACTCAGTGCTGGTTGGGACAGCCGTGTGATATCAATGTTTGGTGCAGGGAGCTCATTGCTGGTAATTGATTGTCTGATTTTCATGGCCGGTCAGCAGTAGAAAACCCTGATTGATCCGTTAGTGATTGACTGATAGAACCGCACAAAGATAATAAGAGGGTGTTAAAGTAAAAATCAATATCGTTTAGGTTCATTTACTGCTGTGTTTCCTGCTGATATATGGACAGACCTGCATGAGGTCACGAGTTCAATCCCCACTGCTCCTTTTCTGTCACTATATGGCAACACAGTGTGTTTAAACAAATCTTAGAGTATTGGCAGTGATGTAAACGCTGTGATATGCACCCGATGCTCTGGTGTTTTCCTGCAGCTGCCCCGTATTTCTGCCGTCATCTCCAGCCGACCGTGTGCTCTGCGAATCTGTCCACATACATTTTGCTCTGGTTGGAGTCAAACTGTGTCGGAGGCAGCGAGCAGGTGGCTGATTGTCAAACAGATGAAGGCGACAAGCTGCATGGCGATGAAGTGGGAAGAAGTGCTTCTGGAGCAAATAATTAAGGACTTGCTGTATATATATATATATATATATATATATAAATAAAAAAGCAAACACTGGTGTTTAAATTCTACTGAAGCATCAATCCTCCGCAAATCCCCTCCACGCTCCGCCAATGGCAGCAGTTCTGCGGGCGGAAGTCAAAGCAAGAATAGTTGGAGGGAAAACAGTCGAGGCAGTGATTTTAAATAGAATATTAATATGGTCATTTTTACTCTGGATGATTGTCAAACTGCAGCTGAGAGGGTCCAATTCTATTTTCTCTCTAACAAGATTTGTGTAACAGCAAAAGCCTACACGGATATATGAGACAGTGAACAGTTAAAGAGAATCTGAAGGTGTAGAGTTAAATCAATGTTACAGAATTCTCTTTGGTGCATCAGGAAGCTTCTTGAAGTCTGAGAAAACTAATCCCTGCACACAAAAGAGCTGTAAAACTCACAGAGGAGGAAAACTTCACTGCTGAAGTCACGTGTAAATAAATATGTGTTGATCTTTCCATTCATGAAGCACAGGTGGTTAGATGATGGATGTGCAGATGTTGGGATATCCATCAGAGATAGATCTATAAACAGTAGCAACTGGATCTCTTTGTTTTGTGTTAATTTATTTTGTAAAATCCAATAAATAAAAAAAGTTAGATTTATTTATATTTTTTCAATATTTTTTATTCATTTTTTAGCTTTATTGACTTACAAAACTTTCAAGTTTAGGTTGTACAGATTTTAAAAATGTAAAGCATTTGAAGATGACATCACAATAAGCAACAGTGTAGGCACTGGCGGACCAATTCTATTGTAGAGTTCAAAGGGTTAAACTGCTGTGGTTCTGCTGTTGCTTCATTTACTGTGCATGTGTTGAGGACAGAGTTTAAAACCACAGCAGTAAACCAGGAGTTATCCAGGCCCAGTGAGGGTACATAACGTATGTTTTCAGTGGGATAACCATATCTGTTCTCATTATGCTAAAGTCGCATCAAATCCTGAGCTTAAGGGAAATTTGATCCCGGCCACTGCTCGCCTGTTCCCACCCAGCTCGAGTGTTAAAGATGGATTAAAGACACACATGCTATCTGCAAAGTGAGATTAAAATCATATATGCTCAGCAAAATGAGATTCATGTTGTGGCTGACAAACTGTTCCCCTGCAGTAAATCTGCCCTGCGTGTTATAAACGCTCCGTCTCGCACACGTCCTGTTCATCGATGCAGATCAGCCGCGCCGAGTGTGTGCGGCTGCTGCTGACACTCCATCGCCGTTTCAGTGATTTACGGTGCAGATGTTTTGTTTTCGGCCTCAGTGTCACGTTCTGGTGTCCCATCCGTCACATTTCCGACAGCGTTTACGGGGCAGCAGGTAGCAGAGCTGCAGCGTAAGACGCCAGCCATTTTAATTATGTGGGCCAATAAATCTGCTCTCAAGGAAATGTCAGTGAACAAAAGATGTGGATGGCTGTGGAGTCTGAGGCAGAGGAGATATATAGTTTGAAAAACAAGAGTTCGATAAGGCAGAGAGGGTCTTCTGAGGCAGGGAGGAAAGGGTACTCGACCTATTTAGCTCCTGGGACTGGCAAACAAATCCAAACCAGTTTCCAGTACCATCCAAAGGGTACAGCAATTTTTGTAATCTTCATGCCATCTCTGTTCAGTATTTAAACAAGGCAAATTAATCATGTCTGCTACTGACAACAACTCCTAGCAGAGTCCATTGAGTTAAAGTACGATTAACACACAACAAGAACACAGAACAAATAAAAATAAAATAGTAAGTTTAACAGTAAGCTCTTTTATTTTGGTCATTTGTGTTCTGTGAGGTGACAGTTACATCTGTCATTTATGTCACAGCAGCATAGCATCATGGGAGAGAGAATAAGAGTATGGCTTCCTCTATTCGAAGGAATAGTTTGACAGTTGGACTTCACACCTCTTTGCTTTCTTGTAGTATTGACCTAATTAGCTTAGCTTAGCATACAGTCTGGAAGCACAGGAAACAGCTGCCCAGAAAAACAAAGCAAAATAACCTCAAAACAAAACAAAAACAAACAAAAAAACAAACACCAAACACAATCAAAATTACAAATTATGTATTAAGTTCTGGTTTAGGGACCTCAGATCGCATCTCTGCTCTTTGCAGATGATGTGGTGCTGTGGACTTCATCACACCTTGACCTCCAGCATGCACTGGGGTGGTTTGCAGCCAAGTATGAAGCGGTCATGATGAGGGTCAGCACCTCCAAGTCTGAGGCCATGGTTCTGTGATGGAAACAGGTGGATTGCCCTCTCTGGGTCGGGGTTTCTGCCTTAAGTGAGGGAGTTCAAGTATCTCGGGGTCAGAGATGGACCAGAATGTTTAGGAGAAGATGGGGCTGAGCTGGAAGGCAACACTTTTGGATCTCACTGAGGTCATGAGCTAGTGAACACAAAAATGACATCCAGATACAAATGTCTGATTTGAGCTTCCCTCGTAGGGTGTCTGGGCTCAGCCTTAGAGAAAAGGTGAGGAACTCAGACATCAAGAGGGAGCTTGGAGTAGAGCCGCTACTCCTTTGCATTAAAAGATGCCAGCTGAGGTTTTTCAGTCACCTGATCAGGACCCTCCTGGGCGCCTCCGGTTAGAGGTGTCCTGGGCACGTCCAACTGGTAGGAGGCCCCGGGGCAGACCCAGATTATATAGCTTGTCTGACCTGGGAACACCTTGGGATCCCCCAGGAGAAAATGGAAACCTTTGCTGGGGAGAGGGATGTCTGGAGTAGACTTCTGCTGCCCCCGGGACGCGGCAGTGGATAATCGGATGAAAATGGATGGATGTATGAAAAGCTTTATAAAGCGGCCCACTTGGGAGACTACATTGGATTATTAACAATTGCTTAAGTAAGCTGGTGTACCTGTCTTTGCAGAGTGGTCCAACAAAACAACTGAACCTGCTTTAACTTGTGCTGCAGTGCTTCATGATCCAGCACTATGTTGGCCAATCAAAAGTGTGGCACTTCACATTTTTGAAAGATAAATTTATAATGTGCATGAGGTAATTCTCTTTACCCGGTGATCGGTGGAGGATGGAAGATAAAACGGTTGTCATACAATCCACAGTCTACAAATTGTCGACATCTGCCTGTACAACGTCAGATTTACAGAACAACAGCGCTCGTTCATCTAAATTAGACAGTTTCATGTTTTGCACACTGGCAGCGTTGATCAATCAGACAAAAAAAATATTGATGTGAATTCAGAAGAAGTTTCAGTAAGTGTAATGTTTGTCTCATCACTGTCAGAACTGTGTAAAGTTTGTTTTATTGGTGACTGACTCTCCTTCAGTTTGGTTCTGACCTTAATTCAGGGCGGTGAAGACCACTGGAGCAAACTGAAGCTCTTCCTGCTCTTCATGACCTCTCGCCACTGCAATTCTGCTAAAAGCCTCCAAATCCCACCATCATTAGCAAAGCTCTGAGCTCTTCTCTGATTGTTTTTGTGGCTAGAAATGGAAGAGATTTATTTCATATTATAATCTCTATTTTTGGAGAAAAGGTCCACAAGTTTAAAATAGCAGCCCTCCCTTGATTAATTATAGCAAATACAACATGTCTGATTTCTCCAGCCAGAAAAAAAAAGTGCTGTCAGAAAGTTTGTTGGGCTTGAGGCAGCAGCTCCATCAGTGCTGACATGCAGCAGGTATATTTGACTTTTGGCAGTATCAGCTAATCTGCTATCAGAAAATTGGAGCCAACCACAAGCATGAGTTGGGTGATGGAGTCTTATAACACCACCACTATCAACATCTCGACTCCAAACTTCTTTAAATATTTTATGCAGGAATTTAACTATTTACATACAGAAGTTTGAAGTTTTTTTTTTTTTTTACCTCCAACAGCTAACCAAGTGGTTAGGTTTAGGCAACAAAAACACATCGTAAGGTTTAAGAAAAAAGAACGAAGGGTTTGGCTTTATAATATTACAGGATGTGAACACTGCTCTCCCGAGTGTCAGTGGGTGTTTGTTGGACCCATCCACTGCCCCTCCCCCACCCATACTTGGACTTTCGACACCTTAACTTTCGTTCTTGTCCTGCTGTGTTTCCCCCTGATGCCGTGGGGCATCACCAGTGTTCTCCTGCCTGTCGCTCATACAACATTTGAAGATAATTACAAGCACGGCCGTTCTCAGCTTTCTATGTCCGATAGTCCACCGCGCACATTTTCGTCTTGTCTCGTCAGTGAACAGGGCACATAGATTTCATCTTAGTTTTCATTATCAAGATATATTTTTAGATCGTCATTGTCTCGTTTTCATCATGAAGAAAAGACTGTTGATGAAAAATTTTGTGATAGTTTTCGTTAACCGTATGAACACTGGTGTTGACAGACAAAGAGGGAGTGTTGTACTGAATGGAATGTGAGTTTTTAACATACTAACTTGATTTGTCTAAATTTTGTCTAACTTCACATCCAGTACAGACAGGAGGATTACAGCCATCAAATGTATGTGAGTGTTGTACGAGGACAGACTTGACATGAAAGAGAAGCTACACTTTAACTAAACCTTGGTGTGGATGATAAGCGGCAGGTGTTGGGGCAGGATGGGACTAACAGTAACTTACACTCAGGGGGAGAAGCACTGACAAAATAAAGGCAGGCCAGAGTTTGGCTGCATTCATCTCATAGTCAGTACATTGTGCTTCCTGCTTAAATGTATGTGGATGTTAACAACCAATCAGTCCAAACATAAAGTGACACTTTGCCTTTACAGCATCAGTTTTGTGTGCTGAATTCAAACTGCAAATTACAGGTTGCACTCTCAGCTGAATGCTGTGAAAACAGCTTCTATTCTGTTTGTTCCACAGCTGTGCCAGTCTCTGCTTCACCACAGTCTGACAGTGTGATGTATGCGTCTCTTTTTCTTCAGTATTTTGTACATTTGCAGAGGAAATGTTCGAATTATAGAGAACGCTGTTATGCCATATAGACCTCTCTGAAGGCCATCTGTTTTGTGCCGTTAATTACACCACGAACCAACTTCCTCTCAAAACTCCTTGAGATGTCCACGTTTGAAGTTTTGCAATTTGTTCATCAGGATTCAATTCAGCCGTGTTGGAGGGTGAGAGGCAGGATTTTACAGCTCCCCTAAGGTGACCGACTTTTTCCATTTCGCTGATTTAGTGCCACTCATATCCACGGGAGACGAGGGACCACACCACAGACACTACTGCCTCATTAAGAGTGCTGGTGGGTCTGATCAAAGGAGAAAATACTGTTATCCAGCAGACTGATTCAGCTGAGAGTTAAACTCTGCAGACTGAACGTGGCCACGCTGCACACATTATACCACACCGATGTATACCATGTGACACAGACTTTATCATAACTGAAGGTGAAACTACACCTTCACACTTTTTAATGAACAAATGATTCACATTCATGTTTTTCCTTTAATTGAAATCTAAACGTGACGTTATGATCAACCATCACTTCCAGTTTTTTTTTATTTTGATGCCATTAAAGGGTTCGTCTTTCTTTGAAAACAGGGGAAAAGTATCTTCAAGTGATGATTTTTCATCTGCATCTATAAACTCTTAAATTATGCACATTAAATATTCCCTGCGAGCATTTTTCCATTGAAAATACATTAAAAAAATCTATTTTTAATATTGACTTCCTGTAACAGGGTCAATAATACAGCAGTAATATGTGTAACAAAGTCAAATGTACATGTCACACAATGGTGTATGGTTGTGAACTATACCAGCAATAACATATTTCCACTGTCGAAAAGATGACTCCAAGGGTGGCTTTAAGTAATTTATTTAAAACAAATCAAATCAAAGCATTGACAAATGCAGAGATTGGACAGTCACTGAATATATTAAAATATAACAATCAAAATGGGCGACTTAAAATGGCTGAGAGAAATACAAATATACCCAAATAAATTCTAAGAAAATCAGCTGGAATGCCCAATAAAAGGCCATCTTTATAGAGTCCCAGGATGTCTGTGATGCATGTAAAATCATTCAGGAAGGGGAAACTTTTACTTGCACGAGCACGGTCTCACTCTGAAGTCGTCAAAATCTGGTGCTTCAGCGGAGACTTGCAGCGTCACAAACCAACAAAAAAAGGCATCCTTTAACGTCAGCAGATTTGCGGCAGGTTGCCATTATAGTTTAATGGTGTCTTGCGGCACTGGGGGAAACAGGCGGGTAAGGGATGAAGGTTAAGGTGGCAAAGTCTGAGTGGGGCTGGCAGGAGGGGTGGTGGACAAACACCAACTTTCACTCAAGAGAAGCGAGAGAAGTCCAAACCGGACGGGAATGGTAAAGCATGTAAACGTTAAATTTCCTGTGAAATCAGAAGTGTATCTTCAAAGAAGAGAACTTGACAGGGTGTCTCAGAAAGTCAACAGCCAACGCACACAGGGTACCTTGCACATCGTATGTGGACGTGGAAAGTCCATCACCAATACGTTAATATGTGACGAGGTCGGAGTGAAAATGTGTTGATTTATAAGTTCATTTTTTAGCTGAAACTTATTGTCTAATAGGAAAACATATTCCTGTGTCATCTAATTTGTGTGGGGGCTTGAGTTTATATGGTCATAACTGATGGAGGATTTTGTTTTTACCACTTGCTGTCAGAGTCTGGGCTTCTTCATATCAACACAACACAGACTAGAGTCCACCAGTTACATTTCAACTGAGAAATTTGGATGTAATTTTGTAGTCAAGGTCCAAAATAATGATAGACTTTTATGTGCACACTGTAGAGGATGAAAAGAAGGTCAGGAAGGGTAACTGTCTGGGGCCACCACATGTGAAACCATTCCCTTTTGGGGGGTTGTCTTTCTTTTGCCTCTCCATTGCACCTGTTGTCACTTGCATTTGCACCAAGGCAGGTGAAACTGATTCACGGTTACTCGTGCTTCCTGAATGAACAGATTGATATCCCTGAATTAAGTGTTCCCTTTGTTTTTTTGAGCGGTGTATTTAGCTTTGTCGACTCAGATTTTGTCCTAACACATGCAAACTCTTGCAGGGCCCTGCCATGCTCACTGGGAGCACTGTGGGGTTCAATGTCCCACTGAAGGACATGTGGACAGAAGGGAGAGACTGCACCACCAACTCTATTAATGGCTACAGCCACTCTGTACCACCAACAGTTTAGTTGTGCTGGGAAATAAACGCGCTTTCTACTTTTTAGTTTTCCACAGCATAGAAATACTACACCAGGCCACAGTGGTACACACCACAGAAAACAGCTTCTGCACTGTTACCACGCTTCAGTACTCAGTTCCGGCTGCAGAGATTGTTCATCAGTTCAGCTACTGAAAAACAATCAGTCACTCTGGAGAGCTGCCTCAGTGGATAATTCATTCATCATATGCATGCCAATCAAGAATCTTGTTCTTCTCTACATATTAATTCCACAACTTTAATAACAAGGTCACTGGCAACAGCCGTGACGGAGAGCTTTGTGCAGTCACAGAGAGCGGCTGAATCAGTGTGACTGTAATGGTTCCATGAAATGAATGTAAAGGGATCGTTGCATGTAGCCCGATTACACAGTAACATTACTCTGACATTAGACATGGAGTATATAGTACATTAGCATTAAATCAGGGAGGTGTTGGTTGAGAACACAAAGGCAAAAAACATCTGCAGTGTGTGATGAAAACAAATGCATTTTCATGAAAGCAAAAAATATAACAATGAAATTGCAAATATTTTAGTTTGTACGATGTGAATGATGCTTCATGTCAAAATAATACTGAAAAGCAAATCAACATCTCCAGTTGACGATCGCTGCTCAAAACTATCTTCAGTAAATTTCTGTGCACAAATAAACCAACATTTTTTCAGCATTTGTAAGTAAAGAAAATTAGCATTTAGGATTAGGCTGCATGGATTGCAATACAAAGAATGTGCACAAATTTTGTTAGTTTGAATTCACTGTAACTATTTCTTGAGAAAGTGATGGCAGACAGACACGACAGATATTGATCTCTTCATCTGACTCTCAGAGAGAAAGCACATAATTGTTACACCATGTGCTGATGCAGAATCAGATCTACAGACATCAATGCTAACCCTTATCAGCTGTTCCCATGTACATCTTTCTTCCTTTCCCTGTCAGCAGAACGATTGTGAAAGTGTTCACTAATGAAGATAGAGCGGAAGAACAATAATTGTTTGTGACGTTTAATTACTCGCCAGGGAGGTCGAAAAACCCAGCGTGAAATAAACCTGATGAGGAGCGATTGATGGCAGACAAAATGCAGGAGAGCGGCGCACAGATAGCAGGTCACTGAAGGCAGATGTCCTGATTAGATCTTCTTCCTCGCTGCATTGTTTTGGTGTCTCTAATTAAAGAAGTGACATTTGAAACAGAGCCTGGGGTTGTTGGAGACTCTCCTTCTCTATCTCGTCCTCATCTTCACTGGCCCCTCTTTCTCCATGTGGCCGCTGTTAACAGTGTGTATCAATCACTGTCCCCAGCCTCCGGTCTTCCCCTGGGTCCTCCGTGGCAGCCTGATGGTGAATGTCAGACGGTCTGGTAATGAGTTGTTATTGTGTGAGGATAATGTATCATTGATTACATGATCAATGGCTCATACAGGGAGCCGAGGGGGACGTTGTAGGGCGTTTTGTCAAGAGTCGAAGCCCACCGTTGTGTTTGTAATGTCCTCACAGCCTCTGGGAGGCATACCAAGCGTGACATTGGCCTCTTAATCAGAGGGTGACTGGGTAAAATCCAACATGTTCTCTATCATACATTAGCAGTGGTTGACAAAGTTCACAAATCTGTTACCTGAGTCAAAGTATACACTCACTGGCCACTTTATTAGATACACCTTGCCTGTACTGGGTTGGACCTCCTTTTGCCTTCCGGACCGGCCTTAATTCTTGGTGGTGAAGATTCATTCAAGTGCTGGAAACATTTCTTAGAGATTTTGGTCCATATTGACATGATGACATCACACAGTTGCTGCAGATTAGTCGGCTGCACATCCATGACGAGAATCTCCCGTTCCACCACATCCCAAAGGTGCTCTATTGGACTGAGATCTGGTGACTGTGGAGGCCATTGGAGTACAGTGAACTCATTGTCATGTTTGAGATGATCTGAGCTTTGTGACATGGTGCGTTATCCTGCAGGAAGTAGCCATCAGAAGATGGGTACACTGTGGTCATAAAGGGATGGACACGGTCAGCAACAATACTCAGGTAGGCTGTGGTGTTTAAACCATGCTCAGTTGGTACTAAGAAAATCTCCCCCACACCATGACACCAGCAGCAGCAGCCTGAAGCGTTGATACAAGGCAGGATGGATCCATGATGCCAAATTCTGAGCCTACCATCTGAATGTGGCAGCAGAAATCCAGACTCATCAGACCAGGCAACGTTTTTCCAATCTTCTATTGTCCAGTTTTGGTGAGCCTGTGTGAATTGTAGCCTCAGTTTCCTGTTGTTAGCTGACAGGAGTGGCACCTGGTGTGGTCTTCTGCTGCTGTAGCCCATCTGCTTCAAGGTTGGACGTGTTGTTGCTTCAGAGATGGTCTTCTGCAGACCTTGGTTGGAACCAGTGCTTATTTGACTTCCTGTTGCCTTTCTATCATCTTGAACCAATCTGGCCATTCTCCTCTGACCTCTGACCTCTGGCATCAACATTGGATATTTCCTCTTTTTGGGACCATCCTCTGTAAACCCTAGAGATGGTTGTGTGTGAAAATCCCATTAAATACTCAGAGCAGCCCGTCTGGCACCAACAACCATGCCAATTTCAAAGTCACTTAAATCCCCTTTCTTCCCCATTCTGATGCTCAATTTGAACTTCAGCGGGTCGCCTTCACCATGTCTACATCCCTAAATGCATTGAGTTGCTGTTAACTATTTACGTTACTGAGCAGTTGAACAGGTGTACCTAATAAAGTGGCAGATGAGTGTAGATACTCCCGATGAAGTATTACTCCAATACAAGGGCAAGTTGCTGAGTCAGATTCTTACTTGAGTTAAGACTGATTTATGCTTGGGTGCATGACACTTTTGAAGAGTGTTGCTCGACATTTTAAAATTTATGCTACTGCAAAAGGGTTCTGCCGTCTCCATGGTAACCAGGTAAACCAGTAAAAATGAAGTAGTGAATGAAGTAGTTTCACATTAAAAAATAAAGCATGTAACCAATGTTGCTTGATGCAAAGGGGCTGCTATCTACAGTGGCTGACATGAAAACGTGAACATGTAAATGTCCTTATCTAGAGCCAGTGTTTGGTTTGTCCATTCTGGGCTACTGTAGAAACATGGCGGTGCAACATGGCGATCTATGTAGATGAGGACCCGCTCTCTATGTAGATATAAATGGCTCATTCTAAGGTAATGATAGCACATTGATTTTTATTTTTAGGTCATGACACAGTAGAGAAAGCATACATTTTATATATATGTTATATTCCCTTTCCACCAATATATTCCCCTAAATCCTACACACTGTACCTTTAAATTTCTCACTGTAGAGCCCTCTGCTGCATCCTGTCCATCACTCTGTCATGAAAATATGAAAGTCAACAGACAGCAGGAAACTGTACCGCGTTGAAGAGGCAGATTGAGTGCAGCAGTCAGCTGCAGGAAAACATCACGTTCTGCCAACACGCTTGTTTCCTGCCCAATGTAATTCAAAAGGGAAAGGTCACGGCCATCTTATTTAACCTCCTGTCAGTGACTCACTGGATGGCTCTGTGTGTGTGCAGAGAGCTTGTCCTCACTGACACACACACACACACACACACAGATATTTACTCAACAAAGGGGAGCAGTGAAAGATGCGAAGACAAACTGTGGATGTCAGTAAAATATGACTGTATATTTAAACTCTCTGATAATGAGTGTATATTTAATCTTAACTTCAGGTAAACGTATTACGGCATCATCGTTTTAAGCTTGTTCCCTTCAGATTTACTGTAAGTATAACTGGGACAGAGACAAAAACAGCACAGCAGAAGAGTCTTTACCCTTTACGAGTTTATCTTTAGGAAGTGAAGTCCTGGCAGACATTAAAATTTTATTGGTTCTGTTTTTCATGCCGTGTTGCTGCCTCAGATGTGGGATATGAATTTCTCTGCAGGATCCAGCTGATCGATGTTGTATCCCAGCAGGAGCTGACACTCGGCTCCACAACAGAGCATCAAGTTGAAAGATCTGCGGTGGGAAATATTAGCGTTCTGATAAACGGCTGAGCGCAGATGACTGAGCTCCGTGTCCTTCCTCTCTGCACTCAACCCTTTTTATCAACGGCACTAATTTGTTCATTTTCTGACAAGAGATGTACGAGCTGATGTTGACCTTTTTGTCATTTGAAAAATGCGACCGCAGCTGAACTTTTGAGCTGCATCAGCAAATGGCTGAACAGGTAACTTTGCCAGAGTTTAAAGCATTTTAAAAATATCACCCACATTATACTTGAAGTGTAAAATTACCATAAACAAATGAGACCTTTTCTGAAGAGCCCCTGGCCTTTTGCAGATTTTTTCCCCCTGTATTTTCCCTCAGTTAATAAAAACAGGGATTTTTCAGTAGGGAACTAAATTAAATTCAGCAAAATTTGAAATCTGATAATACAAATACACGCACAGAAACTTTAAAAGATGTTCTGCCTTTAGCTCTTCAGTGTGTTCACTGGTGTATCTGCCACTGTTGTGCAGAGTTGTGAGTTTTTCTGATGGCATTATGGAATGACAAAAAGTCATTTGCACAAGACTGTATTAACTATATTATGGAGGATAAATTACAGATGCATTTATATTCAGGCTTGTGAGCTGTGGGATAATGTGTTTAAGCTGCAGTCTGGATTTTGTTTTCATACTGCAGTGTGCATATATTTACCACAGACTGCAAAAAAAATGGACATAGCTGCTGTGACGTCATCCATTGGTTTGTGGACTCCCATTCTGAAGCCTCAAGTGTGGCACTTTGGCTGTCGCCATCTTGTGGCTATATTTTGGCGAGAGGGTGGAGCTGATTAAAAAGTCGAGGACACTATTGGCAGACAGCCTGTCACTCAAAGAGGCTGCCCTTGCTGATTGCCGTAAAACTGAACTCAACGGGCCTATTTCTGGGACAAGCCTTTAATTCCTTCACACATAAACTTTTCCCAAGCAATGATTGGAAATACAACCAAATTGATTATAAACCAGTAGTAATATTACTATTTTTTTTTTTAAATTTAGGCCCTGAATAACATATTAATTTTGTGTTATATTATGTCACTTGTTTCCTAGCACTTACAGCACCCAGCACACCAACACAACACCACTTTGCCCTGTTAAGACAATATTCATAACTTACTAATTAATTTTTACGAAAAGCCCTTTCGATTATTTTGATCTTAGGACCCTTATGGACTAAATGAATATCAATGGCTTACAGGGTAATCAGGGTACAGACACATATTCTGACTTAATGACAGCTTCAGAGGTAGGCAGTCAACACTTGTTCTTTGAATGAATGAATTACGGTCTTCCCTGGTGCTCATGGTTTCAGGAAAATGAACTGATCCGAGCTAACAATATTTAGAATTTCCATATTGACAAAAGCGTAAACATTTATAGTGGTATGTGATATCTAAACATCTGACTAACGTTACCTCAAGTGGGTGGTCAACAATCCGGTTTTGTACATACAAAGGACCACTATAAAAATGAACTGCTTGGCAACGAGACCAGGCAAAAAGTGTAGCCACTCTGGGCTAGTAAAAGGGACTGGGCATTTACCTGGTAGTAGGTGTTTAATTGAAGTTTAACGGTATATAAGAATTCACCACATGTACAGTTGTCATGAAAGGGGAAATTAGCTATACAGACTGGACTAGAGGTCTTTAGGAGGCCCAGAATTGCATGCCCAAACCTAATAGACTTATGGATTTGTTACCTGGTTTGATTACACCCCATTATTTTTATAAATATATACCGACTAGTTTTTGCCAGAGATATTACAGACCCAACCCAGTGCATGTCAGAGAGGAGAGACATCTCAGGTCTCAGGTCAATTTTACAGACCCCACAAACCGGGAAATTAAAATGGATGCTGAAAATGCCATTCTTCTGCTACAAACATTTTGCATGTTTATTTGATTTATTTGATTTATTCACACATCAGAATGATACCTATATCATTCAACAGATACATCACAATTGTTCTGCCATCTTACTGTATGTGTTTATTAATGTGTAATAATGTTTCAGAATCAGTCCGTTTTTATTTCATTTTATTATGCTGTCACCCATGAACCCTGCACTGGTGCACTGTGTGTATACGTATTCAACTTTTATGTTAATGCACACAACAAAACAAGAGTGGAAAAGCAAACAGTGTATGCACTAGATGTGTTCAAGTCATTTTAACCCCTTGAAATACTAATGTGGACAACGTAGAATAAAAAAAAAGTATCCATATCATAGTTCAATCAGGAGAGGCAGAAGAATGACGTAAAGATAATGATAATACAGAATATAAGCATACAGATTAACAGATGAATTGTTCTGAAATTTGACAGAAGTATTTGGCACCTGGACACCAGAGGAGATATTTTCTGATTGACGGACATCCGAGCAGTAGCAGGATAAATCCCTCCACGGAGTCCAGACACTGGTGGTGGTGGTGGTGGATGGTGAAACCGAGGCTGATGGCTGATGAACTACAAACAGTGAAAGAACCACGTTTAAAGTGAGGAGCAGTAAGATGATAGGCTGACAGAGAAGGTGAGTCGCTAGGCTATTGATTGATTGTGTATCAGCTGAAGAACAGCTGATGACTCAGTTGACGGCCCTGGACAATGACAGCTAGAGATAAAGAGTGAATATGCATGCAGCCTAAACATGAAAAGAATTGTCTGAACTTTCACGACAGCTTCATTATCAATGCTACTGATGCTTGGATTGATCTTCAAAATGAGAATGCAGTATATGTAGTGTCAATATTCTGGTATCAAGCCCACCTCTCCAAATTACTAGACTTATATGAAAACTTATTTCTGGGAGACGGGTCTTCAAAGAGACTAAAAAAACAAGTCAACTAAAAAATTAATTTATATACTGTATGGAGCCGTAACAAATTATTAATAACCGCTCCTTTCTCCTCCGTCTTGATTCTGTGTGATCTTTTTATCCAAACATACATTCATGTTCATCCAGCAGCCGGAGTGAGTCATCTCTGCCCTCGCTGCTGTTTCAGCTCAGATTAAACAGCGCTGTTAGCGTGTGAGGGGTTTTCCTCACACTGCAACAACACTTTTACAGCCACAGAGAAACAAATGACCTCACTGCTCGGCTTTAACCATCCGTGGAGCACAGTCATATATTTCAGCGGTTATTCAGCGAAACAAAAACGGTAAACATGAAATGAAATAATCAATCCAGAAATAACAGAGCTGCACAACTGAATAAGCACCGAGCAGGCTGGGATACAGCTTACAGGTTAATATAGTTTAATATTACTACTTTTTTCTTCTCTTCTGTCTTCTTTCATGACGTCTCTGTGTAATTGTTAAACTGAAATACAGGACTGTTACAGTGCCAAACCTAGTGCTACTAACACTACTGTAGGATGACACAGTCAATATTGTGCATCCCTGGTTGTTTTCTCTGGGCGGCACGGTGGTGTGGTGGTTAGCACTGTTGCCTCACAGCAAGAGGGTTCCTGGTTCGATCCCGGGTGCGGAGTTTGCATGTTCTCCCTGTGTCAGTGTGGGTTTCCTCCAGGTGCTCCAGCTTCCTCCCACAGTCCAAAGACATACAGGTTAATTGGCAACTCCGTAGGTGTGAATGTGAGTGTGAATGGTTGTCTGTCTCTATGTGTCAGCCCTGTGATAGTCTGGTGACCTGTCCAGGGTGTACCCTGCCTCTCACCCAGTGTTAGCTGGGATAGGCTCCAGCCCCCCCGCGACCCTCAAGAGGATAAGCGGTTAGAAAATGGATGGATGGCTGGTTGTTTTGTCTATATTTTACAAGTATAAATACACATTTGAGCTCATTTTTATGTGAGTCCTGATGGCAGAGAATCAATCAATCAATCAAAGTTTATTTATATAGCACTTTACAACACCAAAAAAGATGGAAAAAGTGCTTTACATAAAAAAAAATAAATAAAAAAAACAAAAAAACAATGACAATACAGACAAAGAGACATTAAGAGAACTTAACTTAACTTAACTCAACTCAACCAGGACAAAAATGAAGTCTTAGTTATTGGTCCTGAAGCTCAAAGAGAGAAACTCAGGGCAAAAGTGCAAGAACTGGCACTATTTTTTGATTTGAATCTTAGTTTTGAACCACATATTAGAAGTATAACCAAAACTGGATTGCCAGAGTACGACTGTTTCTCTGCCGAGCCAACATAGAGACACAGATACATTCTTTATCTGCAGAACTGATGTGATGTGACTGTGATGCTCTACTTTCTGGTCTTCCTAAGAAAAACATTGCTCAGTTACAGTTATTACAAAACTCAGCTGCATGTGTGCTGACGAGGTCCAGAAAGACAGCACACATTACACCAATTTTAAGGTCTTTGCATTGGCTTCCTGTGTGCTTCAGAGTTGATTTTAAGATCCTTCTATTGGTTTATAAATCTCTTACTGGTCTTAGTCCTACCTATTTATTAGATTTGCTTTTATCGTATGAACCCTCTGGAACCTTCAGGTCTTCTGGTCGTGGCCTTTTAATCATCCCCAACGTCAGAACAAAAACCCACAGTAAGAAGAAGAAGAAGTAGAAGAAGCTTTATTGTCATTGTAAGGTACAATGAAATTCTGTTTGGCTATCTCTTGTAGCAGCTACAATGTCCTTGTCATAAAATATAATATAATAAATAATATAATAAGGTTTAGAATATTTAGAAAATTTACAGCAGATACAGTAATATAGATACAGACTGTAATAGTCAGTAATAGGCAGGTTAAGTAAGGCATCATTTCACAACTATGGTCCACATCATCTGACTGTGTCTGAGTTTGAATATATTTTGACTTCATACTTTTTTCGGAAGCGCACATTTTAAATGTCACTATAGCTGATGTCATTAACCTGTATTGATGATTATTTTGTCTGATGATGTCATGAGCTCAGCAGCTTGGTAATGCCTCCTGGTCAACAAAGTATTTATCAGCCTTGATCAAGTGTCAGACTCTGACAACAGAAACAGAAAAATATGATAAATGAAAACATCTGTATGTGAATTTGGACATCTATGTTTGCTGCTCTGTTACTTATCAAATTAAAGTTTATCTGAGACTCTGCTGTGTATGGATGTGTTTTAAATGGGCACACACACGTTTATGGTGATGGAGGTGTTGAGGAGGTGATAATGAGGATGAGTTTATTCTGGGTAAGTAGGTGGTGGTGGTGGTGGGGGGGTGAATGTGGGGAGGAGGAGGTTGTTTCCGTCAGGTCCTGGAAAGTAACTGGGGTGTGAAACAGAATTACAGGATCAGTTCTGCTAATGCATCAATCAGAATTAATGACTTTGGCGTTCAGGTTTGTCGAGTTTACAGGTGCTAAAAAAGGTTTCCTTATTAAATCAGAAGTTTATTTTTTTTATTTGTGGAGATAAATAACACCTCTAGCAAAAGGCAACACATTCTCACTCCGACCTCATCACATAAAGATGTTTGGTCATAGACTTTCCACGTCGAGATGTGATGTCCAACGTACCCTGGATGAGTTGTTGACGTTCTGGGACGCCGTGTCAACTTCTGCCTTTTACATGCATTGTCTGTTTTTGAAATACACTTCTGTTTTCACACAGTCTCTTTCAAAATAAACACACTGCGTCAGTACAACACCGCAAGTTGACGTTTTTTTTCCTTCAACGACAAACACCCGTGGTTGGTTTTAGGACATGGTGTCCCAGAACGTCAACACACCCCGGGTACCTTGCATGTCATATGTCGACGTGGAAAGTCCTTGACCATGTCCGACCATGATGAGGTCAGAGTGAGAATGTGTTTGACCCATTCACCACCACAACCTGCCTTCGTACGAGGACTTTTGGTCTACTGCTTCTTTGCTCCTATCAGTGTATTGGTCACATGATCGCAGCCTTCCTGTTTATGTGGGTTTTTTACGGATTGTGGTGCATTACATTCTGCAGATACAAAGAGTGCATGACAACAGCCTGCGCTGTGACAGATAGGTTTGTTCGAGATGAGTCAACGACCAGCGATCACAGCACAAAGCAGCTGGTTAGATTTCAGTCCGACTTGAACCCAACTTGTGCTGACGTCATGTGAACAGAGGCAACAATGACCTCACGACATCAAGGCAGCTGCTCCCCACTGACTGCAAAACTCATGACAAACAGGACCAGATCAGAAACAGGTGCTTTGTAATGAGAGAGAAGCTCTGCTCATTCTTTAACAATTCTTGGTAAATTAAACCATTATTTAGAAACATATTAACCTTTATACAAAAGTCATCTAACGAGTCCTATGTTGAAATCTTGGAATTCATTTTTAAAGATTAGAAATGAACTCATAAACTCAGCAGGTAGGAGTCTGTGTGTCTCAATTTGCTCTACATAAATGTAATGTACTGAACTGCTGACTGGTTTGATAAGACGAGTGTTTGCCAAATCCCTGATGCTGCAGTCTGTGTGTTATCTGGACAGAGATACATCAGGTCACTGTCTATTTCTGTACACAGCACCAGAGCTGCGTGTCTAGACATTACACTGACCCCGCTGCTTCAACTCTTCCTGGACAAAACTCAAATATTACCTCTACCACTCATTCACATTTTCAGTGTTATTCTGAAAATGGAGAGATTTGTCATCACGTCATTTGACTCATGAATTAAAACTACTAAAAACTGAGGTGCACGAAAAACAAGTTAAACATCATTGTCTTTTCTTTGTGTTTATTTCTTCTTTTCCTCAGAAGTTGAGAATCAGTTTCCTGTCAAAATGAAAATGAATTATCATCCAAACATTTTTACTTCAATTTACAGATATTGCACATGAGTGATGATTGATTATCCATAGTTTCAGTCTGTGTGGTCCACTGGGAGCAGTGCTGGTTGTAAAGTCTGACAGACACCAAAGGTGAAGCAGCCTGTCATTGAAGGAGCTGTCAAAGTGTCCTGCGTGTGACAGGAACAGACATTGGAACTGCAGTAAAAGGTGGTATAATGTCAATATGATCCTCAAAAGACAAAAAAAACACAGTTATAGCTGCCGGCGCCACTGCATTGACCAACATTTGAGGCTGTGGTTTGTAATTTTCAATCTGATGCAGCCAAGGTGAGGTAAGACAAACCAATGCTGTCCGCTGTGTGTCAGCATTCTTATTGTGTCAGTGGGTAGCGTTTTGCTGTTGTCCCAGGCTTAATGTTTTTGCATGCAGTTATGTATGCACTTAAATGTGGACCGCACCCTTCCATCCCCCCGAAAAAAGGGCTACCCTGAAAGCCACGGTGTTATTCAAACATTCTTCTTTATTACAGTGATTAGTGTCCACAGAAAACTTTAGTATATAGTGTAGATTGGTACCGGTCTGTCTTTGGATGACTGGGCTTCATCTCGGCTGTGCTTGATATTCAGGTTTTAGAGTCTAACTTCAGCAAACGCTGCCTTTTAAAAGTTTCTCTCCGTAGAGGAAATGAAGGCAGGTGATGAACCAGTGAGGCAGACAGATCACATTTTAATTCATTAAAGTGATGATTAAAGCTGCATTAGGACACAGTCGGCTGCTCCTCTTAACCTCACAGAAATCCTGTAAAGTGACTTCAGTCAGCGGCACTCAGCACACCTGTCTGTGATGGCACATGGAGCCAAGGTTTGCTCTGCACACGCTGTACACTGGAGACTGAACAATATGTACTTTTTCTTCTTCCTGTCTGCGGTTTAACCATGAAGTGAAGCAGTGATTAACATTGTGCAGTGACAGCTGGCTGGGAAACCTGTCCAGGGCCAGAGACAATATTTACAGGTGTGACCTTGGTGTGTGTGTAGATTTATTCAGCAGAGGACTGACTCAGTGTGTGCTGCATAACAAGACACAGCTCTGAAGGAAGGCACTAACAAGGACTGGGGAAGGGGTTTCATTTCCTGCAGAACCAGGGACTTATGATACATTCAACCATCATCTGATTAATTTCTTTACTTCATGTCTTTAGAAAAAAAAAAAATCTGTCATATTCTGGATGTTTGTTGGTATGGTAATGACGGGTCCCTCTTGTCCAGATTGAAATGTCACAACATATACTGGATGGATGACATTTATGGTCCCCAGAGGATGAATCCTGCTGACTGTGATGACCCTCTGACTTGTGTCTATAGCACCACCAGCGGGTCCCTGTCAAGATACCTTTAAAACTGCAGACAGAAATCCAGCCAGGCTCGTGTTGTATGTCGCTATTAATGCTAAAAGCAGATTTATATTTGTGCATCAGCTCTTTGCAGAGGCTACTTTTTGGCCCACGTATGTGGACTATGCTGTTGTCAGCACTTGTGCGGTGGTGTGTCTGTGTCACTGGTCGGCAACGGGGCTTCTGTGAAGTGCTGTAAAGTTTAGTTGATTCAAAACACACATTAAACGTGGCTTAACAGCGAGAATTTCAAGCACAAATACACAAATCGCCTTTACCATAACTCAGGATTCACAGACAAAGCATTTTTTTTTTTTCATTTGTAATCTTCCCCACAAATACAACATGCTAATTTTATTAGCACAAGCCTATAGTATTTTACATTGTATAAATTAGCCTAGCAGCTAACGGAGATTTCCTCCTCTCATTTTCAGCTAGGGACAACATTTAACAAAGGTAATGTTGCAAAATTTGGCTCCATTCAGCAACAAAAATCATTTGAATGCTTTCTAGCCTTCGCTACACTTACTGGTGATTACCCTGACCTTCACACAGAGGCACACATTGGGAGATACGCAATTACCAGTTTTATGGGTTGTAGTGTAATGTAATATAACAAGTAGTGTAATTAATTACTTTTGGCAGGGAGTCATTTTGAAAAGAGTAATGAGTAATATATTAAATTTTTAGAGTAACGAGCCCAACACTGCTGATCTTGTGCCGAAAGTGTGAGAGTTGGCAACCCTGGTTCTAAAAGTCTGTTCACATAGTTACGGCTCTAGTTGAAATTCATCATTAATATCATGGTCATGAATGATATCAAGAAACAGATTCTTTATTTGATACAGAGTTCATCATCCTCCACTCGAACTGCCTTTAATTAAATCAATAAAACAACCTCTGCCTCAAAGAAACACTTGTAGAAGTACATCCTCAATCAAATAGATAAAAAGCAATGATGTATTTTATGAATTACACATAATGAATAACTTTGTGTGGCCAGGTTTTTTCAACCAAGTGATTAAACATGACCAAAATAGGTTTATTCATAAGCTGCCTCGTGTAATGTTGAAGAAATGAAAAGGCTGCCGTCTTTGTTTTTCAGTGGTGCTGTTTCCAAATGACCTTTTTTATGTGTTAAATTTATTTCAGTCTACTTTTGAAGTAGTCAGTTAATTTTCAGTCACGTTATTCAGATTGTTCAGGTGAAGCAGTCAGACTGAGGCGATGTCTTTTGCTGCTCTGCCTGTGATGTGGGTGCAGATCCTCGGCTCAATCAGTGAGAGTGAGAACAGGTGTGCATCATTAGGTCTTCTGAGTTGAGTCAGGTGGTGCAGCGAAGACTGAGCTGCAGTCTGTGACACTGTTAGAGCTGCTGTAATTGTATGTTTATTCATTGGTTTTCTTCAGCTTTCAAATGTTTTTGTTGAATTTCCAGGTCTTTACCTTTATTTCATGAACATTTTTGTGATTTTTTTAAATGGACACCTGTCTACTGTTTTGTTTTATTCAAAATCTCCTTCAAAGTTTTTAGTTTAGTTTATTTGCTCATACATGTTTAGAAAATACAAGAAAAAAGAAATTAAAAGTTCAAACATTGTGCAAGAGGTTAGAAATCAAAAATGGTTTGTGAGGAAACAATCACACATAAAAAGAAAAAGATAAAAGTGAAGATTGTATATCTGGACGTGAGTTCCAGATTAAGACACAATATAAAATGTACAATTTACAAAAAAACAAACAATAAAATTACAAATGAATCAATGAAGTGTTAAGAGTCTTTACAAATCAGAGTCCTTTTCAGATGTTTTTTGAATAACGATTATGTAGATGATGATTGTAGAGGTGGCAGTAGGTTGTTCCAAAGAGATGGTCCTCTGTATTTCAATAATATTTATTAAAATAAGTCCAAGGATATGGAAGATAGAAGTCCTCAGAGTGTCTTGTGGTGTGTTTGTGAATGTCCATGGAAGAATTAAAAAAGTCCTGGAAAATGTTCGGCAAGTCATGAGTGAGATGTACATATTTACATATGAATACACAAGTCTGGTTTATGTTAACAATAAGAATTGATAGAAGCTGATATGTTGTAAAGAGAGAAGCAGATGATTTGCATTTTCAGCAAATATAGTCTCTCTCAAAAAAATTCTTTTGAATTAGGAATATCTTATTGAAATAAGTGGGACATGTGGTGGCCCAAACAAAATTACAATACATAATATGAGGGTAGATTAGGCTGTAATAGACTCTTTTACTGTTAGTAAACAGTATGATAATTTTGGTGGGCGGGGCTTAGCTGGAGGCAAAACAGTTCTCCACAGACATAGCTAGCGCTAGCTAACAAGTTCTGTGGGCGTGTTTCAGACAATGGAAAAAGATGACGAGTGGTTCAGAAATATTCAGTCTGAGTGGCAGAGCGCACTCTGGACGCTCTGTGGAGACGGAGCAGCAGATCGCAGAGCACAGTGAATGTGTGATTAGTTTTGATCTACTATGACCCCTGGAAATTTAAAGTAATGAACCTGAGTTATTTCAATATTTTGGCATTATCTTTGTTATATTTTTTCTTTTTGTTACAAAATATCATGAAATTCAATTTTTTGATAACTCATCTGAAACCATTTAGAAACAGATGATAGCTCTGATTTGCTTCTTCAATACCAAACATAGCATTAGCAAATAAAAAAGGCAACACATTTTTTGCAGACCATAGTTAGGTCAAGAGTTAGAGAGATTCTCAAGAACTAAACAACACCCACTGTCAAATTAAAAAAGAGACACAAATGAGTGCAGAGAAATACATCACAATGAAGGAAATTAGGTCTTTGACTCTTCAAATTTCCAGGTGGAGGACCCCTGTACCCTGCAGTGTTAAAATTAAACCTACACTGTTGGGTGTTGGTGCCGAAATTCACCTTCAAAACATTAACAAACATTTGACAGACTGTTCTGCTGAAAACTGACCTCTAGGTGGCATTACTGCACATTTACTCCCAAGCACATTTTCCTAGTACAGAAAACAGATTTAAAACAACAGCGAGCCTAAAGCAGTTTCTTTCTCAGCGACATCAGGCTGCTGACTGTGTGTCTGATTCTCTCTCAGCTGCTCTGGCACATTGTTCCTCGTGCAGCCCAAGCCGTTAATTATGGCAGCCAGTTCACAGTTTCGATAGCAGTGCTTTGGCGCTCCGCGACATCCCAACTGTCAGTTTAATCATAGAGCGGGGTCGACGACACCGACCACGCCGGGCTGGCTCTGCCTCGCCTGATTCCACGCTGCAAAAAATAACTGTCAGGAAAAGTCACTGCACTTTTAAACTCCTCAGGATCTATAAGAGTCAAATCCAAAAACCTTTTTGTGCATTTTGTTTATTTCCTCATGTTCTGCAAAACCAAACCATGTGCCACTTTACTAAACGTTTTCAGTCCGAAATGTCCTCATTTTTTTTGTATTTCAATCATTTACCTAGTTTCTAGAATCTAACTTTGCAGAGGGAAGAGAGAAGGCAGGTCTGAGAAAAGAATCAGAATCATAGAAAACTGCAGCTTGACTTTAGAAAAAACAGGAGACTCGATGAGGAGAGTTAACTCAATATCTTTTTTCTAGCATCTAGAGCTGGTTAGCCTGAAAAGGTCTTAGCTATATAAAGAGGATTTTTAAAAGGATAGTTCAGATTTTTTTGAAGTGGGGTTGTATGAGGTACTTATTTATGATTAAATATATAAGTCTACAGTAGATGACGGTCAGCGTGCCTTGAGTTTGGAGAACCAGACAGAATACCGACATGGAAACTAAGCAGTGTACTGCTGTGGACGGAGACAGCAGCAAAACATATTTAGCCACCTAAAAAACATCCCACCTAAAAAAAAAATCAGTATTGGTTAAAGTTTATGCTAAATTTAGACTGTTTTCAAAGCCTTACTTTGACATCAGACAGCCACTTTGTCTGCTTTGTCGCTTTTTAAATCATGTTACCCAACTTTACGGTCTTAATCTGTGACATTTTCCCAACTAAAATTACGAGTTTAATCTCAAAATATTTTGACTTTAGTCTCATAGATTTATACGACGGAGTATTAGGGCCAGACTAAGATACATTTTTTTTTTTGGAAATTACGAGAATAAAGTCATAATATTAGGTCTACGAGAATAAAGTCGTAACATTACGAGAATAAAGTAGTAATTTTATGAGAACTCAGGCTACAAGAAAGAGCAGTCTACCCCCTGCGTTAAAATGAGGAATGTTGAGCATCTTGTGAAGTTATACTTTGGTATCCGTTTCACAAATAAGGAAATACTTAATCTTTTGGCACATCAGCATCAAATTATTATCAGTATCAGGACTTTGAAATGATCGTAGAAAACGACTGCGTCTATTTCGAAGAAAGAACCACACGGACTTGGAAGAAATTGCTTCTTTTGTGGAGGAGGAGCTGTCTGGTAGTCGACTTTTTTCTTGTATTATTATTACGTTATTCTCATATTATTACGACTTTATTCTCGTAACATTGCGACTTTTTTCTCATAAAATGATGACTTTATTCTCGTAACACTATGACTCTTTTTCTCATAATATTACGATTTTATTCTCGTAACATTATGACTTTATTCTCGTATTATTATTCATTTTTTTCCCTCTCAGTATGGCCCTAATACTCCGTCGTAGATTTACAACTTTATTCTCGTATTATGACTTTACTCGTAGATTTATGACTTTATTTTCATATATTTACGAATTTATTCTCATATTATTTTGACTTTATTCTCGCAGATTTTTGACTTTATTTTCATAATATTCTGACTTTGTTCTCATAGATTTGCGACTATATTCTTATAAATTTATGACCTCATTCTCATAATAGTGTGACTATGTTCTTGTAGACACTTTATTCTCGAAATCTACGTTTGTTTTTTTTCTTTAACATGGCCCCAATGTACTTTGTGCTTCTCCTAAACCTAACCGAAGTAATTTTACTTGTGCAAACTTGCTTTCATAACTTAAATTCAATTACGGAACTTTATATTCAGGAAAAATTGTCATTTGTGGGATGCTAATTTTTAGGATATCATACAAACTGTTGTGTGTGCATTGTTGTACGATGACATACAACTTGTATGAGGATACGTTACTAAAGAACATTTTCCTGCTGCACTACATTCCTTAGCTTCCATGTCAGTTTTCCTGCCTGCTTCTCCAACCTGGTTGCACGTTGACCTTCATCTACTACATGTACTACACTGTCTGTGGACAAATACCTCATGTAACCCCACTTCAAAAAATCCGAACTATCCCTTTAAGATCCCTGGTTGACTTTTCTTGCAGTGTGGAAGAGGACTGGCCTGGGAACCGACATGTCATTTCATCTGGTGGTGTTCAACCTTTATGCTTCGTGGTTTCCAAAAACAAACACGCAGTACTCCACAGCACGACATCGAGTGCAGCGTGATCCAGTGTGGGCAGACTGTAAACAGATAGATATTATTAAGCTTGCTTGAAATAAAAAAAAGCATCAGATCATTAACCTCCACAGCTGCTTTTGATTTGCAACCAGCTGAAGTTGATTCATCTCACAGTTCAATATGCATGTGTACGTTAAAACTGAGCTAAAATTGGTCTTAAAGTAGGTTATATAACTGTTGTTTATACAGCCATTTAATTAATCCCAAGATGTCTAGAACAACCTTTGACTTTTAGTCATGCTAGCAGCACGGCTGTAGGAACAGAGGATGGTCCAACACTTTGGCTCAAACCAAAATATCTTTAAAAACTTGGATTGTTTTAACATGTTTTTTCTGGACAGCTGACTGTACAGTATGTTAGGAAGTGTTTTTCTTCTCCTGCAGCTGCCACTCGAGGTCGAGATGTGAGTAAAGATACTACAATTATCTCAGAACATTGTGTGATTTCAGGCTGCAGCTCTTAATTTGCAGCGGAGCCTGTTTGCTTTTGTAAATTACTGTTGGTGTTCAAAGACCGCTTGCTGTTCCTGGAGGGCTTTACACTGAGACTTTCTTACACACACACACACACACACCCACACACACGCACACACACACACACACACACACACACATGCCCAGTGACACATCAGAAGTGCTGTCTGAATTTCGAAGGCTCATTAATGGTCCATTTCTGTCTGTGTTGATTTGATGTGTGCCTCCCACCGCCGCGTAGTCACGGCAAATACGACATCCTGTCCTGGAGAGGGTCGAAAATAGCTGCTCATTAACTGGCTTCTCCTTCGCACACACTGTATGTACGTACACACACACACACACACACACGCACACACACACACACACACACAAAAAAAAACTCAGCCTACATGTCTACACACAGACTCAAATGATATAGATTTTCATCTTAAAACACTGAACACACACATCCCTCTACACACACATGCACATGGATTCACGAACACATCCCAACAAAATGTGTCCACACAGATGTGACAGGGAAACTTGACTTGTAAATAACCAGCACTTGGACACACGCACACACACACCCACACACACACGTTTTTCTATCTGGGTTGATTAAAAGCTTATTTCAACCCGTTTTCATCCCAACTCTTCACATATTGCTGCTTGGTCAGTGCCATTTACGTCTATATATTACGTGCTGGCTATCCTCTTGTGTCTACTTTGACATTCCAGGACACTGTAACCACGTCATCAAAAGCACATGGTTAGATTTATAATAAAAAAAACTCATTGTTTGTCTTTACATTCATACAGGAAGCAGAAAGCAGCATCCTGAGTGAAAGTCCAGAGTTTGTTGGACCCATCCCCCACCCCTCCCACCTGACCTTGGGGAATTTCCGTCATTATTGGAAGCATTTTAAACTGATGCCGTCCAGTGGTGTATCCTACCACCGCGCCAGCTGCCGTCCGGCCGACTGGCAGCATATCATGACACCATGAGAGGTTCCATCCAACCTCATTACAAACTGATGCCTCCAGGCAGTGTGCACGTCATTTTCTCATGATTCTCAGTGTGAATGCACTTATGTGCTCAAAATAGCTAGTGTAAATACAGAAGTATCTGATTTCAGACACAGCAATATTTTTAAAGCGCAAAGGCTCCGCAAGTCGTCAGTCATCCACTGAGACATGACCTATGTTAGATAAGTGGTTGTGACTGACCGGACCAGGTCCACTGGAAATCTGTCCATAACATAAGAGCTCATCTGAGTCACAGGCTAACAATGTTCTCACATAGAAATCACTTTTTCTCTTTGTTGCGAGCAACCTCATACTGACAGATGCATTGCGTGAATCTGGTTTAAAAAGAGCACTGTCCTTTACTGCTGCATCATTAATTATTTGAGCTTAAAAAACAAGCTGATGTTAGGTTGAATAAGTCAATAAGTCAACATCTCTTGAATCTAAAACATCTGCACTTCAGGAGGAAGTGTCTTTTTTATTTCTATGAATTGAACAGATGTTTAGTCGGAGTAGTTGAGTCTGTGATGTTGGCCTAAATCTCCATGCACTGATTTGGCAGCAGGAGCCTGCAGACCAGCAGCGAAGCACAGCAACAGGCGAGGAGACTGATGTCGTTTTGGGAAGCGACATGTTTTGTCAGCTGCGGCGGTCAGAGGGGAAGAAGCTTCAGTGTTTGGCAACAGTCCAGACACACGACATGTGACACAGCGTGTGAACACCCAGTGACTCCATACATCAATCTGACAGCATCCAGCCTGGGACCCTGACAACTGCTGCCTCTGTTTTCAGACAGAAAAGACTGGGGAAGAAAAGATACAGCAGATAGCACAAACATGGGAAAAATGCATTTCATTTAAAATGTTTACAGAATAAACAGAATGGTAAAATTTATCAGGAGGAGATAAAAGAACCAGCCGCAGATGAGATAAAGAGGAAAAAATAATAAAACATAAAAACATCTGATGAACAAATGAGCGAAACCTTTAGAGAATAAATGTAAAATGTTTCATCAACCATTTTAATCTCTGAACTGAGACAGTTGAGTCCTCTGGTGATAGAGTTGGGTATCATCTGCAAAGAAACGGTAAGACAAACCATGTGAACAAATAATCCGACAAATGGAGGTGGTTTGTGAAGAGAGGAGGAGGGGTCTAAACACAGATCCTTTCAGTACCACAATATTGATTTAAAAGAATAAAGTCAAGCTGTAGTTAACCACAAATAAAAAGTGAAAACTTAATATTTACAATTTTTATTAAATATTTTACAATATTTTTTTTCCCTTGCAAATACCTTTAATTGGAACACAACTATTTTTTTGGTTCTCTACAAATAAAAAAAACTGATGTTTACATTATCAATTATCTGTCGTGGATTTCAAAGACTATCTTAAACACAAAAAACACATTTTTTGTATGATTCTGTTCCCTGTATGTTGTACAAAACCTAATACATTTAGGTCTTTATTCAATAATTTAAACTACTCACTAAAATTTTTTAAAAGCATAATAATCAGTGTATGTGGTCGGTGTGTTTTTACTAATCACTGACGTTTTTATTAATTGTAAAACCAAATCCTTTAGATGAACACAAACATTTCTGGATTTTTCTGTGTGTTAGCAGCGCTGCCAGATGTATCATAATTGTGTATTTGTACCATAATTTTGCCTCCTTTATGCTGCCATTTAATGATGCCAAAAGTGACACGATGTGCAATAACTGGACCATTTTGTGATGCTTAAAACTAGTTGTTGGTCTTATTTTGCGGTGTCTCATTTGACTTAATTTCCCCACATGATTAGGAGAGAATCCGTCATTTATGTCAACACACCTCTTCTTAAGAAGTCTTGCGTAGCCAGATGGGTTGGGTTGATTTAAGCCTGCTATACACTGCAAGTTTGGGCTGTCCCAGACAAAAGATGACCAACTAAAGAAACATGGCGGTACCTTTGGTCATTGTCCTTATGTTGCACAGTGAGAGAGGTTTAAGGATGGCCGTTGTCATGGTCTTGCTATCAAGTACAGCCTGGGATGAAATTCTGACAGTGTCAGAAACCATCTCACCATCTCACGGTGTGACTGCTGTTACCACCTACGTCTACAAACCAACCAATAGAAATGCAGCATGAAATGACGCAGTGGCGCTAAACCCAACAAGCAGACAGATGGCAGCTCGCCATGGAGTCAAAACGCGCTCAAAAAAATGTGTAGGATTCCAGCAGAGAGGAAAACCTTGTGGAGTTGTGGCAGTAGAAGCCTTGCCTGTATGATGTGTCCTCCAGCTCTTAACATGATCACGTAAAGAAGGACGAAGCACATACACAGACACATACAGTGCCCACGAGACTTTCGGTTATTTAATAATGTGACCCTCTATGTTGTGCTTCACAGTTGGAGAATTAATAACCTGTGCAGTGTTCTTGTGCACTCAGTACGGGAAGCTATTGCATTGTACGTCTGTGATTTAGTAGGCGCTGTCATCGCACAGTCTGCATACATCAAACTTACTGTACCCATGTTTATTAGATCCATGTTGCACAGTGTAGCTGCACTGTAAGATTGCTAAAATCTCACAGTCTGCAGGAGGCTTTATAGGCGTGTCAAAAGTAATTTAAACATGTTTTGAGATTAAGCCTCTTGCATGTGTAATATTTCCCATGTGGAAATGGCGTGTGGGAGTCAAACACATTAGCCATTCAGAGTGCCCAGTTGTTTTGTATTGAAGGGGAAGGTCGGTGGAGTAATACACAAGCGCCAATTAAATCACATGTTTGAGTGTCTGAAGGTCGCCATCTCTGCTGTCAGCTGAGTTACACATGTAGAGAATAAACACTGACACAGGACACACAAATACATGCTAAACACCAGAGGAGAAATGCGGTGGTTAACATCTGAAGTAAAACAAACACACAAATGACTTCAGAGCTCCGCCCACGCTGAGTGATTGACAGGTGATCTGCGGGAAGTAGAAAAACAACAAAGTAAGAAAGATCGATTGTAAACAAAAGGACTCTCTTAAGTTTCCACTTGATTTCATTTGAGCTGAATCAATCTGAGCTGAGTGAAACTAAATGATAACAAAATGGACTGTCCAGCTGTGTGATCAGTAAATTAAACGTCTCCACAGGCAGCGTGGACACTGCGGGCGCTGGCAGGTATTGAGGCTGATGAGCTGAGTGCCGAGGTAATTTGTGTTGCCTGTAAAAAAGCAGTGACCCGTGGGAAACAGAGGTGAAGGTGGTGCTGATAGACATCATTATACAACCAACCAGCAGCAGCCCGGTTTTAATAAATCACACAGGAGGGACTCCTCTAAACGTCTCCTCCATTCTGATGCCCCGTGTACACGTATATGTACATTATTAAAAAGCGGATATTGTCTTTTACGTTTTGGCCCCCTGTCAACACAAACTGAAGAGATTTTTGAAAACGTCTTCTAAGGAGCAGATTTTTCAAATCAATCTCCTTAATTTGCACATGCTCATTGTTGCTTCATGTAATGAGCTCCAGAAACAACAAAAAACAACACTAGACTACTTGTTTGTTTGTGTTTTGTCAGCACTGCTCCGCCTAATGGCTGCTTCACATTTAAACTCAGTATTGCTTCAACACTTCATGGACAAGTCACCTGCCTTGCCCAGTGTTAACACTGTCCCCGCCATTGATTCAATTTTCTGTCATTTATGACACAACGCTTCCCCGCCATTGATGAGATGTTCTGGCAGTCCGTGTTTTCACTGTTATAAGATAGGGGGCAGTGTTACTTATCTTGTAAAATAGAACAGAACTGCCGTGTCCAAAAACAAACTGGAAGAGGATGATGTTTACAGAGGAGATGTAGTAGCTTGTAAACTGTGCAAAAATACCAGTGCTGACAGAAAAGTTTACAGTTGTGCAAGCTGTGGAGATGTTGATAGACTCAGACTCCAACAATTCCTGTTTTGATCAACATTCTGAATCTGATTTGGACAAAGAAGCAAACGAGTTTGGTGAGACGAAACAGGGTGTCTGACGATGACAGTGACACACGGACAAAACGACCACAGAGGAGAGGGAGACAACAGTATTGACACTGAATGTGACCTCAAAGAGAATGTTATTTTCATTATAATTATTTTAATTTTTCAATATCATTATTTATACAATTCAAATTGACACAAGGAAATGAGAAAAAAAAAACTATAAATGTAAAGTTGTTTTTGTACTTGAAAATGACTCTGTAAAAAAAAAAAAAAAAAGCTTTTTGTCCAAATTTTTTTCAATAAATAAATAAAGAAAATTAATTAATGAAAATGCACAAGTCAGTGTTGATAAAAAAGGAATGGGATAAGATGGAATAAAACAGAAGGTCTCTTCTTTAGTTTCATGTGTATACTGTTTACATATTCATAGAACAAATTATTTTCTGGTTTTGAAATATTAGTGAATATGATCAAAAATGCTGGCGGTGGCTGGCAACTTAAAAATATTACTCTGGCAGTTAAAGAGTTAATTGGTCCTCCTCAGTGTTTGCAGGTAAAGGTCCAAAACAACGGTTTTGTATCAGGCCCTGTTGAACCAGCAGATGGTGGGACAATTCTGAGAGTGTGACTGTTGTTGATGAGGAGTGGATGAAAACTTGTACATGTCCAGACCATCATTCGTGTCTTTGAGAGGGCGCCTTTCTTTTCATATTTAAGGGGAATCAACAGTGATGAGATCTCTAGTAGAAGTTTAGAAAACGTAGCCTGCACACTTTACTACCTTCGCAACAAGGAGAGACTGCTGAAAACACCTGACGCCAGCAAGTGGGTTGGAGCTATTTTGTAAAACAAATGTCATGTGACAGAAATGTCAGAGATTTTTTTAAAACAGAAAAAAGTTTTTTTTTTTGAGAACAAAGGAGGAAAAAAATTGTTTTAAGAAAATACCCACATACATGTGGTCTAGGCCTGAGACCTTAAGTGTCTTTTGAACCTTTGAGTCTATTTTCTGCTGCTTTATGTGTGTTGTTCTACTGACTGCGTGTTTGTAGCCCTGCATGGTGTAACCACCAATTCATCTCATGTCGCACTGTCAGTGTGAACACAGTATGTACTCAAGACCGGATTATAACTAATTTGGAATTGGGTCACAGCTCCAGATTTGTAATATGTGGCTAATTGAAGTTGAGGAACTGAGGATTTTCCCTGGATCACTGCTGACTTACTGTTCTTGTGATATGTTAAAGCATAAAGACATCATAATGTTGGTTTTCCGTGTCTCTTCAAGTTCCTTTAACTGACAAAAAAAAGAAAAGGATTTTCTTTTAGGGTGATAAAATTGTATCTTTCCTCATCATAGATAAATAGTTTTATCTCCTTTTGCACCTTTTATGTCATTAAACGTGTTTCAGTGTTTCACAAAAGATATAAAATCTGTTTTTCAGCTCCATCTAACACATAACAAGGCTGAGAGGTGGATCACACGGTTGTCAAACACATCTAAAACACCTTTTAAGAGAAACTAGATGAGTTTGCTCGTGCTGTCTCGCTTCTTATTGCTCTTGCACACTCGGCTGCTCAGACAAGAACCTGTCTCAGGTGGAACGGGTAAAAATCTTTCACTTTTATCCTTAAATAGATGCACACTTTTATCTTGCGAGCTCAAAACAAACCTCATCCTCATACAGCGGTTCATATGATATCCTAGACATTAGTCTGTCGTTGCCAGACCTATCTCCAAAGCGCGTCAGCCCTGAGAAAGGTCTGTTATGACTGATTATCTTCCTGCTATAGGGGGAAAAAATCAATCACAGTCTTCTTGGGTGGCACTAAGCCCGTGACGATGCTCTTACAAAATAGTGTCGGGTGTTTTGGTGGAACATTGACACGTGGGAAGGCGAGCACTGTTATTAAAATGGCCCCACAAAAGAAAACACCACAGAGTCGTTTGTCACTGTGTGATTCAACTTTTGGTGATGGAAAAGACAAACACAATGTGTTAATCAAAACCCTAGAGGTGAAGCTGACTGTATTTTAGCTCTGGAGGAGCTCACTGGACCCGTTACAACCACAGACGATTAGCTGGCTGTGTGTGACTCTCGCAGAACATTATTACGATGATAGAACAAGCTCACGTGAAGTGGAACAGATTGGTACATCAGTGAGGTTAATGTCACAGGTGCATGTAGCTGCCAGAGTTAAAAGATGTGGCTAATTCAACTCTGACAAGTTGTTTTATTCATTGTAGATCTTTACAACAATTCACTGACAGAACAAAGCAGGCATGCCTTATTGCACACTCCAAATATTCGTCAAAACATGCCATCGTCAGCGTGCATGTCATTATCTTGGAGGTTGTTTCTCGTAGTGGAGGAGATCTGAAAACACTAACAAACAGTGGAAGGAAGTCAGAATAGAAAATCAGTGGCTCAGTGGCAGGTTTATGGCCTCAGTCTGCATCTGGTGAGTCAGACTAGATTTAGGCAAGTAAAGTTACAGTGGTTAGATTTAGGGAAAAAAAATATGGTGACGGTTTACCTTAAAATGACTTAAAGTCCACTCAAAATTCACATGGTTTCCAAGGACGTCTCCTGGGGAAAGACTCAGGGAAAGTCCTATGCCTCCTTGAGGGCACTGCTTTCTTCTTAACTCCCATCAGCACATTGATCATGTGGTTGCAGCATTCCAAAATACGTCTGTTGTTCACAAATTACTGGCTCATATTTAAGTCAATATGTTTGAATTTTTTGTGCATTACTTTCCATGGTAAAATATACAAACAGTGCGTGACAACAGCCTGGCTTTTCATAAGCTGTGTGCTCTAATACCCATGCTACCATACTATATAGTATGAAAGACAAAGATTTAGTATGTTCCAATACACAGTATGTCAAATGCAATATGCCTAAAATACCAGGATGTTCTACTACATTTGGCCGTATATTGCAGTATGTAAGCCAGCATGCTTCTCTGGCTATTCTGACCCACAATTCTATGTGCTCTAAATAAGATTCGTCACACCACCTGAGCCACCAACAGACGACTGCTTGTTAACAGCTAGTTGACAGTTCTCAGAAGCCGCAATGACGGCTGACAGCGAATTCAAGTAACTGATGCCCAGTCTTATGGTAATTATAGGAATATTAATTGTTTAAATGAACAAAATAATCATAAATATTACCAATAACAAAAGGACTTAACAATGACAGATAATGTGGATGATGACTGGTGAGCTCAGTGAACGGCATTTTGTTCATCTTCAGGGTAACAAATATACAAATAAGAGGGTCAAAGGCCTGTGCGTTATGTTGTAAGACAGTAGTGTTCACCGATTGTGTGCATACTGCATGTAACAGTTGGTACTTTTTAAGGACAGCTACAGTACCTACTAAACATAAAAAGGATGCGATTCAGAAGGACTTCTTAACGAGGATGAACATGTCTGCTGGTGTGGACATGAAGACCTGGGATTCTCCCATCAGGCCATGCTGCTGTCCTGCAACACTTTGTGTCTCGAGAACAGAGCAAGTTTGTCATTTGTGAGTCAGAAATCAGCCTTTTAAATAAAGTGTCTCCTTCAAAATCCAGTACAAACTCATACAAGAGGAAATGATTTGTTCTTCAGCACAAACAATAAGAATCATCTGTGTTCCTGAAAAATCAAATTATGAATTCCAAGTGAGCCATTTAATCACCAACAAAGAAAAGGGCCTAAATGTGGAGTTTAATTCGGTAATGAATGCAGATGACTTTGTGAAAAATCCCAATCACAATCATGAATTTAAATTTTAGCTTCCTGCAGATCAGCATCTTGACTGTCTTCAGCTCAAGTGGACAATCAGAGAAATGTTTCCGCATTGATCATATTCCAGGATTCTCTGATTACCGACATGATTACAGATGATTAACGCTGCGGCTCGACGCCAAACAACCAGAACCAGCGGCCAAATGGACGACGAGCTGAGCACAGCAGATTACAAGCCAGAGACTGGAGGAATGAAGAGGAGGAGGAGGAGGAGGAAAAGAGAAAAAGAAAGTCCTCTGGATGACTCATCCCCTCAGGCTGCCTCTCAGATATGATGCCAGCACAGTCGGTTATTTGCAGCAGGCTCAAACTGCCGCGTTACCCTCAAACATGATCATTTCCAGAGCCGGCCTCAGCCTCCGTGACTCCCCGACATCATCTGAGTGCAAGAAAAATCTCAATGAGTTCTTTAATCTTGTACAGGGGATTAAAAACTTATATCACTTGGAACACTTCATATGATTTCTGTGTGTTTTCACTGCAGATCAGCTTCTTTCAAGTCCTTTTTTATTAGGTTATGTAATTTTTCATACTAGTACAGTATAGGATTACTAGGGACATATTTTAGGCTGCTCAGACTTCAATATTAACATCCTGCTCAGCAAAGATACTGAGCTGATGACGTAAAATGAGTGCGTTTCAGTGGGAATTGATTTTTCTTTTCATCTCTATTTAAAGGACCAGTGGGTTTGCATGTAGTTAGTGTTGAGGACACTCAGGTCATCTAATCTGTATCATTTGGGGGGATTTGGGGGTTTAGTTAAAAACTCTAAGCTGATTTTGGTATGTTTAAACTCAATAACTTTAAATTTAACTACTTTTAGGGCCAAAACAATGAGTAAGTTATAAAAGGATTCAGCCTTTATTCACCAGAAATGTTTCCCTGAGAGCAGAGAGGCATTTGAAACAACATTCAGACCTTCATGTTGGGAAATAAAATGGTAGTCCTTCATTTTTACCAACGCTGCCTCCCAGTAATGATGTTTATATACGACTCGCTGGTTGTTGTGCTGATTATATTTTTCACAGGAAACTTTATCACTGCTTGGATTATGTTTTATTAGTGGTTTTGTGCAGCAGAGTTGTGTGGTCGGGGGGATGGTGGGTGCATAAAGTCCTGTGTGTTGCTGGGTTTTGGCAACAGAAGCACAATAGTTACGATTAACTGTATTTACTAACTACATAGTTAAGATTAGGAAAAGGTGGTTTTGGGTAAATGTTAATGACATCATTGTTGATTTCTGTGTTTAAAGGTCAAGCGTCAACACGGTCTTACTCTGAAGAAAACCGGCGCTTAGTCAGTGACTTCCAGTGTCAGACACCAACGAAAAAGCCATCTTTTCACGTTGGCATGATACGTGACTGGTGGCGTTAGGGGACAAAATGGTGGGACAACAAAAGTTAATGGGGTGAAAAGTCCGAGCAGGGTGGGCGGCAGGGTGGTGAATGGGTCCAACGACCACTGTATCTCACCCACGACGCCAGTGTTTGCTTCCTGTTTATGTACAAAGCCAAACCCTGTATGTAAAATGTGCATGTATTTTGAAAACAGACAATTCATGTAACAGGCTGAAGCTGACATGGCGTCCCAGAATGTCAACAACAAACACACCCAGGGTACTTTGCACATCGTATGTTGATGTGGAAAGTCTATGTCTAAACATTGAAATGTGATGAGATCGGAGTGTGAATGTGTTGCCAGTGTGTAGGACTTAGGGGGGTATATTGGCAGAAATATAATATAATAGGCATGTTTTCTTTAGTGTTTAATCACCTGAAAATAAGAATTGTTGTGTTTTCGTTACCTTAGAATGAGCCGTTTGTATCTACATAGGGAGCAGGTCCGGTTCTTCAGAGATTGCCATGTTGCACTGTCATGTTTCTACAGTAGCCCAGGATAGACAAATTAATACTGGCTTTAGATCAGGACATTATCAGTTTAGCATCAGCGACTGTATTTAACAGCTCCTCCGTGATGAGCAGTGTCGGAAAAAGACTGATTTTTACATGAAACTGCTTTAATCAGTGTTCTTCCCAGTTTGTTTATTTCAGAGAGTAACTGACTTCTGAAAATACAGTGATCTGAAACAACAGTGGTCATAAACAACAACCATCAATATAAACATCAACAACATCAATATTGTCATCATCAACATCATCACCATCACTCATCACGTGATTATAACGAGTAACAACCAGCCAAAAGAGTAGCCTCAGTACTAAGTTTGACTTTACTACTGCCCTTCAATCAAAAAAGAAATGGCAGTAGGAATAAAGGAGTGCTTGTATTTGTTACCACTACAACGAAGGAAACTTATTTTGGCCACTTGTATCTGTAGTCTCATTTTTTTGGTTACTACCCAAAGCTCATGACCATAGGTGAGGGTTGGGACGTAGATGGACCAGTAAATCGAAAGCTTTGCCTTGTGGCTCAGCGCTCACTTCACCACGGCAGTGCGACGCAGTGCCAAACAGCTGAATCATCTTACACTCCATTCTACCCTCACTCGTGAACAAGACCCCGAGATACTTGAACTCCTTCACTTGGGGCAGTAACTCACTCCCAACCCAGAGGGGGCAATCTACTGTTTGCCTCTTCACACTCGGCTACAAACCCCTCCAGTGCATGCTCGTGGTCACGGTGTGATGAAGCCAACAGAACCACATCATCTGCAAAAAGCAGAGATGTAATTCTGAGGTCACCAAACTGGACCCCTCTCCTCCCCCCAGCTGCACCTCGAGATCCTGTCCATGAATATCACAAACAGAATCTGAGACATGGGACGACCCTGGTGGAGGCCAACACCTACTGAGAATGTGTTTGACTTTGTGCTGAGTATGTGGACTCAGCTCTCACTTTGATTATACAAGGACCTGATAGCTCATAGCAGCAACCCCAGGACCCTGTATTCCCTCAGTGCCCCCCACAAGACTCCCTGTGGGATACAGTCATAAGCCTTCTCCAAGTCCACAAAATGCATGTGGACTGGATGGGCAAAGTCCCACGACCCCTCCCACAGCCCTGCAAGAGTAACCAGGACAGAATCTGCATTGCTCCTGCTGAATCGAAGGTTGGACAACTTCAACTCCAACACCCTGATAGATAGATATCATTTTGTTAAATATGATTTATACATAGGCGTTTTAGCTATTTTTACCAACGTTGAAGGAATGTGAGCTGACCTTTTCCCACATTGTAACAAAACTTATTTGACATTTTCAGTGATGATAATATTGGAAAAAAGTGAGCACTGACGACTTTGCATACGTCATTCAGCAGCCTGGCTTCAGTCATTAAAGAGGCTCCATTCAACAGAGTCAGTTTTTCCTGTACGTATATCCATATATGATCCGAGATGTTTAACAAAGGCTTTGCTGAAGTTTGATTTGGTCTCTCCACTTTAATTAAATCTGATTGCATTTTGGCTGAGATGGATCTGGAAAACCTCAACTCAGCAGGTTTGAATTAAAGGAGCTACTGCCGTCAGCCAATCACAGCACAGCAGCAGACTTAACTGTTCAAAAATATACAATAAAGGCCATTTAAACTAAACTGCACCAGAGGCAGAGCTGGATTAACCCTCTACCTGAGAATGAACTGGCGGAAAAATGACCTCAGACATGGAAAAGTGCAACAGAGCGGTCATTAAAATCAGATCTCCAAAACGCAGCCTAGACCCACCAAGCTCGAGTTCGCCAATATAAACACTACTGATGTCACAGCAACATATTTCTCACACTTGAAACACATCATCGACCTGCTGATGGCGGTTTGACTCATTGATGGTGACGTGTGAAGTGCAGGTGAGCCTGGCTGGAGGAGTATGAAGGCATGCAGTGTGTGTGTGATGATCAGACTCCTGCAGCTTCTCTCACCTCCCAGCCTGCCTCTGATCTGTCAGATAAACTGCAGCTGAGTTAAAACCAGCTTGACATCCAGAGAAACTGCATCCTGTCATCACACAGAGGACGATGACACAGAGCTGAGGTCAGAGGGAAATGTATTCTCATAAAACGCTTCGATACCCCACGAAAATGGATGCACAACAGTTTGTATGATGTCCTTAGAATTAGCAACGACGTTGCATCCTTGACTTAAAGCTACATAATTAACGTAAAATTATGGAGGTTAGGTTTAGGCAATAAAGGTTATTGTGGTCAGGTTTAGGAAAAGAAACATGGTTAGATGCAGTGGCGTGAGGTAGTTACGACGAGCCCCGGTGCACACCGGTATAATGAGCACAAAAGCATGCTAGTCACTTGTTATGCACCTAAACAAGCTACTGTATAACCTCATCGTCACATGACCAAATAGAAACTCGACACTGGGTAACACCAACATACATTTCACCCAGAAATCATCATTGCATGTATGTATAGGACAAAAATACCAAAGAAAATTAGGAATTATTTGATCAATTGAATATTTTTTTATGTAGAGTAAGTATACATTTCATATTTTGTGGCATATTTTGTTATAGATTGCTAATGGCTATTTTACAAAAAAAGAAAAAAAACAATAGAAAACCATGATGAAGATGGGTTTGCCTTTTCAAAGGCACATAAATTACTCACCAGCAAAATATAATCAGTCCATTCTTGAGTCCAAGTCAACCTTTGTGCCGAAAAAAAAAAAAAAAAAATTGAGATATTGCATTTACGAGAATTAAACAAACAAGGTCACAGTAACCTTGACATTTGACCTATGACCACCAAAATATAACCAGTTCATTGTTGTCCAGTGAACATTTGGTTATTGCTGGCACGGAGGCATAAGAATGGGTGAGTGCAAGGTTTTAATGTCTTGGGTACAATGTCTAGATACCAAGTGCTAGCACACAAACAGCTAGGCTGTTTCCATTAAGAGTCTGTCTTCATAGAAAGACATAATGTTTCTAATCTTCATTTATTCTAGTTTCCAAATCAGTTGACCCTTGTGCCAGATTTAAAGCCCCTGAAGAGCTGGTATCAAAACTTACCCTACACATTAAGTATTAATGACCGAATGAGCAAACAATCAGGGTTAAAGTAAAAACAAAACAAACAAATACATAAACAAACAAATAAACAAACAACAAGATGTGATGTATGTCTAAACTTTTGCTATCTATCTATAAGTGATCTGTTTAATATTTCTGTATTTTAACATAGTTGAATACAGTGAAAAAATGCATTATACTGAAATGTGGTAGAACATGTAGAGACTGTTGTCATTTGTTTTGATGACATGTGATTGGCTGTAGCTCCTCAACGATTTAGTTTAAAGGTATTGATTTGTTGAGGGCCTCAAAATTGTTCCTTTGCTCAGCCTAATGCTGCGGCATGATTGTCTAACCACTGTCAGCTGTGACTGTGTGTGTGACTGTGATTTGCTCAACCTAATGGTGCAGCATGATCACCTAATCATCATCAGGTGTGTAACAAAGGTGTGGTCCATATAACAGATCAATGTGTCTACTGTGTCTCATGCCCTGTTTACACGTACACGGGTATGTTTAGAAATGGAGACATATCCCTTCGTTTGCACCCTTCGTTTACACACAAACAGAGAATTCGCCTCTGAAAACGATTCATTCTAAAAACTCCGGCCGGAGTGGAGATCTTGGAAAACTCCGGTTGCACGTTTGCATGTAAACTGAGCAAGATGGAGAAAACGCGGGCAGCAGACGTCACAGTATGAGACAGAACTTGCACCTGCGTCAAAAGTGCGACCTATGTTTACATGTTGCTATGGTGATCATGGATGCCTTCAGAGTAGCAGCTGCATTTATGTTGGTGCAAGCCCTCTTCGTATGTTTGCATTTGCAAATACAGCTGCTCTATTATATCGAGGAGCAGAGACGGATGAGTGCAATTTTGCAGCAACAACTTCTCCTCCCTCCAACATGAAGAGCCAGTCCGCGTCACCACCAGCGGCGCCGGTTTTGGGTCCGTCCTGGGAGAACTGCTGTCTGGTAGGGGAACTTTGAAAATGAAGTGGTTGTCCCGTGGTGTGAAAATTTTAGGATGTCGCGGTCATCACTGCTGTCACTCTCTACATCGAGGGTGAGATGACCGTCATGCGGTCTCCTGTCAGTGTCATAAAAAAGTTGCCTGCACCCTGTATTACCTGTCCGATGAGGGTAGACTCCGTAAGACGGCATACATACACGGGTTGGTGTAAACGCAAAGTTTTCTGAAAACGGACACGTGCACGAAATTATTTTTGAAAACAGAAAGGGTGAAATGTCCGTTTATGAAAATAGCTGGCTATGTGTAAACGTAGTGTCAATATGCTCGTTGATCTTGAAGAAGGCCCAAAGGTCATGTCATCAAAATAAAAGACATGCATATGGAGCCAGTGTGTGTGTGTGTGACACTTGTTTTCCACAATCAAGTCTACTGCCAGTGATCAGCACCTCATTATAAGTCTTGGTGTGCGTTACTTAATATCTTATATCCTATACCTATATGTGAATAAACTGAAATTCATTCATCTGAACCGTTGTCTATTGCCAGGCAAAGAACAGTGGAACAACTTTTGGAGTGATGTATATTTTCTTTCTTTTTCAAATTAAATGAGTAGCTTTTTGGACTTTGATCTAAAACTGTACTTTTGTTCTTATATTAATACATTTCCTAATTTAAAGAGAGTTGTGTTCACTGTCTTTTCACTGCAAATGTTTACTTCATGTTGAAGTTGTACGATATGAGCAATTTGTTTTACTTTGAAGGCGTGCATCCTGTCTTGCCTTGGCTGATATTTGGAGTGTGTGACTGTAACTTTAACCAGGGTATCTCCTGGTTGCACCCCATAAAACAAAAACAACAGCTGCAGACAAAAACAGTCACAGAACTACTCTCACTGTAAAATCTAATGTTACAAACATCCAACCCAAAAGGCCTCCGATCAGCTCGGCTGTTTCAGAGGTCTGGAAGCAGGATAACAACATTACAAACAGGAATTCAATTCAGCTTCTTTGCAATCCATCAATCTGTTGATTCTCTGTCTGATCCAATGAGCTGAGGTTCGTCCTCATTACATCCTCACTGAGTTACTGTGTTCTTAATCTGTAGTATTTTCTGTGTACAAACTAAGTTTCCTTGTCAGGCAGAGAGGGAGCCTTACTCTTGGATCATTTCTGACCCACATTCAAAGTCAGTCAGTACACAACAGTAGCAAAATTAAACAAGAGCTCTATTCTTTGGCTGCTTCTCTTTGTTCCATCCACTGATGAGCAGTAATCCTACAGGGAATGAAGTCTGCAGTTCCTCTGCCAGACTGAGCTTCCACACACTCCATTATTTGCCTTAATATAAGTCTGTTTTGTTGCAGAGCCTCAGAGTTTAACCCTGCTGGGTCCAGAACACTGGAGGAACATTTATCTGTGTAATTATTAACCTTTATTTAACTAGAGAGGGGGTGACTGAGCTTTTACACTCTTTTTCCACCTACTCCCTCCTTCAGTCGTACATTAACGCGTGGCAGCGGGCCAGTACAATCACAGTTCGCTCTTATTGGCGCTGAATGAGCTGGAGAGGTTTAAAAAAACTGATTTTCAAATCTCTTTATTCACATAAAAGATGTGTTAAAGTAGGCAGAACTAACAGCTATGGAAAGGAAAATGTAACCTCAAAAAGCAGCTTCTGCTCTGCCACCTCTGTGGCTAAGATCTGGTTAAAGCATAGACTGCATAAAATAATGGACGTAGCTACCGTGATGTCACCTATTGGTTTGTGGAGTGCCACCTTATCTTTTTTTGTAGACGAAAGTGACCATATTTGTACTAGGTTGGAGCTGTGGAGGAGTGAGGGAGTCATGGACTGTTTTGACACCTTCCGCTTAAGTGACCCACACTTAAATATCCATCCATCCATCCATCCGCTTATCTGGTGCCGGGTTGCGGGGGCTGCAGGCTAAGCAAAGTCCCCCAGATGTCCCTCTCCCCAGTGACACTTTCCAGCTCCTCCTGTGAGAAGCAAGACTCTCCTGCATGAGTTTGTGTAGAAAAGTACAGGAACCAGGCCGGCAAGTGCAGCAGAGACAGTCAAGTGCATTCTTCTCTGCAATAAAAATTTTATTATATAAAAAAAAGTCATGGAAAAGTTTGAAATCCATAAAAATGTGTGGGATCATTGTGTGCCTTTATCTCATCTCACGCTGACCACTGTAATTCTCCTCACTGAGTTTGTCTGCTCATGCTCGAGTGCAAACAATCCAGAATGCTGCTGCAAGATTACTGACTACATCAAATAGACCGTATCATATCACCCCTATACTAAAATCCCTTCAGGGGCTCCCTGTTGAGTTTAGGATCCAGCTCAAAATATATAAAATATATAGTTTCGATATAAATGACTTTATCAGCAACAATCAAAGGTAAAAAGATCCAACAAAATATCTTTAGTTTTGAGAGTTCGTCACTCAAAAACTCTGTTAAATGGATTGAACTGAGGTCAAACAACTGACCAACCTAGCATCAAACTGATTGGTGTCACAGCTCAAGTTTCTTAGGTTCTGTTTTTTATTTCATTCATTCATGTTGTTTCCTGTTTTACTTTTAAGCTCACATCTCCTATCGTTTCAGATCACTTCACTTCCTGCCTGTGTGTTTTCCCTCCCTTTTGATGACTTCACCTGAGTCTGATTGTCTGTCCCACCCTGATTAGCCTCACCTGTGTCTTGTTATCCTTCCTCTCACCAGAGTATGAAGTGTGTGTCTTGTTTTCTTACAGTGCCAGTCCGTCTTAGCTCCTTGTGTGTCTAGTGTTCCAGCCTTTTGTTTCCCTGTGTCCTTTTCTTGTTTTTTTGGCCTGTTTAGCCTGTTGATTGACTCTGCCTCTGCCTAATGCCTGTTGGATTTGTTTGCCTCCACTGATAGTCCTTCTGTGTACAGAACCTACATTTTGACCAGTAAAGACTGTCCAGAGTTGTGCGTTTGAGTCCACTCTCACCTGGTTCATCAGTAGTTACACAGAAATTCAGAAATGTGAAATGACCAAAAGTGTGTAACTCTGGCAGAAAATAGTGTGTTTATGTTGTATCCATCACTCGTAGTGAAAATATGTTTTCAGGACCTTTAAATGTCGATATCTGAGGGTGCTTTCAGACCTGTGGTTGTCTCCTTTGGTCTGAATCAGGGACTAATTTTGTCACAAAGCTGTATAATTGCCTAGAGTTGGTTGGTGTTCTCACGGCAGCATTTACAAGCGGACCAGATCAAATGCCTTGTGTGAGAAAGCTGCTCTTGATTGGTCAGAATTTCCATGTGGGAAAAATCCAGGAAGTAAAGCAAACGTTGAAGAAGAGTACACTTGCAAGATAAATGTGACACTTTCTAATGTCACAATGGAGGGACAACTACGCAGGTTGATTTTAGCGCTGCTCATCGTGGACTATATTGCTGTCATTGTTCATTTGAGTCAAAGCATACAGTTTGAAAACGAGGCGCGGCTCCAACTAGAAAACAATGTTTTGATGCATTGGATGTGCTGAATGTGCATATTAAGGCAGTACAGGAGGAGGTGCACATTAATAATCCTCCAGGACTGTAACATGCTCATGTTTAACCCAAACAATGTGTCATGTGACTGCAGTTGGTTCACATCCAGGTCGGAACACGTTCTCACCACAAACCAACCGCACCAGAGTTCGTTTGTAACTGGACTGAGACCACCTCTTCAAGAAGGTCTCGGTCCAGTTGATCTGGTGTGCACCCGAGTGCGATTGCTGTGTTCACACCTGCCAAAATGAACCGCACTGAGGGGCCAAATGAACTTGAGTACGATTGTACCGAACAGAACAGGGCAGGTGTGAAAACACCCTTAAAGTACTTGGTTAAGTTTAGAAAAAAAAAAACATGTTTAAAAGAAACTTGTGTTAACTTTTAGACAAGAAACACGGTGTTCCCCATCCACTCTAAAAAACATGCTTATGACCAAAATAATATCATCTGACAGTTTTTCACTCTGGAACACATTAAGACTCAGACTCACAACTTGCCGTAGAGGAAGCCCTCTGAGACCTCGTCTTCTGTGGGGGAAATGGACCAGAAACCAGCCTGCCAGAGGAATTAATAAGGTTATTACTCAAGCTACACAAACAACAACACAGTTTGAACAAAGACAAATAAGTAAGACGGAATAAATCATTATGCAGGGAGGGAAATTGTAAGTGGTGAAGTATGAAAAAATGTAGGTAGCTGAAGCGCTTTGACAAATGAAGTGGTAAATGACCTTCACAGCAGGCGGCTGCAGTCTGAAGAGAGAGAGAGAGAGGAAATGTTCTTGCAGATGACGGACAGGAAAAGATGCAGAACTGCAGCAGGATCAGAAGTTCGAGTTCCTCTGAGGACACATTTACTGGAGACATAACACTCTCTGCACACAAAGCACAGTGACACTCAAATAATTCAGTATTTAAGGTGATGTTGAATTGTTTTAAGAGGCAGGGATGAAAGCTGATGATCAGTTTCTGCTCTCTGAAGTCACAGTTTCTACAAATGTCTTAGAATAATGGCGTGTTTTGTTTTTTTTTTTTAGGAATGACTCAATTTATAAAAACTCAACTTTTCAAGATGATTTAAGTCTTCACACCAACACTTCTATTATATTCTCTGTGTAGGCTACTGTTTGTCAAGCAAAAAACGAAACACTGGCACAGTGACTCTGAAGTTGCTCTACAGTCTCAGAACATCACGACTTCACAGTGTCCTCAGAGGATGTTTTATTCGTACAATAATAATAATGAACTGATTAATTAGTGACTGACTCATGGAGTTTTTGTTGGATCTCAGAGCAGTTGTTCTTTATCCCCCGTCTGTGGAACTGCTCCGGATGACATCATCACTACAGTCTGTCTCTCTGCTGCTTCAGATTCACAGCTTCACACGGAGCCGTCCACTAAACAGAAATATCACTTTACCTCACAGCTGCCGCTGATCTTAAAGACGTTCTGGACATTAAACTTTTAAACAGAAATTTTATTGTGTATATGTGACAGTGCACAGTTTTGGCATGCTTTCAGACCTAGAGTCATCTCCTCTGGTCCAAGTCAGGGACTAGTTTTGTTACAGTGTTGCATAATTGAGTTGGTTCATGTTCTCACAGCATCATTTACAAGTGGACCAGATAAAATGCCTTGATTGGTCAGAATTTTCATGCAGGAAATCCAGAAAGTAAACAAAACGTTGAGAAAGAAATTACAGTCTCATCATTATGTGGAATACATATAATTTTTGGTGCATTACTTTCATAGGAAAACATACAAACAGTCCATGAGAACAGCCTGGATGCAAAGTGAGACAGATTACCAATTTTGCGGTTATCTAAGGAGCCCTAAAAGTCCTGAAAGGTACATTTTTTTATTTCCCACACTCAAGAAACGTTAATTATCTAATAGATAAATAATTTGTTTCTGTTAGATAATTAACTTGCTCCCATAAAATTATCTTGTGTGCTCCAGATAAAATAAATCACTTTTCAGGACTTAAGAGGCTCTGTAGTAATCCTCTGTCCATATATTCACAGAAACTGTTTGGTTGCTGTCAGTCAGCTCCAGAAAAATGTTTAGTCGGTCTGATACAGTTGATACCGATGCTGGATCAGGTAGAAGCAGCTGAGCGTCCACATGACCACCTCGGGCACCTATGATTATTTTTGTGCTCACCCGCTGCCCACCCGTATTTGGTTTATTTTTACTCACTTACGCCGAGCCTTATATATTTTTTACAGTACTAATATTTATGTCTCACACAACTCACGAGCTTGCACTTGACACTGCACTGTCTTGGGTCCTCAGTGAATCACTCAACAAGTGTGAGGTCGATGGGATGGATGGTCATCGAGAAAATCAAAAGACAGACAGAGACTCCTTCCATTTTAGTCACGTTTTTACTTATTATTGAGTTCTCCTTCCAACGCTATAAATCTTTGCAAAACTTTCCTCGCAGCTGTGGCTGTCCTGAGTGTTTCTTAGATGAGAAATGTGTCTGCTGTGGGCCTTGTATGATTCAAAGACAAATTAGCTGATAGACTAACTTGTGAAAACCTCAAAAAACAACAAGAAACAAAGTAAAGTAGACACAACATCCTGTTCCTGGCGGGTTGTAACCTCCAGCGGGGACAAATGATGAGAATAAAAGCTCCTGCAGAGCTAAAAACCTTCCCATGTCTCGCTCCATTATTCAAGGTAAGACCTATTTTAGCTCTGCAGCTAGCTGCGGGGCACGGCCCGCGCGGGGACTGCAGCCTTGACACACAGTCAGGTGGCAGCTCAGGGAAAGGACACATCCGTCCCTGCTGCGCGCGCATGCTCGCTCGCCGTTGTTAAGCTCTGTGCATATGAGTGGAGGGCGAGCCGTCCCTCATTTCCTGTCATCTCGTCATTGAAACCTCAAATTACGGCACAGTGGAATTGATGAGCTGTCACGGGCGACCCCGCAGAGCTGTCAGGGCGCTGACACCCTGGAATGAGCAGGTCCGGGCGAAATGGCAAACAGCTTAATTTCTGAGGGGACTGCGACATTTTGATGGCCGAGGGGCCGAGTAGACTGATGCACTTCAGATAATGTATGCGGCCTGTAATGGGACTGGGGGAAAGTAAATGAAGGTTTTCACTCTAAATGGGTTCATATTACATTTAAATCAGCACCTGATTTCCATAACTTAGTATAACAAATTAGCACAAAGCAATTCAGTCTGCTTAATTCTTTTTGGAAGATTCAGGTAAAACAAAAGCTAATAATTAGAGTTAAGCCAACTTAATCCTATGAAAAATGTCCGGTGAGTGACCAAAACTTTTAAAATGTAAAAATGGCTGTTAAAGGTCCAGTGTGTAGGATTTAGGGGCATATATTAGCAGACGTGGAAAATAATTTATGTTTAATTAATGTATACTTTCTTTAGTGTATAATCACCTGTAAACAAGAATTGTTGTGTTTTTTGTTACCTTAGAATGAGCCTGATACACTCACCAACCACTTTATGGGTACACCTTGCTAGTAACAGGTTGGACCCCTTTTTACTGTCAGAACTGCCATTATTTTTGGTGTCATAGATTCAACAAGGTGCTGGAAACATTCCTCAGAGTTTTTGGTCCATATTGACATGATGACATCACACAGTTGCTGCAGATTTGTCGGCTGCACATCCATGATGAGAATCTCCCGTTCCAGCACATCCCAAAGGTGCTCTATTGGACTGAGATCTGGTGACTGTGGAGGCCATTGGAGTACAGTGAACTCATTGTCATGTTTGAGATGATCTGAGCTTTGTGACATGGTGCGTTATCCTGCAGGAAGTAGCCATCAGAAGATGGGTACACTGTGGTCATAAAGGGATGGACACGGTCAGCAACAATACTCAGGTAGGCTGTGGTGTTTAAACCATGCTCAGTTGGTACTAAGAAAATCTCCCCCACACCATGACACCAGCAGCAGCAGCCTGAAGCGTTGATACAAGGCAGGATGGATCCATGACACCAAATTCTGAGCCTACCATCTGAACGTGGCAGCAGAAATCCAGACTCATCAGACCAGGCAACGTTTTTCCAATCTTCTATTGTCCAGTTTTGGTGAGCCTGTGTGAATTGTAGCCTCAGTTTCCTGTTGTTAGCTGACAGGAGTGGCACCTGGTGTGGTCTTCTGCTGCTGTAGCCCATCTGCTTCAAGGTTGGACGTGTTGTTGCTTCAGAGATGGTCTTCTGCACACCTTGGTTGGAACCAGTGCTTATTTGACTTCCTGTTGCCTTTCTATCATCTTGAACCAGTCTGGTCATTCTCCTCTGACCTCTGACCTCTGGCATCAACACTGGATATTGTCTCTTTTTGGGACCATCCTCTGTAAACCCTAGAGATGGTTGTGTGTGAAAATCCCAGTAAATACTCAGACCAGCCCGTCTGGCACCAACAACCATGCCAATTTCAAAATAACTTAAATCACCTTTCTTCCCCATTCTGATGCTCCGTTTAAACTTCAGCAGCTCGTCCTCACCATGTCTACATGACTAAATACACTGAGTTGCTGTTATTGGCTGATTAGCTTTGTACATTAAGGAGCAGTTGAACAAGGTTACCAAATAAAGTGGCTGGTTAGTGTATATCTACATAGGGAGCAGGTCCTCGTCCATGGAGTCCGCCATATTTAACCGCCAACACAACTGACAATATTCCAGAATGGACAAACCAAACACTGGCTCTAGATAGGGACATTCTTGTTGTAGCATTTTTGTGTTGGCCACTGTAGTTAGCAGCCTGTCAGTGACAAACAGCATCAGAGAAACATTGATTTGTAATGTAAAACTACTGTGTTTTTTTTTTTTTTTTTTACCAATTTTAATCATTGTGCCCGTTTGTTTCGGAGAGGAAGAGACCTCTGTGGATAATTTGGCTCCTGGTAAAAATCTCCTGAACAATGAACACTGAAGGAATTCTAATCAGTAGAAGTTTCAGCTGGTTGCAATCTGCAATCCTCACCACTAGATGCCACTAAATCCCCTTAAATCCTACACACTGCTTCTTTAAAGAAGTTTGTCTTTGGTCTCTCTTTTACATGATGAATGTGAAATGTAAAGATGAAATGCCACACAGAGGGAGCTCTCGTATTTGAATGGCCATGATGTTTAAAGAAATACTTTATATTAGGAAAGAATAATCAGACAACTAAGCAGCATCTCTATTTTTATCAGGAAAAAACAAGGTTTTGAAGTTGCTAATATGTATTCTGAAAACGTAATGTTTTTTCTTCAATACATAAATAAAAAGACGTCTCCACATGAATCACTGTAGTGGGTTGAAGTCAGCATTAATCATGTTGAGATGTACTGCAGAGGCCACAGCAGGAGAGAACCTCACATACAGAGTGGACATGATGACAATGATAACAATAATAATAATAATAATGATAATAATAATAATAATAACATCCTATAAAGGGCATAGCATGTTTCTGCCACTGACTAAACTATAGAGTTTGTAAGTTAGTGTTAGGTTAAGGTGAGGCCACTGTATACCCATGATTTACATTGTCCACAGTTTTGTTTAGTTCTCTTGAAAGGAGCTGTTGGACATTGAAGCATCTCAAACTAGCGTCATAATATGAGCCACTTGCGATGTTCTGCCAGCTGCGAGGAACCTCAGCCAATGGTATGGCAAATACCCTACGTGCCCCCTCTGCCCATCTCCAGCAAACCTGAATCATACTCTGGTTAGCTGCAAGACAAGGTTGTTATATCTGCTGGCACAATGAGGTGCTGAGGTGTCTAGCAGCTACCCTGGAGACCAGACGGACATCCGTCAGTGCCCTACCTCCTCCATCATTCCATCCTGCAGCAAAGCAGTCTAAGGGCTGTACGGTAAAATCAGACACCAGCCAACTGGGAGGGGCACGAGACTGGAGGTTACTGCCAGATCTGAATCAGCGTCTTCCCCTATGAGATCGCCTCTACTAACCTCAGACCAGACCTTGTACTTTGGTCCTTTTCTCTACGCCTCGTCTACATCAGTGAGCTCACTGTGCCCTGGGAGGATGCTGTGGAGGAGGCCTATGAGCGCAAGAGTCTTAAGTATGCCGAGCTGGCAGCTGAGCAACACAGCTGGAAAGCGAAGGTTTGCCCAGTTGAAGTGGGCTGCAGAGGCTTCGTAAGCAAGTCAACTGCTTGGCTGCTTAAAGAAATGGGACTTTGAAACCAAGCCCAACGTCAGGCCATCAAAGCCCTCTCTAACACAGCCGAACAGGCAAGCTGGTGGCCATGGATTAGAGGAGAGACACCACTTTGGGACCCAAAATGCCACTCACAACAGCAAGGTTCAAAGGAGTTAAAGCAGAGGGGGGCGCACCTGGGATGCCAGGTGCTGCCGAGCCCTCTGGAGGTGTTGTGGGCCTATCATTGAAGCACCTATGATTGTGTTTTGACCCCAATGAAGCTTTTACCTTCACTAAACCACCGCCCCCTCCTCCTGCATGGCTCCAACTCTTACCCACAATCGCATGTATGAGCAACAACAATTGACCAGTTACCAGTCCAGCAGGGACAAGTTCAGTCTGCAAGCACGTCTTCCCTATGCTCCCTCTTACCTCTCTGTCCATCTAACCTTTGGCTCGGAAACCCTCGGTCGGCACTATTACTCCCACTCCTGGTGTCAAGTATGTGCATCAAGGGATCGTAACATCCAGTCCTAAACTGAACAACGCTACATGGACTTTCAGACTTGTGAAATATGCATTGCTTAGATAAGATTTTCGTCATAGTATCATGTAAAACTGCCTGGTTGAGTCCACAAGGCTACTAGGCATATCAAGAATCATGAATAAAGACAATTTAATTACATTAAAATATGCAACAATTTACCAACACAGTGGGCTCAGTAATGTAACAGATCGACAAGACAGGCAGTCATCTGCTCTGTAAACAGATTTAATCAGATTTTGGAGAAATTTACAGGAAAATGTTTTTACATTTTGATAAAAATAAACAAAACTGCATTATTCCTTCTACAAAGAGTATTTTACTTGTTATATAATGTCAGACAGACACTGGAGACGTGTTTAGTATTTGCTGAGTTTCTCTGACTTGCAGCTTGTCTTTCTGGAGCAGCTTTCCTCCTGAAGCTCAGACTCCAGCGATGTGGGATATGCAGCTTTACAATTTCAATATTTTTTCCTATCAGTTTGACGCCCTACTTATGAGGACAAATAAAGGGCATGCTGAATAATAGCTGGCTCTTTCTGGTAGCATTCAGTGAGTTTCAGTTTGGGGAAGGATTTCAGTAATTCTCCTTTCCTGGGAATCAGCAGAAAAACAGCTACAGTGGAGACGCAGCAGACGAAAAGAGAATAAAAATAGACTGAATAGCAATGAGGCAACTTTCCTCTCGCCCGGAGCCATGCGTGAGTCAAAGTGGGGGTTGCTTCTCCTCATAAGGACCTCTTGCAGCTCCTCAAGGTTTAGCAGGGAATAATTTTACCCGATCTAATCCGAGTCCAGCAAGCTCTGACGGGCCTTGGCCCTGCTTCTCTCGGATAAGGGAAAGTGGGACAAGATACTCGCATACGGTGGGGGAGGATGGAGCTTCTACCGTGCACATTTCCTTCTCCAATTTTCTGTCTACAATTTGGGCATTTGGTGATGCTCAGAATTAATCTGAATTAATCTCGCTTTAACCAGAGTCCTCCAGGCAAGACAGTGAGTAGAGATCTGTGGAGGATGATTGTAAAAACATCTCAGGGGAGCTCCCCTTTCATGATTAATTTGAAGTTTACTGTTTGTGATTAACATGTGCGGGCCTGCAAGCCTCAGATTAGATTCTTGATCAGGTTACATCGCCCAGAATATTATTTACATTTTTAGTTTTAGTAAATTGATGCTCTTACCCAGGGTGATTTACACAGCGCAGCAGAAAAAAATAAAGATTACCAGCATTAAAAATGAGACGCAGTGCAGCAGCCAAAACCAAACTGCCCTGAAAACAAATGTCAGATACACGAGTGTGGATGCAGAATGATGCCGCATTACAAGGTGTGTTCAGACTGAACGTGAGCTGAATTTTAGAGACGCCTGCATACAAAGTCAACCGATGGGAGGAAAGTTTTTCTAAAAAAGTGCGAGTGGAACCAATAGACAGTAACAGAACAATATTTTTTTGGGTCAGAACTTAGAATTGAGTGCTCCCTATTACTGCATGTTGTGAATGTGCAAAGTGTTGAGCAGCAGTGTAACATGATTGTGACTGGCCCTTCGCAAATACTTATTCTTGGGCTGTTGCATGCTCACGCACACAGAGTTAAACTGTGCTGGGTTTGTTCAGGGTCTAACCTGTGTCACTGTGTAACTGCAGCAAGAGAATGGAACGGAACCAGCAAAGGCCAAAATACACTGCTGCTGCACAGCACGTGACACAAGCATGGACTGTATAATCGCTCCCAAGTTTTCTTGTGATAGAGATAAGCTACGTTCCAGCCGGTGTTTGACCAGTATTTATTCTCTTCTTCTTTTCATCAGCAAACACTGTGAAAAACTAAAATGAAGTAAATAATGCAGACACAAACAAAATGTCAGCGCAAAATAAAATTACAATCACGTACCACGTGCGCTCTCTGAGTAGGAATTAAGAAGTTGTTACAGTCCTTTAATGTCCTTTTATTAATCTTCACCAACAAGCACCTGGCTGCTGTCAGTAGCTCCTGGCAGCATACAATTTCCTTCATGCTTCATGCTGTTCATTCAGCAAAATACACACTTTGACCAACAGATGTCAGAAACACTCCAGACAATTCAGATTTAAAAAAAATTCTCTGTTGTAACATTTAAATCTTAACAAAGAAACACATCCTCAGTGACAGCTACAAACTGTGTAAAATAATGGATGTAGCTACCATAATGACACACATTGGTTTTTGGACTCCCATTATGAAGTCTCTTGTTTGGCATTTTGGCCGTTGCCATCTTGGATTTTTGGAGCCGCAAGTGACCATATTTGGATGAGAGGTTGGAGCTGAACTTCGAGCACCTTATTTACACTAAAAGTACCAAAACATTCTCAGTATGGATCAATCTATTTTCATTGTGAATTGAAAACAGCTGGGGTGCCACCTGGCACCACATTGTGGGCCAGATTTGACCCATGGGCTGTATGTTGAGTATCACTGGTCTAACATTCTGCTTAGGCTGAAGCTGTGGCATACTGTAGTTACGCTATTATGATGGGCCCTAGTGCGCCCTAGTTACTAGTCATGAAGCACACACAGAGTTGAAGTCATATACATATATTTTACGAACAGTGTGTCTTACTGCTGCTTTTATGTTACATCACATGTGCTCAGCTTGTCAGTCTTGAAAACTTTTGCACCTAAACTAGCTGCTGTAAATCGTATCGTCTCGTTACACAACTAAATAGAGATTTGATATTAGACAACATCAGCATACATTACCCAGCATTCATCATTACATATCTGTGTATGATAAAAACCACAAGACAGGAAATTATAAGTCTAACTTAACAGTTTTATATAGTTAAATTATAGATTTTTTTTAATATAGTTTATGTAGAATAATACTTTTGTTATATACTGATTCTATTTTACAAAAAGAGAAAACCATGATGGAGATCCAGTCAACCCGATCTCACTCCGAAGTCATCGAAATCCAACATTTGGGCAGTGACTCACGGCGTCAGACATTGACGAAAAAGCTGTCCTTTAACGTCAGCATGATACACAGCCAATGCTGTTATAGTTTAACAGCACTCGACTGCGTCAGGGGAAAACGTGACGCCACAAGAACAAAAGTTAAAGTGGCAAAAGTCCAAGTAGGGTGGGCAGGAATGGAAGTGGATGGGTCCAACAAACACCAACTTTCACCCTGGAGAGTAGTGTTTGCATCCTGTAAAATTTCAAAGCCAAACCCAGTTCTTTTTTCCTAAATTTAACCACACGTTGTTTTCTAAACGTAACCGCTTGTGTTTCTTATTGGAGAGAAAAAATGTCACTTTGCATTGTACTGATGTCGTGCCTTTATTTTGAAAGAGACTGTATGTAAACGGTTAATTTCCTGTGAAAACAGAAGTGTATTTTGAAAGAAGACAATGCATGTAACAGGTAGAAGTTGACACAGGGTCCCTGAACGTCAACAACCAACACACCCAGGGTACCTTTGATGTCATATCTGGACATGGAAAGTCCAGCGAGCCAACACATGTTGAAGGTGCTATTTGCTATATATGTCCCGAAAAGGCAAACACATCTACGTCAGGGTTTTCTTTCTAATAGTCAGTAGCATTCTAAAACAAAATCATATGCTTTTTTTTTTGTGTCATGACATGCATGATAGCATGGATGGATCCAACAAACACCGGTGTTTGCGTCCCGTAAGATTGTAAAGCCAAACCCTGGTCTTTTTTTCCCAGACCTAACGACATTTTTTTTTTTTTTGTTGAAGGGAAAAAAAATTCAATTCACATTGTTATACTGACATAGCGTGTTTATTTTGAAAGAGACTGTATGCAAACTGTACATTTCCTGTGAAAATGGAAGTGTATTTTGAAAGAAGACAATGCATGTAACAGGCTGAAGACATGGTGTCCCTGAACGTCAACAACCAATGCAGCCAGAGTACGTTTGACGTCAAATCTGGACGTGGAAAATCCATGACCAAACGTGGATATGTGACGAGGTCGGAGTGAGAATGTGTTGTGGAGATAAGTTTGCCTTTTTGAGGGCATATATAGCAAATTGCACATTTTTTTATCCAATGTGAGTTGTTTTTTGAACACGGGTGTATTTCCAGGTGGCAGTCGGGCCCCTCCACCTCAGGGGCCCCAGCGCAACCGCACTTCCTGCACTGTCTATATATGCGCCCCTGTGCTGCAGCATTAGATTTTCCCTCATTGGAACTGAGGTGCCAAAACACTAATTAGGGAAAATAGACCAGGTGGATACACACCTGCTCTCATTAGCTGCTTCGCTTTAGCAATGTGCTAAAGTCAAGTTTCACTGGATTGAATTGTGCAAAAGATAAGCCAGAAGAAGAAGGTCAAATATCTCGAGGAGCTAAAGGGAGGAATATCTGGTGACAGAGGGATGAAAGAGATGAGAGTAAGGAACAGAGGGAGGAGGGATGAAGGATGGAGAAAAGGGGATGAGGGAGGAGAAGAGCGTGGGATGAGAGAGACGGTTAAGACGAGCAGAGAGGGGGAGCGCACACATACACACACATACAGAGGTGACTGTGACGTCAAACCGGAGCCCAGCTGACTCGCTCGCTCCGCCGTGCCTCTCGCTGACCAGCCTCGCGCTCTCTGCACATCAACTCCACGCGGCTGCTGCTGCTGCTGCTGCACGCCCTTTCAAACACCGAGGAGGAGAAGAAGGAGACGAAGAAGAAGGGGGGAAAAATCTCGCGCGGAGAGACGGCTCACCGGAGGAAGAGGAACTGGAGGAGGAGAAGGAGGATGAGCCTCCGTTCTCATCCTCGCGCGCAGCACGGGGACATATAGGACATTGTTTTTTGGACACTTTACCTCCTCAGAGAGATAGTAGGATTGTGACGGAGGCTTGTGTCTTGGCACCGCTGCCCCCACCACCGCCTCCACCCCCCCTCCTCCACAGCCAGGTGTTGCATTCAAGCGCGAGCCCCTCGTGTCGATGGAGAGGCACAAGGAGGGCTGATCCGCGCTGCGGAGCTCGCGCACTCGACTCTGATCTCGTCTGCGAGCCTCTCAAACAACAAGTTGACAGATTTTGATTTCCCTCTGGCTCCTGACCGCGTTTACAGACACGGGCTCTGTCACCGGATTCTTCTTCTGTGGCCTCTCCTGCTGACCTCACCGGATTTGTCTTTTTGTGGCATCCTTGATGACCGTTACAGAAAACGGGATTAACGTGATTTGTGCTTTTTGTGGCTCTGCAGCTGCACGCGCAAATAGGGAAGAGAATGGCAAAGTGAACGGACCCAGCTGTGCCAGACGCGCGAGCCATTTTTGGGTTAAATTTTAAAGAGCACATTTTCCCGACAGCAGCTGCCTGACATCGCGTGCACCCCGAGCCTCGCGCGTTGTTTTTGACGGATCCAGGCTCTCCGTGGCGCCGCGGCACCCTGATGGTGCGGACGGTCGGCGCACGGTGGCTCGAGCTGCCGCTTGGACACAACGCCCGGTGATTGTTAGCCTTCAGCACGGAGACACGGTGCATGATGATGATGGTGATGATGATGATGATGATACGCGGTTAATCCGGGAGATGCGTTTCTACTCAAGTCGGATTTATGTTGCTTTTTCTTCGCGTGACGATGACCTCCAACCGCGCTTTACCCCGTGCCGTGCTCGCCGCAGCCCGACAGAGAAGCACGCACCCCCGGTTCAATGCGCACGAGAGGACGTCGTCTCCCCAAAATCGCTGAGCTAACTCACAACCGGGAAGGGAGGGATCATTTTAACCGACACAACCGATAAGGAGAAGAAAACAACAACAACAACAACCGCAGCAACAAGCGGCAGCAGAGATGGAGCTGTCCGAGGTCCGCTGCTCCAGCGCGAGCGAGGAGCTGTACACCATCAACAAGACCCCGAGCAGCAGCAACAACAGCAACAGCAGCGGCAGCGCGCGACCCAAACGGCTGCTGTGGCAGAACGCGGTGCGGCACATCACCGAGCAGAGGTTCATCCACGAGCAGGGCGGGGGAGGCGGAGGGGTGAAGGGCATCAGGCCGGACGAGCCCTTCGACCCGAGCCAGGACGCGCGGAAGCAGTCGGCGGGGCGGACGTCGGTGGGAGACCGGCACAACAACGGCGGGACCAAGGTGTTCCCGGAGCGCGCCAGCAGCGACTTGGGCTTCCTGCAGATCGACTGCGCGCCGAGCAACTCCGACTTCTTCCTCAACTGGGGCTACACGTACCGGGGCGTCATCTTCCCCACGCTGCGGAACGCCTTCAAGTCCCGCGACCTGGAGCGGCTCTACCAGCGTTACTTTCTGGGCCAGAGGCGCAAATCTGTGGTGGTGATGAACATCCTGGACGTGGTGACCAAGCTCACCCTGCTGGTGCTGCACCTCACCCTGGCCTCCTCCCCGATGGACCCCATCAAAGGGACCCTCCTGGGCTTCTTCACGGGCATCGAAGTCGTCATTTGTGCCTTAGTGGTGGTGCGGAAGGACACCACGTCGCACAGCTACCTGCAGTACAGCGGCGTGGTCACCTGGGTGGCCATGGCCACGCAGATCCTGGCGGCCGGGCTGGGCTACGGGCTGCTGGGTGACGGGGTGGGCTACGTGCTCTTCACCCTGTTCGCCACCTACAGCATGCTGCCGCTGCCGCTCACCTGGGCCATCCTGGCCGGCCTGTTCACCTCGGGGCTCCACATCCTGGTCCAGCTGCTCATCTCCCAGAATGCACAGCTCTCTACCAACCAGGTGAGCTCTCACCTGTCCTCCTTCATCTTTCCCCCTTCTCCTCCTCCACCCATTCTCCTCCTTGTCTCCTTTACTGCCCTATTTCTTTACTTTACTTTCCTCCCTGCATCCTTCCATTCTCCTCCTCTCCTTCTCCTTGTCTCATTTCCCATCTTCCTCAATGCTCTCCCCTCTCCTCTTCCTCTTCTTTGACCTTCTCTTCTTCTTTCATTTTCTACCACCTCCTCCTAATCCTTCTCTTTTCCCTTTCCCCCCTCCTCTATCTCCCCTTGTTGCCCCATTTGCTTCCTCTCCTTGCCTCCCAATTTCCTCTCCTCTTTCCCTCCCCCCTTTGTTACTTCCTTAGTCTCCTCTCCTTGCCTCCTATTTTTTCCTCCCTCTCCCCTTTCTCCGTCTTCATCTATACACTCCCCTCTCCCTCTCCTCCTTTATTGACTTTCTCCTCTTCTTTCTTCATCTTCCACCACCTCCTCCCAATCCCCCTCTTTGCCCTCCTCCCCTCCTCTATGTCCCCTTCATTACTCCCTTAGCCTCCTCTCCTTGCCTCCTAATTTTCTCTCCTCTTCCTCTCCATCTCCGTATTCCTCCCCCTCCTCTTCCTCCTCTCCTTTATTTAACTTTTCTGCTCTCACCTTCATCTTTTACCACCTCCTCCTAATCCCCCTTTGCCATTTCCCCTCCTCTGTATTCCCTTTGTTACCTCCTTAGCCTCCTCTCCTTGCCTCCTTTTCTCTCCTCTTTTTATCTATCTTCCTCTATACTCCCTCTCCTCTTTCTCTTCTCCTTTATTGAGCATCTCTTCCTTCACCTTCATCTTTTACCACCTCCTGCTAATCTCTCTCTTTGCCCTCCTCCCCTCCCCTATCCCTTGTTACTCCTTCCTCTTATTGCCTCCTATTTTTCTCTCCTCTTTTTCTCTATCTCCATCTTCCTCTGTACTTCCCCCTCTTCTCGTTTACTGAACCGTTCTTCTCTCGCCTTCATCTTTTACCACCTCCCCCTAATCCGTCTCTTCTCCATCTTTCCCTCCTCTACCTCCCCTTTGTTCCTCCCTTAGACTCTTGTCCTTGCCTCCTAATTTTCTCTCCTCTCCTCCTCTTTTTATCTTTTTATCTCCATCTCCATCTCCCTCCACTCTCCCCTCCTTCTCTCCTTTGTTGACCTCTTCTTCCTCTTTCATCTCCCCTTGCCTGCCCCAATCTCTCCTCTGCTCCCGATGTCCACTTCATACTCTCCCCTCCCCTCTTCCTCATCTTCATCATTGAGCATCTCTTTTTTCACCTTCATCTTCTACCACCTCCTCCTAATCCTCCTCTTCTCCAACTTCCCCTCCTTTATCTCCCCTTTGTTACTCCCCTAGCCTCCTCTCCTTGCCTCCTACTTTTCTTTCCTCCTTTTTGTCTTTTTCTCCTCCCCCTTTTCCTCTTCTTCTACTTTGTTGACCTCCTCGTCCTCCTTCATCTCCCTTTTCCTTCCCTCTAATCCTCCCCTCGTCCCCTCTCGTTGTCACCACTCCCCATCTTCTTCCCATCTTCTTCTTCTCCCCTCCATCCTGCTCTTTATCTCAATGTCTTCCTCCTACTTGTCCTCCTTTTTGTTTTTCTAATCCTCCTCCACTCTCCTCACTTCTCCTCTTTTCTCTCCTCTGCCTCAACTGTTTTCTCCCTTATCTTCATCTCCTCCTCCTTCCTCTCCCCCCTCTGTCTCTTTACTATTCTGTTTGTTTCGGCTCCTCGGTGCTTCTCTCCAGAAACTTCCAAACTTGTTGACAGACGTCTGCAGAGTGCTGATGAGACGTTGGTGTTTACTGAAGCTCTCAGCTGTGTGAAGGAGCACTGGTTGGGGTTTAACGCACATTTCCTTCGCTTCATATTTGTGCTTATGATCATAAAACTATAACCTGGGCAGCAGCAGCTGACACCCATGTTTCCTTTTCAGTGAAACTGCACTTGACCTGCATTGTTGTTGTGTGCGAGCAGGTGTGAATCTGTCGGTTTACCTCGGCTGTTTGTAGCTCCGTGTCCATGACTTCCTGTTCTTGAATTTATTTCATGAAAGCTCTCAGGTTTAATAATGAAATGAGGCTGTTTCTGTGTGACATCAGCCTGCTCTGACTGCTGAGCTTTCAGCACCAGGAGCTGTCCCACACACACACACACACACACACACACACACACACACACACACACACACAGGTCCTGAAATGCACTGCAGCTCGGAATAAGTTCAGCACCCCCTACTGGTGAATATTTGAATCATAAATCAGCTCTCACATAACCTGTGTGCATCTCCAACCTTTTTAATATTTAAGGTAATGTAAATAGTCCATGAGCTTTGTGTTCAGGTACATGGGCTTTAGAATCTAACTAATGACACTGAGGTTTAAATGCTGACTTTCAGCTTGAACTTGATGCACTTTCCTTGTTTCCTAGTTTTCCCTTACCTGGATTGTTTTACTTTTGAAAGCAGTCAGTGTCTGAAATGTCACATAGTGCAGTCTGTGCATTTATCTCTTCAGTACCATGCAGTCTATGCCTGTGGTCGAGTCATGGAGGTACAACAAGAGCTTTTTGAACCACAGATCAGGGGTTTGATAGGGTGCGTTTTACTCGACTCTGTATCAGGGGTGTGCCATATCATCTGGTTGTAAAACATTAATACCATGATACTCGCAGTATTTCAACTTATTGACATATTGACATCCTACTGTTACACAAGCATGGCTGAAAGTGAAACCCTGCGTTGGTTCCAAAAAGAGGAGCAGCGTCAGTGGTATCAAATAAACTGTGGCGTCCTGAATGTTTTATGAACAGCTGCGGACTTCTCAGACGCTTTTATTGACTTACAGCTCAGAGGGAACTCATTCAGCGGCTCCTCTGGCAGCAGCACGCCGCCTCTCCATCTCCTTTCTTTCAGTGTTATCGTCAAGTGATTTTGTCATGAACCTTTGGTAATGTAAACCTACGTGACGCTCGCAGCTCAACAATAAACTCCATATATGTGAGTGTGTGATAGTCGTGGTATCATAACAGCCTGTAACAGGTTACAGCGTGATGATTAGAGGAGAAATGGCAGAGCATAAAGATCCACAACTCAATCATTTAGGATTTTACTAAAAGAAGGAAATCACCTGTTGATTTATATATATAGATCCCAGGGGACATTTTTTGTATTTGGGAGCTGTTTAAATGTGTAATTAGTGGTAGATTTGATTTAGTTGAACTGTTAATATTGTATACAGAATCTGAATCTCACTCTGAGTTACTGTTGTTGTTCACAAACTAAAAAAATGAGAGATCATTTTAGTTTTTACTGAATATCTAAAGGCAAACTGTAAAACTATCATTTATTTTGTTGTAATTCTATGCCCTTAAATCCATTCATTACATCATTTATTTGTCATATCGTCAAGAATGTCGTTATGGCAAAAATACCCTGAAATATCATGATATTATTTAGGGCCATATCGGCCAGCTCTACTCTGTACATCTAAAAAGCTTTTCTTGTTTGTGCTGAGGAAACGTGAGCTGTGAGAAAAGCCTTCTTCCTCATAATTCTCTTCTCTTCTTTCCCAAATGGTACTGCACTAGTGAGCCACATGGGATATGACACTGCAGGTGATGACTGTTTTAACAGAAATGCTTTTTTATTGGAGCACGCGGCTGCACACTTGACAGATTGTGCTGTTAAAAATGTTAAGTAGCGTCTCCGTCTTGTTTGCTGTCATGACTAAAAGTGTTTTGAGGTAATAATAAAACCACCAGCGCGCACTTCAAGTTAACAACCTAATTATTCATCAGTCAAAAGCTTATTTATTTCTCACTCATTTGTCCTGGCCGGTTTTAATGTGAACAGACGGCTGCAGGCTGTCATCAGAAGTTATCGTCCACATCTTGCATGTTGGAGAGTTGTTGGTTTAAAATGTTGACACAGTTTAACTGAATGTTTGATTTGTTCGGTGATGAGTAGATCAAGGACAAACTGCAGAGAAGGACACACTGTCACTGTGTAGCAGATAAGGCACAGTGTGTGTGTCTCGATAGAAAACTCTCACCTGAAGTGGATTATTCAATAAGTGGAAATCAGAAGTCACTGAATGTCTTTGCTGTGGTTAAAAAAAAAAAAATCTCAGTGAAGCTCTCAGGTGTGTTTTAACTTTTAACTCAGCATTTATTTCCTGTCAGATGTTCTCAGGTGCAGCACATATCTCATTTCAGAGTAAAGGTCTTCGTGTCAACGTTAAACTGTCCGCATCAGCAGTTAGCTGTGAAATGTGTTTCCCTGTCAGCGCGCTCATTGGCCCGAGCTGTTAATGTTATGAGAGGAGCAGAGATGACAACATGTCAGACATCCTGAGGATCATTTCTAGTAGAGTTTGCATCACAACTCTGAGGACACTTGCAGGTTACGGTTTGAGGGTGCACTGGCAACTAATCCAGACAGTACAAAAACATGAAATATAACAACACAATTAAAAAAGACACTTGACAATGAAAATCAAAGGAACAAAAAAAAAAAACACCATAAAATTGAGCAAAAACAAAACAGGAAACTCAAAGCAACAGATGTTTGGTTATGGACTGTCCATGTCCAGATACGACGTGCAAGGTACCCTGGGAGTGTTGGTTGTTGACGTTCTGGGACGCTGTGTCAAGTTCTGCCTATTGCATGTATTGTCTTTTTTTTGTCATTACGTGAATTTATAATCTTACGAGACACAAACACTGCTCTCCTGGGTGAAAGTTGATGTTTGTTGGACCCATCCACCACCACTGCTGCCAGCCCTACTTGAACTTTCACTGCCTTAACTTTAGTTTTTTTCCCACTGAGCTTCCGCCTGCCACCGCCAGGTGCCGTTAAACTATAACGGTGATTATGCCAACTTTGAAAGACTGCTTTTTTCATCAGTGTCTGACGCCCCAAGTCACTGCCCAATGTGTGTTGCTTGGCAGAGCCACATTTTTCATTAAATAAACAAACAAATCAGAACCTGCTTTTTACTGTTGATAACTGGCGCTTGTAGAACTGTTGCACAAACCAATATCATACCAGTGTTTTACTGAAGTTCAGCGTGGCTGTGATTATCTTCAGCACTCAGCCTGCGGCCTCGTGCCTATGACCGAATCACAGCCATGCTGATATACAGTTCAGCAGCAGCCCTCTTCTACAAACAAAGGACACGAGGCTGTCCACACAGAAGTTTTGAGTCATGCCTTATTTTCAGCGCGCTCGTTGATGCAGCTCAGAGTCATGCATGTTCACGCATGCAGGAAACTCCCAAAATACTCCAGAAACCTCACATACTGCAGCTTAAACACCGTGAAAGGACAGTGAGCGTGCTCAGTGCGACTCACACTGCCCGATCTGAGAGCAGGATGAACAGAGCCTTGTCTTTCTACTGCTGTCACACTGAATCCCATCATGCTTCACTCCTAAGTCTCAGCTGACCCTCTGCGTGGCTGTGTAGATGACTGTAGATGTGATGCAGCTGACTGTACACTGCACTGTGTGTCTCTTGTTGTGTAGCTCAGGGGGGATTTCCCAGCTTCCCCTTGTGTGGTTCAGCTGTGTCGCTCCGCTCGCAGCCACCAGCCCGGCAAGCCTCTCAGAGGAGAGGTCAGAGGTCGAGGCTGTTGTTAGCTTGATTGGGGAGTCTGACACTCTGCTTTGCAGTGAATGACTGCAAATGTTTTATGATTTTTGCAGATCAATAAAACCTCTGATATCTGATAGATTCCACACAGCAGTGATTCAGCCTGTTTCAGTCCATAAAAGCTTTTCCATTTGCTGCTGTCTGTCTGGTTGATTGTTCCCCGCTTTGTTTGTTGAAGTGACTGAAATGACAAAATGTCTGGCTTAATTCAACAGTTATACTATAATAATACTGTTTTGTGTGGGACTATTTTTCTCAGTGAAGAAAAAAAAGACTAACTACTAGTAATTTGTTTGAGGTAACTTGATTGCAACCCAACACAGATCAACAGGACTTTGCCCACTTCAATCAGGGTAAACTTATTTTAGAGTGACCAATCATTTATTACAAAATGCACAATGTGTTGAATGTGAAGAGTTCTTTGGTGATTAGACACCATCGATACATGAATATCTAGGAGGTAGTGAAGCTGTGGTTGATTTAGGAATATTCCCCAGATGGAGTCAAGACACTGGTGGTGGAGGTGAGGAGAGGGATGGCTGAAGGATGAGGAGCAGGACTGGGCAGTGAGGGCTGGAGGTGGATGGGGTGGAGGAGGGGTGCATCTGTTTGACCTACACGAACAAGTGACAGCAGCAGAGAACAATTTTTGAAAACGTGACCGCAACGACATGATTGGCTCAGGGAGATCGTGGCAAGATCTGGTTGGATTAATTTACGGTAACGCTGGAGAGTAGCAGAGGAATTCTGAATCATGTGTAAGTAGGGCTGCCCCCTAATTGTCGACCAAAGGTTAGTTGACCAGAAAGATCATTAGTTGGCAAGATTTTATTGGTCGCTTCATCGCAGAAAACAAACAAACAAACAAATGTGAGACTCTACTAGGAGCCGCTCAGCAGTCAGTCAGACAGGAGTCAGGTTATTGTACAGGGATGGTACCTGCAGTTATTCCACAGGCTAGTTAATAACATGCTGGGCAGGAAATCCAAAGTGTGGAATCATTTTGAGAAGGTGTGATTATTAAACAGCTGAATAGCAAAGAATTGATTCTTTAAAAGATTTTTGTCAACTTATTATCCAGTCAAAAGAACAGACCCAACAGGCAGTATAAATGTTTGCATTGTACGTCTCTGCAATCATGGATATGTTACGTTTGTACATTATCATGTAGCGCATACATTGAAACTTTACACTTCATCAATGCTGTCATGAAGGTTTGGTTAAGTTTAGACACAAAAACCACCTGGTCATGGTCAGGAGAAAATCGTGTTTTGGCTTAAAATACCAGGTTTTGGTACCACATCCCGACAGGAAACAAAGCCACGTCTCTGTAAAAAACAAATGCTTTTCATGGCACTATTCTGGCAGAACACGCAGGGACGGCTCAGTCAGAAACAGAAACCCTTTTCATGGTACTATTCCCCATGGAAACACAGCATCAGTTTGCCAAAAAATAACCATGCTTGGTGGCAAAAAAAAGAAAAAGAAACACAGGGAACTCGCTAAGAAACAACTGGTTGTTTAGTTTGTTGGTCTTGAACAGTGCTCTTCTGTGGTCTGCAGCTCGGTAGGAGTCTTACCCAGGCTCAGCTTATATACTGTGTGACTTTAAAAACGTTGATTTGCTACATATGAAAATACAAATGTAAAGAGCCAATATTTTCTTCTGGTGACTGAGCTGCAAAAGACACATCATTTTTTAAAATATCTTTGGATAACATTTTCATTTACCAGAACTCAGTTTGTCGACACTGATGTATCCCTGCCTTTATGTTATGATAATTAAAGTACATTTTTCCATAAATCACACACGAGACGTAGAAGTGTTTTTTAAGTCCAGTGATGGGTCCATTAATTAGCCTCCACCCACGCTGTGATAAGTCTTAGCTTGTGCCATTATTATAAGTATCAACCCGCTGGAAACTGGGGATTAATTTAGCATCGCGTGTTGGTATTAGTCGACCTGAAAACGCTCTGAGATCAGCGCCTTACACATTCTGTCTTAATTCTGCTGCGATGACATGCAAGCTGTGTCGTGGTCGGGAGCGTGCAGCTGGATGGACGCGGCGGCGGAGGGAGGATTAGGATGGCTCATACTGCACTCCTGGGGTTAGGAAGACAGGGCTCGCTGTGAAATTAAACATCCTGGACTCAAGCGGTGCTAATCTGCTCTTATTAACAGTGTTTGCTTAAGGATGTGATGAACATATACATAGAGAGACGAGGACGGGAGGACATTGAGTGTCAATTTTATTAAAAAGGGGAAATTGGAGTTTATCAAATGTCTCAGAGTCACAAAGTTAAATTGATGTTTAACAGTGACTATAAATAATCCTGTGGAGCAGCACAGAGACGTATTCGTGGTGCAGAAGTCTTGATTTTAGTGAATAAAGTTGCTGTTTCAGGAAACCCCACTGAACCAGGTGGTTATTATTTGAATTGATTTAAATGCTTTGTAGTAAACTGTATTAACAGTTTTATTAACCAGTTACTTTTTTTTTGTGTGTTTGACATGAGCTTCATATGAATGAAGGCTAACTGTCTGATTTGTATATGTGAATGCTGTTCTCATGCACCGTTCTTATCCATACTTACAAAAAATAATTCACTAGAATTCTAATATAACCCAGGAACTTGTACATAACCCATGTTGTTGGGAGGTCTGCGATCATGTGACCAATCCATTGACAGCTGTACAGAAGGAGTTAGTATGAAGAGCTAAAGTTTGTAAGAGCTCATAATGCGGTGATGGATGGGTCAAACAAATGTAGGACTTTGTTCCAGGAGATTTGTGTTTGTGTGCCGTATGTTTACTTTCTTAAACCATACCTACATAACTTTACTTTCCCAAATGATACCTACGTTAATTTATTTTCCTAAACTACATCTACATTAATGTATTTTTCTAAACCATACCTACGTAACCTTATTTTCCCAAACCTAAACTATGTTATTCTATTTGGATAAACCTAACCCATGTAACTTTGTGTTAAGTGAATAACTTAATGTATTCCGTAACGTGATGACACCATTCAGGAGACGCTCATTTGCTTATATCGTACAAACTGTTGTTTGTGCATTTTCGTAAATGATACAATTTTGTCACATGAGAAAACTTCGCAGGTGTAAAGTATATGAAGTATTATGAACTTTTGCCAAGAAATCTGTCCTGAGATACCCTGTAAAATGTTGAAATTTATATGATATAGTCATAAAATACATTAAAGTAATTGTTACAATCTACAAAACTTGAATTTTACAATAAAGTGTACACAGTTTTAAGAGACAATGAGAAGGTTTTGCTTGGCTTTGCTGATATCAGCTGCTCCAACAACAAACTGAAAAATGTAAAAGCCATGAAATCAATTTTATTTTCATAAATCTCCCATAATTCCTCAAGTTTCAGTGGCATTCTGAGCAGTGTGCCGATAAAGGCCAGACCAGGGACGTAGCGATCAGACTGCTATGCCTTGTGTATCTGTTTTAAACTTTTACAGTATAATGTGTTTCCTGTTTTTATTAAATGATACATTTCCTCTGATAACAACGCCAGTAATCACAGAGCTGGATGACTTCAATCATAAGCTATCAAGGAAGTCCTGCTGTATTTACTGTAGTCACTCAGCGGAGCCTTTTCACATCCAGACTGTGGAGGTCAGACACACAGAAGTGCTCTGTTAATGTTATTTTTTCCCAGAGCCTGAGTCATAACTAATTTCAGACTTGTGTTTTGAGACTTGAATACCTTCATCTGTCAGAAGAGGCCACTGCCAACTGTGATTAACCCAAACATCTCTGCTTCACTCCAGAGTCAGTGTAAATGTGTGCAGTTCAACTGTGCCGCTGCAGAAGTGAGGGCGAAACACATGAAACAGTCGCCAGATAAGTTAATTGACTACATCATGAGAGTGAAGGAAGTTTGGTTTGAATTAAAAGGAGACCTACAGTATTTTACTGATTTCCAGGTTCATACTTATATTTGGGGTTTTCACTAGAACATGTTAACATGCTTTAATAAAGAAGAACACCTGACTTTCTTGTCTGTTCCGGGACATCTGTATTCACCCTCTGTCTGAGACGCTCAGTTTTAGCGCCTGTCCCTTTAAGCCACCCTCCTGTAAAAGCCCAGTCTACTTTGATTCTTCAGCGTTTTCAGGTATTTTGTGCTCTTGGTGTCTCCGCAGTCATTGGGAATGACTATAAGAGAGAAAAGTGGCACTTTCTACTATGAAAATTCACCAACCAAAGTTTTAAACTGAAAGTCAAATCTTCACAACTGGACATGTTCTAGCAGGAATATGACCTGAAAGTTAACAACACAGGAACCCAAGACAACAACCAACATAGGCTATGTTTCCGTGACGTTAGCATATAGCTACCTTAGACAGTATGAAAGTATGGGAATTGCCGCCATGGCGTTACACGTTGGTTTCTGTACTCCCATACCGAAGTCTCAAGTTTGGCATTTTGGCCTTCGCCATTTTGAATTTTTGGAACCAGAGGTGACCAAATCTGGACAAGAGGGTGAAGCCTAACTTTAGCTGCTGGCTTGGTCAGCATGGTGCATTAACAGCTATGGTCACCTATGATAATACTCGATTTACTGGAAAAACTGAGTGTCTGACTCCTTAGAGCATATTTCAGTAAAACCAAAGGCTGAACAAGAATTTTTTAGGCAACCAAAATGTTAAAATTAACTTTGTGACTTGTCAACAGACAGCACCCACCTGTCAATCAAAGTGGTAATGCCCGTAATTCTGCAGAACTAAAATTTGAAGCGGTAAGTTATATTGAGCATAGTGTTCAGGTGGGACACGATGTCAAGCTCAGCTCACACCCCAGCTACATCAGCCGATCTCAAGCAGCCCAGTCAACTGATGGAGCAGCTGATTGGTGGAAGGGAGTCAGCTGATAGATCACATGATTCCTTTCTATTCAACCAATTGGCAAATCTCATTCAGGATGCTCTATTTAAACTGCTCTGGCCTGCCTACTGCTGCAAATCGCCTTCACTCCAGCTCCTCCTTTTCATGCTGTGTCTGACTTATTGAAGATGCTAGCTTTGTTCTGTTACCAGGGGGTCTTTGCTGCTGCTCTCCCTGCCTTAGGCTTTCAGTGTAGGCACATGGAAGGGCAGGGAGGTTTGCCCTCTCTGCTTCAGGCTTTCCTTGTATGTGCATGGAGGGGCAGAGACGTGTGCTCTCTCCACCTTAGGCTTTCCATGTATGCACATAGAAGGGCAGAAAAAGTTTTCTTTGCCTAAGTGATCCTGACTGAAATAAAAATTCTCCACCTGTACAGTTTTCATGAATGAAAATTAGCTGTAAACATGTTTATTTCTGCTGTAAAGTTGGGTATTTTAACATGGGGGTCTATGAGGATTAAATTGCTCTTGAAGCCAGCCTCAAGTGACCATTAGAGGAACTGCAGTTTTTTAACACTTTCGATTTGGCTTCAATTTTTAGCCCCAGAAGTTACTGCTTGGTAGCTACTGGGAGTGGAAATCACCTGAGGCCCACCGACACGATATTATCACAATATTTTCGTCACAATTCAATATTATTGCGATAATAATTGTACTGTGATATGCAGAGTATTGTGATAACATATGTTGCGATATATTTTGACTGAAAATTAAGGAAAATTTTGTCAACATGTCTTTTCATCTAATAAGATAAAGTTTTCTGTCTGTTCATCTCACTACAATCATTTTTTTTAATCACAGCAACATGTATCTAGTGGATTGAAGCAAGTGATTTCATTATCCTATTGGGCTACTCAAAGTTTAATTTGTATTTGAAAGGTTAATAATTTCAGTCATTAAAAAATCAACACTTGGCGGCCCCTGTATTGATACAATATTGATACGATACGCAAAATATCGCAATACTTTGCTATATCAATGTTTTCCCCTACCCCTAGTAGCTACATGTAGCAGTGTATGCAGTAGCGTGCCTGGAGCACATGACCATATAAAGAAATCCGTTGTGATCTGACGTCAGCTTGTCTTGAAACTAGAAAAAATGTTGGAAACAGAGTATTCAGAACGGTCTGAAGCCTGACTTGTAATCACAGGAAGTACTTTCATATACGTTTACCTCATTATTTAAAACTTTGGCCATGTTTTCATTAACCTAACATTATATATATATATATATATATATGACAGAAAAGGTCCCCTTTACAGATGTATTATTCTCCCACAGTGAGATATTTTCCCACCCTCACTGTTGCAACAGGAATAGCGAACGCTGTTAAGAGTCATCCACTTCTCCCTCCCACCCTGAGCCTGAGTCTTCCTGTCAGACTCAGAATAGCCTCCATCGATCCACCTCTGTCTCTTAGAGCCTCTTTGTGCCCCTGCTGGCCCCACATCCTTCGTCTCTGGCCCATCCAAGGTTTCGGTATTGGCCGCCGCATTTCCCTTAAAGCCTTCACACCAATACAATCACGCCCCATCTTCTCTAAACAATAACCTCATATTGACCCACTACTTGCTTTTTTCTCTTCCTGAAAAGACACCAAATAGACCTGAATCTGCTTCTTGAGTCAGTGCTGTATTGATGGCTGCCTTTGTGCAGGAGTCATTTAGCCTTTTTACTTGCTGTTAAATGAACGGAGGCGTCAGTAAATAACAGATTAGGTTGTTCTGGGCTGTGGGGGAGTGTGTGTGCGTATGATAATGTGTGTGTTTTGGTGTTAGGGGAGCGCTCTGGAGCAGCTAAGAGCATTATAAAACTGTCAATAGCACTGTGTCTTCTTCCTTGTGATCACGCTCATGTCCACACACACACACACACACACACACACACACACACACACACACACACACAAACACAAACACACACACACACACACACACACACACACACAGCATGAGCTTCACACCCACCGATTACTCGTCTTTTTTAAGCTCGCTGCCGTTTCCTCTTTCAAGGTCAAACTCAGCTTACCTGGAGCGCCGGCTGCACTGAGGAGATACAACTGAAAAAAGGGCAAGTGTGGATTTCATAAGGAGACTGCATGCATTAGCATGCCCTGAAAAAACCTTTTGTTAATTTCAATATTTACATTTTTTTCCGCCGTTTTCCATCGCTGCCGGCTGGTCACAAACATCTTTATGTCTTTTCAAAGACGTCTACATCGTCTGTGTGTGCTTTCATTTACATTTTAGATTTTAGGTTTATGTAAGAAAGAACAAATTAGATTTTCTGTGACTGATTTTTTTAAGCAAGCGCCACTGGCAGATCACGACCTTGCTGATTTAAATGAACTGTTTTCTAGAATTTCTATCTAAAATGAGGCACCACATTCATACACAGGAAACAGTAACATTAGTGTTTCTAGGATGGTTCTCAGGGCTGCGTCTGCATGCGTGAACAGAGTGTTGCACGGAAAATGTTTTTGTTGTTGGCCGACGCAGAAATTAGGAGCCGTGTCCACCAAAGAGTTTACCACTGAGGCCAATGTGTTTTTTAAATGAAGATAAAGAGGATATTTGTTATTAATCCCCAAGGGGAAAGTCAATTATTTCACTCTGTTGTTGTATACACACAAACCCCAAATACACACATGCACAAACAGGACCTATACATGTGTTGAATGGAGAGATGTCAGAGCGAGGGGGCCTCCTTAGAAAGGCACCCCATGCAGTTGGGGTTTCGGTGTCTTGCTCAAGGGCACCTCAGCAGTGGCCAGGAGTTGGACTGGCACCTTTTCAGCTACCAATCCACACTCCATATTTAGTCCGGACGGGGACTTGAACTGGTGGCCCTTTGGTTACCAACCCAAGTCCCTGTGAACTGTGGAACTGCTGCTTTGTAATATGAGCACTGCTTATTTACCCTACCCTACCCTACAAAACACCAGCAGTACGATGAGGTGCCAGACGTTAATTCTGTGCCGAGTGCTGCCGATTAGACTGTTTTTCTAAGCGCAGAGAATTCAAAAATGATCAGCTCTGGGTAAAAACGCTGTGCTTGTCACTGTCACTGCAGCCGTTCAATCACAGTGGAGGAGGGACAAATACCATGAAGACAAACTGTCACATCTTACATGCACAAGTAGGTTAAGTTAATATACTGTGTATATATTATGTTCATGCTGGAGAGATGATATATCTCTTTTGGCCTAGGAATGTCTCAGAATCCCTCAGGGAGAGCTGGGAAGCATTGCTGCTCATACTGTTGTAACCCTGGTCTGGAGTACATTGCTCAGCCTGCTGCCCTCACGACCTGCCTTTGGATAAGCTGTTGAAAATGGAGGCATGAACCCACCCTCTTTCCCTGCATGCTTCAGGCTTCCTCTCATCCAAAGCAAGTGCTCTACCTTGCTCCGACATGTTTACTTTCACGGATATTCTGTATCATAGCAACCACATGCAACCAAGTGTCTCAGCTGACAAAATGTTGTGTCTTCAAAGTGCTTTCAGCACTTCCAGCTGGGCGTTTCATGAGGATCGCCTGGCATTTTTAACTGGGAAAAAAATGTTATGGTGGACACGGGGCCTTAGCGTCACCCTGCTTCCCTCGGCAAACAGCCATGGGTATTTTTACTTTGGACTTTGGTAGGGCTGCCCCTGACTAAGAATTTTCCTGGTCTGCCAATAGTCTTAATTTAGGGCCATTAGTCGGCAAGTCGCCTGCATGTTAACGATATTAATTCAATTATTAAATGATATATTTTGGTGGTTTGAGTTGATGGTGTGAGAAAGAATAGTCTCAGTAACATTGTTAACACTGTGCTACATTACAGAGAAATACAAACCGTACTAATGAACCTTCATTAATATAGGCCTATATTTTATCTCCAAGTGCACGTCACACACTGAGCGAGCCGCCTGTTAATGACGCTGTGGGCTAATGGGCATGTAGCTACTTCCATGTTTCACATGATACGTCATGTTTGTAGTCGACCAATGAAGATGAGTTTACATATCACCTTGGGTTGGTCCTTCACCTTCTCAAAATGATCCCACACTTTGGATTTCCTGCCCCACATGTTATTAACTAGCCTGTGGAATAACCGCAGGTACCAGCCCTGGAAATTAACCTGACTCCTGTCTGACTGCTGAGTCTGGACACTCCTGTATCTGCCCTTTTGAAATAAATTCCCACATGGTCCCATGTTCGGCATAATGACGTTTTGTGGTCTCACTTCAGACTGTTTTCATAAACTGTTCGCACGTTTTCCTATGAAAAGTAATGTACCCAAATTTGTACATAATTATGAGCCAGTAATTTGTGCATAACCCACGTCTTTTGGAAGGCTGCAATCACGTGACCAATGTGCTGACAGGAGTAAAGAAGGAAGATTTCCGTAGCCGTCTTGTAAGGAGGCAGGTTGGGGTGGTAGATGGTCACAAAACACAGGACTTTTCCCTGGAGATGCGTGTTCGGAACCCTGCAATGGCCTTTTTTAAGACACGAAAAAGCTTCAAAATTCAAAAGTGGGGTATTCATTGAGAGATTTTATGTTGTAGATCAAATGAGAAAGTCTCTTAAGCTGGTGTGAACCACAGACATTATGTCGGACATCTTACCAAAAACCTACTCAAAAAGCCAGTGACTTTGAGATGCGGGAACCCAGAGTGCAAATATGCAACTCATCTCCGGGTTTGTTCCTGCACCATTCTGTAAATATCAGGTTATATCCACTCACAGTAAGTGTATGTTATTGTGTCTGAACACTTTGCCCCCCCCACTCTCAGAGAACAAGTGTTGGAAACGGTGATGAAATGATTGAAATGCTGAAACCCTGTAATTTCCCTTGTTTTACCAAATGTGTGGTAGTTTTTATGTTGTTTCCCTGTAGGCTGTGGTCACTCGTTACCTGACTCTGCACACTGTGTCAATGACAGGCAGCCGGGCTGATCCTGACATGGTTTCTGTCACGTGGAGTCGTTGTGACCTTATAAATGTGGTTACCATTCAGATGACGACTCGCCTCGCTCTTTCCTCTCTCTTTCCCTTCCTCTATGATCGGCCATGCGTCTTCAGACTGACTCAGCCCAATGAAAAATCTTTTTCTGAGGGAGGAGGGAGACGGGACAAATCAGTGACTCCATCCTCTATCCTTCCTTCCACCCCCGTCAACCTCACCTCTCTTTCACCCTCCTCCTCCTCCGTTATCTCGCCGGTTTCATGCGGTTGATCCCGGACAATCTTGCTGTTACCAGACACTGCACTCAGCCGCTCTTAATATTTAATGAAGGATCAGGGCCGTCAGCAGCAGCAGCTTTTTGAGCTTTTAATGGCAGAGTTTTCCAGTGACATTTTTGTGCTGTGACCTCCAAGGCATTTCCAAAAATTGCTACAGACGTAAAAGCTTTTACCATCCTTCATTCTTATTCGTCTGCCATGAATGAACCCCAAAACCCGGGCAGGAAATAAACACTTTTCATCTGTGTAGAAATCAGCAGGCATTATCAGAACTTAACCATACAAACATGCTTTCTTTTTTTCAGAAGGGGACTGCTTGACCTTTAACAAATCCTGCAACGTTATAAAAGCTTCCTCCAAATGTAGTTAAATTATGTGAGTCTCAGCTCCAGTAAATGTTTATTTTGTAACCAGAATATTTGGCGTAAGTACCGTTAAATTCTCAAAAGTGTCTGCTGCTTTCTTTTTCCTCAACTGCTAGTGGCAGAGCTCTTGGGATGTCAGTGTCTGTCGTCAGTCTGTTCACCTCATATAACTACAGAATAGATTAACATGAAATTGTGTTCACACATTCATGGTTGCCAAAGGATGGAGCTAAATTATTTGGTGATCCCTCAACTTTTCTCATAACATCTCTTGCAGGTGAAAGTTTTTACTTATCCAGTGAAATATCTCAACATCAGCTTGTTGGATTGATAGAAAATTTGATACGACACTCCTAATTCTCAGATGATGTATGCTGATTGCTTTGGTTCCCTGACTTTTCTGTAAGTGCAACTTTGTGGTTTTATGTTTAATGTCTTGACAACTATTTGATTGCCTTGAACTTTGGTTCAGACATTCATGTTCCCCTTGGGATGAATTGTTAACTTAAGTGATTCTCTGACTTTTCATCAGGTCAAAATAAAGTGGAAACCTCTTACAGTGATTAGGCTTACAGTCATGGGCTGGTTTGATTTGGTTTGGCCCGTCAGCCCAGCCTGGCAGGGATTTGCATTTCCATTACAACAGGGCTACCTGTTTAAAGGCGTGTCTTTTACTGATGATGGCTTGTCTTAAGTAATGATGTTAAGTCCCTGCAGGGCAGCAGGGCAGGTAGGAGAAGTTTACCTGTTGGAGGTGAGCTGTTTGCAGAGGTGCAGTAAGAGCGTGCTGTCTGCAGCTCTTCATCAGCATCTCACTGTGGCTGTTTCTGCTTTACGTTTCCTCCCTGCTGTTTTATTAAACTTGTCTTTATTGAAGAAAAAACAAGTTTCCGCTAATTCAGTGATAAACACACATCATTTCCTGTAGATTATTTACAGTTAAAGACCATGTTATTTTGTTTCGGAAAAACTTTGATTGTGAAGCAGCAAAATAAGAAAATGTTGAGCTTTCGTTACGTAATCTGACATACGTCTCTACCGTAGCATGCTACACATATTAGCACACTATGCTGCTATTAAAATAGCTCCACTGACTTTTGGTTTCACACAGTGAACGAACAGTGGACTCCAGGTGAAAGTCCTGATGTCAACCTTGTCTCACTCTCAAGTCGTTGAATACTGGCACTTGGTCTGTGGCTTCCAGCATCAGACACTGATGTGTGCATGATACGTGGCGGGTTGTTGTGTAGTGGCGCCTGGCGGCATCAAGGGGAAATGTGGTGGACGCAAAAATGAAAGTTAAGGGGGCAGAAGTGCAAGTAGGGCAGGCAGTGACAAGGTCGGAATGAGAATCTGTTACCCTTAAGGGACTTTCTCACTCTTTGTATCACGGTAGTTGCTTGCTGCGTTATGAACTGGCACCGGCCTTTGTGAATTGGTATCTTACACAGACGTCCACTGACATAGTGGTGGTATTTGACAACAGTGGTTGCTGACCACTGCGTCAACAACTGCTGCCGCCAGGTGTGTATTATACCACCATGAAGGTGCCTTTGTGTGTTGCTATCAAACGGCCAGACAAAGCGACAGTAGCGGCAGTATTTGATGAGTTGGGAATGAGAACAGACTGAAACAGCTGAACCTACAAATTTACAAATGTTATTCATTTAGCAGGTCAGGCATGCTAGCACGCTAAACTATTCTGGGGATCAACATTATACATGCTTAACAAAGGCATGTTAGCATTGCTATGAATAGGAGTTGCTGCTCACATGGCTGTAGACTCTTGGTGTTTCGATCTCCTGTCATTAGGGACTAACCTTCGCTTGTTTGTGCTGGCTGAACTGAGATTGTTTAAATACTGACTTTTATTTGAGCATTGATGGTACTAATGAGTGATTGCAGCTCTATAAAGGAGTATCCATTTAATCCACAAGTTGAGAAAATATAGCAGAAAGTGTCCTGAGAGTCCACACCGTCTATCAGTTTTATGTTGGTGCCTAAGATATTAAAGGCAAAAGAATAAAATGGATGAAGCAGTTAAACACACTTTGGCCATTTTCAGTTACTCAGGTCTGTTTAAAGGCAGACAGAATGAAGAGCTTAATTTAGTGTCCGGCTCATTGCCATCACAAACTTCGCTGAGGGGATTTTGGCCTCGGCCGTCGTTTGTCACCTTGTTTATTCCTCTGGCCTCGTCCTCGGTGAGACCAAATGAAACGGTCTGTCTGGCAGAATTACAGACCCTGAGTCTGGGCTCTAAAACGATAAAAACGGCGCCTTGCAGCGGCTCATTTCCTCCTGTCTCTTCTCTCTGCTTTGGGCTCTGAAAACCTTTTTGTGGAGTTTTAGTGCTAGAAGAGTGTCCTGACCTGATAAATGACACTCTGCATACTTTTACAGCACAGTCGGTCCTGAAGGCGCCTTCAGGGAATATGGAAGCTATTTTTCCACTTTCCTGTCTTTTGCTGAAGTTTATTTCTTTGTTGTTTTTATCTAAAACGTCACAACTGTTGTGAGTTTTATCGTCACGTCTTGAAGTCTAAATTTCCTGAAATGCGTCGGTTTGGATCCAGTGTGTTCAGCAGGGGTGACCGACCTCCAAAGTTACCTGCAAGTCATTCAGTTTTTCTTGCCAAGCGCTGACTCAACCCTCCCCCCACCCTCCTCTTCCTCTATTATCGTCCAGGCAGCCAGACATTCATCTCAATGAAAGCTTCTCTTTGTGTTCCTTTCACTGAACTGCTGACAGAATGGTATTACTGGTTTCTGGTAAATATAAAAGGCTAAATGCTCTGATGTGAACTCTTGGGCACAAATTCAACAAACTCACGGAGTTTTTTTTGAGACCCGGCCGGATCACGCAAGCAGAACGTCAGCAAAATGTGCCTCGTCATGAGCCTCATGACGCATTTCTGCTGCACAATGAAAAGTTTCTGATCAACGATTTGTTTTGAAACGCAGCAAAGTACTTCAGGTGCAGAGAGATGCTTTAAAATAGGGGTGTCAAACATACAGCCTGGTGGCCTGAACTTGTCCATCAAAGGGTCCAATCCAGCCTAGTAGATGACTTTGCACACCTTATATTGATGCACTTGTGAAGGCTGAGAGGTGCCAGTCTTCAGGAGCAATTTAAAGTGAGTAGCTTTTTTCATGTAAGATGCTGCCTCACAGGCTTTTCCACCCTGAATACAGCTCGCTGGAAAATCAATGAATACTTACTGTGGTCATATTTAAAGATATTAAACATTGTGTAAAATATTGTCAACCAGCAGCTTGAGGACAAAAGAATCTGCATCAGACTTCTGTCTAAAACAGTACCTGTTGTTAAGGCACTGACAAAACTTCAGATTGTAAATGGTTTGTTAGGCATGGGATAACTTAGGCCTCGATCACACAGAAGGCAATTTGCAGGTTGCTAAATGTGAGGCGCACCGCACTACCTTTTTTATTTGAATGTTGCTAGTAAAAAAAAAAAAAAACATGCCACACCTGGTGGCACATTGTTACCACTCCTGTCAGCTAACAACAGGAAACTGAGGCTACAATTCACACAGGCTCACCAAAACTGGACAATAGAAGATTGGAAAAACGTTGCCTGGTCTGATGAGTCTGGATTTCTGCTGCCACATTCAGATGGTAGGCTCAGAATTTGGCATCATGGATCCATCCTGCCTTGTATCAACGCTTCAGGCTGCTGCTGCTGGTGTCATGGTGTGGGGGAGATTTTCTTAGTACCAACTGAGCATGGTTTAAACACCACAGCCTACCTGAGTATTGTTGCTGACCGTGTCCATCCCTTTATGACCACAGTGTACCCATCTTCTGATGGCTACTTCCTGCAGGATAACGCACCATGTCACAAAGCTCAGATCATCTCAAACATGACAATGAGTTCACTGTACTCCAATGGCCTCCACAGTCACCAGATCTCAGTCCAATAGAGCACCTTTGGGATGTGCTGGAACGGGAGATTCTCATCATGGATGTGCAGCCGACAAATCTGCAGCAACTGTGTGATGTCATCATGTCAATATGGACCAGAATCTCTGAGGAGTGTTTCCAGCACCTTGTTGAATCCGTGACACCAAGAATTAAAAAGAGGGTCCAACCCAACACTAGCAAGGTGTACCTAATAAAGTGGCCAGTGAGTGTATGTATGTATGCGCTCATAATGAATGGTCCAGCTCCAAAAATAAATGAATGTTTTGGAAACCCCAAAGTCATGAATGTGCCAAACTAAATGCATTTTTACAGGATTTTTTAAGTACATGTTCGTCTCAGCTGACCTGATACTGAGGTACTAAAACAGTAAAGTCACAATCCTTCTTTGTTCTGAGGCTGGAAACTTTTGGAAGGTTTTAGTCAGCAGATCTGAAGAGTTCTGTGCAGAAAATTGATTAAAAGGAATCAAAAATATATGAGGGAGCGAGACACCATGGAGCACTTCAAATCTAATTAACAGGATCTTAAGTTGAACTCAGAAACTCACTGGAAGCCGGAGAACTGGAGTTCGAGTGTCTGATCCTCGTAATGAGCAAAGATTTAAGACAAACAACAGAACAACAACTCTTCCCTCCACCTCCTCCTCCCCTCTGTGTTGTTATTCTCCCTATTAGCTCTTCAGTGTTCCTCCCACCCTGTTGCTGTATTGATTAAGTGTAGCTGAGCCTTGAGGCGGGGTCACGAGGTCAAAAGACACAGCAGCTCTGTCTGAACAGACAGTGGGGTGACAGGCCTGACCCAGAGACCTCTCCCACGAGGTGTCCTGAGGTCAAACACCTAACAAACAGAATAATTGGGAGAAACAGGTGAAGAGCTGACTGATGATGACACATGATTGGGATCATGACTGCAGGGACACATGTTTGGCATCCCAGTGTCAGGACAGAGAGCCATCCATCTTCATTAAGTCCAGAGATTCACTCGCCTTGTGTGGTTTTCTGTAACATACACTTCTACACAAGTGGTCACTTTATTAGGCAGACCTTCCTAGTACTGGTAGGACCTCTCTTTGCCCCCAGAACAGCTTGAATTTTCGGCCCCCTGGATTCAACAAGGTGCTGGAAACTCTCCTTAGAGATCCTGCTCCACGTGGCATCAGTATGCAGTTACTGCAGATTTTCCGCCTTCACTTTCATGCTTTAGAGCTCCAGTTCTAGTTCCTCTGTTGGACTCACATCTGGTGACTGTGACTGAACTCACTGTCATGTTGGTGAAAGCAATTTGAGATGACGTGCGCTTTGTGGCATGGAGCGTTATCCCGCTGGAAGTAGCCATTAGAAGATGAGTACACTGTGGCCATAAAGGGATGAACATGGTCAGCAACAATACTCAGGTCGGCTGTGGTATTAAACCACACTTAGTTGATGTTATGGGGCCTCACATTACACAGCCACTTTTCACACAAGGCACTATAGATCCATTAATCCATGTTGTTTACACCACATTCTGACCCATCTGAATGTAGCAGAGAAATTCAGATTTTCCATCTTCTTCTGTCCAGATTTGGTGAGCTTGTGCTGATTGTAGCCACTGTTTACTGTTTTTTGCCAAGGAAGTATAAAAGAAGGAATGGTCATGGCGACAGCGACAGCGTTCAAGCAGCCAGATTTTGGTCTCAGTTCTGTTGGAGTCAATGGGGCGGGCACTGCTAATCACAATAACCCATCATATCTTTGTTGTTTCAACTGTGACTAAAAAATCCATCCACCAGCAGAGGCTGAGATGCAGATGTTAGACAGAGCCATGATATGTTCAGGGACCAATAACAAGAAAAACAAATGTACATATTTAGTTTAAAAAAATGTCAGTAAGCATCACATAATCTGTATCTTTTAATTGAGTGGAAGGATTTTTTAGTCAAAGTTGAAACAATAAAGATATGATGGGTTTAAGTGTGATTAGCAGTTCCTGTCCCATGAAGAAGAAGATATAGTTTGTTAATCTATGAGGGGAAATTAAGTTATTTTCACTTTGTTGCCACAAACACACAGATCTGAAATACACACACAAGCACAAACAGAACCTCTACATGCATTAAATGGAGATATGTTAGGGCGAGGGTGCTCTGAACAGTTGGGGGCCTCAGTGGTGCCCAGGAGGCAAACTGGCTCCTCTCCAGCTACCAGTCTATACTAGCTCTGTACGGGGACTTGAGCTGACGACCCTCCAGTTCCCAAGCCAATTCCCTATGGACTGAGCTACTGCCGGCCCACTGAAGGGTTGTTGTTGGTTGGAGAAACGTTTTATGATTGAAATTTGACACCATTTTGTCAATGGAAGTTTGTGTAAAAAGTCTCCCCTTTGAAAATAACTAAAATAAAGGGGAGATGCAACGTCCAGTTGCAATTTTTTTAATATCATGGATAATCTCAGTGTTTATTAAAAATAATGAGTTAATTTGCAAAAACAGATAAGAGCCATTCTTAAAATGAATAAACCACCAGTTTGATTGATAGTGATGTGACTGAGTGCACGGTAAAAGAAAATTGATTGATGATTCATGAAAATTTTAAAACTTTAGATATATCTTATTAAAACAAGCAGTTCGACTGATAATCCGTGAACTGCACACACATAAACATGATTCAGGAATATAAATGAAAATGGAAATCTGTTTATTCAAATGAACTAGGTTTGGTGAAAAAATTGCAACAGCAAAGTACTGGGTTAATTTTGTGTGGCAATATCGTATCGTCACATAGTGCCAAGTATCAGTGTTCTTTTTATTATATAAATTATTTATATTTAAAAAAAAAACAAATCAAACTTTAGGTAGCCTGCTAGAATAATATTAATGTGTAATTTAATGTGCAATATATTTTATCACAATACTCTGTATATCGCAACACATTTAAAATCCCAGTAATGTTTTAAGTATCATGATAATATCGTATCGTGGAGTCTCTGGTGATTCCCACCCCTAAAATGAATCCCTCAAATATATATTTGAACATTTAAAGAATGTTAAGAAGAGCAGCTCTCTGAAAACATGAAGGCCAGAAAAGGTTTTTCAGATGAAAGCAGGATTAGACTCCTCTCTCGTGTCCACTGAGCATCACTTTCCAAAAACAACATGATTTTTTGTGAACTTTCTACTCTTGAGATCATCGTTCTGAGCTTTCTGTGTATTCAACCCGCAGATTAAAGCGGGTTTGATATGCAACAACATTTGTCCTGTTTGAGTCTGAGAACATATTGAGTGAGGTTTTAGGCTTAAAGTGAGAGTGATTTTCGGCTTATTCTTCACATTGAGGATGATTTCAGACAGGATTACCTCCCAGCTGTAATCTATTCATAGCAGCGGGCGCCAGGCAGCAGCGCTCACCGCACTCCTCTGGGGTCAGCGTTTAATGAGATTACTTTTGGATTACTGTTATCTGTTTGAAATGTGGAAAAACAGCAGGTACTGAACGGACGGTGTCTGTATTCAGCCCTGGTGGTGAAAATGTTTGACCGCAGAGAATTTATTCAAAAGTCCTCAAGTCACAAGTTGTCAAGAGTTTCCTGTGTTCATGTTTTTTTTTTTTTTTTTTTTTTATATCAGCAAGTGTTTAAAATTATTATTATTAATATTATTATAGATAGTTCTAAATTAATTATTAATATTAAGTTTTAATTGCTTTAATATTGTGATCATCAGCAATGTTTTGGCCTCAAAGGTAGTTATGTTAAATAAGATATTTCACTTTTATTTGATATCAATTAAGTTCGGATTTGACACAAACGTTGAGTCAGACTCAAAGATGAACTGATAAGAATTTGGTGGTCGACGGTCAATGGTCAAGGTGACTGTGACCTTGAGTCCATCTCATTCTTGTGAATGCAATATCCCTAGAGGGCCTTGAACGAATTAACTCAAATTTGGCACAAATGTCCATTTGGACTCATGATGAACTGCTTAGAATTTAGTGGTTGACGGTCAAAGGTCAAGGTCACTGTGACCTCACACTGTCTCATTCTTGTGAACACAATACCTCAGGAATGCCTTGAGGGCATTCCTTTGAATTTGGCACAAACGTCCACTTGGACTCAAGAATGAAATGACTAGATTTTGGCGATCAAAGGTCAAGGTCACTGTGCCCTTCGTCTGTCTCATTCTTGTGAATGAAAAATCTCAAGAGGGCCTTGAAAGAGTTTATTTAAAATTGGCACAAACGTCCACTTGGACAAAAAAATGAACTGATTAGAATTTGATGGTTGACCATTAAGGTCACTGTGACCTCACACCCATCTCATTCTTATAAATGCAATAACTCAGACATACCTTGAGGGAATTTCTTGACATTTGGCAAAAACGTCCACTCATACTCATTGGACAGGTCATTGGTATTTGGGCATCAGGCCTCTGCTCCTCAGAGTTGATCTCATCTAATTAGTGGTACCAGCTGAGTGATTCATCACACCTGGTAGTAATCTGTCTGCGCTTATATCTGCTCTGTGAAGCACTCATGTCAATAGCACTGATGAGAGTCAAGGACTGAAATGTTTGCCACTGTTTTTATCACTTTATTGAAATATGGTCTAGGTACCATGTCTGAAGGGTTACTTTCGGTTCCAAAGGTACTATGAAATGTTTGGTGCGTGTGTGTACAGTCCTTTCAATTGGCTTATCCATGCACTTTTTATGAGCAACATGTTTTAGGAGTTCTGATGATTGAAAAAATGGGAATTATTAATTAATAGTTCCTAGACTGAGAACACAGCCACATACACTGATCTACTGTTTGTCTTTACTTGGAAAGCAGTAAAAGTTGACTGTGTTCCTGAAGTCAGAGCTGAAGTCAGAGCTGAAGTCAGAGCTGCTCGCAGAGGGGCACTAAATCCAAACGGAGCAGTTTGACACTTGCCAATGAAATTGCCAAGCTCACCGTGAATTTGCCTCTGGGCCAGGTGCAGGTTGACACCCTGGTATTACACAACAACGACTATCTGTCATGTGTGATAAGATTCTGCCAGCGGGAAAACCATTAGCTTTTAGAAAGTATTAGACTCAGTAGAAACATCATCACAGCCAAATGTTTCATAACCAGGCAGGGAGACACAGAAACGGCTCTGCTGGGTGGAATGGACATTTTTGGACTGCACTTTCATGGATGGGTTATTTGGGATTTTAATTTTCTTTTCTAACAATGAGCTGCAGATCTGTGTTAATTCTAGACACCTGAACATGTTTTCTTGTCAGGATTGCAGTTTTCTGTGGCTCTGTTCTCCAGGACTGTGGGTTGATATGGTCACAAAAGCTTTCATTCTCATGCTGTTAGGAATTCTTTGTCTGGGAGAGGCTTTGTTTTTCCCCTGTCATGGTGACTGACCACCGATGTAATTTTCAGCCGACACAGACACTGCTTAAGCGATTGCTACATGACAGTTAACATTTGTCACGTCAGTCGAAGACATATGTTAAACAAGAGTTCTCATTTCTGTAATTTGACTTAAAAGCTGCGTCCAGCTCGTCCATGTCTCCATCTGCGTGGCCTTTTTGTGCAGCTCAGGCTCAGGAAAATGTTGTCCACAATCATAATTCTGCCTGCAAAGCTCTGATTGGTTTGGGTGAATTTCCAACCAGAGTCGAGCTCAGACCGATCATTTTACACCACTGCAACTTGTCTCTGCAATGTTCTAAAATGGTTTAGTCTCATCGTGAATCTTTGGTCTGAACTGGGCTTTAAAGCTAACCTATTATTCAGCAGTTGTATGTACATCCAGCAGACACAGAGTGACATGATCATCCATGATCACCATCCTTTGAGTGGTGTTTGTGCCTACCTAATTAATGTAAGCCCAATATTAGCTCTTTTCGATCCGCTTTTGGTCTCCTCCAGCTCCTGAGGGAATAATATGTCTCTTTAGCTGCTAAACGTTCCACTGTGTCCACCAGCTTGTCTCAGACTGTGTCTGTTTGCTGCTGTAGAGAAGAGCAGCTGCCCACTGCTGCTGAAAACAGTGAGACTGAACCACACAGGAGATAAGCTGTAAAGCCAAAAATCAGCTAAAAGAGGCTGGTATCTGCAGTCTACATTCCTCGTCGTCCTCTATGTTTGTATTCGAGTGCTGTCTCAGGACAAACCGGACAGCGCAGCACATGTTTTTGGGGCTTGTAGTGGCTTGTCGTCTGGCGTGTGTGCTGAGTGTCTCCTGGGAGGACGGGTCTTCAGCGGTTACACTATCACAGACTTTTTCTTCTCTCCCTCAGGCTGTTGTGTTAAAGCTGCTACCTGCACTCAGGGATCTGTCGCCCAGACAGTGTCAGGGAATAACCCTCAGCTCGCCTCTCAGGAACAAACACGCCTGCCCACACTGCAAAAAGTGTCTCACAACCCGACTTTAAAGTTTGGATTTTATTGTCAGAGAGAAAATAAAGGTGATTCATGAATTTGCTTTGAAACTCTGTGTGATAACTTTTTCATTGCAAATATTACTGAATTACTACCTGTCTTTGTTGTTGACAACAGGATGTATGAACCATTGTCTCTTCAGAGTTGCATGTTTTGATCTGTTGAACTGGATATTAGGCCTCACACACAGGGGCTTTCTGTTTTTAAAGTGATGTACCAGTGTTTTTTTGACACTGTGCTTTGTAGTGCTCACTATTGGACTTGTAATGATGTGGCCTGTTGGTAATTGTCTTCATGTGTGCTTAATCAAGCTGCTAATGACTGACCAGGTGCACCTGTGAGAGTATGTGGTGAACCAGTATGCATGCCTTGCTCTGCACTGAGGAGAGTCAAACATGGGCTGAAGGGTTTGCACTTTTTGCACTCTGTGCACATTTGCACATTTCCACTGTCTGTGCAACATGTAAAATAGAGATTTTTGAAGTCCAGAGTTCAGTCTGAATCATGTTTTGTTCTGTGTGCTAGTCCTCTTTTGCTGCATTGTTCAAAATGATAGGAACAGCACTGTGTGTGTCTCCATCCACCATGATGTGAAAGCAGCAGGCAAAACACACTTGTTAAATGTTTACTGGCATCAAAACTGCAGCCTCAGTCGTGCATTCTGACCGTCTGCACACAGAGTGCCAAGTTATCACACAGGGCTTTAAAAGTGAGAGCATTTTTTGAAATTGGGTGGCTCTGGCATAATAGCATTATAAAAAACATAGACTGTACCTTTCTTTGTTTAAGGGGAGAGTCCTCTGCTCTGTCTGATTGGCAGATAGAAAAAAGCCTCCTGGTTGAATGGCACTGTCAAGGATTTAGCTAAGCTTCTGTGAATCAAAGGTTATCACAGTTCCTGATTTCCTATTGGAAGCTAGGCTAGGCTCAGGCTAACTGGCAGGAGGCTGAATCCAAGTGTCTGGACTTCACTGCACTTGCAGACTCCCGATTTTGCGGGCACGTTCACGGGAAGTCTGGGAGTGCTTAGGGCTGTCCAAAGAGAGTGCAGACTTCACTGATATAATTGCCCACAATTCATTGCAATACAGACGTGACGTATTTTTTTTTTTTCTTTTCAGTAGCCGACTGAAAAAACTAAACTTAAGTGTATGTTAAACAGTTACTGTAGCCTATTAAAACAATACTGAAGTAGTTTAGGCCTGAAATAATTTTCAACAACATCATGATACAGAATTTTGTAGACATGTAGGCTATAGAAGGGAATCACAATGCATTGTACTATTGCAGCCCACCCTGTTGGTTGCACAGTGTAATGTCGAATATATCGGCTAGAAAAGAGGCCGAAAAACAACAAAAGAAGATCTTCTGATGTAACTAATGAACTTACCCAAATTATTTAGTAATAGCTCAGTCCTTATTCACAAACATCTGTATTTGACTGTCTGCAGTCTATATGTGACAGACATACAGACATTTATTTTGTTCACTCACAAAACAAGCCTGTGTATGAGATATATATCTTGTTATCTGCAGGGACAGACGAGCAGACAGAATATGACAGCAATTACAATGATTGAAGTCGTCGTTCAAATGTTTCCATGGCAACGAGCAAAGCAGTCTCGAAGGCTGTCTGTTAGCGGCTTGTGATCTCCGCCCTCGTAGAGTTTATGTGATGACAGTGAACTCGTCACAGTGTGTATGACTGAAGTCCTCGAGGGCTCAGTTCGCAAGCCCAGAGGGTGGACGTTTGGATGCAGCCTTAGAGTTTACAGACTGATGAGTTGATTTCCTCATCCCAATGAGTGACTTGCAGCCTCACGCCACCACAGTCCAAGCCAACCACGAAAAGCACCACCAACACTTGCAAAACAAACATAAGAGCCTAAATTTAGCAAAAATTTAGCGCAGCTGAAAGACAGGCGACTGGAAACGTTCCCGCCCACTTCAAGCTAACTTGTGGTGCATGTGGACATAAAATCAGAGCAAGTTTAGCAAAAATCTTTGTCTAGAAATACACTGAGACAAAGTTTTATGTGCTCGACTGCTAGACTGTGATAATGAAAATGTCATGGAATATGATTTTAAACATTCATTCATTAGCTTCATTTGGGGGCTGCAATCTCACCAAATTCAGTTCTGAGCACATTGTCTTTTTTTAGTTTTGTTGTATAAGTTTAAAAATTGTTCTCAGTCACATGATAAGAATCAAATTGTTGCATTTTGTTAGGATGATGAGATTTCTCAGGTCCCGTGAGAAGAGAGGAGCTCACATGTAGCATAATGTTGACTTTATGCAGACGGCGTCGAGGGAAGATTCTATCAGAGATATCAATAAATCAGCCCTAAAAGTATACCGATAAACTCTGCTACAGTGAGAGGGAACATAAGAAGACATACTGTGGACTGCCCATATCAGTCAGATGTGTGTGTCAGCACTCAGTGAATCTGTGCATTCAGGCAGCAATCCATCAAAGTTGTTTACCGCCACACAGAGAGCTGATGGAGCTCACCACAACGCGGCTCTCTGCTTCTCCTGCTGCGTCTCGCTCTGAGGAAAAAAACAACAAGAGGTTACATCCATAAAGTGACATTAAAGAGACGAGCATGCTGCGGAGCTGCAGGCTGAGCTGTGGGGAAATGTCACGATCACATGCTCAGGAGAAGCTTCGCCAGAGGCCACAACAGGGGAGAGTACACACGTTGGATATTCAGCTGGACTGAGAGAAGATTTGTCTGAGGTCAGAGGTCGCTGTTATAAAACGACTGCTGTCGTCTACAGCCACAAACATGTGACTTCAGTTTCTGCATTTAGGAAATCCTTGATGACCCTTCTGCCTTTGAAATACAGAATTTTTTTTTACATTAAGAATTCAGTGCTGTGTATTATCACTGCTTGGTGAAAGTCTTGTGACTTGATTTGGTTAAAAGCTTGAAAAAATATGGTCGGTGAAACTTTGAGTGGAGTTTAATATGTCACAAACTTCAACTCATAATTAGGTGATTTTAGTATTTTAAGTGTAGTTGCTAGGTTTCACTGTCATAACTAGAGAAGTGCACTTACTAGAGTGCTGATCCGCACCAGGTGGCTGCGTCACAGCTGCTGAGGCTGATCGCAGCGTCTGTAGTGCAGCCAGTGGAATTGTTTCTGCCAGCTCCCTTACACTCCTAACAAAATCTGCAGATGCTGCAGTTCAAATTGAGTCCACACTTTTTTATGGATATCAGTTACTGAGCCAAGACCAAGGCGAAATTATGACCTGCAAATGACTAGGAAGGGCTTGTTGTTTTTCGCTGACAATGATTGCAGGAAATGCCTTTAACTCTGTGCTTTTACTGCATGATTTTTGTTGAGGAGTCAGCAGTCAGTGATGGTATAAAACAGTCAATAAAACAGGTTTTTAAACGTTTGTTAATCACTGCAAACACAGGAGGTCCATGAGCATCTAGTTATAAATATGCACACAAAATATTAGGCTGATTGGTCCAGTAGTATGCAAGATGAGCTGCAGACAGACAGATACACACTCACACACTCATGGCTCAGGCTTGGAGGGGACAATAATGACACAGTTGTATAAAACATTATCGGCCATTAAGTGAAACGTTTGTTCTTGTAGACCAGCTGGTGGTGTGACTTGATGGATGGCACTGTTAATCAGATGGTCCACCACTTTATGTACCATGAAATATCTTAACAATTAATTGTATTGCCATGTGCTTTGGTTCAGACATTCATGGTGACCTGAAGACAATTCTGACAACTTTGTTGATCCCCTGACTTTTCAGCTTTTATGGTGATTTTTTTTATTTCTCTTTATTTTCTCTATTTCTGTAGTTTTTCTTTCTTCTCTGGTCTATTTTTTTGTCTTGTTATAACGTCCCCCTGGGGACCAAAAAAGTGTTAACTTTCAATCTCTTCACCTAGTGCCATCACTGAATTTTATTTGCACACAAGATGTGATAAAAAGAAGTATATAAAAATAATCATGGCAGGGATTGTGCAGAAGGGGGGAGAAACCTGAAAGGGCTAATTTAAAATCTATTCTAATAAAAGATGTATTTCTCTCCTAAACTTGCTTACAAACAACTAGTAATAATAATAATCATAAAAGAAACAGACACCTACATATAAACACAAGTCATACATTAACTATGGCACGGGTGTTTTTTCACATTAGATTTAACTAGTAATTAAAGTATCATCAGGTCAAAGTTTAATTTTCTACAGTTTATAACTGAGTACCTGCAAAACTAATGATATTGCCATCAGCCTATTGTCTGTCTTTAGTTCTTATTTGCAGCTTGGTTGGGGTTGTATCTATTTTTTCATACCGTATACGATGGTGTCTGTGTGCCTGCCAACTGGTGAGTTCACTAGTTTTCTGCTTAGCTTTTTCAGGTTTAAAAAAATAAACAATTTAAACTCACAAATTGTCAAAAAAGGTAATATTCTAACGCCTGTTTTTCTTATTGAACAAAGAAATACAACTGTACTCCTTCTAAATCCAAGTTTCTCTCTTTCACCAAATTATTGCCTTGTTAACCCATCGTTAAACACACTTAAAATAAAACTCACCAAAAATGTCTTGTTTGTCATTTGGTTAGTTAGTCCACTGATCCAACCATCACCCAGCATGGCTTGGTCGAAATAAACTATAAATTCACTGAGTTAGATGTGAAAATGAGCTGTTTTCCCTGCAGTCTGTCTCTGCTGTGGCAGGTTGGCTGTTTACAGTCCTGTAACGTTATCCCCACCGCTCGCAGTCGCCATGTTGTTCAGCTCAGCAACCTGTTCCACCAGTAGAGACCTCTGGTGCTGTGTGATGTGCATTGCATATGATCCATCTTCAATACACGTCCCTCTATATGTTTAAAAGATAGATGAGCAACTGAAGTGGTTACAGTATTTGAAATCACAGTCTGAATTTCTTAATACAGGCAAACACTAATACCGTTATATCGCCCACGCCTAATGGCAGCAGCAACAATAAACATTACGTATGTAACATCACCATGTTAACACTGACAAGCATAACAATACCAGCACTGCTGTTTTCATATTGACTTTACCACAAAGGGTTTAGAAATTAACTTTGCCGATCAACTTCTCTTCATCTCACAATCTGGTTATTATAACTTCACAACGGAGTACTGAAAGCAGTCAGCAGATTGGAGGAAGGTGTCTGCTGATTGAAATGTGATGCTGATGTGTTTTATCCCCAGTGATGTAGAGGAACTCACACTCTTCCTTCACTTAAGTAAAGGGTGTGAATGTTGGTGGAGAAATAAGCTGAATCTACCAAAGTAGCAAAAGCAACTCCTTGATAGCAAATTATTGGAATATTGTTTCAACCTGAAAGCAGCTTTTCAATATTACTGTTAAAGGTGGAGCTGATATTAATATTTTTGGATAGTTTCATCTGTAGGAATGCATCGTATTTTAAGCTTAATTATATGTTTTGTTTGTAAAATCTGAACCTAATGAAAAATCCAGTCAAAACGCTAAATGTCAGATAAATGTGTTGAAGTGGAGATGTGGTAGACTAAAGATGTAAAGATGCACTGAATGGAAATAACCAAGTAAAGTACCCAGAAATTGTGTTTATTGCAGCACTTGAGGAAATGGACTTGTCACTGTGTGCCTTAGAGAAACCCACGTTTTGACACATGGATGTGATTACACTGACACGTGCCTGAGTGTAGAGGCTTCTTCCTGCTGGTGTGCAAGCATCCACAGCCCCCTCTCTTATTAAAATGTGCATTCAAACAGCACACACTGAAAATTCATTATCTGCAGCACATACAGCAACACGGATGATACCCAGGCTTCATCATGGGCTTGCTTCTTATCACACGTTCCGAACATATTGGTGAACATCTCAGCTTTCATCGCTGCATGTTTGAGATGAGCTGCTGTAACACACGTCCTTCCGCAGACGTTCACTTGTCATCTCGGTCGTCCAATTTACACATTCAGCCTGAGAAAACAGCCGAACTGTGATGCTGGAGGTGCCAAGAGGAGCTGTTTACAGACTGTCATGGAGCAGCGTTTATGATTTGACTGTCAAATCAGCCTGTTATACCACTAATATCTTTACACTGTATAATCCATACACTGTACTGTAGGTCCATTCAAAACTCCTACTGTATCCACGGTGTTTTAACACCAATAAATCAGTACACCATCACAGTGGAGACAGTGGTTTCATCTCCGAAAACAAACATTCTCATTATTTTGTGGCCTTTTCACTGTAGTTTACAGTCTGTGGTGTGTTGGATGATGTTTGGCTGGAAATCTGCTGGATTTCCATATGGAACAAAACAGCAGCAAGGTGCTTTCCTTTGAGTTAAAGTTTCCGCTGATGGCCGGATGGAAATACTGACGGCAAGAAAAAACAACTCCTGGTTAGGGCTGGGTATTCCCATGTTTGATATCTTTAAACATTGATAAAGTTTTCCACTGTAAGTAGAGTTACCAGCCTTTTCTTTCTAAACGTAGGTGTCACTGCTGTACTGTCCTCACTTCACCAAGCACGTTTTTTTAAATAATGTGACACATAGGTGCCAACTTGTTTGTTCCTGTGGGTGCTCAAAACAGCTGAATATCCGGCCCCCATGTCTGAGAGAAACCTGCTGGAAAAAGTAGTCAAATGCATGCTTTTCAGCACCACAGGAAAGTCACACACGTGAACGCACAAAATATTAACAGGGTCCGGAGATAAAAAGTTTAACTAATGATACACACCATGAAAACTCCCAGAAAGTAATGATCATTGCCACGAAAGGGTGTGCTTAAACGTCATTTGTGGTACGACAGTGATGTGTACAGACCTCCGTGCAAGCCAACATTAGCTTAATACTTTTCTCAAACTAAATAAATACCCCACATATAAACACAAAACTGCTTTGCTTGCTCAGTCTTGTTATGACTAAGATGTCTGCTGAAAAAAAGAATATAGTTTTCCATATACAGATTAAGCTCCTACCACAAACTTCACATGTATTTTTAAGCTGGTAGTGCCGTGTCATTGGCACAGCTGATGGAGGACACCAGAAATCATTTCCAAAGTTCTGCTTCAATCCATATCTGATGGCATTCAGCCTTTCAAAAACAACTTTTTTTTTTTTTTACTGTGGTCACACTCCAACACTCCGACAATCAATTATAAAAATGAAAGAAAGCTGATTTAATAAAAAGATAAGATTAATTCATTTAATCCGATGAATCACTGAGCCTTTATAAGTACGTTGGAGAATATCTGCCAATGCAGTGTTTAAGTTATAGTTCTGAAATTGTTTTATTTAACAGCTGCAATAAACAGGCTCACGTTCATTTAACTCAGTCCGGGGTATAGATCTAAAGTAACAAGAAAACGATCCACGTCAAAGCAGTTTTGCAGCCTTCTGGTTTTTGCTCTGACAGTTTCAATGTTGCCATGGAAATGTCGCAGTAATTATTTGCAGTGATGAACCAGGTGTGCTGGTATACTGATTTGAGCACATTGTAAATGTCTTGTTGACCAATGAGATTGCTTGGTTGGAACTACTTGTTGTATTAAGTGAAAAAATGGTTGGCTACTGTTTCTAAACAATATTGAAACTGACTGAAAAGTGAAAGTTGAAAGCCAGCTCCAGCTTTGCCACTTATCACTTCGCTATATTTGTGTTTTCTCAGTAATGTGTCCATAATTTTTGTATCTACCTCTTGCATGCATGGTGGTTCCTGATCTCACTTGCGCGCTGTTCCTTGGAATGTCCTGAACATTGTAATATTGGAAGAAAATACAAGCAAAGGGCCGAGTCCGTGCAGATAAATACATTACCACACACTTCTAGTAGGTCATAAGTGATGAATGAGAGCTTTACTTCTGTGTGAGTCGATATATTGTTTTTCAGGAAAATCCTTTATAACATACCTTTAAAGCTATAAACTCTGACTCCAAAAAGTTTTTAATGGGTGGATGTACCTGTTTTGCAATGTGGATAACGTATGCTGGGTGAAGTTTGCTATCAAATCAATATAAATTTGGCCCTGACTGTAGGCTGGCACACGTGGGTGCTCAGGCCTAAAGAGCACTTAGTAAATCACGTCTATGATTTGACATATTGTACATTGTAGCCTCAGATGTTGGAAAAAAACTTGTAATTCTCCCTTTTTCAAGCTATTACTGTGAAAGGAGAATAATAACGGTTGCTAGCATGGCTACAATGCTGGTTACATGTCTGCAGTTCTTTAAGATACTTCTTAAAGTATAGTATTACCTTGTCTTGGTCTGTAGTATGGTTTATTGTGGTACCATTCGAAGACCAACACCTTTTAAGCATTTCATTAACTGACCCATTTACGTCCCAACCCTCACCTGCGGTCATGAGCTTAAAGTAATGGCCAAAAGAATGATGTGCTGATAATAGCGGCCAAAATGACATTCCTCCGAAGGGGGACTGGACTCAGCCTTAGAGTAAGGGGCTCTGACATCCAGCTCTGGGTAGAGCCGCTGTTCCTTCGCGTTGAAAGGCGTCAGTTGAGGTGGTTCAACATCTCATCAGGAACCTCCTGGGTGCCTCCTGTTAGAGGTGTTCCACGCACGTCCCACTGGTGGGAGGCCCTGGGGCAGACCCAGAACACAAAGCCAAAGTGTTGCTGGGAAAAGTGGCATCTGGAATACTTTGCTCAGCCTGCTGTCCCCATGACCCGGCTTCAGATAAGCAGTTGAAAATCAATGGATGGATCCTGTACAGCTTGTTCAAACATTAGGGCCTTTATGCTTAACAGTCTTTACTTGCTGCATACAGCTGATATGTCTGGTATATTTGGCAACACATATCTAACACTAGTAAGTGGCTTGTTTGGAGGTCAAATGTGCACATTAAGAAACAAAATGCCCTTTTTTTCTCCTAAGTTTCTCCTGATTGTGTCACGCAAGTTTGGCATTATGTGCCTTGACTTATCCCTCAAGCACCAGTGGATATCTGTTCCTTCCCTTTGCTTTCACTCATCTCAGTACAAATGATGACTAAGACAAAAACTGCCACTGCTCCAAAACTGTCTGTGACAATTGTCTCTGCTGAATGACATCAGATATTGTCATGGTAACAAGTCCCATATAGGTCATATGCCATGGGATTCTTATTTGGAGCACAGATCCGTGTGGTCTAGACTGGAAGTGAAAAATACAAAGTGCTTGAATACAACCTTGTGATGTTCACACAGAAATAAAAACATCAGATCTGTGTCAAAGGAAGAAAAATTCCTGAAGTGGGACACTCTGAGGTGCACTGGGAGCAGAGTCTTTACGTCACTGGGAGAGTTGGAATACAGCATGAAAGGTTTTTTGTTCTCTTCACAGTCACTTAGTTTGACAAAATGTTGATTGAATACCACAGGGATCAGTGTTTGGCAGTTAAGACTACTTTTACTAGTTGTGTGCCAAAGTAAAATGTTATTTTTAGGTTTTCTAATATTTTGCGCAACTGATTTATTTACCTCAACCTCAGAAGTGATCATAGAGTTGCACTGCCGTGCTCAGAGGTCTCTATTGTTCTGGTCAGTCTGCCTGTTTTTTCTTTCCATCAGCTCCAAGTACATCTTAGGGTGCTTTCACACCTGCCCTGTTTGGTTTGGTTCAATCGAACTCAAGCTTGTTTGTTCCCTAAGTGCGGTTCATTTGGACAGGTGTGAACACAGCAATTGCACTCGGGTGAGCACCAGATCAACCGGACTGAGACCTTCTTGAAGAGGTGGTCTCAGTCTGGTTACAAACGAACTGTGGTTCGGTTCGTTTGTGGTGAGAACGTGTTCCAACCTGAATCTGAAGCAACTGCAGTCACATGACACATTGTTTGGGTTAAACATGAGCATGTTACAGTCCTGGAGGATTATTAATGTGCGCCTCCTCCTGTACTGCCTTAATATGCACATTCAGCACATCCAATGCATCAAAACATTGTTTTCTAGTTGGAGCCGCGCCTCGTTTTCAAACTGTATGCTTTGACTCACATGAACAATGACAGCAATATAGTCCACGATGAGCAGCGCTAAAATCAACCTGCGTAGTTGTCCCTCCATTGTGACATTAGAAAGTGTCACATTTATCTTGACAGTGTACTCTTCTTCAACGTTTTCTTTACTTCCTGGATTTTTCCTGCATGAAAATTCTGAACAATCAGGAGCAGCTTTCTCGCACAGGCATTTGATCTGGTCTGCTTGTAATGGTGCATTCCATTTACCTCGGAAGTCGCTGGGAATGACGTCACAGTCGAGTTATCAGCGTTCCAGTTACAAAGTCAGAAAAAAGTTGCCAAACGGGAAGAAGAAGTCGGAAAGCAAGATGGCAACGTCTACGAAAGCTATTCTCGCACTTGCCTTGTCCACAAATAAGTGCTAATAAACGGAATATTACAGGAGCTTCTACTTACTGTTTACGGGGCAGCCATCTTCGATTGTTAACTCCGGGGTGGTGAGGATTCTCCGACTTTCCGACTCGGAATTCTGACTTCAGGGGGCGTTCCAGTTGAAATTTCCCACTCGGAACTCGGAAATCCCAACTTCCCAGTACAAATGGAACGCACCATAAATGCTGTCGTGAGAAAATGAACCAACACTAGGCAACTATGAAACTTTGTAACAAAAATAGTCCCTGATTCAGACCAAAGCAAGACAACTCTAGGTCTGAGAGAATGCTTTTGCAGTGTATCCCATAGAACAGTTCGTATAATGTCCTATGAATTAGTGCTCTGCAAATGACATTATGTCCCTAACGTACACTTAAGTAATCACTTATGGCGGTTAGTTTTAGGCAAGGAAAGTTTCTGTGGTCAGGGTTAGAAAAAGAAACATGGTAGGGATGCACCTTAAAATGAATCAAAGGTCAATCAAAGTTCACAAGGCTCTGAACAGTGTCACCAGGGTAAAGCTCTGGGGCAGAGTCTGCATTTTTGTGATCCATCCACCACCCCAAACTGCTTCTTCCTCTACTCCCAGCAGCACATTGGTCACGTGATCGTGTGAGAAATGTACGAATTTCGGCGCATTGCTTTTTGTAGGAAAGCATTCGAACGGTTAATGAGAACAGCCTGTATACTGATAAAACAATCCAGCACAGACACAACAGGATCAACAGAGTATAGCTGCATTAAGTCAAGTATTTTGAGAGGACATTATTTCTGCCTAACATTCATTTCAGAAAGTGTTTTGTTTCATCTCATTCTCATTCCAAAGTCACTGAATACCACCACTTTGTCAGTGATTTTGGCTTCAGACACCTAATAAGCCTCCGGGGAGTGTCAGTTTGTAATATAACCTTTCATGATTTTATGATACGCTGCTGGTTGGCCGGATGGCACATGTCAAGACAGTATGATACCCCATTGGACAGTGTCAGGTTGAAATACTGCTGGTAACGGCATAATATAAGAAGCCAGAAAGTCCCTGTAGGGTAGTGAATGGGTCCAACAAACCCACTTTTACTCGGGAGACCGCTGTTTGCTTCCCCTTTGAATGTAGAGCCAAACCATGATGGTTTCTTTTGAAAACCTAACCATGTGCTTTGTTGTCAACAGCAGAGGGATACCTAGCCCATAATATGTGCATATGAAAGACCACGGAGTAAGCGGCAATTTGTGACAACCTGGGATGAGAACATGTTGGTTTAAGAGAAAGTTAAGATTTTTGGTTCAGATAACTGTTTGTTAAGTTTGTCGTAAAATGACTTATGGATGTCATGTAATGTGACGTCACCATCTAAAGGAAGCAAGTATGTACAGTTAAAGGGAGTCAGTGTTGACATTTGGTTTCTCGTGGAACATGGACAGTGGTCTCCTGGGTGAAAATCCTGTGTTTGTTTGACCCATCCATCGTTCTTTGTAGACTGTGTTGATATTATACTACCTATGGGATTGGAACATGAACTATCACCCATCGAATGGCGTCATCGAACCACAACAAAAGATCCTAATTGAATTTCCAGTGGCATTGTTTCCATAGTGCCCACACGTGCCACCACCACAGAATCTGGTGTAAGAGATCATGGTCATTTTACGTATTTCTGTGAGACCAAGCTGGGTAATCTAGTGTACGTATTTAAAAATATATTTGTATAGTGTAGTTTCTATAACATCTGTCGACTGTCAATCTGGTTCTCTTTGAATAGCCTCTCTTTATATGAACCATTAATAAAACACTGAAATGTAAATGTGGCAGGAGCTCTTCATAGTTTTTTTCACCTGAGAAATGTTACTGACACATGCTGTTGGTGTGGATTTTATGAATTGAAACTTACTCCTGTCAGTTATTTGTGTCGCTCAGTCATTCACTCAATGACATCACTGTGTTAGGAAGTGTTTTTAACAGAGCACGAGGAGGTTGTTCTGAGTCTCATTTCATTTTTCAGATCATTTAAAAAGACTGACTGGCCCTGATGGTTCATTCTGTGGACTGACTTGGAACACACCTCTTTAATAGTGCTAATTACTGAAACCCAGCGCTGAGTGAAGTTTGTATTGGCAGGAGGTGTTAGATTTATGATCTCACTCATTCTTCATGTGACAGATCCTGGTCCTCTCGGAGTAATAGAAGAGATTTATGATGCTGAGATAAGGCTCATTCCAGTTACACAGAGAATGGGTATCGTCGTTCTTTGATATCATGGATATTAGCATGTATAGCGATAGCAGTCGTGCTAACGTAAATTGCAAAAAGTCGAACAGTACAAAATAAAGTTGCTTGTTAAAGAATATTTGTTGACCAGTGTTGTCAATCAAGTTTGTTGGGAAATGACTGAAAAATATGAAATCTAAAAATGGGAAAATACACAGGAGTTTAAGATAGAGACACTGTCCACAGCTGGAATACATGCTGACAGTCCGTCCGCTGAGAGAATACACAGAGCTTTAGTTTGTTTTTCTACAAAGCCTGCCTGCAAACATCAGAGTGATTTTCCACTCAGTTATGAATTATTAATGGAGGCCGTCCATGTCATATTAAATTTAAAATGCAATATCTTTTGACGGCCTGTGTTGACTGTGGAATATCTTCATCTAGTCGTCGGCAGAAAACGGAGCGTGTGAAGCCGAGTTAATCATTCGCTGTCCTCCCCTGTACCTCGGAGCCACGGAGTAAATCCCTTCATTTGGCAGAGGAGTGTTTTCTGCAGAGACTGGCAATGGCGGCGGGACGTTTAACTCTGCTGCTCAGAGCCAGCTGCCCCTCTAACATGTTTTCATACAGCTGTCATCAGACACCAAGAGCAGGTTAAACTGACTTGGCCGGATGGCTTTTAAGACCAGCAATGTTTTCTTCCACGGTACATATGTAATTCTGTAAAGTCTTCTGTATAGATGTAATACAAGTCACTGTGTAACTGATAGCTCTGAAATATTGATGCTGGGTGTGTGTCTGATCTCACTGTCCTTCTGAATCACTTTGTCATGTTAAAGGGTGACACTCACTAATTATCCTGCTCAGAATACAAGAGAAGTTCCCATACTTTTCTAAAAAGGGATGCATGATATGGATATTTCTCAGACGATACTCGTAACTGATAAATACCTACGTTTCATGGCAGATAGGACGACTGATTATTTCACAATTTTGTATTTTAAAAAGTTTATAACTTGAGTTTATGCACACCTGAAGGTAAGAAGGCTGAGATGTAGTAAGAAAATATGGATAATTTAATATTCCATAGCCCTGATAGATATAAATCTAACTGACATCACCACAAAAACAAGGAACATTTTGGATTGTACAAATGTTCATTTACTTCTTCTGGTAAAGCTTATCAAAAAACCTCCATAACATACTTTGGTTTATATTGAGCATTTTGCCTAAAGGGCCAGACACACCAATACGATATCAGGTGCCAAAAGCCGACTGTTGCATCACCTCACGTCGCCTGTGTCTCAGCAAAAAATCTCAAAATCTGGATCCCTCTTTGACATTTTTTTGTCATAAACAAGCTCTATTTTGATGCTATTTTCAACCTGGTGTCACTCTAAAGAAACTGGTGCTTGGTCATTGACTTCAGGCGTGAGTCATTTCATGTCAGCATGTTATGTGGCCAGCAGCTGCTGTTGTTTGATGGCGCCCAACGGTGTCAGGGGGAAACGCAGCGGTATAGTATCGCAATATTTTTGTGTGGCAATATCACACCAAGTATCAATTATTTTATCATATAAATGATTAATATTACAAACACAAATTCAACTTTTGGTGGGCCAGTCAAATAACATGATGGGTTGCTTTTTTTTTAAATAGTTCTCTAGATACATTTGCTGCAATAAAACTAACTGAAGTGAGACAGACAGATTAACTACTTTATTTTATTCAATAAACTTGTTGATGTTGACAAATTTTTTCCTTGGGGACATAATTAGCCACTAGAAAAAGGTGATAAATCGCAATATATTTTATCACAATACTCAGCAACATGTTTAAAATCTCAATAATATCATATCGTGGGGCCTCTGGTGATTCTCATGGTTACTATGTAGTGTGCTGTATCAGCTATCATCATAAATTTCCTGTGATTGGCTGATAATTTATTAGCCTGACAAATATCGTGCATCCTTGCCTCCTAACTTCCTTTTCTTTCCTGGAAAGGCGACATTTCTAGAAATAAGGATTGCAGTTCTCAGTTAAACGAGCTGCTTGTGAAGTAAGTGTAAAACTTTGGTCACATTGGAGTTGAAGACTCAACGAAAAAAGTACATGAACCTTTAGTTTGTGTTCCCAAAGTCAAGAATGAACCTCCATGTTCCATCTCTTTAATCTATGTTCTATTTATTCATTGTTAAATCTGGAGCGTGGAAACGTGTGTGTTTATTTTCCATGTCACACTGTATGCCACTACTCACCCTGGAATCAAATTGAAAACATTATGATAATTATTACTATTATTAACCTTACCTCATTATTTTCCGTGTAGCTGTTTGTAAGCTGTGCCTCTTCCTGGCCCGCTGCTCTTAATGAGGCCTTGTTAAAAACATCCACATCACTGGCATTTTCCTTTAATGAGTGCACCGGCGGTCTCCATGCTGATGCCCTTTATGGTGAGCCGGCGCTGCTCTTTTCCAAAACAACATGGACGCCGTCACAGTTACCGCAGCTGCTGCAGCTTACAGGGTTTTGATTTTGGTCTCCGTGGGAGGAGCAGAGGCCTTCAGGGGGCGACTTAGAAATTGAATCAGTGCTGATGGCGTCCTGGGAGAGATTCACAGTAACACACTGTAATGCACTGGGAGGCTCCTCAGCTCTGTAAGATACAGTGAAGAGCCTCAGGGGAGAGGGCTGTGAGAAAGATGGCTCAGTGTGTGTGTGTGTGTGTGTGTGTGTGTGTGTGTGTGTGTGTGTGTGTGTGTGTGTGTGTGCCTTAAAGGAAAAATACTCCTACACATATTCAGTTTTGCATGTGAAACACTCCAAGAGATTTCTTTTCTTCATGGCAACAGCATGCAGGGTTTCCTGCAGCAGTTTTTTAAAGCAGAGGCGGGCCACCTCCGCTGCATTAATAATCACCTCTGCCATCGTCAGCAGACATTTAAACAGTTTTACTAAATGAAACCTTAAAGACCTAGTCTGCTATATTGTTAACTGTGATAATCTGAAGCATATTCACATACATGATTGAAAAGTTTGAATGTTTCTGCTGCAGATATTATTGGTATAAACAAAGCTTTTACAGCATCAGAAATAGAGGTGGGCAATATGGCCCTAAAATAATATCACAAATTAGTAAAATAAATATTTTATTATCAAGTTAAAGAATAATTTAGGCATTTTTTAACCTGGACCCTACTACCCTGTGTACAAAGAGACTGAACTTGTTAGACACAGAGACTGTCAGATACAGCGTGTCTCTCAGTTCTGTAATTTTTGATAAAATATGGCAACCATTCATGTCCTATTTATTGAGAATGGCCTAAAGCAGTGGTTCCCAACTGGTCTAGCCACATCCAGATTTATCCTAGTCAGTAGTTCAAGGTCCACACAGTTAAATATGTTTTGCCTCATACTTGCGTTTGGCCATGTCATCGAGCTAGTTTGCTGTGTTTGTCAAGTGGCTGTCCTTCAGTCACGCTACAGCAGGAAATGACACTCCATTTTCCTTTTTTTGACATGTTTGTCAGTGACTTGCGGTCCATTCAGAGTGGACTCGTGACCCACTTTTGGACCACAACCCACCAGTTTGGAACCACTGGCTTAGAGTGCTTACTTGTTAATTATGGTTTATACAAACAACGTGTTTGTATTTGTACTATATGTATATTTATATCTCATTTTGTAGACATTCATTCTGTAGCTGGTGCTGAACATTTTGGTGGTTGTACTGACTATGAGAGCATTTTTCATTTTGTTTTGTTCTTTTTTGTCTTCTTTTCTTTTCCCGTTGTTTATCTCATAGAGGGTGGGGGCTGGGTTACGTGTTGTTGTATTGTTTTATGTGTTTGTGCAGGAACTCAAGTATTGTGTTAGCACTGCTAAAAATAGATGCTGACATTTAACGTTACTGTAATTCACTGATATTAAGCATTTCTGCTAGAAATGCATGATATCGGTACTGGACGATATTGGCTTTAAAAAGAACTAGAATCGGCCAACATGCTTTTTCTTATTTTTCACAATGAATGAATATTACATACATTGAAAAGCATTTTATATAATGTCTCCATTTGCTGGTCGGGAAAAAGTGAATATATCAATATCGTTTATCGGCCAAATAAGTTGTAATATATTGGCATATTGGATGTTGGCAAAAAAATCCAATCTTGTGCATCCCTGATTTGAGCGTGTCATGTGTAGCATACATGTTGAAACTTTGCATTTCTTGTGGTTAGTAAAAGATCATGTTGTGGCTTAATATACCTGGTTTTCAGGGCTGAAAGGGTTGCAGATGTCTTGCTAAGAAACAACTGGTTTAGTTGGGTGTTGGTCTGAAACAGTCTGTAGCTCTGGAGCTGCTTGACCAGGTGTCACGCCACAAAGTCAGCTCATATACATGTAATCAGACCTATGTTAATTCAGAAATGTTGATACAAAGGAAACGCACAAATGTAACATATCCATGATTTGCAGAAATGTACAATCTCAACATTTTTTTTCTGGTGACTGGGCTGCCAGCCACAGCACAATCTGCCACACTCTGCTCAGCAGAACCAAATATCTGTTTCAATTTAAATCCTGAATCTCCAGCAAATATCTGAGAATTGACGACAGCTCTAACCACCAAACTCTCCACTCCGGTAACACCAACACCGATCCAGAGTGGTGGAGAGGCCTGCGGGCAGTTGGGGAAAGCCCCCTTATAAAATGTCAACTTGCTCTCCACAAAGCAACGAGCTGTCGAGAGCACCAGAAATCAGAAAATCCCCTCTTCATGTTCAATGCTCTCCTCTTGAAATGTTGCTCTTAGTGCAGCAATTTTACTGCCGAGGCAAACAGCAGCGGAGCACTTCAGAGCTTTTCTCTCAGCGACAGAGGACACTGAACTGTCTGTTTGAGGTTTTTATCAGCTGTGACACAATTGTGCCTCGAGTGTTAGAGCAAGAGCACTTTCTCTTCCTAAAAAAATGGATAACGGAGAGAGAAGGCAGGGAGCAAGGAAACAGGCTCAAAGTTATTAAATCACTATCACTTTGATTTGCCTCATGCTAATCATGCTACTCTAAGTCTGGAGTGAGCTATGAAAGACGCATTTCAATACACACTTCTGTGTTTAGGTTTGATAGACACCTTTTCACTCACCCCTCAGGACAAACAGAAGTCACATTCACACATTATGGTGGATAATTAGAGCAGAAATCCACAAGGAACACCACCACACTTAATCCTGGAACAATAAACCTGCCTTGACATTTATTTATTTTTGGAGAACAGGTTGTTTTTTAAGCTTTGAAGCTGAAACGCACTGAGTCACCAACAGTGTGTTTGTCATCTCAACAGCTCAGTCTGTCTCGGAAACATTGCGTGTACTAAATAAATCTGCAATGTACGATTAATACAGGAAGTAGTGGAATGTTTTTGTATTATCACGGCCACGTTGGTGGATGGGTGCATAATGTGTTTGCGTCAGAGCAGGACCCCTTGTGCACGTACTTCTGTGCACTTGGTTCCTATAAAGAAAAATCTCAATGCTATGATGGTATTGAAGACAACAGTGTACTTCCAATGTTGTGTTTTGGGGGTGGGTCTTTTCATTTTTCAGTGTTACCAATTTGATATTCAGGTGTTCACATACTTTTTGAATATGTAGTGTATTTTTAAGAGCCCACCTCTTCACACTCATGATCTATCACCACAGGTGTTTTCACCCATCTTGTCTTATTTCAATTTCATTGCACCTTTTAGCACTCAGCACTGTTGTTTGTATTGTACAAACAGTGACATAAGGTTGTTCCCAGCATTGCTCCACCCACATTGGACCTTAAAGGAATACCTCACCCACAAATGATAATTTGTGTATCGATAACTCATTCTGTGTTGTGTTGTGTTTGTGAACAAAACTTGTTTTTCTGGAATGCCGTCATGGTAAATGAAGAATCCAAAAACGGACAAAAAACTTGAATTGGAGTAAAAAGGGGGCTGCATTTAATAACAGCAAAACTATATCAAAACTCCTGCAAGATAATACACCAGCAGAATTCAAATGGAAATGCTTATCCAGGTGTGCTACTTGTACACAGAGATGTTTTGTTTCGTGAGAAAACGTGGGGTTGGGAAAGGGCTGCCCCCTAATAGTCAACCAAATGTCAGTCCATCAGAACGGTCATTAGTCGGCAAGATTTCGTGGTCACTTAGTCTCAGAGAAAAACAAACAAACAAACAAAGGTGAAACTCTATCAGGAGCTGCACCTTCTCAAAATAAATGAAAACCTATATGACTGGACCATGTGGGGATTTAATTTGAAAGGGCAGACACAGGAAGTGTCCACACTCAGCAGTCAGACAGGAGTCAGGTTAATCTCCAGGGCTGGTACCTGCGGTTATTCCACAGGCTAGTTAATAACATGTGGGGCAGAAAATCCAAAGTGTGGGATCATTTTGAGAAGGTGAAGGACCAACCCAAGGTGATATGTAAACTCATCTTCATTGGTCCACTACAAACATGACGTATCATGTGAAACATGGAAGTAGCTACATGCCCATTAGCCCACAGCGTCATTAACAGGCGGCTCGCTCAGTGTGTGACGTGCACTTGGAGATAAAATATAGGCCTATATTAATGAAGGTTCATTAGTACGGTTTGTATTTCTCTGTAATGTAGCACAGTGTTAACAATGTTACTGAGACTATTCTTTCTCACACCTTCAACTCAAACCACCAAAATATATCATTTAATAATAACATTTATATCGTAAACATGCGGGCAACTCATCGACTAATGGCTCTCAATGACGACTATTAATCGACTAGGGCAATTCGTAGTCGGGGGCAGCCCTAGTTTGAGAAGTTTGACTATTTTGTGGGTGTAGGGCTGTTACCCACACTGTCTAGCTGGTATTCCCTCTTTCCTTTAACTTGTCAGAAGACATGTTTTAAAAGCCAGAAAGCTCCTCTCCTGGGCAAGTAATCATGACTTATTGATCGACAGCCTTATCAGCCACCTGCAGGTTCAGTACAGTCTGCTCATTGTGCGGGGCAATAAAAACTGCCTTCAGTGACCTTTTGATAGAGACGGAGACACTAGAGATGGTAGCAGATGCTCAGGACCTGTCCAGACCTGTCTGTGACTGTAATTACTCCCCACACACACACACACACACACACACACACACACACACACACACACACACACACACACACGCACGCACTGATAAACACATAGATAAACAATCTTTCATTCTTCTAAGCTGGGTAACACAGTTCAATTTAACATCTTCAGCTAGTGTGAAGACTCTGTGTGTGAGACAGTGAAGGGCTTTCATTTATACGCCATGTTGAACTCTTGGCCAACCTGTTTTAACACTTGCATCATGTAAGGCTCCGGCAGGCAGGAGAAAGGCGGGCTCGTGGAGGTGGATGAGGTGGTGGTGGTGGTGGTGGTGGTGAAATCCCCCGTGCAGCTAAGGAGGACGGTCATGTTGCAGAGTGTTACATCAGCTGTGCTTTCTGGTGGTTTAATGGGCCGAGCTGCTCCTCACTTTAGAGGATCACGGCTGATGAAAACCTCCCGTCTCTATACAGTCATCTTTCAGAGAATGAAGGAGGGCAGCTGTGTTTTTCTGAGTCACCGCTGTGTGTTGTTTTGTACGTTAGGCAGCTGCTTCCTGCATCATCTTCTCGGGAAACATAACCAGTAAATTACAAACCTACGGAGGATGGTAACGGCATATAAAGTAAAGCTCAAATCACTCATTAGTGCATTCAGGTTACAAATCACACCTTAAACTGATCATTTGCGTCCTCAGTATACTTATCTTGTTTCCTCTGTTGAATCATTTGTACCTTTAAATTACTTAAACTATGAAATACTTCTGCCTAATGGCTTTATATTCCCGCTCCTCTGTCTCAAAGATAAAACAATATTGTGCTGAACAAAACTTGAATTTATATACTCACATATGTCAGTCCAATATTAAAATCAAACTGTATTAAGTTAAAGCATAATGTTATAAATAAATGCTGTTATTCGGGCATCATTTTTTTATTTTATGGATGTAATAGTTTTAGAGTTTTAATAACAAACTATGATTTATCAAAAGTATTTTCCCCTGACAGTGTACAAAAACATAAACCTTTTTCTGGTCCCAAAGATTTGGTGGCCTTGGGGCTAACATTTTTGGTCTGTGCCCCAGAGCAGCTGCCAGCTTTGCCTGGTTGGTAGTACAGCTTTTGTTTTGACGCTGAAGCATTAGCACTTAACTGGTAGCAACTCTGAAAGTAAAAAAAATATCAAATCACTAAAATGTTTAACAACTTTAAAGCTTCATTAATCAATATTTTTCACCAGAGTTTAACACTAAATTTTGCCCCAAACTACACAATAAACACATACACAGACTTTCTTTTTGAGTAGACCCTTGCGATGAATTTGGATGTTTATCATCATTGGATTGAATTTTCAAAGACCTGTGCCGAAAGTGCGGCCTGCCGCCATGCAGTGTCTAGGTAAAGCTGCGTCAGCAGTCCAAGCTTTGCGAGCTGTGGTGGTTTGATTCTGCGGTGAAGTGCGGTGAAACTAAAAGTTGGGGGTAGTTTAACTTTTGGCTTTGTAATGCCTCCAGAGACTGTGACTGTGAGTCCTGTGACTCCTGTGACATGTTGACTGATGTTACAAAGAATTTCTTCCTGTCTGAAAAACACAAACATGCCTCTTTCCCGCTGGAAAATGTAATTATTGCAGCAAGCCACACTTTGCCACTGCTTGGGGTGTTTTCAGCATTATGCGGACAGAACAGAGGGAGGCAATGGTTAAAACCTGTGATGTAGGAGCCGTGCAGTTTCAGTGTTCACTCCTTCGATGATGATCAGTGACCTGATTTATTCTTTTGGCTCTGTTCTCCTGTCTTCTCTGGTTTCAGACGTCTCTTTTCAGTGGACGTCTTGGCTCACTGACTTGTTATGATGGTAGAAAGAAAGCTCATCAGTGATGCCACACTCACCTCTGACATGCATTTTTTATGTGATCTTGACACACTTTTATTGCAGCGAAGATATACACCACATGACTGCAGGCTCTGTGTGGGTTTTTGTGTTTGATCTCCAGTTCTTGGACACTTGAAAATGGACAGAATTTTAGAACTAAATGGGATCCCTTGGGAAAATAAAGCTTCTGTTCTTGATTTTTTTTGGTGCTCATTATTGATTCACTGCAGAAAACCCACCCTGCAATTAGGAGAATTGAGACACAGAATAAACTACAGCATCCTTCAGTTCCCCCATGAACAACTCGTGGAGGCTGCTTCTGCCCAACAGAAATATGTCATTAGATATATATGTGTGAAAGAGGGAGATGCTCTGAACTAAAACAGGGATTTGAGCCAGAAAACTAAACCCAGCAGCACTCCAGCAGTTTGCAGGACTTCCCTTCAATAGTTTCATCTTCATTTCATGTCCACATCAGACTGATGTGTTTAGTCAAATGCCTCAAAAGTGAATTAGGACTTAGACAATTACTCATGACAGGCTCTCCGGCCTAGAAGACAGTCAAACCAGGTCACTCTTAGTACTGGGCATGTTAAACATACAGTGTCTAACTGTATCTCTTAAAAGGACCAACGAAGTTTAACAGTTCATCTGTGGACAGATGAATCAGTTCATCTGTGAACACATTAAACAGAGGACTCTTTATACAGCCATGCTACAAATGGATGGCAGACTAACTCTTACATACTACAAACATAAATGAAGTCTCTGATGTTCTGCAGAGGAACAATGATAAGATAAACCATCCTTTCATGTCATCGTGTCACACAGCCTCAGGGTGTTGTGTTTTATTTGAAGGAGTCTTTGCATCTTAAAGTCATGAGATCAGTGGATAGATGTTCTGTTCAAACAGCTCTCAGTTATGGTGGTTTCCATGCTGCTACTGCCACTTAACTCAGTGTGGTGTTTAAAGCACCACAGCCACAGTGACCATACCACAACTGTAATGGAGTACACAAGTAAAACAAAAGTGTAAACACATAAAACTGATATATAACGTATAATCCCACACAAACAAAGGAGCAAACTAGCTATTTGCTGATCAAGATTTTTTCACTTAACTCGTTTGTTCTAAAAAGAAAATCCACTCAAATCACTTTTCATTTTTACCCCCTTTGAATACTTAATGCCCAGTTAAAATTAATGCCCCACCAATGCGGTCGCCACGTTGCATACTTAATGTGAAGTTATGCATTTAACTTAAAGTTACCAAGGTTAGATTTTGGTAAGCAAAGTAATGTAGAGTAGGTTTAGGAAAAGAAATATGGCTGAGCGTTGTCACATTACATAACATTAAGTTACGCACTCAATGTAAAGTTACGTAGGTTAGGTTTGGGGAAAAAATAGGGTTGAGTGTCATCACATTTGAACTTGATTGATTTAAGGTTATGCACTTAACATAACCATGTTGAGCGTCATAAACATTAACGTGAGTGTTAAGTTCAACCTTAACGTGAAGTTACTTATGTTACTTCAGAAAAAAGAAACATAGTTGAACATTGTGACGTTATGTACTTAATGTAGAGTTCACACTGAACGTAAAGGTGCGTGGGTTAGGTTTAAGAAAAGAAACATGGTCAGGCGTCGTCACAGTTATGTCAGTTAGGTTTATAAAAACAAAACATGATGACGACAAAACCTTAACGTAACATAACCAGTTCACTTGGTTTCACAAAGGACAAAAACACCAGTTTCCTGGGGGAAAGCCCTGTGTTTGTGTGACCCATCCACCATCCTAACCCTCCTCCTTACACAGACTTATGCTCATTATACAACTTCTTTCTTTACTCTGTCAGTGCCTTGGTTTGGATTGCAACCTTCTTGATCATGTGGGTTGTATACAGACTCTGGTATATCACTCTTTGTAGTCATACGTATGAACAGTGCAGAGAACAACCTGCAATGAGACGTCTAGAAGTCGGTTAGATATTATAGTTTGGCTGATTTGGGCCAAAAGAAGCAGCAGTGACTGTGAGACACAGCTCATGGAGACAATTGAGATACTTTAAAACACATAACACCCGATTGCAGCAATCTGCAGATGCTCCTTATGACAGTCATCGTGTTTTTAATTTTGCTTCAGTGTCACAGTAATCTAGTGATAGTTGTTTGTACACCCATGGATACATCACAAACAGGCTTTGCTAATAGCTCATTTGGCACACTTCTAATGGTGCCAATTCGCTGTTCATATTATCCAAAGCCCCCAAATTATGGAAACTGTTGATCCAAAACTTAGAGCAGGATTATACAAAGCACAAAGAATGCAAGTCTCAATTGTACCCCAACAGTATGACAGGGACAGTTGAGCACAAACACGGGAAAACAATTCAAAATTTATACAGAAATGTTTGATGACCACGACCGGAAGCTGGCGGTTTGAAAAGTCACTGGATGTGTGTTATGAGCTGCCTTTGAGTGAAGGGATATTTGTTTCCAGTCACTGCTTCTGTGAATGGCCTTTGTGAACTGAAATGAACCAAACAGAAAATACAGACACCGAGCTGTATGTGTGATCTCACTCTCTGTCCATCTGTCTCTGTGTGTTTTCAGGTAGCAGCTCAGGCTGTGTTGTTCATGTGTATGAACACTGCGGGGATATTCATCAGTTACCTGTCAGACCGGGCTCAGCGTCAGGCCTTCCTGGAGACGCGGCGCTGCATTGAGGCTCGGCTGCGACTCGAGACAGAGAACCAGAGACAGGTGAGACAATAACACTGCTGACACGAGGTCAAAACTGTTTTTGGTGCCTGTTGCTTTGGAGAAGAGAGCTGCTATTGTCTTTACACTAGAAACAATAGAGCCCAAAAGCACTTTGTTTTTTTGACTGGGACAGGTCTAAAGGTGTTTTTTTTCCAGGGATTGCAGTGACGGTCTGTTGTCCTGACTGAAATATCTCAACACCTATTGGATTTTTTGACATTTGTTGTCCCCAGAGGATGAACACAACTGACTTTAATGGTCCACAGACCATGAGTTTTACATTTGTGGCTCAGACACAAATACGTCAAGAACTATTTGATGGATTGTTATGACCTTTGCCACAGACAATCAATGTCTATAGAGGATAAATGATTTGGGTGAACCTGTCATGTTCCAAGCAGGTCTAAATTTCCACTTTTCCTGTAAAACATGTCAACTTATACTGGATGGATTGGCACAAAATTTTGATACAGATAACCAGGCCCACACAAAATCTGCACCCGCAGAGTTCAGACAACATCTCTGCAGATTTTCCACAAATTTAATTTTTGGGGGGTGTGGGTTTTGGTGGTTTGGTGCCACATCTGCAGTGATGAAGGCGTTGCACCATACCGTGATGGTGAAGAGAAAGCTGAGCCAGAAGGCAAAGCTTTGGACTTACTGATCCATGTATGTCCCAACCCTCACCTATGGTCATGAGCTGTGGGTAGTGACCAAAAGAATGAGATCACAGATAGAAGCAGCCAAAATGAGTTTCCTCTGTGGGGTGACTGGGCTTAGCCTCAGAGATAGGGGGAGGAGCTCGGAGTAGAGCCGCTGCTCCTTCGCTGAAAGGAGTCAGTTAAGGTGGTTCCAGCATTTGTTTAGGATCCTCCTGGATGCCTCCCGTTAGAGGTGTTCAGGCACGTCCCACTGGTAGGAGGCCCTGTGGCAGACCCGAAACACACTGGAGGGATTACACATCTCATCTGGCTTGGGAACGCCTCGGGGTCCCCCAGGAGGAGTGGCGGGGAGGGAAGTTTGGGGTGCTTTGCTTGGCCTGCTGCCCCCGCGACCCGGCCCTGGATAGGTGGATGAAAATGGATGGATGGATTCATTTTTTTCAATTTCAAATAAAATTTTTATTTAGTGCTAATTAGCAGATGATGCTAACAAGCTAAACTGACACAGTGAGCATGTTAAACACAAATATATCGGCTTAACATCAACATGAACTATCACTTTGAGCACTCTAACATGCTGAACTGTTGTCTGTTTCCAGCGTGGCTGTAGACTCGTAGGGATGGGTATCGTTAAGATTTCAACCATACTACTTCTCTTTCCAATACTGCTTTTTGATGCGGTACTTTAATGGTACTTTTATTGGTTCTACTGGGGGGATTTTAAGAGAAAAAAATGAAACTAAATAAGAATAGAATTACACCGCTTCATTTTCAATGTATGTTAGTACAGTGTATAAATTAACATTCTGCTACAGCATTGTTTAGGATTGAATGTTAATTTTCAATTGTATTTATGAAGCCCAATATCACAAATCACAGTTTGCCTCAGAGGACTTTACAGCGTATGACATTCCTCTGCCCTTGGACCCTCACAGCAGATAAGGAAAAACTCCCCCAAAAAACCCTTTAACAGGGAAAAATTGATAGAAACCTCAGAAACCTGAATGAATTACGATAAAGACAATAACATACTTGAGGTGGATGGGGTAACGGGAGATGAAGCACGAGCTAGGTGGTCAAAAACTGTGCATTTTTCCGCCTGTATGTGATGATGTATGTGATTTCTGTGGTTGTTACAAACGATTGCAAAGGAGCTATTGAACATGTGGCAACAAGCAGTGACAGCATCAGCTCTTGTGAAGTATAACCATACTTTGGACCGTTTTGCTCTCTCTGCCATTGTCACTGAGAGCAGGGCCTCTGTGTGTGTGTGTGTGTATGTGTGTGTGTGTGTGTGTTTGTGTGTGTGTGACACAGAGTGGCAGAGCATGCCCCGCCCCTAGCACATGCAGCAGGCTGCGAGGCTCTGACACAGAGAGCTCTCCTCTGAAACGAATGGTAAAAATGCGTCAGTGACAAATGTCTTAATCTTATTGCAAAGTAGAAACAGAGTTGGTGAGATAAAAACTGTACAAGATGATGTTTATGTAACCTAATTGAACAAGAAATATATCTTTTGAATTTCTCCAATATTGATCGCAGAACCGTTAACACTTATCAATACTGTGGTCTTTAATAATTCCATCCTGGGCCCATTTCATTCTGGGTTTTGGTACCCATCTTTATAGACTTGCAATTTTGTTTATGTGTGTGATGATTGGGTATCTATTGCTCATTGCGAGCGTCATAAGTTGGGACTGTATATTTCTTTATATTTACAGTTTGCTGGTTACTTCATCATAATCGATGGGCTCATAACTTAAGGCAGCATTAGTTGGCTAATGGATTGGAGGTTTTGGTTTGGGCTGAGAAATGTTGTCAGCTGTTTGGTCAGACCTGAATTTTAGCCCTATGCAGAAGTCTGTATACCTTAAGAGATATTAATCATTGTGCAGCAACATTCTCATTTGCAATTTCTCTATTTTCTCTAAATTTTCTGCTAAGAAGAAAAATAAGTGACATCAACTCCAGATGCAGAACATTCTTAATATAATAACAATCTAAATTTGATTATATCATTGTCAGGAAGTTTTTTTTAATGTTCCTCAAACTTATGTTTCGGCACATTGGTCAAACAGGTTTTGTTTTTGTTTTTTCTTTGTCTTAATTTGGCAAAAATGCTCTCAGCCACTTGTAAAATGTCCTCTTACCTCAGTGAAGAGCAAAAATAAGAACACATTGGAGAATCCCAGAAATTGCTGGGTACTTAATCTATATGTTGCTTCCTGCATGAGGCCCAGAGTGACCTCTCTGACCTTCAACAACCACTGGAGCATTACAGCAGCCCAAAATACAGCGTTACAGAACAGAATCATGAGTTTTCCCTTCCTGTTGTTTAGTGATGAAGCTCAGTGTGAAGAGACTTTGATAAAAGAAGCAAAGCGATTGATGGATTTCTGTTGACAGAACCGAATGTTAGCTAATGAGCCCGCAGAGAGAAGAATAACATGGACGCTGCATCGATCCGCTGCTGTCACGCAAACCGTGCATCAGTGCAGTGGACACAGACGCACACACACAACTGCAAATGCTGCCTAACAAGGCAACACACACACACGTACACACAAATAGAAAGAATACACATAGTCTGAGTCAGACGGGCACTGAAGTATACACACAAACACACAGAACACACACACACACACACACACACACACACACACAGCGACACACAGAGAGCTTTGTTTACGCAGTGGAGTGGACAGTCGGGCTCTGAGAAGCCACAGAAAGCTTTTACCGTGTCGTGTTTCCTGGAAGAGTTCGGCTCTGATAAGCTTTGGGATGGTTGTAATGGAGCGAGATGGGGCCCCGCCCCGAGCAGGCCACTTTAATGTGGACCAATCAGGGCCTGGTATTTCTGTCAACATGCTGTAAGAACACAGAGCCACGTTTCTGTCCATGCAAGAAACACTCTGTGTGTTTACTCCGAAATACTGTTGTTTTTCCGTGAAGCGTGACTGTGGTATGATCGCACGTCTTTACTTTTATGCTTCAAGTTGATTTTCTGTCTAACTACCTCTGAACATTGTTTACTCACTGTGAGATGATTCTGTGAGTTAAAAAAAACCCAAATACTTTTTTCTTTTCCTGAAAGTAAATTCAGGGATTTTAGGGATGTCAGTTTTGGTCAGCATTGTTGGTCCTACACCCATTGACTGGGTAAGGGATATAATGGTCAGCTAATTTTATCGGCGATATCAGCCTCTCATAGATATACCAGTATCAGTGTACACATTGTCTGATATGCACTGATATTGTATCTTTTCTCAACTCAAATTTATTTATAAAGCACATTTAAAAAACGACTCATGTTGACCAAAGTGTTGTGCAAAAGGACTAAGTTGCTAAAAACACATACACAAGAGGCAACAATCAGAGACACACTACACAGGCACATGTAAGAGAAAGCCACGTCAGAGAGACTCAAACACTGAAGAATTAACTTGGGTATGAGCCTGGACTTAAAGTAGTCACTGGAGCGGGTAGATGTGACTGGGCGGGGGATGCTGTTCCACAGATTGGGGGCAGACACAGCAAAGGCATGATCACCCCTGAGCTTGAACCTGGAGCGTGAGACAGCCGGGGGCCCCATGTCAGCTGACCTGAGGGACCTGGGGGTAGAATAAGGGGTTAGGAGGTCTGCGATGAAGGATGGGGCCAGACCATTAAGGGCTTTGTAAACCAACAGGAGAACCTTAAAATCAGCCCGTGCAGAGAGGCTAAAACAGGTGTGATATTCTCTGTCTTCAGGGTACCTGTGAGAAACCTGGCAGTGGCGTTCTGAACCAGTTGGAACCAGTTTCCAAGTGGTGGGTCACGGTCCAAAAATGGGCTGCGGATCTATTCTGAATGGACCGCAAGTGACTTGCATATGTGTCACATTAAGTCATGCGACTGTAGTGTAGTTAGCTTATAGCCTAATGTTAGCATTTTACCTCTGGCGATTGCATTTAGGTTTCAAAATTCATGAAAGTGGTGTTAATTACCTGTGTTTGTGCCTGCAATAATCTGAAATCCAATGAAAAAAAAAAATATATATATATCTATGTTATTTATATAGCACCTTTCATACAAGAAATAAATCACAAAATGCTTTACAATAAGGGCATTGCAAGCACTGAGTGTTTGAAAATAGACAGAATGAACATAAAATAAGCCGACAAGGCTATTCAAAAATTAATTAAAGGATTTTAATTACAAGTGGCGGTGATCTGAGATCCTTACATTGAAATCTCAGAGGGTATTTCTCCTCGTGTCGCCTTTTAGGCCTCCAACGTCGGCAACAAAATCCCATTAGCTTTTCGATGAGGGAACCAGGGCGACACTAACTTCTGTGCCCTCTGTGTAAATATGAAAGAGTCATTCTTGGTAGCAATTATGCATCATTTAAGTCTTTTGAAGAAACTGATCTTTATTGTTTCATTTAAAAAAAAAAAAAACCCTTTATGTGTCAGTGCAGAAGCACAATTTATGAATATGGATCAACATTAGACATTGACATTAAACCGGACCTTAAAGCTCTTTCACCGGTGACATTCAACTGAAAACTCCCCACAAGTGACAATAAAAGCGGAACCAAGGAACAAAGTGTTTTCAAGTGATCCTTTAAACACGATACAAGTTGTCAGCGAGCTGCTGGAGGGCTTCACCTCTCGGCTAAAATCAAGCTGCGCTAATGACTTCCAAAGCTAATCTGACACTGAGTCCGCTGGCTCTCAGCTGTCCAAACCAGAGACCGTGTCCAGTGGAGCAAACACACACTGCAGCCGCTGTTAACTGTCCACACTGCAAAAAATGTCCACCTGTATGAAGTCCACCATAAAAGAAATACAAAATCCCATGTCAGATGAGATGCAGTTTGACTTGTCCTGAGAGTCAGTGAGTTCAAATGAGGTTAGCTCACTCTTTAAATATTGATTAAATGGGAGGAAGAGATGACTGCTCGCTCTGTCCAATCAAACATAGATTAAAAGAAGCATGTTGGGTGCTTATGAAAACAGGAAAAAAAAACCAGGATAAACAGGAAGGCAATCCAGGTACTATGAAATTTAAGAAGATATCATTCTTAAAAGCCTGAACAAAGACCAACACATTCTCACCTAGACCTCAAGGAATGGATGATCTAGCTATTATGGTTAATATTAAATTGATATTTATAGGATTATGCAACTCTCCAATGGCCATGACAAGGAAATACAGGCATAATTACGGCGAAATACCACGTTTGCACTGTACTTAACTTAAGGAAACATAAGATGGTTATGTGATGATGCAGAGGACAGTAGTCTTAATGTTCTGCTGCAAAAGAATGCATGTTTTAGCTATTATGGTTTTTATTTTAATTGATTTAAACAGGGTCAGGAAAACAGTGGTCTTCAGTAACGTGTAAAGTCAGTTTTTAAAGAGTTAACTCAAAGTGCTTTTACATGATAAAACTGGAATGACACAGACACAGTTTAAAGAATAACAAAAACAGCTGGACACAAGGTTTTGCAAGACTAGAAAATTCCAACAATTAGACAATAAAATACTAAAAATGCAAACAAAAAAGATTAGTCATTAGTCCATAAGATAAAAAATAAGTACATAAATAAAATAGAATAACTGGAGGGATGAGGTAGAAGGTCAAAAAAACAAATTGTTAAAACTTAAAACTAAAGACTGTAATGTCACTCCATATTAAAAAGCCAGATTAAAAAGATAGGTCTTTAATTTACTTTTAAAAATACCAAGACAATTGGCCGTTCTAATATCAGAGGCAGTGAATTCTACAGTTTCGGGACTTGAAAACGGAAAGCGCTCCTACACGTAGTTTTACGGGACACATGGGGAACATTTAAAAATAAAGCAGTGGAGGACCTCAGTGATCTTACTGGAACATAAAGTGATAGAAAATCTCTGATATATGAGGGGAGAGGTTATTCAAAGCTTTGTCAACAAATAAAAGAACTTTAAGATCAGTTCTAAAAGATACAGGTAGCCAGTGTAGTGACTTCAGCAGTGGGGTCATGTGATCCATTTTCCTTATTTCTTAAGTCCTGTTTCCACCAAACACTTCTGGCGTGATACCTTTGGAACCAAAAGTTACCCTTCAGACATGGTACCTAAATCCTAGGTCTGTTTAGCATTACCACCGCAAACAGTACTCTTAAATGTGGGCGGGGTTGTTGTCACTCACTGCTCTGTCCAGCACTTGCTGTATTTCCTCATCAGCGGTGACACAGATGGAAGTCTGCACCTGGTTTATGGTCCACAGAACGAGGCTGCACGCCCACATTTTCAGAACAAAATACAACAGGCTGCAGTGAGAGTCTCTCTCCATGGGATATTTCAAAATAGCAGCTTTGTGCATTTAGTCCTTCTCAGGCAAGCTCAGGGGTTTAGTGTTGCTGTAGCCCACAGGAACAACACTCCGCGACACTTTTTTTTTTTCTTTCTCTGTGTAAGGATTGGGATGTATGCCGTCCTGGTCGAAATTAATATATATGAACGCTTGAAGATCCACTCAATACTAAAAGTGTAGGTCATATAAAAACTTAAGTAATGGTCAGTGTTGTCATATTGACATTTATGGTGTGTTGATTGATTTATGTTGGTCAACTCGTGCATTGAGTAACATTACAAGTTAATGTTCCACCTTATGAATTACAATAGTCTAAACAGTTGGTAATGAAAGCCTGAGTGAGTATAAGTTAATAAGTTAATATAAGCAAGGTCCCTTAAAAATCTAATTAACAATTTAAACTTGATTCCCTAAAATGTCCCTTTATTTGCAAGGCATGTATAAAGCCTTAAATTAAGTTTGTAAAACCCTTATCAATGAAACTTAGAGCTAAAATGGAAGAGAATTAAGTTCTTAATGTTACACATTCCATTCCAATGTTGTCTTAATGTGAGTATGAAATGATTTTTAAAGTATAAAAGTCAGTATTCTGTGTCTTAGCAAATCAAAAGTAAAACTGCATGAAAAATATCAGACTCCACAGGAATACCATGTTAAATAGTAGGGATGAAGCTTCTATATTCAATTGTCACATTGTTATGAGCAAAGAGTATGTAGATATTAAAAAATAAAATTAGAAGTAATTAAAGTAAAAAAAGGAGATGGAAAAATAAAAAATGGATTATGAAAGGCAGCCTATTGTAAACAAGGCATTTCTGTTCAAACAAAGATCCAAATGTGATTACTGAGGAATCAGAGGTTTCCATGTAAACACAGCTCTAGTTTGACCGACAGCTGACTGTCTGGGCTGCAGCACAGAAACATCACAGCTCCTCAGAGCTTCAAACTTTCAGTGCAAATTCAAGATGACTCTGTAAACACAACATTTCTTGCAGTGAACCTCCACCACCAACCCCCGGAGCGTTTGGTTGCGATGCAGCAGCAGCAGCATTAGCAACGCTCCACTGGAATGTTTGTCTGTCTAGACTTTAATTTAGGGATGCAGCGCTTCGCTTTCCAGCACAGATACCAGGTCAACACAACACAGCAGAGCCGAGCCGAGAGCAGCGAGTGCTGAAAACACACCTGCTCTCCTCCGACACAGTTTACACAGTTTACACACTCAGCTGACGTCCAAAGATGAGCTATCCAATCAGCTTCAGGTTTCCAAATCACAGCGTCACAAGCTGCAGCTGCAAGTAAACACCATTACAACACCTTCATTGTTAAACAGACAGAATTTAATTAATCATTTTATAGAATCTTAACAATATAGGAGTACTGAAATAAAAGTCTCAGATCATCACTGATGCTGGATATTCTTGGCTAAAAACAACATGATGGTTTATTTTTAGCAATGTTTTTTTTTTTCATGTTATATTTTTTTGTCTTTGCCGGTCTGTGGACCATGTTGGATTGAATCTGTCATTTTAGTTTTGTGTATTTGTGTGTTATGGAAATGCTGTCTGTGACGGAATCAAATCAAAACTTATTCATCAAAACATGCAGTAGACAGTAACAAAGAGTAACCTGGTTCAGTCAGCGCTGTCAGGTTGTCATATCGAATAAAAATCAGGACTTTTCTTGTACAACAGTTTCCCCAGACATCAGACTGGAATTAGACCAGGCAGGACTGTTAAACCAATCAGAGATATTATTTCAGATTAGACGTTTAGATGACTATGACTGCATTATCTCAATTATGACCTGAAGCAGCAGTGTTTTTCTAATAGGACTAGTCTGGCGGTTTCCTGTGGTGTGTGTGTGTAAACATACATTACACATGTCGTGGGGACATCGCTTCACACAGTCACATTGTGGGGACTTGCCTTCCTTTTGGGTACAAATTCAAGTCCTCATAACGTAAATCAATACATTTTAGGGTGAAGACTTGAGTTAGGGCAAGGCTAAGTTTAGGCTGAAGCTAGAGTGAGGGACTTTTGTCCCCCCACCTCTGGCAGTGGGAGTAATTACACAAACACTGTCAACGTGTGCTTGTGATGTATGCCTGCAGGTGAGCTTGCCTCATTTCCCCCGCCCCCAGGAGCGCTCTCAAGTCTTAACTTATCTTCAATCTTTCCTCTAAATGCCAAGTTTCCTTTTTGTCTGCAGCATCCACTCCAGAAACTTTTTTGAACACTTCCTAATAGAAATGAACTGATGTTTTTTGGCCAGCAATTGGTATCAACTGATATTTGCTAAATCGACTGCTATTGGCCTATCTGCAGATAAGATGACATCCACAGATGGCAGCAGCTGATGTTTTTTCCGTTTTGTCGCATTAGTTTTGTGCAGGCTAAAGAGCAGGGCTTGGTACTAATGGCGTCCTGTCATTCTGGGGACAATAAAAACATGTTTGGGACAAACAAAGATCTTCCCAGGTACGCCTTCAGGATGAAGACAGTAAACTCGCTGCTGACGCATCAGGGGATGCATCCTATTGTTTCCCTGATAATGTTACATTGTGAACAATAAATCTGTGTTGACATGGGCAGAAGGACAGCTCGGTAATGTAAGCTGTTAGCAGCTGCTGGCTGGAGCTAGCAGCCAAGGGAGGTTTTATTCAGTTACATTATGATACAGTCAAGCTCTATTCAGTAACAATAACTGTTGAACAGTAAACTTTGACTTTATTCTCGTGTTCAAATCTTGTAAAATCCTGGCAAGAAACTTGAATAAAAACAGTTGTATGAAGGAGAAATATATATATATATATATATATATATATATATATATCCTTTCGCCCTGGCTGGTTGACATAAAATGCTCACTTACTGTGTGCTAGTGCGGGAAAGTTGCCACTTCCAACAGACACCACAAGTCCAGTATACTGTGAAATGAAGATAGCTTCCCTGGCAGTGTTAGCATTGTGTGAACTCGTTTGACAAGGGCCTGAATGAAGCAGACATTCATATGAATGTAAAAGTGCTGCACTCAAGCTCCAGTGTCGGGGTTAGACAGGTAGTGGTTAGGGTTAAGTCTCCAGGAAATGAATGTGACTCAACGTAATGCCCTCTGAAGTGATGGAAACATGACTGTGTATGTGTCTGGGTGTGTGTGTGTTATAAGTTAGACTGAATGCAGCGATGAAACAGCATCTCTGGATTGTTTGTCATTCAGTGTGACATTAATGAATGAAGATAGATGTGTGTTTGTTTTAGTAAAGGGTGAATGGAGAGCAGAGGATGCTGTCTTTCACCCACCTCCCCCCTCGCTGTCTCTTTTTCTGTTCCTCTCTCTTTCTGTCTCACTGTCTCTCCACTCATGCTCGAGGTTTGAAGAGGCTCTTCAGAGCTCTCAGACAGCTTCACTGAGTTCACAGGAGGGTGGAGGTTTATTTTTTGCTGGAAAACTGTACAGTCTGCATTACATGCCAAACATAGGGAGTGGTATTATTCACATTAACTGAATAAATATCTTTTCAACATGGTGTTGGAGCAGATTGCTGAGTGTGTGGTGACACAATTATTAACTTTTTATAGATATTTGACATTTCCCTGTCTTGTTTCCTGACAAAGACATCATTGAAATATTGAGGAGGATAGAACAAGAAATGAAAACATCTTACTCAACCGAAGTCATTACCTCAAAGCACTGGGAGTTCATAATTTACACAGAGAGACAGTTTATTCTTCACTGTGATTCCTCACGTTCACATATTTAAAGACTTCTCTCTAAACTGTTCACTGATGAATGAGGAAATTTTTGTGTGAGAAATGTTCTGTTGGGCGATGTCATTTTCGTCTTTCATCTTTCAGTGTAATTTGACAGAAAGTTAATTCATGCACAGAGCAGAAACTGATGAGCTTTGGGTGCAGATTTAGGAAAGATGTCTTAGCATCTCATGATAAAGTATATACTGCTTTTTATATTTCCAGCATTTTCTCCGACCCACTCACCAGATTAAATGTTACATTGGTTATGCAACCCAGATATGATATGTAGCCGATACGATGAAACTTTCCAACAAAGCTGTGCTTAATGTGTGGTTGTGTTTAGGCACAAAACCACTTGGTTATGGTTAGGAGACAAAGGCCCCCTTTACACCTTGCATTAGCATGCTGACGTTACATCCTAGTGGCACACTACAACGTCATATCATGTGCACTACAATAGCCACAACAAGATGTTAGCCACCCATGAAGCTGCGTTCTTGTATGGACACTTTTGTCAGACCAAATGGAGAGCAGACACTTCTTCTCACCGTGGCTCCGTCCTCGGCGTCTCTTTACCGTGGTGAAGATAGTTTGATGTTGGATATTTAACAGATACTCACATATTCTTTTTGGGTTCAACACTGATTTCCACCTCCATATCATAGGCAGAAAACAATGCGCAACACAGGGTAGGGCTAATAACCCCCCGCCCACACACACACACACACACACACACACACACACACACACACACACACACACACACTCACAAAAACACACTTTTTATTTTATAAGAATTTTTTAAACAAACTTCAACAAACCATTTTACATGTGTGTGTGGTGTCTGGGTCCAGTTATGTGAAAGCTATTGGGTTAATAGCCCTACCCTGTGTTGCTCATTGTTTTCTGCCTATGACATGAAGGTGGAAATCAGTGTTGAACCCAAAATGAAAATGTGAATATCTGTGAATATCCAACGTCAAACTATCTTCACCACGGTGTTTTCTTTTTCTCTGCAGTTGCTACCCCGGTGAGTGTTGTTGTTATCTTCTTCCTCCTTCTTCCTGTATGTTACCTTACATTGAAATGAGTTTCACACATACTAGGAGCATTTCCACTGACAAATTAATTCAGAACCCAAAGAAATGGTTCCCAGCTAGAACCAAATAATTGAAGGTTTGTACTGACCCAAAGTGCAAACGATGATGACATCAGTGGGCGCGTCATATTCTACATCTTGTGTGAAATAGTCCTCTACATCTTCTTATCCTTATGGTCCATGCTTAAAACAAACATCTGTGATAACAGGACAAGAGCATGTAGGTAATCAGTGTGATTGGCCATCTTGCCACCACTGTTTACTTATGTTGTTCATTGTGCAGCGCCCTCTCTTGATGACACATCCTCAATTACAATGGTTCAGCACAAAGCTGATGGAAACGCAGGCTGGTTCACTCGATAGCACCAAGGTTCCAAGCATCCTGAATGGAACCAGTTCAAGAACCAAAGATAATTTGGTGGAAAATTGGTGATAGTGTTGAGTATGGATTTTAAATTTGGAAAAAAAAAGGGGAGCACTGGTGTTGCATTGATTCTTTGTATCAGCAGACATCCTGAGTTGAAGATCAGAAAAAGTTGTTTTCTCCTGAAGGTGGGATGAGCAGATTGTGAGGCAGTAAGCTAATTATACTCAGATGCTCCTGCAGTCACAAACAGCACCAGAGTCTGTAGCACGGTACATGAAACCTGTTGATTTGTTTGGCAACAGGTGAAGCATTGTTACACTGGCAGATCGTTCAGTTGTTTGCAACCGATAAAGTTTCAGGAACCAATAATAGACAAGCTGACAAGTTCAGATTCGTATTAGATGCGTCCCTCTATCATTCTCTTTGTGTGAAGCACCAGAGTCCTGCTGGGTTTTTATACAATAGCATGTTGTGTGCTGATATCACTGTCAGATTTCTGGGTAGAGAAACTTGCGTCCTGGTTTGAATGTGTTCAGTATCTGAAGGAGGCCGTTGCTTGGCGGCGGAGCAGATCCCCGAGGCCAAAAACTACTGAGGGACGCTGCGTGGCTCCCACTCCAAATCTGTTTCTGCTTTTGCCAAGTGGCTCTGCGTCAGTGCAAAAAAACCACAAGACAAATTTGGTTTATTTGTGTTGTTTCTGTGGGCCTGGAGGCTTTGGAGGATCCTGTTAGAGGAGCTTAGGCTGGCAGAGTCAGAGTCATCTTTTAAATCATTTCTTACAGACAGGCCTTTATGTAATTTGTTTTTACAAGATTCTTTTACTCGTCTTTGCCTGTTTATTACTCCGTTTTTGACTTGTGTCTCCATTTAATTCCTCTTTGCTCTAGATCTTGATGTTGTGTTTTTGGAAGTTAAATATAAAAACTTGATTTATGTCCTTAAATCTACATGTATCAAGTATCTTAACTTCCGAAGTCAAAGTTTCACTTTGCTGCAAACAACCTCAAACTTGTCATTGTTTTTTATATTATATATCAACTATTGTACACACTGTTTGTATATAGAGCCCTAAAAATCTTGTTTTCTTAAAAAAGTGAAACAATTTGCCAGTTTTATGAAACTTGTCTTCAATATTCCCGAAGAATTCTCAGCAGGATTGGTGCACAAACAAGTCGATTAACATCACTTTTTTTTTAAAGAAAATTAGAGTCAATATTCAACAAGTGTCCTCATATGAATGATATTTTTGCAGTGCAGATGTTTAAAAAATAATACTATTTTTAATACATCCAGATATTTGTTTATTATCCATCTTTCATGTTCCTTCCGAGCACTAATACCATCGATTTTTCTCCCCCACAGGAGAGACTGGTTTTATCGGTCCTGCCACGTTTTGTAGTTTTGGAAATGATCAACGACATGACAAATGTAGAGGACGAACACCTCCAGCATCAGTTTCACAGAATCTACATCCACCGCTATGAGAATGTCAGGTGAGGCCACTGGTTTGTTCACCTAATGCAGTCACCCAGCCGACCTTTGCAGTCACGAGTCTGAAGCGTCAGCAGCAGATTAATGGATGTTGCAGTAGGTCAGGTGTGACAGTATGTGTGTGTGTATGCCTTGGAAGTCTTCCAGTTGTTTTAAAAGTGGACAAAAGACATGTTGTGTTTCTGAAAATTTAGAGTATGTGTCCACATTGTATATCTCAATTTAAAAACTTATAAATAAAAACATGACTAGGAATAAAAATGAAATATATTTTTGTTCTCACCCACTGCCCGACCGCATGTACTTCATTTTCACCTGTGAATTTTAATATATATCTATTTATATGTATATTTTTTTACCCATGACACAGTGGGTTATCCGTCGGGTGAGCAGTTCTATGGTGTGATCGCTAACATGGCTGCTGTCAAAAGATGTGTTGCAAAATCCAGTGAGCTTGTTTTAATATTATTGGAGTAGTATGTTCCCTGTTGTGGATAAAAGTGTCATCTGACGGAGACTGCTGTGATATTAAACTGAACTTCACAGCAGAACAGACAGATCAGATGTCCACATCTTCTGGACAGATTGTAGGTGGAAGAAAAGTTATGTTGGAACAAAGTGTGTGAACAAGGTAAAGAGGTCTAAGCAGATCAGCCTGAGTGAGTGAAAACACCTGTGTGAGTGAACTGGAGCCTTGATTAGTTTCACCTGTTCTCTTCCTGCTTTGATGAGCCAAACTATCTCTTGTGAGAAGCTTTTTTTTCTGAATTCATGTAGAGTGTTACTGCATATTTCATATTTTCAAAATAAGCAAATAGTTTTATTTACCTACATGCAACTAAATTGTAAATCAGCCCTGAATCAATCAGTCATTTTTGCTTTCTGTTCGCCTAAACTGGGACATAAACTTCTTGATTTGTGGCAACACCACACCTGAATTAAGAGTTTGTGCTCTTCTTACATACTGTTATGAGACGAGGTTGGCCAAGTGGTGTCCAGTAACACGCAGTTAAATTCAGCCTCCTCTTTAACATCTAAGTGTGGTCTCTAGGAGGCTGTGCGCTCACAGCTCACCAAAGAGAAATCTGATCATGACTTTTGTTACTTACTCTCCGACAGGTATACTTGGGCTACAGCTTCAGTAACAATAGGACTTGATATACATCAGATCTGTTTACCAAAGAGTCAAACTGATGCTGCTGTAAGTTTTATAATTTGTCAGGGAAACTTTTTAAAGCCCGCAGAGAAGTTTCTCATCGGTGATAATGATCTGAGGTTACAGTTGGTGGTGTTTATTATCAGTCACTTAAAGGAATACCTCACCCTGTGTTATGATGAATTTATGAGGAGAACTTTGATTTTCTGACATGCCTAATTCCATTCACTAATTCACTGAAACTAGGAGTGAGTAACTGATATACAGGTGGTAATTTGAGAGGTGAAGTATTCCTGTGCACTGGAATCAGCATACTGGTACCAACTGACTTGTTTGGAGGAAAAGTTTCACATATCCTCGTGTCAGAAAAAAGCAGGGCTTCACTGAAACTTAATTTAGGTTATATGTATAAATAGCATTAAATATTATACATGGTGTTAAAGTACTGACCTGGATATTAAAGTGACATTTCCGTATTTTATTCAGCATTCTTTTCGCAGATGTTAAAGGCTTCACAAACCTCTCCACAACGCTGTCAGCGCAGGAGCTGGTGCGAATGTTGAATGAACTCTTTGCACGCTTTGACCGCCTCGCACACGTAAGTGATTTAACTTTTGACTTCAGATGTATGTGTAAGTGTTGATTCTTGGAGCGTACTGAGCGTACGGACAGACCAACAAGTCCTCACACTGAAATAATCCTGTACTTTGTCAGTGGAAAATCACCATGGCCTCTCCACAAATGATTCTTATGAGCGTTTTCTGATCTGACAGAGTTGAGGTCGGGGTCTGATTAAAATTAGACAACTAAAACCTTCTAGCGTGCTCTGTTGCTCTGAGAGTGCAGTGCTATGGATAACTGAACAGGTACTTTCCGACAGAGCTCCAGATTTATTAACTGTCCAGTTTGTGTCTGAGTGTGCTCTCGAAACGTGTATTTCTGAATGCTCCTCTTGTATCATCTTCCTCCATTGTCTAAAACAAGCTAACAGACCTTGCTAGCTAATGTCTGTGGAGAATTGTTTTGCCTCCAGCTAAGCCCCGCCCATCAGAAAATGTCAAACTGTTACAGTAAAAGGGTCTATTTCATTCTTATTTACTCTATCTTATTCTGTCTTTTGTGTGTATTTTCTTATTTTAATATGTAAAGCTCCTTGAGTTGCACTTGAACTGTGTGATCCAAATAAAGTTATTATTATTATGAAAGTTATTACATTTGTGTTCACAAAGTTTACACACAGTTTAAATAGCATATGATCTGATTCTAACATAAAGGTTGCTTTCTACGCTGTTTGTTTTTCACATCTCACAGAAAAATAAGTCTTTAAAATACTTCAAAACCCAGATGTGACTCCGCTGCCTCGTTGATTTTTAGCAGCTCCTCTTTTCAGTGACAGCCTCTCAGGCCTGCCAAAGCTCATAAAAACTAAAAAAAGAAACTCCAGTAGCCGGATAAATAATTTATTCAAAACAACAGAGCGAATAATTGATTCAGTATTCACTCTGTATGTTTGTCTGATATTAGACTGAAGAGCATTTCAGACTGTCATGCTCGGCCGCTCAGGATTTCACAGTTAATGCAGAACCAACCTGATGTGGAAATAGTTTTCAACGCTTTATTTAGTTTCATTTGCCACTGATAATCCTCTGCATTGCTATTTTAGATCCCATATGTTATATTTTACTACTTATGTTCTTTAGTTTTAAGGTTAATTAAATGATTTTACTGTACGTTGTGTATTCTTTTAATTGCTGCTATAGAAAGAACGTCACTTGTTTGCCTCTGACCTGATGTGATTGGTCTGTTGCAGGAGAACCACTGTCTACGAATAAAGATCCTGGGAGACTGTTACTACTGTGTGTCTGGTCTACCTGAGCCCAGACAGGACCACGCCCACTGCTGTGTGGAGATGGGCCTCAGCATGATCAAAACCATCAGGTACCGTCCAACACTGCAGATTTAAACTGAAATGTGTTGACGACTGTTGGATTTCTATCAGATCTGGTCCTCACAGGATGACTTGTAATAATTTCAGCAGTCCCTTGACTTTTCATCTAGTGATGAGTGTGCCTGTCAGATTGTTTAAAAGTTCTTCTGCCCATTGGTGGGATAAAAACCATTAACCCTTTGGCTTTTTTGGCTCTGTTTTCACCCTTTGTTTGCAAGCTGTTAAGGTATTGATTGAAGTAACCCAATACCAAGTCGTATCAAAACTCCTCCTGTCACTTGATCCCTGCCTTTGATCGCCTTTTAACACGTCTAGAAAAACAAGACTATTTGTGTGGTTTTGCTCACCGCTAATCACAGCTAGCGTTCCTTAATTTAACGTGACAGTCTGATGTGGTAGTGGGTTATCGTGTGATTGGCCTGATACCTGATCAGATGCAGGTATCAGTCCTTTTTTTTCCCCAGATGTAGCAAATAATGACCATTTGTACGGTTTTGCTCTGCAGCCAATCACTGCAAGCGTTCTTGGATTTAAGGCAATGGCCCTATGTGGTAATGAGCCATCATATGATTGGCCCACTACTGCAGCAGCTACAACCCATACCAGTGGAAGGCAACCTGCAGCTCTGGAGCCACATACGGCTCTTTTGCCCCTCTCCAGTGCCTCCCTTCGGCTTTGACAAAAAAAAAGAGTCATAAGGAAATTGTGATTGTGACATTATCCAATTGTAAAAATGTGTGGCCTTTTTTTAAAATTTGAAATTATTTGAATTTTTTTAGGTTTAAAGGGACCTTAATTTCCTCCATTAGCTGTGTGTCACAGCCACTGCTGCAGCTCCAACTGCTGACCGTGTTGACACGAGGGCCGAATCAGCAGCCAAATTACAATAATTAACTGTCTGTTTTTCCTGGTGCATGCACCACCTTCAACAATCACTTCTCACTCACCCAATGTATGAAACATGGTACAGCCTTGCTTTTTGGCTTGCAATTCATAATTTTTGAAGCTCAAAATTCCATTATTATTATTATTATTATTATGATTATTATTACTACATGTAGATACAGCTGCAGTTCTTTACCTCAAATATGTTGAATCAGAGAAGCAGGACCCCCGTGCTGTTTTCCTGCAACTTGCAGAGAATCGGCTTGAAAAATAAATGTCTTTTACCCCCGAGGTATTGGACAGCGGTGCTTTTATCTGTACATTTCTTTTATCTCATTTCTCACAGCGCTCAGTACGTCAGCTCTGTGATCTGAGAGCAGCTTCCCCTGCAATATTTGCATTTGCAAGAATTTGCCCCTGGCTGTGTTTCTACAGAATATCACTGACAAATAATGAATACAATTACAAGGTTCAACCATATCACACATCCATGCGTCACTGAGACGGAAGAACATATTTTATTCAGTGATGGTATCATACTTTAGAAATTACACAACAGGGATTTACGGATCTCATAAGCTCATGAATCATGACACACAGCAAACTGTGTAATCTTCAGTTCATGGTATGCAGCAGAAATCAAGCCTCCAATCACTCACTTACAGCACACAGTCACTCTGCAGTGACTTGTGAAAGGGCTCACTGACCCTGGTGTTTGTGCTTTTAAAGCCTGAGGTGTTTTCATTTCGATTATCGTCTTTGTCGCTGCAGCATTTTGGCCCTGTTGCATCACTTTCAGTTTGACAGTGAGGGAGGAGAGGAGGACTGGTGTTTAGAGGAAAAAAAGAGGGATTAGTGATGGATAAACTGTGAGATTTGTACTGTATACTGTTAAGTCAATATGGTGAGCTGCTTACAGTCGACCACTTTGTGCTGCAGAAGTGCAGCTTGGTACATGTTGCTGTCTTCAATATATGTGCTGAAACATTAATTAAAAGAGCTAAAAATAAAAATGTTGCAACAGCCGATACATAAGTGAAAGTATCAGACTCGGTATGGGGAAAGAAAATATAATAGTGGAAGATCCATCCATCCATCCATTCTCAACTGCTCATCCGAAGCCTGGTTACAAGGGCAGCAGGCTGAGCAGACGTCCCTCTCCCCAGCAATGCTTTCCAGCTCTTCCTGGGGGATCCAGAGGCGTTCCCAGGCCAGATGAGATATGTTATCCCTCCACCTCTAATGGGAGGCGCCCAGGAGGATCCTGATCAGATGCCTATCTGCCCTATCTCTAAGGCTGAGCCCAGCCACCCTTAGGGGGAAACTCATTTTGGCCGCTTGTATCTGCCACCCCATTCTTTTGGTCACCACCCAGAGCTCATAACCATAGGTGAGGGCTGGGACATAGATGAACCAGTAAATCGAAAGCTTTGCCCTCTGGCTCAGCTCCGTCTTTACCACCACGGTCTGGCACAGCCCCAACATCACTGCAGAAACCGCACCAAACCACCAATCCATCTCATGCTCCACTCTACCCACACTCGTGAGCAAGACCCCGAGATACTTTAACTCCCACGCTTGGGGCAGTAACTCACTCCCAACAGAGTGAAAAATCTCTAATCTAAATAAAGTGTACCCATTGCCTGGATAGGCTCCACCCACCATGGCCGCAGAGGTCGGCTGCAGCCCTCCACTGGCTTAACAACCAAAACTTGATTTTAATCATGGGCATCTGCAGCTACAAAGAAGTAATGAAGCTTGTGAATTGATATGTTGTGGATGAAAAATTGATCTGTGAGTAACTCTCCTTTCTGGCACAGCATTGGTAAAGTACCGCTCACAGGCAACAAAAAAATGCCCTGGGAAAAAAAAGCTATCTCGCCTTAGCAACACTTACCGGCAATTACCCTGACATTCACACAGAGGCACACAGCTGAATGTTAGGGAGATGTGCAGTTACCACTTTTGTGGGCTGTAATGGAAAAGTGATATAATGAGTAGTTTATTGAATTACTATTGGCAGGGAGTAATACCTAAAGTGATTACTTTTGAAAAGAGTAACTAGTTATGAGTAATATATTACATTTTTGGAATAACAAGCCCAACACTGCAGGCCACCTCAGCAAGTAGTTTGAGTGGTCAGTTTTCACTGTCCACCTGTTCTGATCTGATCAACCGAGATGCATTTTAAAACCGAGTGTAAACAAGGTTTAATTTTGTCTCCTTGTACTTCAGTGCAGTTGTCCTTGTCTCTCGGCTCCCAGGACAGAATACGAGGCTACTCTGCTCTGACCGCTAAAATGAAGTCAGATCAGATGAGTTGAGGTTGAAAGCTGTATTTTCTGTGCTGCTAAGAGTTTCCTGTGTTGAGATTTTGTCCCTCCGTCAGTCCCTCAGTCACTCAGTCCGCGTGCTATTGCACATCTATCAATATCTGCTGACAAAATCACACACAATTCAAAGGCCAGTACCTTTGAACATGAACATTTTCGCTCCAGAGGTTTGTCTACTTCACCAAACACTTTGGTATCAGGGTGCACCGGAGCTTTCACAGTTTTAGTATTGCATAACAACATTTCATAATTCATATTACTCTTGTGTTCATACATGCAGGTTAATAGCTGCCTTTTTACCAATTTAATAACCTGAACTTGTTGAATACACTCTTTTTTGTCCTCTTTTTTCCTGATTTTTATTCTTTTGATGATGATGTTCGTGTTTACAAGAGGTCAGCTAATTACAACTGTGCACAGAAACCTAACAAAGAGGTGTAGTGCCTCTCTTATCCACACCACACATGCATATCAAGATGCAATGGTCCTATTGAAATCACTGAGGTCAAACACGAGAACAGAGCAGGTGAGACATGCTGTACTGTGCTGTTGTTTGTTATTGACTGATACGGATATAGAGCGATCTGTTTCAGAATTAAATCTCCGGCCCAACATTTACACCCCAGATTATTCGGCTGCATGTTTACAGTTTGAGTGTGGAGCTCAGTGAAAGACAAAAGAGCTGCAGACTGATGGATTTGGAGGGAAAATACATCACACTGTTGTACTTTTTTGTGACAGTCAGTGGATCATCTGTCTGTTGGTTGGTGGGTCAGCCCATCACTTTGGTCCAGACTGAAATATCTCAACAACTATTTGATGGATAGCCATGATATTTTGTAGACATCCATGAACCCCAGATGATGACACTTTGTATTTCCTGTTGTGGGGATGAGTAATGTTAGGTGTATTAAGGGTTATCATGTCCACTTTATCAGAAATTGAATTGGTATTAAGAGGAGTAATGGATTTCTCTATAACGCTAAGTTTTTAGGGCATTAGCTAACATTAGCTTCGATAGCAAAACAAGCTGGAGGAAACCGTTCAAGTGTCGTCCTCCTTTGTAAGATTGGCTTCCTGTGACATCATCCATCCACTGAGTGAGGGCATACGTGTCGGCCAGTCTGGTCCCATTGGTCAGTGTTTAATTATTCAAATAACACTTGTGGTCCCGGAGAGTGAGTGACCTGACATGGTGCGTTGGTAAATTCAGTCTAAAATGAGAACCCTGTTGGCCGAAGAAACAGAGCGTTATATTTCTACATGACTTAATGAACTTGTGCTTTTTTCTTCTAATCAGACAAGGGTATTTTAATTCATACCTGACATGTTTCGACGGAGCCTTCCGTCTTCCTCAGAGGTGTCACCCGTTATTAGCGTGACATGTCTTTATATCAGCTGATCTTACGGAGGCGTGATCGCCCTCTCAGGTTTGACAGGTTGACCACGCCTCCTGCTGTCCGGTCGCTCCTCCAGGACAGCGCTCCAGGTGTGTGACAGCATGTATGCCCCCTCGTCCCGGTTCATCGTCCTGTCCGCACAAGATATCATCCATAGAGACATAATGAACCTTGTTGGAATAGGAAGACTTAATGAACTGTTAAGTTAATTACACAGTGCCCGCAGTGCGTTCTGTGCGGTGCTCTGAATAACCAAACAGTACATTCAGACAGCGCTTCGAATTTACGAACAGTCCAGTTTGAGTCAGAGTGCGCTCCGACTCTCGGACTGAGTTTTTTTGAATGCACCGCTTGTATCATCTTCCTCCATTGTCTAAAACAAACCAACAGAATTTGCTAGCTAGCGCTAGCTATTGTCTGTGGAGAACTGTTTTGCCTCCAGCTAAGCCCCGCCCACTAAAAAACCTCATACTGTTTGCTTGCAGTAGCACTTTTCTAGTCTTTCGACCACCCAAAGCGCTTTTAAACTAAATGTCTCATTTACCCTTTCACACACACATTTACACACTGGTGGCCAAGGTTACCATTCAAGGTGCCACCTGCTCCTTAGTAACAATTCACATGTACTCACACACTGATGGAACAGCACTGGGACCAGTTTGGGGTTCAGTATTTTGCCCAAGGATACTTCAACATGCGGACTGGAGGAGCCAGGGATCAAATCGCCAGCCTTCTGATTAGTTGATGACCTGCTTTAACTTTCGAGCCACAGCCGCCCCTTTAGGTGTAATTAGAAATGTACTTCAGTTAACACAAACTCTCTGAAGCTGCTAATATTTTCACTGTAACTGGATGTTCATAGTGATGCTGATCTTTGTCAGTTGGGCTGTTTTTGCAGTGAGGCTCATTTACATAGGGCCAATGGTTCGCCAGCTGTAGCCTTTGCATATTACCTGATTTAAATACATTCAGCACAGGAGTACAAAGACGCTATTTGCTTTGCAGCTAGTTACGGGTGCATTTGACCCTTCGTGGGTACGTTGGTTTAGCCACAAAGGCTTCACAATCCTTTTCTCAATCCTTTTCTTGTAAATGGGTCAATAAAGAGCAAACGTAATTAATGCTTGTAAGGTGGGTGAGACTGTGATGGTTCTGGTGGTCATGTGGGTGGAGCAGGGCTTGGTGCTGACCTCTGACCTCCACAGGGAGGTGATGAACTTCCCTGCAGAGTCAATAAAGTATTATCATCGTCGTCATGAGTTACTGCAGTTTGTCGAGTTCATTTCCAGCCCCGGGTGTCATTCAGCAGTCGACTGACTTTAAGCACCTGTCACAAACTCCCAGGATGCCTTTCACCTCACATTCATCACTGCTCTTATGAAGCATGAAATGAGGCCGGGAGGCAAGGATGGGCGTGACAGCGCCGTTTGCTCTTCACAGACTTTCATCAGCTGCAGTTTGTCCTGCTTTTATTGTGTTCGGGGATAATAAAGTATGAAATGAGAAACAAATTTATTAACGAGTGTGAAAAGTCTGCTGAAAATGTTTTTTACCTCTTTTTTTGGGCTTGCTGATATGCATGAAATGTATTGTGCTCATTTCTTGGTGAATTTATGAACAATGTTTGTCTGTCAGCGTTATCTGTGTTCTGTTTCCCCAAAGGTCAATTTCATGTTTATTAATTCTCTGAATTATACACACAGACACTGGATTGTGTGCAGTGACCAAAAGTTACCCCTGCAATATTTTAGAGAACAGGATGCCGAACATCTGCCCCTAAGGCCTAAAAAAAAAAAAAAAAACTAGATATATACATTTTTTAAAATTGTAGTTCAGCAGTTTAATCAGGTGGCTGGTGGTTCAGTGTTCATGTCCATGTGTCGTTGAGCAAAGCACTAAATTTAAAAAATGTGTGTATATGTGTTGAAAAAAGTGTTATTTCATGTGTCCACGGTATCCCGTGACGAACGTATATAAAAGTGAACACATTGTTTGCTGTTTGAGAGACTGACGGATCCCACTGATGGTTACTTTATAAAATCTGAGCAGGACTCATTGTGTCTCTTTCAGATATGTGCGATCACGTACGAAACATGACATCGACATGCGTATTGGGATCCACTCAGGCTCTGTGCTGTGTGGTGTGTTGGGACTCAGGAAGTGGCAGTTCGACGTCTGGTCCTGGGACGTGGACATCGCCAACAAACTGGAGTCTGGAGGGATCCCAGGGTAAGTGAAGCCAAAAGATTCTAGATTCTGTGGGGAGGATGTTTTATTTTTAATTCTGTTGTTGGTTGTGAAGACAGACAGGAGACATGGTTAGAGAGAAAGCACAATGAGACATCACAAAGGTGAACGGCCAGAGTTGTCACAGATGTCACTATGGTGACCCCTGGTGTATATTTATATAAATGTTTATATTTAAGGTAGAACAATATGTGTTTTTAAATTGTTGAATAGAATAAGAATATATGAATAAGTTTTTGTTGACTAGGCAAAACCTACTGTCCATGGTTGAGTTTTAGAGCTGTGTTTTTTTATACTTTGTGTTTTGATTATGCCTCCATTCCGGCGATGGCCAAAGGCATTGTTCCCGGGTTGTCCGTCAGTCTCATTCTTGTGAATGTGACATCTCAAGAATCCCTCAGGGAAATGTCTCAAAATTTTGCACAAACGTCCACATGGACTCCTCAAAGGACAAAGGTCACTGTGACCTTACATGTCTTATTCTCTTATCTTATATCACAAGAACACCCTCACAAAATTTCAAGTTTGGCACAAACGTCCACTTGGACTCAACTATGAACTGATAAGATTTTTGTGCTCAAAGATCAAGGTCACTGTGACCTTGCATTTATCTTATTCTCTTGGGGGAATGTTCTCAAATTCGGCACAAACATCCACTTGGACTAAACAATGAACTAATTAGAATTTGGTCAAAGGTCACTGTGACCTCACAAAACATGTCTTTGGCTCTAACTCAAAAAATCATCCACTAATTATGACAAAATCTCTCACAAATGTCTAATGAAATAAAATAATGAGGTGATTACATTATATACCCCAAAAAATCAAAGGTCAGCTTCACTTCTGACATCATAGTGTTCAGCGAAAACACTTTTCTGGCCATTATTGAACATCATAATTTAATAACAGAAAGGGAGACATTGGGTAAGATGTTAAATTGGTGACACTAATTTTGGGTGCCCACCTTGAAACTGTGCTGATTGTATAGATCCTCTGTGCTGTCGTGGGGAAGATGTGTGTGAAGCATTATGTTTTCACACACATGGATGTACACTGTAAATGCAAAACAACTTCATGCAACCACGAAGCAGTAATTTTTGTTTTATACTGGAGGTTTTTGTTTTACAGTCCTATGTGGTGCTTTTTTGGCTTGTATATGAGTTTTTTGTTTTATTTTGTTTTCTTACCCAGGAAAGAAGCTTGTTTTGTAACAGAGAGGTCATGGGATTAAATTCTGCCTGAATCTTTTAATATATCTCTTTTACAAAAATACACATATTTGCAGTCAAAAACAAAAACCAATAACATTACTTTATTCATGTTTAGTGTTCATTTGCGAGGACAATTTAGTGAAATGATTTTTTTTTAAACAAAAGCTTGAGATGGGAGATTTTCTTTTGGAAATGTGAAATTAAATGTGTGTTGTTTTAGTTAAATACACAGTAATGGGATGTTTTGCTGTCATCAGTTTAAAGTGTTTTTCTGCCAAATTCTATCTGCGTTTTCACTCTGATGTTCCTGTTTGGCCTTGAGGCACAGGGTGGGATTAGTTCCCTAGCTGCTGGTTTTAAACATCCTGCCAGCATCTGTTGTTGAGCCACACTGTAACCCTGACCTGTGATCTTTACTGAACACAGTTGTGTAACATGGATGTACAGTTTCTCTGCCGCAGACAGAATATTTCTGGATGTGCGATGATGAGTGGGTCCATCTCATCCATCACATCAGACACTCTCTAATAAGTGCTGGAACATACTGGACCTGAACTTTGAGTTCAGCCTCTGACCCGACACCGTAGGATTTCATTCACACCTGCACATTTCACTGATGAGTTGCTCCTCTCTGGCTGAAGGTGTCTCAGTCACTGGAGTCAGGTGCACACTCTGTAACCCATCATCTGTGAGGTGTACTCATAAAACTCCAAGGGGAATTTTGTTAAATGAATCTGGGTGATTTTGGAGTGATGTGTTGTGTGACAGCTGTCTCCAACAACATCATCAAAACACAAAAAACGAGGGAATATCTTTAAGAAAGTTTCTCCAGTAGAGACGCAAAGACTTGAAAAACCCACAACATGGAGCACTGCAGCTGTTCTGGAGGCTTGTGGGGAAAATAACAAACTTTATGTGGGGTTTAACTTTCATTTATCATCCAGCTGCACCTTGGCAGGTGCCCACAGAGACATCTTTCACTGCAGATACCTATTGTTTGTAGTGAGGACTGAACTGGAGGAGTTATGTGTCCATCTCAGTGAAATGGAGGAAAAACTGGGAAAATAAATCAGACTTTACCCTCAGATACCTCATAGGTCTTCACTGTATCCTCTTTTACAAAAGATCCCGCAAGAATATGTTTAGTGATTGTGTAGGTCTTACTGTTTGTCATGCAGGACAATTTATTGTTCTTTAGGAAACTCTGAGATGTTCTGCAGGGTGCCTGTAAATCCTGCAGGATGGGATCTTGGCAGTCCGACAGTACATCTTGTAATGTCTTACCATTTGGCAGCGCATGTTGGGTGTTTCTTTTTGTTTTGTTTTTTTTTCACTCCAACAAAAGCAGCTTTCACTGCTAGAATCATCAGACTCTACTGCTGATCTACAAAACTGAGGGAAGAGGTGCACCTTCACACACTCAAAAGAGCTCTCATCTCACATCTATTGTCTATTTCAAAAAGATTTTTTAGATGTGGCTGTGGCGATAGCTGTGGCTGGAGGCATAGTCTCTCAGGGTCTTGGTTAGTCCGTCCGTCTGTTCTATTCTAGTGAACGTGATATCTTAAGAAATTGGGGAATTTCTTTAAATTTGGCACAATTGACCCTTCGCTAAGTCCTGCCCCAGGCACAGACTGGCCAAACGTGACACAGCATCGGGCCTGGCTCAGACCAGGGCCCAACAGCAACGACACAGCTGTGCTCCATCGTTTCAGATTTCCTTCATTTTCATGCTGGTTTTGTGGATTTGGAGCTAAATGTTGTGCCTGGGGCACGTCGTGTGTTAATGATACTCGTTACCTGGAGAGGTTGGAAAAAGATATACGTTTCTTCCCTGTTCCAAAACCAAAATCAAACCCTGAAAAGTGGAGGGTTAGCTAGCTAGCTACTGAAGATATAGCCTACTGAATGTATACACATGCTGCTTTTGCTTTGTAATGATTATAACAGTGAAACAAAGACCGACCCTGCTGTACAGGAACCAGTGAAGGGAAGCTGGGAAACTTTGCTCATATTCAACCAGCTGTGTGTCATCACATGAATGTTGTTTGGCTTCCCCTGGAGATCCCTGTCCGTTTGGCGGCAGAGCACGAGGGTGAAGCCAAACAGCATTCATCTGCACACACTGCGATGCCACACAGCTGGTTCAATATCAGTGAAGTTCCCCTTCATATTCATTGTGTTCTGTGTCAATCAGCAGTGATGTGGTGGTTCACTTTGACACTGTGATCTGTAGCCTATAGTTGGGCTTTAGCTTCTAAACTATCTTTGTCTTTTTAACCTGTTGTTGCTGCTGAGTCAGTTTGACATCCTGGATATATCCTTCAAACACAGACTGTAGACCCCTCTGTCTGCTTCACTCTGGAATCATCGTTTCATTTTTCCAAAACTAAATTGTCAATTGTCCACTTGGACTCAATGATGAACTGATTAGATTTTAGTGGTCAAAGGTCAAGCTCCTTGCGACTTTGTGTCCCTTTTGTTCTTGTGAATGTGATATCTCAAGAAGGCCTTGAAGGAATTTCCTCAATTTTGGCACAAACATCCACTTGGACTCAAGGGTAAACTAATCAGAATTTGGTAGTTAAAGGTCAAAGGTTAAGGTCACTGTGACCTCACAAATCATATTTTTGCCTAACTCAAAAATTCATACGCTCATTCTGACAACATTTCACACAAATGTCTGATAGGGAAAAATAACAAAGTGACAACATTTTATATCCAAATTGTAAAAGGTCATCAGATTGTTTTGTAAAAAACACTTTCCTGGCCATATCTCAGTAACTGAAGGGGAAACAGTTTGACTTGACTCTCTTCCTGTCACTGTTCCAGGAGAATTCACATCTCCAAAGCAGCTTTGGACTGTTTGAACGGCGACTACGAGGTGGAGGAGGGCCACGGGAAGGACCGAAATGACTTCCTCCGCCGCCATAACATCGAGACGTACCTCATCAAGCAGCCGGAGGAGAGTATGCTTACCCTGCCGGAGGACATCATGAAGGAGGCGGCCAGTTCGGCGGATCGCCGGGCCAGCAGCACCACATTTAACGAAGCGTCCTGGAGCCCTGAACTTCCCTTCGACAACATTGTGGGGAAGCAGAACGTAAGTCCCGCCACTGCTTGAAATTCAAGTCATGTTTTGCACTTTATCACACTGTGAAAAAAATGTCTTTCTTAACAACAAAGTTGTTCTGTGAGTGAGGATTGAAGTGTTATTTCTATTCTAATGTGTTTAAAAAATGGCATTTTTTAGGAGGACATATGTTGATAAAACTACACTTCCTCCAGGAAGTTTAAGCAGTTTGTTAAATTCGAGTAAAATAATCCTAGCCTGTAGATAGATTTTGTGTCAGCTTTAAACCTGGCTGCAGGACAAAGCGGTCTCTTAAGATGGACATTTTTGCAGTGCATGGGATCTTCTCAGTTGCCTCTTTGTTTTGTCTTTTTTTGTTTTCCTTGGAATGAGTGAACGGCTAGCTGCGTTACCGTGGTAACGCATCACTGTGTGTCAGCCTGCCTGTTTGTGAGGATGACGAGCTTCTGATTGTGTGGCGCATCTAAACATCCTCCTCATCCCTTCTTCACTTGTCTGCATTCTCGTCCTGCCTGTGAAAACAAATCAGCCCCCGAAGCATCATGTTGACATTTTGGGTGTTTTGTCTCAGATGGTTGATTTTAAAGAAAGCAGTGTTAAGTTGTTTTTTTTTTTTCTTTTTCATGAAGGGAGGGAGCAAGAGGCACATTCATTTTACCTCCCATAAAGTCAACAGCAAATTCTGGACCCATTTTTTGAAACATTTGGTGATAAAAAAGTCCAGCCTGCAGACTTTTTCTGATTTAGTGTTGTTATACAACAGCATCCAGTGAGAGGAGAATGTGACTGTGAAAAATAAACTGTAAAGTGGAGATTTAAACATCCCAAACCATTTCTAATTAGCTATTTGCAGGCAAAACAAAAGCAAACATTCAAATAGATTCTTTTGTTTTGTTCAACAGACAGCCCAAAATCCAAATATATTTAATTTAATTTAGGGAAAATCAGCAAATCCTCACATTTGAGAGGAACAAATAAACGATCGATAAAAACAGTGGTCTCTATCTGTGCCCTTGCCTGTCTTCACCACAATGTAAAATAACTTTTTGAAACATCAGTTTTCAGTCAATGCTAAAATCCTGCATGGGTCCATTTTTAAAAACCTGTACCTGCCCGCACCCGTAAAGCTCAGTACTAGAACTGACACGTTACCTGTCATTATTTACGCAGTCAAAGCCAGGCCTGCCCGTCAATAAAAGTCCCAACCCGACCCCCACCTGTGATTAAACACACACAGGATGCAGTTACTCACATTAATGTGTTCTTCGCTCTTGAATTACAAATTCAGCAGAGGAGATGTCTCTTTCACAGGCTGCGCTTGATGCCAGGATGGCCATAACATTCCGCGCAGTCACTGCCAGGTTAGGAGACATTTTAGCATGCTTGTTCCACCACCTTAAAACCACAAAGGATCCTTCTTGGGTGTCTTGAACTCAATGTAGGCTGCTACCTCGTCCTCGGGCTGCAAAGTTTCATGGCTGGAGTGACGACGGGGTCAAAGGTTTGACTTCTGTCACTGACTTTCAAAATAAAAGGAATTGATAATAGTGATTTAGATGTCACAACATTACACATATACTGAACATCATTTTCATTTGTTTTATTCTGAAATGTTACAGCATGTACAATGAGTTTATAGGCACACTCAAACAGATAAGACAGGATCTTACTGATGTTATACAACAGCATTCCCAACCATTCAGTTATTTGTGGTGGCCCACCACAATAACATCCGCTGCCACATATAGATTTTTTATTTTTATGGCTGGACTGTTCGTGAGGACTTTTAATTGCACCTTAGTCTCTGAACGCAGAGCGTACACTGGTCACACACAGAGCAGCAGAATGGCAGGAGCAGTGAAAGTGAAACTAACCTTTCTTTGTGCTGGGTCTAAAAGTTTGCTTGCTGCTGCAGCAGCTGCTCCTCTCAGCCAACAATGTGGTCTGATCAGACTGTTCAATTATCCACCCTGCATGTCAAACTCCATAAACTTATGCAGAGGAGCAAAAGAACTCATGAAGAGCTCTGCCTGCGCTGCATTTACGGACCCGCAAAAACCCCCAAATTTAGAGTAGGGACACAGTTGTCAGCTACCACCACACATAGATTTTAATTCTGTGGCAAACACAGTACAGTGCAAAACAACATTTGTCTGTATTTTATTATTTGCTTTTGTCTTTTTTGTGATCTAGAATATTTCTGTTTCAACACATTGTTTTACTCAGCATATAGAGGAATAACAAAATAGATTGATGTGAAGCCAGACATGAAGCAAAGCTGGCAGTGTTTAGGACGTGCAGTGCTACATGACACAGATCAGGCTCGGGGTCAGCTTTATTTATTCGCTTTCCTGGGATTCATTCCAGACTAAATGTTGGTCCAACATAGCCACAAGTCATTTGCAGACTCGTTAACGGAGGTATCTACTGTCGCCCACGCTTCCACTCACAGATATGTCATCACCCAGGGGGGAGGGGGATAAAGCTGAACACTGAGGCCATATTTGCATCCCCAGATTGGTTTGAGGGGACGAGCTGTTGCGTCCTGCCCTGCTGGTGGACACCTAGCGCCAAAAAAAGTCTCCTGGCTGCGACTCAGTGTTCCTCCTCCAGAAACAACGGGTGACTTTCTACAACCTGTTGCTTCTCCTTCAGACTGCTTAATTTGCCACGTCTCATCAGGAACATTTCTAAACTTTCGCCGGAGGAGATCAATTAGCTTCATGTTGGGTGTGTTGGCAGGTCGTTTGAACACCGTGGGTGGAGATACTGGAGATGTTAATTTAGATATGACGCACAGACGAAGGACTGAGGACATCCTTGCATATGCAGAGATTTGGAGCTGATGTTGCGTGTTTTATTGACACTGAAGTCAGGAGAACTCTCTACCTGCAAAAGTAACTGCGGCAATGCAATATATTACATGCTTTTGGGAGAATATTGAAAGAGTATCAGTTAATCATAAAGCATAATTAAAATACACATATACTGTAATACACAGTGTAAGATGAGAAATCATATTTTCAAGCCCTTGTATACAATGTAAAATTTCTCTTCTCTCTCAGCTTGTGACAAATGTGCACAGCCATTGTTTTTTTGTTTCTTCTCCAGCAGCTATGAGCAAACACTGAACTCTGCGTTACCTCTTGTGTATATACGAAGAGATGCGCAGCTCCCTCTCCGCTGCCGGCCTGTCAGGAGCTCGTAGCATTTGATGTAGCCGTGCGGTTGGATTCAGAGGAATGTTTTATTATTTAATTTTTTTTCTGAAAAGTGCCACTTCTTTGTCTCTGGCACAATAAAAGCCTGTCAGGACAGTCATTTCAAAGATTGTCTCTTTGCATATCAAAGGCTTCTCGGAGGAGTTCTGAAGTGTCTTTTATGTTGTCGCTTGGCTCTGCTCGGAGCTGAACTTCTCCCTCTCCGGTGGTTCTCAGTCCTCCCTTTCCTGTTAGTCTGATTCAGTTTTCAGCATCAGTGGATTGAGGACAAGGTAGAATAATAGGTGTGTGTGTGTGTGTGTGTGTCAGAGGGAGAGGAGTGAGTGAACTGTAAAAAACAGAGACAGAGCGTGTATTTTATTTTTGTTCAATTATGCAGGAGTGTGTGAATACTTACACTGTTTTTATGTCACTGCTGTAGAATCTAAAAAACTACTGTGTGGTCTGTAGCTGTGAGTGACATCCATGCATTAAGTAATAGGTAGAAGCTCAGTGATACATTGACAGGATTCTCTGTAACAGAGACAGGCCACTGCTTGCTGAGAGCCCGCAGACTTTCAAGTGTAAATCTTGGGTTGGGTCTCCACCTCCTGGGTCAGACCCTGCCTGTGGCTCTACAGGCCACCAGGTCTATTGGGGTTCACAGAGAGGGAGAGGGCAGAGATGTCAGGGATGGTACAAAGCTAGTGTTAGTCCTCCTTGGTTTAGGTGATAATGAACCAAGTAAGCCCCGTTTCCACCGAGCAGTATGGTACAGTTCAGTTCAGTTCTGATGGTACTAACGAAACTGTTCTGTACCATCCTCACTTTTGCTCCCCCCTCTGTTGGGGTACCTAGCACACAGATCTGGTACTAAAAGGTGGAGCTGTGAACACTGCAGTCTGATTGGTCAGTAGAGGACGGTCACTCTGCTCAGGGCTGAGTTGTGTCTGGTTTTGAGGCTCATGTAACCACTGTTCATACTGTGGAGAGTTTTATTAGTAAACTGGAACTATAAAATGAAAGGATGTTTTGCTGCCTCTCACAGCAGCTGGAGTTGGAGAAAAAATAATTTAGTTCAATGGACCGGCTGTTAGCAACTTTTAAGGTGGAACGTTAACTTGTAATGTTACTCAGTGTATGAGTTGACGACGTGAATCCATCAGCACACCTTAAATTTTCCATTTGACAACATTGACTTACTTTAGTTTTTATCAGATATTTTCATCACTCAAAGACTTTTAGTAATGAGTGGATCTTCAAGCGTTTAAAAATACATATTGTTTTCAACGGGATTAAGTGAACTGTATATACAGTATTCTAAGCCTCACTTGTAGAATAAAAGCGTTTTGGAGCATCATTCCCTGTGGGCTACAGCAACACTAAACCCCTGAGCTTGCCTGAGAAGGACTAAATGCACAAAGCTGCTATCTTGAAATATCACATGGAGAGAGACTCTCACTGCAGCCTGTTGTATTTTGTTCTGAAAATGTGGGTGTGCAGCCTCGTTCTGTGGACCATAAACCAGGTGCAGACTGATAAAGGAGGAAATACAGTGAGTGCTGGACGGAGCAGTGTCTGAGGGGTTACTTTTAGAAACAGGGCTTTAGTTGCTTATGGCTAGTTTAAATGAGACACACACAAACTATTTTTAGCAGCTCAATCCGGTTTGATATCAAGCCAAACACCCACTGGACCAGTATACTAAATTTTACTTGGTGTCTGGATGGATTCAGCAGCTACTCCTGAGTGGAACATAACAAGCGTCCAACTATGGAGTCACATCATATGAAAGCTCTGTCCGCTCTGAATCTGTTAAATATGTACTTCTGTTATTTCATGTAAACAATCCACATTAGGCTACCTATCAGCTGTGTGCTTGACTGGAGATGTAACCACTTTACAGATGGATGAGTACTTGCTGTCTTGTTAGGTTTGTACTCTTCAAACATATTTTATATTGTGATATTTACTGGAAATGACATAAAATATAGTCAACAGCAAGTAGCCTTGCTTGTTATTAGCTATGGTCATTTACTAGAAACTTTTCCCTGGTGATCTCTCTCCAGCCAGCTGCCACTGTATTTTATTTTTTGTAGTGAAATAAGAAGGTATCATAGATAATTCCTCATTACAACTTCATGAATTAGCCATTCCTCATCCATTATGACATTTTCAAAGTGAGTGACAGGAGTAAATAGAAACAGGATGTCCGACAAAAGTCAGCTCAGAACGGTGCAGGGCCAGTCATGCCTCTTTTGTCGGCTTCAGATTCAATGTGTTGTCATATTGACACAGTTTCATCACATCCTGTCATCCCAAAAAAACACATGAACTAAGCATCATTTCTCGGCATGGCTGAAGCTGGTACGAGGCAATGCAAACAGGTCTCGGTTTATTTTATGCTAGAAGTTTTTTAAACTTGCCACAGTGGGAATAGACCTGGTTCACGGCAGACATTTTGACACGTCATAGGAAAAGCAACGGAAACAGTGGTATCAAAGTAAAATCTCTCTGCAGATAATTGCCATAGAAACAGTATTTGTTATCTGTGGTGAACCATTATCTTCCAATCACCCTGTTTTTTATTGTGAGGCACACTGATATCCATTGAATAGATGACATCGCATCCTGTACGTCACTGCGTTTAAGGGAACTGTCACCTGTCCAGAAGTGATTGCTGTTATCAAACCCAGAAGATGGAAGAGATGCTGGATTTGGAGGACCTGTGAGTCCTGGAAGACGAGCCCTGAAATGAGACTCCCAGCTCTGTGTAGGCTCTCTGTACCGGCTGAGTGGCTCTGTCTTTACCTCTTTCATGCTTCGCTGTGTGCCTGCTGGCTCCCATGATGCACAGCACTGTCACAGTGCTTTCACCTCAAAGGAGGTTGCGCGTTCCCTTAAAAGAGCCAGTTACTTAGTGTGTCTTCGCTGTGAAATCCAGGCCAAAAAGAAATGGGTTCGTCTTCACATTTGGTTTCAGGTTTGGGTCCGTGCCGGTGCTGGTTTTAGAGACGTTTGCTTTCATGTCTGCTGAAGAAAATCCATTAAATGTTTCAAATAATGACAGGTGGCTCAGCTGTCTGAGCCCTTCTGTGTGGAGTTTGCATGTTCTCCCCGTGTCAGCATGGGTTTTGTCCGGGTACTCCGTCTTCCCATCACAGTCCAAAGACATGCAGGTTCATCGGGGACTCTATATTGGCCGTAGATGTGAATGTGAGTGTGAATGGTTGTCTGTCTCTATGTGTCAGCCCTGTGACAGTCTGGCAACCTGTCCAGGGTGAACCTGCCTCTCGCCCAGTGTCAGCTAGGCCACCCCCCCCCCACATGTGTATGCGTGCAGGGTGCAGTAACAAATAAGATTTTCTTCCGCCACTGCTGTGATCATAGTCTGACTGGTGTAGTTAGCACACTATCGTGAGAAAAAATAACTCTGTCATTAGTTCTAGTGAGAATGTTGACATGTTGCTGGTGCTTCATGAAAAGTCAACCTCCATCCAATACCTGACAAGACATTTCACTTGTTACTCCAGTGTTGGTCCAGATCCTTCATTTGCCCCGCAGCATGTTTGTGGGTTACATAACAGCCTGCTTGCAATCCTTTGAAGCGCACCGGTTCCAAACAAGTCATGTTGCACTGAATTATACTCTCTGGCTCGAAAGTACAAGTTAATCTGTCACACTGCCACACATGTGAGGCATCCAGCACATGAAAATCCTCTGATATTACTGTATGCGCTCACATGCTCTGATCTCACCATCGCCCCCCAACCCACCTCCACTTCCACTTGCCCTTTTACTGGCATCATATGTTGGCATTTCCACAAGGCAAATATGTTCTGTTATTAATACGTATCATACATGTGACCCCATACTGCTGCCCCCATACAGCCAGCCTCTGCTCCTGGCAACATCACACCCAAATCACAAAGAAATGTCAAAGATGGAAGCATGTGCCCTTTAGGCTGTGTGCTTCCTCAGAGACGTGCACGCCAAAAACAATCATGGCTCATAACACTGGTCACCGCCCCCTCTGAGCTCTCGTGTCTTGAGTGGATGGATGAGGTTATAAATGGTCCATAGATCCATAGATTCAAGGCTGCACCCTCTTTTCTGTGATACATCGTACTGGTCCCGAAACAGGGTCTCATACAAAAACCTGTTACACAGCCGAGCTTTTATTTTGAAAGTGGAGATTGAAAAGTTTTCTCAGATAGCAGACGTGTCAGCATAAAATACAAGGGAACAAGTGCAGAATATCTGTAAGAAATATCATCTTGGGTTTCAATATTTTGCCAGATGAAAGAATTGTGAAGTTTTATCAAATCTCTGGAAAGAGGGGAATATTACATTTATATCTGACACTTGCTACAGTGTGGAAAATATGTTTTTTTTTTACTTTTTAAATTACTTATGGTGGAAATCTTTGGGGGATATAAGTGTACTAAAGATCCAAAATACTAAGTTTTTCTTCAAAGCTTCACCAAGTTAATGTTTTCATGTTTGTTGCTTCTCTGAACTGAGAAGGAACTAAAAAATATCCATCCTCACGTACTGATGATAAATTATCAGTCTGTGATGTTCAAAGCATTTCAGCAGTTATTTTATATTCAGCTTCCAGTCGGTGGTTTCCTACCTACTTTGCCCAAAGTGTCTTTTGATGAGCCTCACATTAGGGGGTTGTCTGTGCTGCATATATAAAGTGGAGAGTGCAACAGCTATAGTGATGCAGTAATGAAAAATGGATTTAGTAGCACACTGCAGGAGCCTGAAATGTTAACCTGATCCCACCTCAGTCCAATTCATTATAGACCAAACCCAACTTGTCTCCAATGCTTGCCTTGCCAACCTCACAGTGATGACACTGGATCACGAAATCTTCCAGCACGTAATGATGTGTTGTTTTTTGTATTTATTATACAAACAAGATATAACGTATCAATTAGTGAGCTGGTAGGCATATCTGTTTTTTTTTGGACAGAGCCAGGCTAACCATTTCCTCCTGTTTTCAGTCTTTATGCTAAGCTAGGCTAGCTTCTCCAGGCCCTAGCCCAAAACTAATATTAACATCAAACCTCTTTTTTTCTTCCTTTCTTTCTCTACATTGCTCAGAATCTAGGCTAGTAAGTAACCAATCAATGTCTCATCATACAAAAGTTCATGTAAAATCCTATAAATTAGCACCCCACAGATGATGTTACATCCTCAGGGTTTAGTTATATAATCAAAGCAAAGTTACAGAGGTTAGGTTTAGGAAAAGAAACATGGTGAAGATGTACCTTAAAATGACTCGAAGTTCACATGGTTCTAAACACAGATCTACTCTGTCATTTAGTTTAAAGGAGATGAAAACAAACAAGTCTTCAACATGTGACTTGTCTGACTCTCTGGATGTAAACTGTAGCTATAAGCTTGCCATTGGCCGGCATTCTCGCTTCCTTCCACCATCTACGTGTTGCCATTTTCAAAATCCCCTTTGCTACGGGAAACACCAACAACCTACATGCTGAAAACGGCATGTGTTGACGAAGATTTGGATTGTGCAATAAGTCATTCTTGCTTTGTGTTTTAGGTGAATTTTTGTAAAGATCTACAGCAGATAAAACAACTTGTGAATGCGCCTTACCAGACTCTATCTCAAAGGACTCCGATCTGTCAATCTGTTTTATTACACCTCAGTCAGAGTTTATACGCCACGTCTTTTGAAACATCTCCAGTCAAACCATACCTGAATACAATTCTTTTTGCGGGGTCTGATGTCAGACGGTCCAGTTTCCCCACCAGCTCAGCAAACCTTCTGTTGCTGCTGTCAGTGAAGTCATTTTCCTCCTGATTAGCATGAGCTGACACAGCAGCAGCACAAACATCAAACACTGAGACATTAAACACACTCACACCGATACCCATAACCCTTTGGTATCATTAGACATGTGATGCTAACGGTTAGCTATCATTGTGTGTGTGTGTCTCCCTGACACTATTTGACAAGGGCACCCTCACTGCATCCTGGGCTTAGCTTCACCCATGATGGCTGTGATTGGTTTATAGAAACAAAAACAAGCCAGTGTGTTTTTCCCCCTGTAGCAGAATAGTGGTGAGTCCAGACCTTTCTCAAGCACTGACACAGTGCTGTGCAGATAGATCTGGCTCTGCAAGACTACCACCTGACTGATTATAAGAATACATTATAATGAGTGGAAACATGAGTAGCAACATTTAAATTTTAGGCTTGATCCTGACCCAAACCCACAGAGTGGACATTACATTTGTGGCCAAACTTGAACTGAATTGGAAAAGCTCAGCTCTCCAATCATACAGCTACATGTAGCATGCTCCTTTCACATCTAATGACACTGTACTTTCCACAGAAGTGAGCCAAGATCATCCTAAAATAACCTGATAATAGGGTCGACATGTCATCACCGTGATCTGGCCCTGGAGCACAATGGAGCTCATCTGATTCCACAAAATGCCGTCCGATTGTCTTCATTTTAATGAAGCTCGTGTGTTTTTTGTGGCTGTTCCAGATATGTTAATGTTTTGACACACAGGCCACGCATTTTCATTTATATGCAACAGAGGTTTTGGCGAGTTCAAGTTCAACTTCAGTTCAGCTCTGTCTCTCTCCTATCTACACTGAGTGATGAAAAAAAGGACAATTTGCATTCAGCTGTTATTCAGCTCTTTATTCTGGTAGACACAAATTGTAAAAGTGAGTGATTTTACTGAGGTTGTAACATTAAAAAATGTATCTGCTGACTTACAAACGTATCTTTCACAATGTTATGGTGCGTTCCATTTACCTCAGAAGTTGGAGCTGGGAATGATGTCACAGCCGAGTTATCAGCGTTCCAGTTACAAAGTCGGAAAAAAGTTGCCAAACAGGAAGAAGAAGTTGGAAAACAAGATGGCAACGTCTAGGAAAGCTATTCTCGCGCTTGCCTTGTCCAAATATGAGTGCTAATAAACTGAATATTACAGGAGCTTCTACTTACTGTTTACACCTGGGCAGCCATCTTCGATTGTCAGCTCGGGGTTGGTGAAGATTCTCCGACTTTACGACTCAGAATTCCGACTTCAGGGTGCGTTCCAGTTGAAATTTCCCACTTGGAACTCGGAAATCCCGACTTCCCAGTACAACTGGAACGCACCATAAGTATATGGGAAAAAGTCTTTTTGGGCTCCATGACATCATGTGACACACCCAAATAATGTAATTCCACTTTTGGCCACTATGTAAAATTGGCCTCAAAGCCTGTGGCTGCTACTGGGGGCTTGCTCCCCCCCAGGGAGTAAGCAGGTTAACTTTGAGCCACAAACCATCTTTAGCATTGTTAACCGTTAGCTCTGTTAGCACCATTAGCAGTGCCAGGACAGATAGTGGTGCTAACATAGTAAACAATGCTTGTAGGGGTTTTACTGTGTAAAATGAAGCCCACCAGAGGGACAGCATTACCAGCTGCAGGTGCTAGTGAGCAGCACGGCTAGCTAGCGCACCTAGGTCGGGTGGTGCGCAGTGCGGAGCGGCTAGCTAACCAGTGGAGACTGGAGGGTGGGCAGTGGGCAGTACATTTCCACCGGCAAGACATTTACAACACAATTCATTAAACTTTCACCAGCACTAAATGGATAGCACTGGACAGCAATTACAGTGCTGACATTCACTGAGTCAGTGACGCGCTGGATCAAAAGTAAAGACCTCTTGAATTTTACGCCATTTTGCTTTTTTTTTTCCTTAAAAATTAGCTGGTTGGTTAATAAATGTCAGGCTATCAAAAGCAAATTTCTCCAGATAGGAAAGTTTTGTGTACAGCTGCATTTTGAGTAACTTCAGGTGCAGTTCGTGCTACTGTAGGTTATTGTATCATCTGTTTGGGTATCATAAAAAATATTGAAAAAAGGTCTAAACAAATAATTTGTATTGCCGGATGGAGTTGGCCTTTTGACTCATGTAACTTTACGTGCATCTCTCAACATGTGAGAATCTTTCCACTGATGTTGATAAATGCTGCAGTTTCTTGTGACTGTTAAACCTCTTAATTGCAGTACTTTATAATCTGCGAGTAGCTCTGATTAGATTTAGATCTGCCTGTAATGATGGTCAGTGATAGTCAGAGTGGCCTTGACAGGTAACAAAATCCAGTAGTTAGTAGTCTGAAAATGAACTTTTAATGATCTCAGCATGATGGATTTCATTTGTTTAAGTGTTGGATTAAGCGAGACGAGGTGACATATTAGAGTGGTCGGAGTTGGTGAGAGACATATTGAACTCCTCACACACATCTCCATCATCACACATCTCTCTCATAATGACTTTAATAGCTGCCGGCTCTACAGGGCTGTCTGACACTCCAAAGGGTAATTTGTCCGAAGTAGCCACATGGCTGCTTTAACTCACAGTTAATGGTGGCAAGTTAATGTCAATGGCTCTGAGAAAATGACCCTGATGCTCACGTATGACCTCTATCACTTTTATGTCAAGTTCGTCTCTTGAGCGAATGTGACGCCCCCCCCCCCCCAGGACAGACAGGAGCTCACCTTGACTTAGACTAGAATTTATTGACCAGGATACAGCACATCAATGAAGCACATGGGTGTTTTTATGTTACAGTCTCACTTTCATTGCACCTGTTGTTCTGCTACTCCATTCTTACCCTCCATCTGTGAAGCAAATAATAACTAAACGGTATATATATTCCAAAGGTGCACCTAACAAAGCTCAAAAACTAGAAAATCTGAGTGTGGCTTCAGATATTTTCATTGTGACGGGCTACCACAAATAAATACATGTGTGGGAAACCCTGGAGGGTGAAAAAAAAATCTGATATTCCTTTTTGCTCCAAATTTCAATATCATTATATTAGGGGTGGGAATCGCCAGAAGACTCACGATACAATATAATTCATGATACATATTGCAATATGCTGAGTATCGCGATATATTGCAATTTATTACTTTTTTTCCAGCTGTAAATTATTTTCCCAGAGTAAAACTGTCAACATCAGTTTCAACTCCTAAGATAAAGTATTCAGCCTGTTCATGAACTTTAATCATTTTTATTACAGCAAAATATGACACAAAGCAGACAGACTGACCAACACCATCATAAAACCTGTCAGAAATGCTGCATACACCTGACAGACTGAACTACTGGCAGATTTAATGCCCTCTGAGAGGACAAATTAAGTGCATGAGCCAAACACTTTACATGGAGGTATCCCTCAAACTGAATGGTAACACCCATGTTAGAAGCGTTGTCTGTTCCATTCTTGTGCAGCATTTTGCAGGAGGTCTGCAGTGTGTGCCCTGCTGCAAATTTGGTGTCCTGCTCTAGTTTGGAGAAAGTGAGACAGCTGCAGTCTCCAGTCCTCTGTGAGTCTGTGAGATAATGTGCCGTTATCGTTAACGCCACCCTTCCTGCTGTACTCAAAGGTTCCTCAGCTGTATGCTTCACTTTTCTGTAGAGCTTGGGTGTAGCTGTGTTGGTAAAAACAACATCGGGTCACATACCTAGGCTCACATGTTTTTAGCATGTAACAAAAGCCATTGTTTGGACGCAGATCTTTGCACATGAAGTAGGTGATGGCCTGTGTTATTTCTTTGCTCTTTTAGAGTTGGACGGTAGCTTTGTCGAGCTAAGTGTGTCCAGTGTTGGTTGATTTTTTGGCAAAGCAAATTTAGCCTTAGCTCGGTCGGCGGCTAACGCTATCTCTGCATGGTGGAGTGTGAGGTGAGCCCTTACGCTGGAAGTTTTCCCAGAGTATATTATTCTCACATGACACTGCTTGCAAATCACGTGTCATATCCAAGTCCTCCTTTTCTTCCGTGTTAAAAAATCCAGAATGTTTGATTTAAATGCCAACAGTGCGTTTCTGATTTCTTTCTCTGGTGCCTCCATCTTTGTTCTGATGAACTTCCTGCCAAATGCCGCTGACTGCGACCTCTGCTGACCTCACCAGGAAAAAAAACATCAGCACAATTTAGTGGAACGAAAAAGCAACCTTTTTTTTTTTTTATTTTAGCACCAAAAGTTGTATGAAAATGTGTATTTGCAAAAATTAATCATGTATATAATAAAAGATCGATACTAGGCGTCCGTGTATTGATACAGTATTGCCGCATAAAATATCACGATATAATGCTGTATTGATTTTTTCCCCCACCCCTGCATTACATGGTCAAGAAGCTGCAAGTAGTGACCTTTCTGAAAACGTTCTTTTCTGTTGTGTTCAAAGACGCTCTGACATCCAAAATTTGAGTCAGCAGTTTTTTTTGTAGTCACATAATTAAACTTCCGAGTACAAAAGATGTCCTCTGTGAAACCACAATGCAAATTTGGTGTTATAAAGGTTGCTCTTCAGTGGCCGGGTCCCAAGATGATGGAGCACCCTCGATTGCACTGAGCTTTATGTTACGTAACTGAAGGAAGAAGATCAAAGTGACAAGTTGTTCCCAATGGATTTCTTGTCGGAAGCAAGGTTGAGTCCACAAGGGAACACTGAGGTCATGCACTTTTTGTGGGGGGGAGTTTGAAGGTTGCGAAACATCGTGGGGGTTCTACAATTTAAACACATGTTGAGTATTTTAAAGGCCAATTACAGTATTAATACATTAATAATGAATAAATAAATGAGTCTTTATTCCCCTACCAGAATTTTAACTTGAGAAGTTAACTGGACTACACATGTGAACCATCAGTGTGGTCCTTTAAGGTTTAAAAAAAAGAAAGAGTTATGGAAAGTCCACGACCTTCAGTATATTTTTGTCACAGAGAGAGAAGGAAGGCCAAGCGAGACGGGAAGTGATGAAGTGGTAAATTAAAACCCGAGGAGACCCTTGTAAACCAAAGAACCTTGTGTCACTCAATTACTTTTTACAATATGGCATATTAATGTCTTGCAAGGTTGTCCTTGAGGACATAATACATTTTAAGTTTGTCTCAAAAAACTGCTCAAACATATCAGAGGTTGAATTTATTTTCTTGTTGAGGATCCAGTGTATTTAAATGTGATTGTTTTCTCATCCTTTACTTGCTAAAGATAATCGGTGTTTTGTTCCTGATATTTTGAAATTAAACTCGTCTCTCAGTTGTGTTTTTTCCTCCATTTCATGCTTTATATTTTTAAATTTCCATCTGTTTTGTGTGTTTTCATTCCCTGTCATTCCTCTTTCCAATCACAGCCGTGGACATGAATTACAGCTTTGTTTTAACGTGCATAATTACAAGCTTCGTCACCACTAACATGGATGCAAAGTGAACATGCTGCGCGCGAATGAGAGATGCATGACTTGCTCTTGTCTGTCTGATAGCGAACGTTGCATTTTGGTCTTCCCTTTTCTTCCTTTTCCTTAATTTTTCTTTAGTTTTTTTCTTTTGTGTATGTAATGAACGTAACTGTGTGTCTGTTCTTTTTCATTTGTAACTTGAATGAAACAAAAGGGGGACAAGCAGGTTCATTCTATGTGCATGTGCTTTCCCCCTAGACTCTGGCTGCCCTAACGAGAAATTCGATAAATCTGCTTCCAAACCATCTCGCACAAGCTTTGCATGTCCACTCTGGTCCTGAGGAAATTAACAAGCGAATAGAGAGCGCCATCGACTTACGGAGTGGCGATAAGTTGAGAAGAGAGCATATCAAGCCTTTCTCACTGATGTTTAAAGACTCCAGCCTGGAAGAGAAGGTAGCTGGGGTTTTAGACAGATCACTGTTTTTTTCTTTCTCTCTCCCTCCTCATATCTATTCTTAGATGAAGATTTTCAGAAGCAAAACAAGAACCAACAATTTTTCTCTCCTTTCATGAGTAAGCTAAAGGCACTTCAGATATTACTGTGGTATCGCAGAGAAAAAGAAAAAGGATTTTAATTTTTATTTTACTTTATTTACATGAGTCACTTTAACAAAAGACAAACACTTACGGTGTAACTGAAGGATGTTGTGAAATTTAGGAAATAATTCAATACAATATACATATAGTGGTCCAGGGTCATTACTTTGCTCCATTTGAGTGTGGAGTCTGAAGTGTGCCACCAGAATAATTTTGGATTCAGAGTTTTTATTTATAGTCAGTTAATAAATTAAAACATTTTAAAGACCTATTACGTAAACTATTACAAACTACAATTATTAAAGAACTATTGCATTGAGATTATGTGTAGTATATTTAAAGTAAATCTGTCCATTACTAATTCTGTTTCCTTTTTCTGCCTTTTAATGATAAATGATAAATTATAATAAAATTAAAAAATGTAATTGAAAAGGCATTTTCTTTTTGTCCAGTGAATTTTTCCTTTGAATTCTTTTTATCCTTTAATTGGTGTCCAAACATCTTGGCAAAGGACTGCAGTTGAAAATTAGCTAGCTGGCTAACACTGGCACACTTACAGAAGTGTTGATTAATTGCACATAAAATAAACAAAGTTAAATGAAAGGCTTTTACGTGTTTTTATTTCATTTACTGTATGCCTGTCATAATCAGTCTTACAGTTAATTTTTTGTGCTTCCATTCTGTATAAATTTTAATTGAAATAAAGTCAGATTTGAATTATTTTTTGGGATGGAATTATTTTTGCAGTTTCATCCTTTAATTGAAATTAAGATCTCATCATTTAAAGATAAAGTAAATGGCTTGAATGATTAATCTGCAAATACAAAACGTTATTTATTATTGCATCATATAAACTAATTAACTGTTTAATAGCAGGTCTTGTTTTAGACAGGTCTAGTCTATGTAGGTCTGTGTTTGCAGATACAGTTGAAACCTCTGAAAATGGACCTTGAGTCAAGTCAAACTACTGTTCTCAAGGTCAGGAATGATATGTAATTCATAACTTTTTGATCGTTTTTTAGGTTGTAAAAGTATAATTATTCTGTCGCCGCACTTTAGACTCCATACTAGGGAGCACAAACTAACACAGTGGACCTAATCTCTAACAGTATATTAGAAATCAATGACATGTTTTTTTGTCGTTTTTTTTTTTTTTTTTTTTTTTTTTTTATTAAATTATTGCCAATGTTTTGCAAACCATGACTCATGTTTGATTCTGAAATTTAAAAGCAGAACTGCGATTTTGTTTTTGACGAGCACAGAATAGTTGGCTGGGCGAAACACTGATGTTTAAAAATTCTGATTTGCTTTGCCAGGATTGCAGAACCCCCTTCAGTTTACTCATGACCAAAAGTCCATGCCATGGACCTGTTACCCTTTTACAGTCTTGTGGAAAAAGTTGCCTTGTTCAACTTTTTTTTCTTTTTTTACAGGAGCACATTGCATTCACTGAAGAAAAAAAAAACATTTCTGAGTTGTTTTCTCAAATTTACAACCTACATATTCCATATTTATTACTTTGAGATAGACATTAGAGTTATTTACTTCCAAACCAAATTGCTAGACTATGATGGGAATTTCTTAAAGCATGGCATTATCAAATTCTAGAGCGCATTAGTGATGAAAGTTGCTCTGTTGCAGCTGAGCTACATCAATCATAAAACAAAACTAGTTAAGGACACATTTTTTAATATAATACGTACTGTAAAATTACAACAACAGTCTGTAATTATTTGATAAAACAGGACTGTAATGACATCCACCTCATTTAATCCTTTGACATTCAGCTGTTCCAGCGCAGCCAAACAAACCCAAAGAACTGTAATGTAAATTCTATTGGAGCTTCCAAAGATAAGGAAATATATTAGGCTACATTTTGGATTAATGTGTTGAAAATGTGCAAGACAACAAGAATATTTCAATTTAATGAAATAATGCAACCAGAAAAAAACACAGAGTCCTAGGTTTGAGTGAATAAAGACAGAATCACACTGACGACTAAAAACAACAATCACTTCCGGGTAGACAACTGCCATTTAGAAATATATAATTAATTAAATAAATGAATATATAATTAAACACAGTGGTGTAATCTTCCAACATTTCTGCCGTGCTTATTTTATGTACTGTGTTGCTTTGCTAGCATCTTTGATAAACCAAATCTACCCACATGGAAGACAAACAATGTGCTGCTGTAGACAGACAACGTATTTTAGCCACCTAAAAAAATCAATATGAGCATAACTTTATAACTGATGGGGGCAGCGGAACCCCTTTACTCCCATTTTCTGTTAAATAAAATGACTGTTTTTGTTAATGGAGTCTGGTGGCTGTGAGGTAACAATGTCAATTCCCCATCAGAAAGGGCTGCTCGATGGCAAAATAAAACTGTGAAAATGTTCTAAATATAATACACTAGTACACGTTTAATGGGCCTTTTTTAGGTGACTAAAACTAACCAACCGATTGAGGCAGCTTTTTCTCAATGTTGTTTGCATATCTTCAATGAAGAGCTTTGTGATATTGTCAGAATGGGGAAATATGACAAAGCTACTTTACTCTTTTTCCTCTGTCGTTTAATGGCAGGCACAGGTAAACACTTAATTAGTTTATTTACAGCTGCACCTTTTTCTGTCAACAGCTAACACCAAGTAAACTTGGACAAGTTGATTCCAGAGCTTTTAGCAGCAGTTTGACTGATCACCTAATGTCAATAATCCACAGTTAAGTCTCTTACAGTCATGAAAAAATGGAAGTCATAGTCACAAGAAAATCTGTGTGACTGTTCCTTTTCTTCGGTGAATGCAATGAACTCCTGTAGCTTTTTGTCCTCTCTTCCCCCCCATTTATTTTGTTCTATGAATAAGCTCACCTTTGACCTTTGAGTTGATTCATTTGGCCCCTCTCCTCCTCCACATCTATGTTCCCCTCTGAATCCCACCGCCATCTTCAAAACTTTTCCAAGAACCTTATATTTTTGGTTGACCTCTTAACCTCTTCAGTAAATGTGCAGTGATTTGCTGTTGGCCTCCCTCATTTTTTTTTTTTTTTTTCTGCCAAAGTTGTGACAAAACGTGAAGCATCCTCTTGCTAATTTCCCAGCACCCTTTGAGAAAGAGACAGAGCGAGGACGGGGCAGCGGGGGTCATGGGGGTGGAAAGTTTAACATTGTGATGAGTCAGGCTGCCGGTCCTGACTGGTGACTCATCAGTCTAGAGTCTTACATCAGCGCTGGGCTTTCTTCAGGAAATGATCATGCGCATGAAAGTTTCTTTTATCCCAATATAACCAATGGCACTTCAACTAAGTTTATGATGCAAGAGAAACTAGAATTCATATGAAGTTCATTGTTCTTCTTTGTACATGTAGCTTACGTCTTCTTATCTAATGCCTATCATCAAAATTCAACAGACTGCTAGTGAAAAGGGTTGGAGTTAGCGTTTTACCCATCACGTGAACAAGATCCCTATTTTTAGAGTTTTAAAACTCTGGTTCCTGACTTTTTGGAGATTTATATTTTTGGCCCAATAACAGCTGTATTAATGTGATTTATGAGCAAAATCAGTCTAAGAGAAAAAGTAGAAAGTCTCTCAAAAGTATCAAAAGTATCCCAAAACTGCATTTAGATTGTAACAGAAATGCACTTGATTGCTGTTGTTGCTTTTCTGATTTTTTCCAACATCATAAGATGTTGATATTAAATTTTAGGTTGTGGCTTCCGGTGACCAAAATTCAATGTTGGGAAAATGTCTAATGCCAGCTTCAACTGATGTTGAATACTAACAGATAACATTGATATTTTGTTGGTTTTACGTTGTGTTGTTAAGTAGCCAAAGTCTTCAAAACATCTCATGCCAATGTCATCTTTACATAAAATGACAACATTTAGTCGTAAGGTATGGAGAACAAAATGCCTTAATGTTAATGTCCACATAACATTCTAACATTCTAATGTAGTTCGACATTTAAAATACTGTCTAACAGATTTTCATGCCAACCAAAATTTAAATTAATCTATCTGAAATAAGTGTCGGTCTTTCTGACATCATTTTGATGTCCAGTACCAGCAGGGTAGTAACATAAATGCACTTATTTGCTCTTGTTACTTTACTGATATTTTCCTGTGGTGGTTGAGTTGCTAGCACTTTAAAGGTCTCAAAATAAATGAAATCATTGTCTAATATTTCTCAAATCCAGAGAATCCACATTTCAGTCCACCTCTGCTTAGCTTCACGGTTAGCTTATTTTGACACAGCGCTCTCCGTTTGTTGTCTCTGACTCAGCTAACTGCTAACAGCTAACAGCTAGCATTGTGCTTGTCAGCTTTGCACCCTCCCCAGGACCCCTCAGCTAACCCACCGGCTCCTGTCTCTCTCTAACGCTTGTGGTTGAAGCATTGAATGCATCTGTGGCAGTGCGTTTGTGTGTTTGAGGTGCATTTCAGCGTGTTGGGTTTTCTCTGTTTGTCTGAAAACTTGTTTCTCCATCTTCCCCTCACCTCCTCTCCCTCCCCCTTTCTCTTCCGCTTCTCCTTTTCACGGCGCAGTACTCCCAGATGAGGGACGAGGTGTTCAAGTCCAACCTGGTGTGCGCCTTCATCGTGCTCATCTTCATCACCACCATCCAAAGCCTGCTTCCCTCCGCCAGGTAAAAAAGGACAGAGTGTTACGATGTGGTGGTCAGCTCTGACTGAAAAACTGAAAGATAGTTTATTTCACATTTAACAAAGAACGTTCAGGTTAGTTTATGTTCGACTAACTCTCATTTCTCAATGTATTTTCTCTGAGAAAGTTTCTTTCAGCAGTTTTTTTTTTTGATGCCACATTCACATGCTCCTGGGATGGTCCCTTTCCCTGAGTTGGGAAGTTGTTTTTCTAACTTTGGTGTGTTCATGAACTTTAAATCATAATGTGGAAACAACATGGACGCTACATAAAAGATGTGTTGTCTTATATTGATCAGATTCTTTAAACAATACATTGATCACAGTTTCAAGTTTAATAATACGAAGTGATTTTGTCCCAGACTTGTTGCTTCACCAGTTCATCCCCTAAAACTACTAAAATATTACTATGCTTTACTAATGCTATTAAATAAATTTTCTAACTAATCTTGGTCACAACCTAATACAGTAGTACAAATACCAAGGGTGCAAAATTGACATTTACTAAAAAAAAGTCTATTGCCGTCGACAGGTGATTGATTAATGGGAAGGTTAGAGTAAGGATGTGATGGAGTGGTTGCCTGGCAACAATAAAAAGGAATAGCAACTGTTTTTTACTAGTGGCATTCATTTAAAAAAATAAAGGCAGTGCTGTGCGCCTTGTGTTTTGCAACCTGCAAAACACTTTCTGTGTGATCGGGGCCTTACTCTGCCTCTGATTGGCTGACCCTGACATTCCTACCCCAACATCAACCAATCTCGCTCCTGTTTCCTTAACTTAACTACTCCAACCAATAAAGGCAGCCAGTATTAGCCAATCAGAAGGGAGAGTCGGATGGGTCGTGTCTTTGCCATTTAAGGAAAAAATGATTTGCCAGGGTACAGACTAAGCCCCGAAGAACACCGTCTTGCTTTGAAGCCAATTCTATGTAGTGATGCCATGGACCTTTTTCCTATAGACTTACATTGGGAAAGAGATGTCTGTAAAACAGTAGATACTTTTTTTTTGTGTGTGTCACAGCCCCCACAAAATGACTCATTTCACTATCAAGATTTGATCCATTTTGGTCTAAATACATTTTCAAAGTCTCAAAGAGCAGCACAATTAAATCATTTCATCACCATACAAGACAGCTGAGGGCTACACTGGGAAGTTAGCAGCTTGGCTGCCATAAATCTCTAGTGTCCTTGCTCTGTGGGATAATGCAGAAGATCCAGGTGATTTCACACCGTGGAAATTAAGCTTTTTTGGCTTCATGCTCCACTGAGCATCTTTCAGAGGGATACAGCTTGTGCTGTACGCTGTATCCATTTCTTTTTATACATCCTTAGTGCAGACAGTTGCTATAGCTATAGCTATCAACATACACACTGACTGTGTGTGTGCTGTGTTTGTTTGGTAGCTTGTCCTCTTGTCCTTATATGTATTTCAACCTGAGTCATAATGTCACAGGAGAAGCAGAAATTTTCAGCTCAAACACACTGAAACATTTTCAACTCATGCAGACACAGTTTAGCACCTCCCAGAGCAAGTTTTTGTAAATGTTGAATGAAGAGTTATTTTATTTTTTGTAGAATGACAAGGTGTGCGAAAGTTATTGGAGGAGATACACATTTATCTTTGAGAGTGGAAAGAAAACCTTGGGAACATATTTTAATAACTCAAAAAGACTGATGAAAGAAACTGCAAGAAAATACATCGTCTGGCTTGGGTTTAATAAAAAATTGAATATAGCATAAAATGCCATGAAATATGAGAGATTGTAACTGTGAGATCTGTATCTCATATTTAGGAATAAAGTTTTTTTAATAGAGGATATTGATGTAGTTATGCAATTATGAAATAAAAATGTATTGAAACACACAACTTTTCAGTCATACTAATTTACATCTGTCACCATATTTAATATGATGCTTCAGTGTGTTAGTTTGTCCCCTCCCTACATGTTGTATCATAAGCACTCAGCCCACAGCTGATGGTATTATTGTTATTTTGCCATTCACTGTGTTTCTGCAGGATGGTAACCATGGTGATCCAGTTCTCAGTCCTCATCGTCCTCCATTCCTGTCTGGTCCTAGTTACGACAGCGGAGGACTACAAATGTCTGCCTCTGGTCCTGCGCAAAGCCTGCTGCTGGATCAACGAGACGTACGCTGCGCGAAACGTCATCATCTTCGTCTCAATCCTCATCAACTTTCTGGCAGCCATGATCAATATAGTGAGTTTGACTTCAACTTATAGATTACTGTTTGAGTGCAAATTGTTGACAGTGTTGATATTGGGTGTCTACACTCTGATCTCACCAGTACCTGCAAGGTTTGGCTCTGTTCATGGGGTTTATTGGCAGTAGGAAAAACAATGATTATTGGCAGGCTTATTCTTTGAGACTTGTGGTGAAACCTAAAATTTCACCAACACAGACTTTAAAATAGTGTGGAGTTTTAGGGAGCAGTATGAAGGATGTAGTGCCATCTAGCAGTGAGAACTGCAGATTGCAACTTGCTAAAACTTGCCCCCACGTGTCAAAAGTGAGCTCCCAGTTAGAATTCCTTCGATGTTCATCATTCAGGAGGTTTTTATCGCTAGCCAAATTTTTCACGGAGGTCTTTTTCTCTCCAAAACAAACAGACCTGGCAATATAATTGCTAAATACACTTAATATAGCAGTTTCACAGTAAAAAGTATTTATCTGATTCGGTGCTGCTCCTTGTGGAGGGGCTGCTAATTACAGTGACTGACAGAAAAACACAAAAACGTGAACGGCCCCATCTGGAGCCAGTGTTTGGTTTTTCTGTCCAGGGTACTGTAGAAACATGACGTTGCAACATGGCCATATCTGTGGATGAGGACCTGCTCCTTATGTAGCTTAGGTCATTTTGGGTTGAACAGTATGTATTGATTATACTGTAAGTACCACAGCTTTTTCCTCACGGGATGCATGAAATGACTATATCACGAACTTTGAGTTGTCACATCGTTTTTAAACCACAGGCATGAGACTTGTTTCAGCATTCCAGTTCTGTAGCTCCCTCCTATGACTCCCAAAGACACACACACACACTCATAAACAAGATACGTCACACACACTACTCCGATCAACCACATCGCTTTTTCCTGAGCGACAGTGTTGCGCGTGTCTTATCTGCAGGCCTCCAGAACACTGCTATTTAGTTGCATTTTGTGGAGCACCAGTGTGACTTGCAAATGTTATTAATACATGGAGTGGGAGAGCTGCTAGTTTGTTTCCAGCTGACAGTCAATAAATGTTCACAATTAATGGTACCACGGTAACAGTTTAACTTAAGGAGTTTAATGATAGCGTGAGGAGATAAAGCATGTTTTTGTACCTGCAGGGCTCCAAACTGCGACTATTAAGTTGCACTTGTGACCATGGAGCACCAGTACAACTTGTAAATACTATTAATATATGAACTGGAGAGCTGCCAATGTATTTGATTTATTTAATTAAAACAATACTTTATTTAACTTTATTGGAACTAGCTAATTTCATAATTTTATATTTTTGTAGTCTACAATACTTTAGAGGAGATTTACATATATATTGTATCGCAATATAGTCTTAAAATGTTGTAGAATTATTTTCAAGCTATATCGCCCAGCTAAGGCGAATTATGATGTTTCTTATTTTAAGATGATTATACACTAAATGTAACTCACTCATTATATCATCTTTAAATTCTGACTCAATATCCGTCAAACACTGGACCTTTAAAGCACGTCAGTAAGATATAAAAAACAACTTCATATTATGACCCATCACAAAAGGGGACAAATAACTTCAAACTAGACTTTGAAAAGTGAAACTGCAAAGTGCTTTAATCGATGTGAAGGAGCTGTGTTTCAAGCATTTACCCATGAAATTAGTTTGAATTTCAAAACAATGAGGATTATGTGATCAGCTTGTTGTTGCAGCATCAAATAAGAGCCTCTTTCATAATGTTGAGATTAATTAATTTAAAAGGCTTTTTTATTATTGTTGTCTGAAAGTCAGCCTTATCGGCTCCATTTTACCTGATATGGCAGCGATGTTCTTCTGCAGAGCGGCCTCTGAAAGACACCAGCATAGCAAGTCATTACTTAACTAAAGCATATGAAACAAGCTGATAATTAGCTTTTGGTGTTGCAAGGTCTCTGATTGCATAAAGCGGAGTGGATTATATACAACCCCGAGGCCTCATCTGGTGAGAAAAGGATCAGTTAGTCAAAGAAAAAAAGACCTACTAATCCTAAAGAAACTGACTCGACCTTGGAGGTTTGTTTGTGTAAAGGAACTCAAACTGGAGGAACACACATTGCTATTTGTTGGTTGCTCTTACAAGGGAATTGTTAAATTATCCATTTACATTCTGAGTTATTGATGTGCAGCATCAGTAAGTGTTTTGAGTTGTCGTAGCAGAACTATAAAAATGCTAATCATGCTTTAGTTGCCACAGGGGGATATTGCAGGAAAGAAAATTAAGAGCGCTGTAAGGGAACATGTTGCAGATACATTCGGTGTAAACATTTTGTGATTCTTGCAAACACATGTTGTTGTTGCTAATAGAAGCCACTGAAGTGCTCCAAGGTTAAAAGCAACGATCGTAGATCATGATTTTGTATCCCCACACACCTGAAAGTTGCTTTCTCCTGCTGCAACCATAGTGAACAGTAAACAATGTTCTCTTCAAGAACAGAAAGAGGAAAGACAAAAAAATCTAAGCTCAGCTGTTTTTCTTATGCGTGAAGCGCTTTTCATCTTTGAGAAATTCCCTGCCGATGCTGATTTTGTGCTCCTGCAAAGCATGAATTCTTCTCCCAGTATTCTTTTTCAAACAAGCCAAATTTAAAAGCATCACTTCCTGTGTTGTAGGAAGTAGCTACTACAATGCTTTTCTCATGAACTGGACACCAACTCCAGTCATTACCATAACTGTAAGTGAATGCTACCGTAAGTAGCCCAACTTTAATAAAAATGCTCTGCATGGCAACTAGACCAGGCGTCTAATTGAGACAGACCTTTATTTTTTTCAAAGTGTGTAGCTGCACCACTAGTAAAAGGGACTGGTGACTTCATAAAACATTTCTTCTAGCCATAACTTAATAATTCTGTGTATAGATCATCTGTGCTGCTGGGTTAAAGATGTGCGTGAAGCATCCATATTCTAGAATTAGTAGCTTCTTTGCAGCAACGTCCATATTTGAAGCATTGTCAACTGTCATGGCTACACAGAAGTCTAAACAGACATGGATGTAAACTGTAATTGCAAGTTGACTCAACCTGGTCTTACTCCGAAGTCATCGAAATCTGGCACTTGGGCAGTGACTTCCGGTGTAAGACACAGACGAATAAAGCTGTCCTTTCACGTTGGCATGATATGCGGCTGGTCGCGGTTATTGTATAATGGCGCTGCCCGGTGGCGTCAGGGAAAACGTGGCAGGACAAAACGAAAATTAAGGTGATGGTAGTCAGAGTAGGGCGGGCAGGAGGGGTGGTGGATGGGTCCAACAACCACTGACTTTCACTCAGGAGGCCGGTGTTTGCCTCCTGTATGATTGTAAAGCCAAACCCTGTTTTTTTTTTTTTTTTTCTAAACCCAGCCATTCGCGTGTTAGCAAAACTCAGGAGGAGGAAGGAACAAAAATGTCAATTTGCGGTGTTGTACCGACATAGTGCATTTATTTTGAAAGAGACTGTATGTAAACTGTACATTTCCTGTGAAAACAGAAGTGTATTTTGAGAGCAGACAATGCATGTAACAGGCCGAAGTTGACACAGCGTCCCAGAACATCAATAACCAATGTACCCAGAGTACCTTGCGCGTCATATGTGGATGTGGAAAGTCCATGAACAAATGGAGTGAGAATTGCGGAGGCAAACAACCGCACAGCAGTAATTCTAGTTTAAAGTCTTATTTTGATGCAAAGATTTGAAACTTGAACGTAAAAGCAGTGCTCTGCTGATTTAACTGTGGGTCAAACGTTTTGGTACAATTTTTTGTTTTTATTTTGCTTTTGAGAGATACACTGTGAATAAGGACCTTCTTATTTTGATGCAAAACTTTGTACATTAGCAGGAAAGTAGCACAACATATGAGTGAAAGCTGTGCTCTGTTTATTTAAATGGTAAAGTGCAATGAAAATATTTTGTGCCATTTTGGCCATAATTGTGCAGCCCTAACTCCAGTAACAGATCAGCTGTTTATTGATATGAAAATGTAGCTTCCTGCAGAGAACCGTCTCTCACCCTGTTCACTCACAGTGAGCTGTGAATTCTTACACAAACACCTTGAAAAATTAAAGGCTGGATGAAAAAATGCATGAAGAGGGAATCTGGATATTTTCACACTGATCCTGCATCAGTTTTATACTGTACAACAACAATAGTATCCCTGTTGGTCTCTTGCAGCTGTGGTGCGACTTCGACAAGTCCAGCACCTTCAGGAACCAGACGTACAACGAGTCGGCCTCCATCCCAGACATCTGCTTCTACCCAGAGGTACCGACTAAATGAGGTGTCTGAATTTTGCAGTCAGGTCCATCTGTTGTGTTTTTTTCACTTCAGCGACAGCGGCAAAATGATGAATTAAACATCCTCGACATCTGCTCACACCCAGAGGGAGGTCTCGCCTCAGACAACGGCGACTGATGGAGCCATCAGAATGTCACGGAGAAAACATCCATTATGTTACTTTGCTCACAAAATATGCGGCTGATTGATGGATTCAAAGAGGGAGGAACATTTTATAGCTGCAAGCCCAGGTTGAGTCACATATCGTTGCATGTATATGTTACAACCTTCTTCCCCCCGAGGTTCAGGAGAGCTGTTGTTTGTGGAAATGAGAGCAGTTTTCCGATCCATAAAAAGGAGTTATTGACTGTTTTTTAGCCGGGACAAATCCAGACTGGAATATCAGATTAGACACAAACTTTGGTGCAGTGGAATCTTAGATATTTATTGTAATGTTTTACATCCTTTAGGGGACACTCCATCAACTTCACACATGAAGGTCAGTTTAGCAGTCATGGTTAACACTAATCTAGCTTCAACATCTTCAGTGGCTCTGGACGAGCTCTGTCAAGTCCTAGCCATGAACGAAGCATGAATGTCTGAACCAATTTCACATCAGCCGTACTCCACTTTGCCCCCTGACTGTCCTGTAACCTGTTTAAGTAAAGGATCAGGGACCTACTAATGTTAAAATACATGTCTTTGTTTCCCCAGTATTTTGTGTTCACGGGGGTCCTGGCGATGGTGACGTGTGCGGTGTTCCTGCGGCTGAACTCTGTGTTGAAGTTGGCAGTGCTGCTGGTGATGATTGCCATCTACTCGCTGCTGACCGAAGCCTTCTACACCTCGCTGTTTGTTCGCTACGACACCGTCCACCACAACACAGAGTGAGTGTTCATTATCAGTATCAGCACAGACACCTCATGGAATTTGGTGGTAAATTGTTGTGGCTGAAGGCATTATGTTCTCGGGTTGTCCGTCTATCTCTGCGTTAGTACATATGTACGTCCCATCCTTGTGAACACAATATCTCAAGAACGCTTCAAGGAAATTTCTGTAAATTTGGCACAAATGTCCACTTGGACTCAACGATGAACTGATTAATTTTTGGTGGTCATCAGTCAAAGGTCAAGGTCACTGTGACCTTGTCTCTCTCATTTTCATGAACATGATACCTCAAGAAGACCTTGAGGGAATTGGACTGGACTCATTGATGAACTGATTGGAGTTTGGTGGTCAAAGGTTAAGGTCACCAAGACCTTGTCTGTCTCATTTTTGTAAATGTGGTATCTCAAGAACACTGTTAAGGAATTTCTTCAAGTTTGGCACTACTGTTCACTTGGACTTAACAATGAACTGATTAAATCTCGGTGGACAAAGGACAAAGCCTGTGTGACCTTTCATTTGTGGACCGGATATCTCAAGAACACCCTAAGGGAATTCTTAAAATTTGACACAAACATTCACTTGAAGTAAAGAATTAACTGATTAGAATTTTATGGTTAAATTTCGACAGTCAAGGTCAATGTGGCCATAACTCAAGAATTAAAATGTTAATTATGACAAGACAAATGTCTAATAATCATAATCATAATGTTTGAAAAAAACACATCTCTGGCCATTACTCAACATCATATCTCAGGAACAGAGGAGACATTTGGTCAGATACTTCATTGGTGACACTAATCTTGGGTGTCCACCTTGAAACTTGTATAGATTGCCTGTGCTCTTAGGGAGACAATGGATGATAGGCATCTATGTTTGCACAGGCATGAATGTAAACTGTCAGGAAAAACTTGACTGGTGCACAGAGGCACACAGCTGTAGGGCTTTAATTCTAATTACAATAAGATGTTCATCTTAAAACTTTCAGAAGTCCCTCTCTCTGCCTGGAAACTTTGTTTTGTACGAACAGTACCTCAAGAAAAAAACATGAAACTGACCACTGCTCTCTACTTAGGATAGAAACTTCAGTACCAAACAGTTCGCCCACCTACAGTCAATGATCTGATTAGATTTTATAGCAATTGCTGAACAAGTTTTAATAGAAACTAAGTCTTTAATGCTGCAGAGTTCATGTTAAAGTAGAGACAGGTACATTAATATCTCATTGTTACTTCGTCTGTTTCCTCGCCTCTTCCTATTCAAAAATGCGTCAGAAAGCCACGTTGACCTTTTTTCCTGCACATAAGTGTTGCAAATGTGAGAAAACTCATCTTGCATGTGTTCCCAATGATAGTACAGTGACCTTTAAAGTGACATTGTATGAAGGCATTCTGGGCATATGAGTATGAAAGTCCTGTTAAGAAAAAGTAGAGTTTTCCACACGAGCTTCACAGGAAGCTGATGGAGTCAGATTCATTTCTTTAAGGCCCTCTGGGGTACGAGAGAGAAGGTCAAGATGAAAAGATCTCAGAGGGAGGCGACTGTGTGATTTCCACTGCAATGAGTCCCAGACTCCAGTCGCCATGAAAACAGCACTGTGGACTAACTGAAGTGTCTTCAGCAGCCCAGTTTGTGCTTTCTTCGCTCTTCACTTCAGGGATTAGTGTCTTCTCTTAGCAGCAATTACGACAAATTTTGGAGCGCGAGGAGACATACAGTTTGGATGAAAATAAATTTCAGTGAACGTCCTCCTTTTAAAAAATCAGAGTATTTTAAGAAAAGCAGCAACTTTATCACGTTTGCACCCAGGATGACCACATCCAGGCTTCTGTACTTTGAGCAGCACATCTCTTTGTTAATCCTCAGTGAGCTCCTGCAGGACTGCTGGTCCTTCTACAGTCTGAGCTGAAAACAAAAGGTCTTGGAGGATTTTTTTTGTCTCAGTCAGGCCCCTGCTGTGCGGAACAAACTGAACAGGGAGATTAGGCGAGAAAAATCTGTCCTCTTTAAAAACACTTCTTTAAAGTTTTTGTTGTCACTTTCTCTCAATTGTTGTTGATTTTTTTTGTTATAAATATATTGCTGTGGTTTGACTTTAGTCTTGAACTTGTCTCAAGAACGCTGTGATGGAATTCCTTCAACTGTAGCACAAACATTCACTTGGACTCTGTCAACTGTCATGGCTACATATGAGTTTGGACAGACAACTGAAATTGCAACTTGACTGCTTCACAAGGCAAGTTGTACTTTGTGAAGCAGTGCGTTGTAAATCAAGGTGACATTTTAAGAGGACTGGTTAACATGTAAAATTAGATCATTATTCATATTGGCTTTATTACTAACAAAGTCAAATAAAACAAAATACAGAATACTGAATTTCAGAACGTCAAGCACTGTGATGTCAAATGTAAAGCTGAAATAAAACAAACAACACATGACTTATACTTGTCTTTGCTCAACAAGCTACACTCTGAATCAATGAGATGACAGAAAGGGTGAAAATGAACAAAATCATCTTTCAGCTGTATTGTCACTCTTTTTGTTCCAACAGAAATTTCCTGGGGACCAAAGAGACGTCTTTGCTTCTGATGGCTATGTTCCTCCTCGCGGTGTTTTACCACGGCCAGCAGGTAAGATCACACCAGCTCCACTGCTGTCATCCTCAGTAAACTGAGTAAACATGTCAAAATATGACATGCTAGATGCCCTGTTGACGGCATGTCAATTTACACTTGTTCCATGCATACAGTCTTTTTAAAATTAAATAAACTACATAGGTTTAACACTTTGTTTTCAGGTTGATTTCCTAAAGTTTAAGCAATAAGAGCAGGTGGTTAGGTTTAGACAAAACATTATGGTTTGGTTTAAAATTCACACAATGGTGAAAGTCAGAGTTTGTTTGACCCATCCATCTCCACTCTCACCCATCCTATACAAACCTTTGTTGCCCTATGATATTAATAGTTGCTGGCAGCATTACAAACCGCACTGACTGGGGCGTATTATACCCCTGCAAAGGGTGTCTCCCAAGTGTTCTCTTCCAGCTCTCAGAATGTACAGACGTATATACCATGCTGAAGCTCTTACACCAGTGCACAACCAACAGCTGCACTTGTTCAACAGATTAACCAATACAGGAAATTTCCCCCCACCAGATAAAAGGAAATGCCCCCAAGATGTAGGAAATGACCCTCCAATGTAGATTCCTGAATAATTCCAGCCCTCTCTGCGTCCATGTCTTACACTGATGTCCACTGACAAAACAGCTGTATTTGACAGACTTGGGTTGTTGCCCGCTGCCTCTAAAACAGGACTCGCCCAGTGCGTATCAAACTGTTGCAAAGGATGCCTCTCTACGTCAGTCTCTGATACCAAAATCACTGACAAAGTAGCCGTATTTGACAAGTTTAAGTGAGAACGGACTGCTAATTCATCGGATATCACATGAACATTGGACAAAAACCCCAGAAAGAGATATCTTAAAACAAATAAAACCAAAAGTGTCTGTAAGCTGAAATATTGTGTCACTATGACAACCGCTCCCAATGTGGAGTTTTGGATACATCTCTCCAAGGGGCAACAAGTCAGAGCAGTTGAAGGATAAAGGAATAAGACAGAAGAAAATACAGTCTTTGGTTAGACTGCTTGTAAACATATGCATAATATGATGAGAGGGTGCAGGTAGACAGTGCTTTAAGGGCTCAACAGCTCCTTTAATACCCGGCAGAAGCATTATATTCACAACACCAGAGAAAAGCATCCTGTCAGGTGCTACTGCTGTGTAATCTCTGACCTGATTGATACATCTTCAGACACAAAGAAAAACAGAAACAGACCACTTAGTTAAAACATCTGACACATACTACGAGTCATTTTCCTAAAGATGCGGTCAGAGTCAGCAGCCTGATGGAAACTGGTATCACCGCGTTGCTTTCATGCTCTCTCTATGGCAACCTTTGATCATGCAGTTCAGCGGCTCGGCATCGGTCAGAGATGGAGGGGAGCCCACTGTAATTGAGGGTCCTTTGTCGCCCCGTGAAAGTAGAAAGCAGCTGCATTTGAAGTCATCCAGCAGCATATTGATTTTCCCGGGGTCAATTCTACCACTTGTTTGGCAAAGCAGAGACAATGACAGCTCGCAGCACGAGGTGTGCAACACTCACAGCTCTGAAAAGCTGTTTGTGTGCGATGCATCAGGCCAAGAGAAAAGAGCGCATATAAAAGAGAGCGTTTACTCTCTGTAGGGTGATCCAGTGTGCAAAATGTAATCCAGCTTTCTTTGTAGTGCTGTGTTAATGGTTTGATGCACCGGGTGTAAACACAATGTGAACTCATCATTTTCTCCAAAATATTCTAAATTATCTTTGGGTAAAATCGATGCTGGGTGAGGGAAAAGCACTTTTGGGTTTTCTCTCTCATGCTCAGGCTCACAGCAGCTGTTGTGTTACAGCCCTGTCTCCTAAAATTTATGTTCATTTTCACTTAATTTGCATTCCATATCACCCAACACACTGACTGAATGTTTATGTAACAATCTTATAAAAATTTGCATTTTAACATAGCTTTACAAAGGTGATCAGGGTTATATATTTTAAATGTCAATGGCAACTTAAAACAGAGACTAGATTGCTTCAACCTTTTGACATTTTTGAGCAATTTTCTTGATTTCTGTTGTCTTTGTACTGTGTTTTGTTAAATGTGACTGCTTCTTAGTGGAATTGTACATTATAAAACCAATCTATGCAAGTATAACAGAAATATGGGCATGTCCAAACAGGCCCTGTATTTTATGCTTACGTGCAGCTGAAGTCACAGAGGACAACACGTAGTGCAGACCTCAGCATCAAGTTAGCTGATTGGCTGTTCCAACTTCAGTCAGACGTGGGGTCAAAACACAAAAATAGATACAAGTAAGCATTACACTAAAAATCTGTACAGTATAAATAAAATACACCCCCATGCAAGTTCATCACGTGCAGCCTGGAGGAGTCCCAGTCTTAAACAGAGAGATCTTCCTCTGAAAGCTGGTAAAAACTGAACTCTGTCCCTATTCAGGGCTGCATCCTCAATATTTTGTATTTCTCAGTCAAATGTTTCAGTGTCAGTCCCTTTAGTGTTTTGTGGGATTTTGGGGGCATTGCTGTGGCCTAAAATGCCTGATTTTGCAATGCATGCTGAATAGTTTTTGAGTTTTTTTGTAAATAAATTGCAAAAACAGTTTTTATGCCTCCAGGCTGGTGACAGCTTTGGCTGATGGCATTATGTTTTTGGGTTGTCCATCTGTCCAGTTTTCGTGAACATGATAGGGAATTTGTTAAAATTTGGCACAAATTCCACTTGGACTCAATGATAAACTGATCAGATTTTAGAGGTCAAAGGTCACTGTGACCTTGCATCTGTCTTATTCACATGAATGCAATATCTCAAGAAGACCTTGAGGAAATGTCCTCAAATTTGGCACAAACATCCACTTGGACTCAAAAATGAACTGATGAGAATTTGGGTCAGTGTGGTATTACTCAAAAATGTACATGCTAATTATGACAGTACTTCACACAAATGTCAAACAGGATAAAATGGTGAAGTGGTGACATTATAGATCCAAAAGATCAAAGGTTAACGTCACTGTGACATAATAATATTCTGCATAAAACGCTCCTCTGGTCATTACTCAACGTTATATCTCAGGAACAGAAGAGGAGACATTTGGACAGATTTTGAATTGGTGACTCTAATCTTGGGTGTCCTCCTTGATTGTATAGATCATCTGTGCTGCTAAGTTGAAGATATGTGTGAAGCATCCATGTTTTCACAGATATGGATGTAAACCGTAACTAGAACTTGACTGGTTTCATGGCATACAACAGCAAGGTGTTAATTTTAGTTTTTATTAATTCATTAATAATACAGGCAACTTGTTGCAGCGAGAATAAAATTGCACTGTTCTGAATTTTTGATTAATACCACACTAAAGTTACCACTAAGTTCTGTCAGCAGCTGCAATAGCTCTGGATGCAACAGCCTCTGTCATGGTGATTTGTCTCTGCGCATCACAGTCTTCCTCTGGGTGTCTTTTGTGGTAGAAAAGTGTGTCAGTCGATGTTGTGTGTGTTCCACCACAATGTTGCACACGGTGCAAAACAGTTTACCCCTTTGAAGAGAGCATAGATGTGGAAAAGGTGAAGCAGTGAAAATTCTCTCAATATAGTGAACACTTAATCTGTGACATTTTATTGCTGACCCCCGTCCACAGCAGTACATTGCTGCTTAGCTTTCATGTTGGACTCCAGCCTGCTTCCCCAAACTGGAGGCATGCCGACTTGGATATCTGCTGTAGGTTATACACTTACTATGGATAAGTACCTCATACAACATCACTTACAAAAACTGAACTATCCCTTTAAGGCTTTGATTTCCTCACGGCTCATCACCACCTGAAGCCAGGAGGTACAAATTTAGGCCGTGATGGAGCTGATATCACAAATGTTTAGAGAGGAACATCAGTAAATAAGTCCTGATTGGGTATTGATCTGTTGGATCAAAATAAAGTGAAACACAGCCACTCCTCCTCGTACTGCAGTGAACTACAGCCTCCTGTAATCGACTCAAACACTGATCACAAATCTCACATTTTCAGAGAGAGGAGTCAGTTCACTGCTGGGAGCAAAGATCTAACAGAAACATGTATTGATGGAGTAAAGCAGAGGTGATGTACTGTATAACCAAACTACACACTGGAATAATGAAACAGCCTCATCACTTGGATTACAGGGAACAAGAAGAGGGCTTTCCAGCCCTTTGTAGCTGAAAACTCACAGCACCGGCGTCTATTGTCGAGAAAATGCAGAGGGTGTGAAAACATTAGTGCTTCTTTCAGAAGAGACATTTTAGTGATTTTATTGTGCTGTGAAGAGGAGCCTATTAGAGCAGAAAGATGGAGGAGACTCTTTATTCTTCTTCTCGGCCTTTTTCATTACAAGAATCTCATTGAAGCTCTCATTCAGTGCTTGTTAAATGTGTTAAAGTGTTATGTATGATGTCTTCACAATAACCCACAAAACAACATTTGCACACACTTTCCCTTAATATTATGTTGAAGCTGCTACTTATTATGTGAGCCTGAAAAAATCTTTGATCAGAGATACAAAGAAACGCACTGATAGATGATTACAGAACAATGTGAAGCACACAGGAAGGAATACTCCTCTCTTTAACTCTATTAGAGTGCATTTAACTGTAGCTAATACAAGATAAGGCATTGAATAAAGCCTTTTTTTGACACTTTCATGTGTATTCTGCAATATTACCTTGATTTTTGTTTCTTTAGAGGCCGAACACAGTCCCTGTACATAATAAACTAAAGGCAGCAGAGCACTGACGCCAGATGAGGTTGTTCTTCATGAACGCTGCTTCCTGTCAGAGCAGTAATTACATTATCAAGCACAGTGAACATGAAGCATTTCATTACGAGGCTGCAGACAAGGCTCTTATTTTGAAATGATTAGGATTTCTTTTCTTTTTTCTTTTTTTTTGACACCCTACTTTTCTTTTGAAATGTTTTAAGACCAGTAGATTAGTCAAGCTTACCAAATAGTACACGTGATAATGAAGATGTAATGCCACAGAGGAAATAAAATAACAAGTCATAATGCTTAAACATCCACCTATCCATCCATTTTCAACCGCTTATCTGAAGTCTGATCACAGGGGCAGCAGGCCAAGCAAAGCGTTTCAGATGTCCCTCTCCCCAGCAATGCTTTCCAGCTCCTCCTGGGAGGGCCTGTGGCGTTCCCAGGCCAGATGAGATATGTAATCCCTTTAGCGTGTTCTGAGTCTGCCCTGGGCCCTTCTACCAGTTGGATATGCCTGGAACACCTTTAATGGGAGGCGCCCAGTAGGATCCTGATCACATGCTTGTACCACCTTAACTGACCCCTTTTGATGCCAAGGAGCAGCGGCTCTACTCCGAGCTCCTACCGGATGTCCGAGCTCCTCACCCTATCTCTAAGGCTGAGCCCAGACACCCTACAGAGGAAACTGATTGTATCCGCGACTTCATTCTTTTAGTCACTACCCAGAGCTCATGACCACAGGTGAGGGTTGGGATGTAGATGGACCAGTGAATTGAAAGCTTTGCCTTCTGACTCAGCTCCCTCTTCACAACGGTCCGTCACGGCACCTGCATCACTGCAGATGCCACGCCAACCCACAGATCCATCTCACGCTCCATTCTACCCTCACTTGTGAACAAGACCCCGAGATACTTGAACTCACTCACTTGGCAGTAACTTACTCCCAACCCAGAGGGGGCAATCTACCATTTTCCATGGCCTCAGACTTGGAGGTGCTGACTCTCATCGCGTGCATGCTGGAGGCCACAGTGTGATGAAGCCAACAGAACCACATCATCTGCAAAAAGCAGAGATGCAATTTTGAAGCCACCAAACTGGACCCTGTCTTCTCCATGAATAACATGAATGGATTTGGAGACAAGGGACAGCCCTGGCAGAGGCCAACACCAGAAAGTCATGCTTCCCTTGTTTTTTTATTGTGCGTTGTAACAACCTGATCTGCCACATCTATTAAGAGTTGGTTTAGCTAAAGCAACTAAACCTGCCTGGTAAGGTTATATAAAGTCTTTCCAGCTCGGAATATGTCTGAACTGAGGTCTTGCTCATAACTAATTCATCAGTAGTTTGATACTTTAACACACACAGGTTTCATATTCTGAAGTAAGCCCTGCCGTCAGATAAATGAAGTCTCACAAACAGTAAAAAAAAAATTCCTCAGAAATTTAGTGAAGAAAAAGTAGAAAGTCTCTAAAAATTAAAAATTCTTATTTGGTCTCCGCATTTTTACAAATATGAACACTTTCTCCAGACTTTTACCTAAATGTGCTCTGAATTTAATTTCATGTATTTAAACCCTTGCCGGGTGAAAGGCTGTCAGAACAGAACATATGAGGGTGCAGCTGATCATTATTCTGCAGTGAACCTGATTACACAGTGTGTGAGATGACAGCAGCTCTAATGCTGAGCAAAAGCTTTATTAGTGTTTTTTTTCCTTATACTTTTCTCTCGGGGTTAATAGAGGCTACTTTAAACGTGTCTGTGTGTGTGTGTGCACTGCGGAGGTCATGTTGGTAAACGCCTGAGCAACCCGTTATTTCACCGGCCACCATCTCATTATCCCACCGCCACACCAGCCCTGCAGGCTTTGAATTCTTAATTAGAAAAACAGAAAATGAGATTGAAGTTTTAGTATTCACTCATATGATTAAGGGACTAATTGATACCAAGATTAATCACAAAACTGTTTCCGCCAGTCGCCAGAGAGAGACGCTCAAATCCTCACAGGCTTATCTGCCTGCCCTCAAAATTAATTTTCAATATCAGGATTTTTTCCCTCTCCTCTCTCCTGCAAGTACAGACTAAATGGTCCTGACTTTTGTTTGGCTCTAATGTATTCAAATGACTTTGTATTAATTGTGCATTCAGAAAAGCAATTTATGTTGCATAATAGGATCCTTTTGCTGCACTTCAGATTGATCGCACTCTCTTGCGTTCCATAATTGATCCAACCTTTAACGGATTTTTAAATTTAGCCGTTCATTCCAGAGCGGTGGCTCAGCGTTTCCATCATCTCAAGGATATCAACAACAAAGTTTCCACTCATCTCTGGTTACATTTTTAAGCAATTATTTATAGTGTTCAACATGGCTTGAAGGTCTGACAAAGAATGTGAAGAAAAGAGGAGTAGGGATTTTCAGGTCTTGAGCAGTAGCGTCAAGTGTTTGTAGAAAATGGGAAATAATACTGTGTTGACCAGGTGAGACAAGTAATCTGTAGTCATGCAGGGTCAGGGTGAGTGTCTTAATTTATCTTGTTGAATTCTCAGCAAGGAGTCTAAACTGTGAAACGGCAGCAACAGAAAGTTTGCTGATCCGACGAGTACTCGGGCTCTCTGGTCCCCCAGGGCTAGGGTTTGCGCTGGCTGGACTCGTGTTGCTGCAGCCGCTGGCTGGGGATCTGTCTATATGGTCTAATACGGTTTGGCTTGACATTCATACGGGAAGCGGACACTGGGCTCCTGGGTAAAAGGAGCCCAGTGTCCGTACAGTGTCTGTGTTTGTTGGACCCATCCACCCGCCCTCCCGCCTCCAACTCTGTAAGTTACATTGTTTTCTGGTGGCATTTCAAATTGACGCCATCCAGTGGCGTTATAACTGATGCCACTGCCCAGTGGTGTATCATACCACCATGAAAGGATTGCTTGTCACTGACCAAGTGGCGATATCTGATGACTTCGAAATGAGAACAGGTTGGAAGGACATAGTGCAATTCAAAGCTACTGTTGGCTACTTATACATAAACTTGAAGTGGCAGCCATGAGCCATCAGCTCCAGTTAGCAGGAGGCTAAAATATTAGCAACATTTTCTCTCCGTCTCTGAAACTGTTTGCTGATACTAACACATTTTATTTTGTTTATTGTCAGAGTCTCATCTTCCTTCTTTGGGTTGCTTTGCAGTGTAGGCAGTTTTTGCCAATGTGGGATAGCAACTTTCTCTGCAGGATTCTCTGCCACTGAATCAGACTTTCATCAAAGGGACGTGAACGCACATCTGTATTTGTAGAACAGCCAATAGGAATGCCCTCTCTCTGAAATGACTCATGATTGGCTTGAGTCTCCGGACACAGCTTAAATTTTCTGAAGCCTGAAAACAGAACCAAGAAGAGGTGCAGAAGTCTGGTTTTCTCTCAGTTCACTTGAATTACAATATGCTCAAAGATTATTGTGGAACTTTTGCCCAATGACACCAAACTTAAACTGCCTTAACGAAATAAAATTTACTTGGAAAAAGACTGAAGCTCGGAAGAGGTGCTTCACTAACTTTTTTTTTTCTTCCATCTTTAGCTGGAGTACACGGCCCGGCTTGACTTCCTGTGGCGTGTCCAGGCAAAAGAGGAGATCAACGAGATGAAGGAGCTGCGAGAACACAACGAGAACATGCTGAGGAACATCCTGCCCAGCCACGTGGCCCGACACTTCCTGGAGAAGGACCGGGACAACGAGGTCTGCACAAAACCCATTCACACTGTTTCATCTTTCCTCACAGCAACAGTCTGTTCAGGTTCACAGATGGTCATGAAACATGCACACATCACAGTGAATATTTGTTTGCTTAATTTCATGTTGCTCGATACTTGGTTTGTTCACCAGTTGTTTTTGTCACAATGTTGTCAATGAAAAACTAACTTCTTAAATGCAAAACAACAAACATGATATCATTGTTTTAAATGTTTATCTTCATGTTTTGATCATACAATACTGCAGCTTGTGACGGTGATGCTCTTTAGGAACCAAATCTCAAACCTCAACTAACACCTGAACATACCAAGGGGGATTTTTTTCTACAGAAGTATCCCTGACAGCATTACATTTATCTCCGCTGTAGCCTAACGTGCACCTCCCCAGAAATGTATATGTGGCAGTGATGCAGACCTCCTGTCTATTTTTGTAAGCTGAAACCATTTCCCTCAGTGGAAACACAGCTTTTGTTTACTTTTTTACTTTTATTTTACAGATAACACACAATAAATCGTGAAGACAATGAAGCCCCCACAAAAATAGCCAAATTTTGTGATATTACCTTTGTTAATGTCTCTTTTGTCCCTGGCTTCATAAGGGTAGAGGAGAACTCCGCTAGCCTCTAGGCTAATATATGCAATATAAAATGTCATAGACTAATGCTAATAACCTTAGCATGTTGTATATTGTGGCAAAAACGTGTTTTTTTTTTCAGACAGTTTTTTGTCAGTGAACCTTGTGAGTTGTAAAAGAGCTGAATTTTGTAACGTTGCCTCAGTTAAATGTTGCAGTTGTCACTGGCTTTATGAGTAGAGGAAATCTCTGCTAGCAGCTAGGCTCATTTTTGCAATGTAAAATATCATAGGCTATTTTCACAGTCTATTTTGTGGGGAAAATGTGCCCAAAAGAAGACAAGTGAATCCTGTGAGTTATAATGAAGCCGGTTTGTGTACTTGTGTTTGAAATTGGTCACTATAAAGCCATATTTATTGTGTGTTTTGCACACCGCTGCAGAAGTATAGATGCTCACAATGGCGCAGGCCACTGGCGTAGACGACGGCATAGACCCGAGGCACAACCATAAGTCAGCTTTAATCTTAAATGAGTTTATTAGAGAGTTTGTTCTTACTTTTTGGTTTTCTATTATTGTTTTGTTGTGCATTTATTTTTCTTTCAAATAAGTTTGTTTCTAATTGACCTGACCTGACTTCTCTTTAGCAATGTTGATGTCAGCTTTTAATGTTGTGAGTAAAACGTAATACTGATAGAATGATGGACAGAACCAGGAAAATAAGACCCATGTGCAGGATCTCCTTTGTCAACCTCTGATATAACCAAAGATGACTATTTTCAGTTAACCGGTAAATGACAGATCTGAACACAACAGTGACTCTGACGCTCAGTATTTCAGTACTCAGCTCAGAGTTTTTACAAAACAGTACCTCCTCTCACACATCTGCATGTTTCAGCTCATTTTTCACCGCAGACCTGCTCAAAAATTAGTCCCCACTTTGTTCCCTGAGCCTCAGTGTTCCAGCCCGCAAAGAAAAGAAAAGGCTCCGTAATTGCTTTTCAAACAACTGTACAGAGGGAGCGGGGGGGGGGGGGGGGGATTGGTGGGGCGGTTCACTCAGCCAGGGAGCTTTTTTTTTTTTGCTGTATGCATTTGATTTGATTTTAATAACATGTTGTCAGTCGGCAGCAGAGAACACATTGATTTGTCTCTCCGACGCAGGAGTGACTCAGCGGCCCGAGCTCTGCGGAGTCAAACTTTACAGAGTTTCTCTTTCTGTTCACCTTATCTCTGCTGCCCTTCTCCTTTTGTGCTTTTAACTTCCGTTGACTTGAGCTGTTCTGCACTCGTTAAAATGGGAACACACAATTAAGATGGGTCTTTTGTAAAGCAGGTGCATGTTTTAACCCATTTACCACTAAATTACATGACCGTTTTTCAAATTATACCACAGTGCTTTCGATCCTTAAATGCTTGATGCGTTTTGATGAACATGACATGCACTGCATAGCTTAAAGTAGGTGCACACTGCTGTAGGGATTTGCTCCCAGTCAATGAAATTTAACGCTGATGTTGAGTGATCGGGTTTAGCTCACAGTCCAGTTCACCCTTAAGGTGTTGGACCAGTCAAGTTCCTCCACACCAAACTGGGGAAACCATTTCTTTAGGGAGCTGACTTTGTGTCATGTTGAAACAGGAACAAACTTCTGGCACAAATTTGGAAGACAGTTGATTTATGATGTAGGTGCAGATGTTTCCAGTCGGTTCTCGGTCAGCTCCACTAAATTTGTGCTAAACTTAGGCCCTTATTTCTATTTTACAAGCGCTGGTGGTGCTTTTTGTGGTTGGCTTTGGACAGTGGTGGCGTGTAGCTGCGAGTCACTCATAAGGATGAGGAAGCCAACTCACCAGTCTGTAAACTCTCCTCATGCTGACTTCTGCTAGCTAGCCAGGTTGAGGTTTAAAATAAACTGGACGACCTACGTGCTGCATCATTTTTCAGTAGCTGTTATGTCCATTGATTCAACAAAATTTGGCTAAATTCTGGACAGCGCCATTCAACCTGGAGGCTCTCTTTATACATCCTGATCTGAAAGAGCAGAGGCTTCTGGCGAGAGATGGAGAGGAGGTGTGTGCTTTACTGTGAATAAGGACTGGTGGGACAGTGGGAATGTGAGTTACTGTCCTGTTCCTGCTGCGGATCACTGATATACACGGTTCAGAGGTGGCTGCAGGGCGGAGCTGCCTGTGTTTTAGCACCAGTGTTCTTGACCATGTGGCCTCACATCTTACTGAGGTCAGGATGTGTGGACAGTCAAATCATTCCAGAAAAACCACAGACTACCAAAACCTTCCAGAAACATTTACAGTTATAAAGCAGAAGATGCAAAAAGGAACTAAATTACAGTTCACAAGTTAAAGGAGCTGATGGGATCACATTTCATTGGAACTGTACCTTGTATAATTCCATGTGATAAATAATGATTCACTGATTGATAACTGAATGCTGTAGCTTTAAGATTTCCTTGGACTGTAACTAACCATCTCCACCAAACTCTACAGTTGGAACTTTGCCTTCAGGCAAGTAGTGTTCTCTCACCAAACCCAGACTGCCAAATAGTGAAGCATGATTCATCACTGCAGACATCACATTTCCACTACAGCAGAGTCCAGTGAGAGTGAGCTTTACATCAGCCCTGCCCACGCTCGGCATTGGTGCTCTGAGTCTCATGAACCGCTGCTCGGATGTGGAAACCCATGCCATGAAACTCCTGACGCACACTTCTTGTCCAGACGTTGCTTCCTGAGGCAGTTTAGAACTCAGCAAGTGTTACAACTGAGGACAATTGATTTTTCCTGTTCTGTGAGCTTGTGCAGCTCATCACTTTGAAGCTGAGCTGTTGTTACTCGTAGACATTCCCACTTCACAGTAACAGCATGTACAATTGACCTGGGCAGATCTAGCAGAGCAGAAATCTGACGAACTGATTTATTGGAAGTCATCGTTTGGGAGCGCAGAATCCCCAGGTATAGCCAACGTATTGGCTGATTCTGCAGCTCACAATTTACCTTCAAGGCCATTTTAGAAAGTCTGAGGTTTTGCAGAATCATACAATATTATGTACTTGTCTGGCAACTGGATTGAGCTTTGCCTCATGGCAGCCCCTGATGATACCTCCCATTTTACGACCAATATTTGCATGGCCGTGTTCTTGATTTTGTGTAGAAACATGTGTGGCTGAGACAGCTTTGACCACCAATAAGGGGGTTGTCCAAACACATGGCCAAAGAGCACACTTTGATTTTTACTCAGATTTGGTAAAAGTATCTGAACAAGAGTTTAGAGCCATAGTGACTTTATGAGGCTGTAAAATGCTGCTTTCCAGACATCTCAGTACTTAAAAATTTGTGACTTGCTAGAAAAAGTACAATTGAACACCACGCAGAGTCTGAGTTTCTACTTGTGAACGTGGGGCAAATCCATTTAGGTCAGCTTCATAAAAAAGCAGTTGTGTGATGTCACGACAGTGGCAGCACCTGTGAAAGCTTATATTTCAATCAAAAGGTGAGGGCAGTGGGATGTTTTCGAAGACTATTTGTACTACGTTTCAAAGTATAGTGAAGTGCTGCAAAATAAAATATACAATGGTGTCTGTTACCCCATGCATCATTTTTCCAAGTCCATTTGTCACATTAAGCCATGTTTTTTGTTAACGTTTGGCATTGTGCACTGGAAGCGCAACTTCGAAGTCGAACTTTGGACAACTGGGAAAATCAGATCTTCGATTTTGACTTGAACGCAGCATTAGGCTCAGTGGATGCTTAGAGGACCGTGTCAACAATGTTGATTACGTAACATCACTATGGCATAACCCCAGATTCACAGAGTATAGGTGTAGCTGTTGGTATTTCAGTGTATTAACAGTTAATAAAAGTTAGTTTTACCTTTTTGGTCTCCTAAAAAAAGTTGTGTTCAGCTTTTGTTTGAACTTAAAGACTCTACGAAATAGGATGTTGAGTTTTCAAGTACATTTTGTACATTAAGTACATTTTGTTTTAATGTTTTTAAGGTGGTATTTGCTTGCAAAAATTAGCCCTAGCATTATCACAGTTAGCCATAGCTATAAGTAAACCATGCTAACTAAGCTAGCAGCTTTCGTTGAGGTTATCGCCATCCTCTCGTCCAAACATTGTGACTTTTGGCTCCCATAGTCGAAGATAGCGAAAGCCATAATGCAAAACTCGAGGGAGTCCACAAACCACTGGGTGACGTCACGGGGCTACGTCTATTGTTTGTTATGCTGATTATAGTTTGTCATGTTTGTTGTCTTGTGTTCGTTGTGTTAGCATGTCAACACTAGCTCGAAAGTCAGGACGCCAGGTTTCATCCTCTGGGAGTCATGATTGTTTTAAATGAAATTTAAGACATTAATTACACATTAAAAGTGAAAACTTGATGATCACATGGTGACTGATAACTTCAGTGTACGCCTGTAATGAGCTGCCAGCTATTAAGATGAAAGATGAGATGACTTTGGGATGAATCTATTCAAATATCCATCAGCAGGTTTGACATTAGTTCATACAAAAAAAGCTAAAGTCAAATATTTTAGCTTTTTTTTGTGGGGGAAAAAAATGATGACAAGAAAATGGCTACATTTCTCTCGTTCTCACTTGGTGTGGCTGCATTCTTCTCTTTTACCAGCTGGATAATGACTGATTGTGCTGGTCGGCAGAGAGGACGGTTATCACACACCAGAGTCAAATCGCCGTATTGTCCTCGCCTGTCCTCGTCGGGGCTCCTTCATTATCGACTCCTCCAATCTTCCGTTGCCTCCCAAACAAAAGGCGAGCGGCGGATGAATTATGAATGTCAGGAGAGGAGATATCATTCTGCTCCCATGCCTGTTCCTAATTAAAAAGGACACGATTAAAAATGCATCCATTAGGATAGGTTGGGTCCTGATCACTTGTTACATTATTAAACAGGCTGATTATTGTTCTGTGATTTAGACACTGGAGCACTGGGTCATTAATATGCTCCTGGAGAGGTGTTGACGATGTTTGGAATTAATCAGGTGACAGAAAGCTGAGTGTCATTTATGTCATCATTTTCATTTTGAGACTTTTTTTTGGTAGCTTTCATTCACAGCGGGTTCTCGCTCAAGGACAAACAACCTGTCATCTGTTAAAGATTCATGTTTCTCCTGCGTTGTGTGTTTAAATGAGAAAGGTGCTTGAAAACAGAGAAATAAGGCCTGTGTTTGGTCACAGTTTCTGCCGCAGGCATTAAACATGTCTTGTTGTACTGTTCTGCACGTTTTCTTTCTTAATGATCCTTTTTTCTTTAAATCTGAAATCTCTAAACCTCTCAGGGAATACTTAACCTACAAAATGACCATTTGTAGATCATTCTCACACATGCTGCTAAAACATTATTATTTATAACTGAACCTTTTCTGCTCTTTTCAAAGCCAAACTTCAATACTAAGGGTTTCCTGTGAAAATGCATGTGTTTGGGAGGTGCTGAGCATATGACTTGATAAATGAGACTTGGATTATACTGCACGAGTTGTGCTTGAGTTTCTAAACTGATGTTTTGATATAGTTTTGGTCCTCAGTTGATCAATGAATCAATATGTTTGCTGTTTTTCATGAAGGCATGTGAGAAAAACAAAGTTTTCTTCACAAATTCGAGGTAATATCACATGACTAATTGATCTACAAATCATTTCAAAATCATTTTGTCAGCAAAGTATTCCTTTAAGATCATTCTTCTAAGTTTCAGAGGAAAAATTAGGAAGCATTTTGGATTTTAAATTTTAAATAAGGAATTCTTGGAAAAGCAAGCCATTTGCCAGGAAAAAAATGTTGGCATTGTAAATTTCTGCATGCAGCAGTTTCAGCAGCATTGTAGTAAACCTGTGGTTAGGTTTAGACACAAAAAACACTTGGTTATGGTTAGCAAAAGATCATATTTTGGTTTGAAATATCCGGTTTTGGTTGGCCGGCAGGAAAATCAGTGATGTCAGAGTAAAGAACAACTGCTTTTTGAGGCAGGAGAACAGCAACAGGTTGCTGAAAATCAGCCTTATTGTTGATTGTTGGTCTCAAACAATGGTCTGTAGCTTGGCAGGTATCTACCATCCCCTTCACCTCCCAATTACAACAGGGATCCCTAAGAAATCTTAAAAGGAGTTGAATTCATTAATCCAACAATAAGAACTTAATTGGTATTAAAATGCCTTAAATCAAGCTTTCAAAAGTCTTAAAATTGCTAAAACATGGACGTAGCATCGTAAAATCTCAAAATTATTGGTGATATCTCTTAAAAGTAATTTACCAAATGCCTCTCACGTTACTGTCACATAGGTCAGGACAGAAGAACCGACAACACTCTTACATAAATACATTTACCACCTCCAATCAAACTACAAATTAACAAGCTTTTATCAGCCTTTTTCAGCATTTTTTGTGGATCATGTTACTTTTTATTTGACTAAAAAAGTCATGTTTTATGTTACAAAAAACATAATTGATGTTGGTTCGTGATGATGGGTTTTTTTCTCTTCAATTTTGATTAATGTAAAATTGGTGTTAATTTTCATTCCAAATGGCACTAAAAAGTCCTAGAAGTCTCATATTTAACTTGCTTTAAGATGTAAGAACTCTGGACAAAGTCAGCCTCTATATTACATCACTTTAGAAACAGCGATATATGAATGAAATATATAAATCTAAAATTTTAATGGTTCTCTGAAACGTACAATGCCAACATTGTTTGCTGGCCCTGGGTAAAAAAGAAAAGCTGTTAGATCCTTTTGAAGTGCTTTGCAGTAATGTCACCACAAACAAACAAAAAAACCCCCTAAAAGCCACCAGTTTGTTGTTTAAGTGAAGCCGGAATCATGCGTCTGTGAATATTTCTGTAAATGTTGTAAACACTAATTAGAAGTTCTATATGTATTAGTACAATGGAGACAACCACACAAACGTCTAAGAGCGCTTCCTCTTACACACTCACCTGTGTTCAGCTCAGAGAAGCATGCTCCTGCCTTAAATAGAGAAACATCAGTTCTAAAATGTACTTTATAAGTTATAATTTAGTTATGGCACTAATTACTCAGAAATGAAAAAACTGCATGGTGGTGCGTTGGTTAACATCGTCACCTCACAGCAAGAGGGATCAAGGTTAAAACTCTGGGCTGGTGGAGCCTCTCTGTTCAGTTTGCACGTTCTCCCCATGTCAGCATGGGTTTTCTCTGGGTACTCTGGCCTCCTCCCACAATTCAAAGACATGCAGGGTAACTGGTGACTCTCAATTGCCCATAGGTGTGAATGTGTGCATGAATGTTTTGTTTTTTTTGTCCCTGATAGTCAAGCAACCTGTCCAGGGTGAACCCTGCCTCTCACCTAGTGTCAGCTGGGATAGACTCCAGCCACCCCCCGCAACCCCTGACAGGATTACTCATAACAAACGTTTGTTTCTGTCACGCAGCCCATCTGTATCCACCTGTCTATCACCTGGGCTTCACTCTCAGGATGAAACCCCAAGTAACCCCAGAACGCTGACAGACGTGATCCTAAAGAGAGAAATTCAATTAGTTTGACTTTTACCAACTTTCACTTTGAAGCTTTGACATTTGACTGAGCTCATTAAGTGTGTATAATGCCAGTGACGAGGTCACTATTAAGTCTGAGGCTTATTTTCATAAGTGTAATTAATTTGAGAAGTCACGCAGAATACAGAGAGAGAGAGAGGAAGAGGAGCCTGACTTCTGACTCCTTAATTATTTATACATTATGTTTACCATCCTATTAGTAAAATATTCCCATGATGATGTGATGAATTGCACCATGTGACATTAGTATGTGAGGGCATGTTTCATGTCAGCAGACCTGCTGCTCTGCGGGCATGTGTCAACATTGCCCCCTGGTGTTGAAGGCTGTGTAGTGCAGCTGCGGCCTCACCTGCTGCAGTGTCGCCTGCTCTGCTCCAGCATGTACCTGAGTATGACAGAGACTTCAAACCTTGGGTTCAGGTGCATGTGGAGGAATTTATTTTGAAGCATTTCTTAACATTGAGTTTGAAGGTATACTTTAGATTTTTTGAAAGTCAGTCAGCAAAACTCCAGTTTGGAGAAGCAGGCTGGCTCTGACAGAGAAGCTAAGCAGTCTACTGCTGTGGACACAGGGCTGCAACAAAACATACTTTAGCCACCTATGAAAAGTCGCTCCTTAAAAAATCAACATCAGTTTAAATGTACCTTACTTGTGTTTTCACTACTCTACCTCAGTGTCAGACAGTGAACAGGAAAATGAAGCTGGTGTATTGCTTCCTTCAAAGCCAGACTCCATTCAGAAAAATAGTAATTTTAGCTCACTGAACACAGGAGCTGCTGGTCTACCACTGCCTTGATCACTTAGTTAGTTTGTGTTATTGTGTGACTTTGGTTTATAAAGGGGTTAGTTCAGATTCATCAAAGTCACACAACAACACAAACCAACTAACTGATCGAAGCAGCAGTAGACCAGCAGCTCCTGTGTTCAGCGATGCTAAATCACTAACTTTCTCAATGGAGTCTGGGCTTTGACAAGAGCACAGATGGGAGACAGAAGCTTTTAACAGCCTCCCCATTAGAATGGGCTGCCTGATGGAAAGGTGAAGTGGTGAAAACACTCTCAATATAGCATACACTTAAACTGATATTGATTTTTCCAGGTGCCTAAAATATGTTTTGTTGCTGACCCCAGTTAACAGCAGCACATTGCTGAGCTTCCATGTTGGACTCCAGTCTATAGATAAGTACCCCATTGTCCCCACTTAAAAAAAAAAAAAACGAATCCCTTTAAGTCTTAAAACACATTACATAAAAACATTAAATCACTTATTTCTCAGCTGATTTTCTCAAGTAGGCGTCAACAGCATTTATATAACAGATACCTTAAACTTCAAATAAATTGTCTTTAAAAAAAAAAAAGAAAGAAAAATGTGACAGTGAGTGTTCAAAGTTTGACGTCTGTCCCCACAGGAGCTGTACTCCCAGTCCTACGACGCAGTGGGCGTGATGTTTGCATCCATCCCGGGCTTCGCTGACTTCTATTCCCAGACTGAGATGAATAACCAGGGAGTCGAGTGCCTCAGGCTCCTCAACGAAATTATTGCAGACTTTGACGAGGTGAGACGGCAGACTTTGAAGTGCACCCACTTCCACTTCAGCCCAACTTTTGAACATGCAGGGGACCGTCTCCGGCGTCAGCATCGTCCGTTTTTTGATTAAAACTTCCAGCTTATTCCCCAGAACACTTCAGAAGTGATTAATGCAAAGGCTGAGACAACAGGGGAGCTTACGTCTGCAGGTTATCAGAAGGCATTTATCTCAGATAGAAAAGACTCTAAACACTACAGAATACAGCACTGAGATGAACCCAGCGATGAGCTTCCTTCCACTATTAATTTTCCTTACAAGTTACAGAAGGATTTACAGGCTTTGGGGGAGCTGTGATGGAAGGACTCTGGTTTGTCAGTTCAGGATTCTCTCCAAAAATATGTTCATCTCAGGGATTTTCCAGTGACAGAATAAAAGTTCAAAGCAAACTGAAATAGAAAATCCTCCTGTCTGAGCCGTGACAGCAGAACTGCGGTGATAAAAAGTAAAGTACAATACTTTATCCAAAAGTGTTCAAGTTTAGGAGCTCCAGTCACTTCTCTGTCCTCACATGTAGGATGTTTGTCCCATGTCAACGAACAAAAGCCCACGACTGAGACCACATAAGAAAGCACAGGAAAAACAGTTATGGATCCCAAACAGAGTGTTTTTCACTGCATAATGAGACAATACAACAATAACACACTGCTTAGAAATTCTGTTTTTTGTAAGTAACTGTAATAACCAGCAAAAGAGGTGATGTGTGCAACAACCTGCAGCCAACAAGTCAATAATCACAGAAAAGAAAGGAAAAGAAAAGAAAAGAAAGGAAAAGAAAAGAAAAGAAAAGAAAAGAAAAGGAGGAAACGCAGTCCCAAACGCAGTCCTTTAACTTATATTATTCCAGTCTAACAGGAAACAATTTCCTGTTCCAAAAAGAGAAAAACCCAAAATCAGTTTTTACACACAATTAATAATCCAACAAAAGAAGAAAAAAGTACTCGAAGCTCTTCAGACTATTTCAGGTCAAATCAGTTTTTACTCACTGAAATAAAATACAATAAAACACCAGAAAAAACAGCTTCTTTGTGTATGACATCATACATCTGAGCACTGTCCAGATGGAGGGCAGACAGGCTGGAGGCAAAGACTACCAACACTGCACACACACCTATGATTTAATCTGTTTACGGCTGTTCACGTAGATCGAATTGGGGAAAAACAAAAGCCACTTAAAGTCCTGGTCATAGTAGGACGTATGAAGGAGAATTGGCAAAAAAAGAAGACTGAATAAACAGTGGCAAATACAAAAAACCCTCCGTCTTCAGTGAAGGTGTGGAGTCAAGTAATTTCAAACACTGACGTTAAAGCGTTGTGTTAAACATGCCTTGAGTTCCATGTTTTTAGCCTCCACAGTCCAGATGTTCAACAACGTTACACCAGAAACACATTTACTCACCTGGCCAAAAGCAAGACAGCAGTCGTTTCAGTCATGGACCCAGCTGCACACAAAATAGCTAAAGTCAACTAAACTCTTGTACGCTTTCATCTGCTCGCCGTGTAACGTTAGTAATGTTCGGAGGTCTGCAGGACGAGGTCATTTGTAACGATGATTGTGTCAACTCTGGGCAAATCAGTCAAGTTGTGGGAAAAACCTTTTTCTTTGTTTAGTATGGATCACATCCAACAACATTTTTAATTTTACAATGATACCTGCTGCCTGCAGGTTCATCCAACCCTTTCATGTCGTCACTTTGCTCTATATCCATGTCACGCAGGATGTAGATTCATCACTTCAAGTCTGTCCTGTCCTTCCTACCCTGATTTTTAAGCATCATAAGAGTCATGTGATTGGGGTAATGCGTCACAAAAGTAACATGCTACAGTAGTATAGTACATTAAGGAAGTAATGTAACGTGTTACCACCAGGGTTTTAGGTAATATTATTACATTCACAATTTTCATTTAACCACACTGACATACATCTCTCCACTTCTGCCAGTGTGTCACCAGAAAAAAAAATCATCCAAAGATTGTTGTGTGTTGCCATGTCATTACACGCCACATCATGGGCCGAGAAGGGTGCCAGTGATCAGCACATCTGGGTGATGCCCCACTGTGTGTTATCACGTTCAGTGTGTTTCCATTAATACACTTGCAATCTTGTTATGCTTTTGCGTCCTAAGGCTGCCCTGAGAGCAGCGGGGATAAGGAGCTGAGCCCTGGTTTGTTTTTTCCCTGCCCCATTGATCGACACATCTGGCTTGGGTGATGTTAGTGTATGTTGGATGTGTTTCCATTCACATTGACCGACAACTGCAGAGTAACACCGGCGCACATTCCTGTTCTTGACGGAGCTTCTGTGCTTTGATTAGCTTTTGTGAAACAACACAACCGTCATCCATTTCAAACCTACATCAGTTCTTCTGAGCACATTTTGGTGAAAGTAACGCAGAAGTAGTGTAATAAACAACTTATACTCTACACAGAGACTGAATTCTGAAACTGGCACAGAAAATGACAGATTTTAAGAATGTTTGTAACACGCTTGCTAACGTTTCCCACACACCTTGTGTCTCTGTGGACAGACTGAAATCTGGAGGAACTCCTGATTGAGCCTCCAAACTGAGTTTTAGACAGAAAATGTCAAAGTGTCCTAATAAGAACGGAGACAGACAGACACCAGCTGCGCTCTGTGCTGCCTCAGGCCACACGCCTCACTCTCTCCTCAGACATGAACAGACTTCTCTTTTCTCTATCAGGGAACTCGCCCTGAGAGAGACAGACAGCAGGATGGCTGAGTGGCTCTTAGTATTAGCAGCAGACGATCAGATCAGAGGACAGTTAGCAAAACTGTTAAGCAAATGTGAAACTAAATCACTGGTATATCTGCTGTTTTGACACATCTATGCAGTTTCAGTAGATGCTACATAAGTGCTCGTGCTGAGTGCACATTTCCTCCTGTGTTTATGCTGCATGATATAAAGCTGGAGGAGGGAAATTGAAATGGGGCAATATCATATCTGACATTTGGTGTTTTGTCAGGAAAACTGAGCTCGAAGGAACTCATTTTATTTTTTGATTTTCTTGTCAGAAGGGTGAATTCTTGAGCCCAGTAAGGTGCTTTCAGACCTAGAGTTGCTTTATTGCCTAGAGTTGGTTCGTGTTCTCACGGCAGCGTTTACAAGCGGACCAGATCAAATGTCTTGCCCGAGAAAGCTGCTCATAATGTGAACAGCATATTTCATGTGGATTGTCAGAATTTGGCCTTTTTCTGAATGTAGCATTTTCAGATTAAGACGTGCCGATATTATGTGGGTTTTAAAAGCATTCTTTGGACATGTATACAGCGAGTTCGGAATATATGTCTCAACTGGGATTTTTATCCAGTTTGTGGCACACAGTATCTTGTCTGTCAACTCTTTGTGTTGTCATGGATACGCTATAAACAAATCGACTCGCCAACAGTTTGTAGGGCTGTGGTGTACAGATGCATGCCCAATGAAAATCCCACACTTCTGGTTGGAAGGAGAAACACACCCACCTTTAAATATTATTAAAGACCTGGATATCAACAGGTTTTTTGGAATGTGCAAATATGGCAATGCTAAGCTTTTCAAGATGGTGGCTAAAGGAATGAAAGAGACAGGCTGTGTTTGCATGATTGGACAACTCCGCCACTGGAAGGAAAAAAAAACCGCAATAACAAGCAGCTGTAGCTGTTCTGCTTTTCTATATTTTGGTGATATAGATGACATGTTAGGCAGGGGCATAAATATAGGCAGTGCAGGCAGGGTGGTGGTGTTCGGGCCCCTAGGATGAAGGGGCCTGATTGCAACCTGGAAATATGCCCATGTTTAAAAAACAACTCACGTTAAATCCAAACTGGTGCGATTTTTTCTAAATGTCCCCTAAAAAAGGCGAACCCACCACGTCATAGTTTTCTGTTTTAGTAAAATAGACTCAGTCTATTACAAAGTTACATGCTTATTCTACATAAACTAAAAAATATCATTTAACTGTAAAAAATAGTTAAACTAAACATTTTCTATTTTTTATTGTAGTTTTTGTCATATACAGATATGTAATGATGATTGCTGGGTAATATGTACGGTGCTGTTGTCCAATATCAGGTCTCTGTTTTATCGTGTAACAAGGCGATACGATTTACAGCAGCTGGTTCAGAAAAAATCTCTCATGACTGACAAGCTGGGCATGTCTGCAAGTGGATATAACATATAAAATATATATACGACTAAAACTCTCTCTCTCTGTGCTTCAACTAGTAACTAGGGTGGCACTACGTCCCATTGTAACTACCGTACGCCACTGGCGCATCTGAGTATGGTGGAAAGATCGATTTTACGGGCCATGTAAAGAGCTTAGTAGGAACATGGTCTTTTTCAGAATAAGGGCATAAAACTGAATATTCTGTGCATGTAAACATGGCGACTGATCAAGTGTTGGGATCATTTCATCGGTAAAGTTAACACGTGTCACTGTATGATTTTTTAGTTACTCGGTGAGGATCGTTTCCAGGACATCGAGAAGATCAAGACGATTGGCAGCACCTACATGGCCGTCTCCGGTCTGTCGCCTGAAAAACAGGTGAGATCGTCCAGGTTTCATTTGAACTCGTATCAGTCAGTGTGTTCTAAACCTGCATGCTGTGACAGATGAGCCTGAGCATCAAGGAGGGAAAGTCGTGTTCTAATAAGGCACAAACAGCAGTTTGTAAATACAGGGTTTTTATGGTTTTCAAATTTATCTGGTGGACTGACATCAGCTCACTGTAGATAGACGTGTTGTCTGTTTTTAGACTGTGTTGTTTCTTGTTTCTCAAAGTAATTATGTTGACATTATTTCACTTATTTGCGATGTAGACCAAAAATGGATAGAGCTGCTGGCTTGGTCACAAAATACAAATTCCTCTAAACACAATGAGTATCATTATTTAACTGAGGTTATCATGTTTAGTTTTTCTGTTCTCTCTGATGGAGACAGTGAGGGTGAAAGTTTGCTCTGGAAGTGGTTTCGCTAGAACATGAAATGTTGAGAAGCAGATCTCTAAATCGTCTTTAACATAGTGTTCTTACTATCAAGAACTTCTGCTGCCGTCAGAGACATGTAGGAGACGAGGAGGAAAAGCACAAGCAGCTCAAAGCTGACAAATTCCAGTTTTTGTGGTCAGCTGGTGGGATCAAATCCATGTAGTGGCGTTGTTTACTACTAGAGCCAACAAAATGAGTTTCAGTACCAATGCCAATACAATACTTTCAGTAATAACATGTTATTTCTGCTTAACGTCTGGATGCCCTGCATTTATTAGTGACTACATTAAGCTTGTCTAATTTATGTATATATTTAAGCATACCAGTAACTTTACTTTTTTATCATGTAGTTTAGGGGTCTTCAACATTTTTCAGGCCAAGGACCTCTTAGCTGAAAGAGAGATGGACTAGGGACCCCTTACTACATAATGTCCGCAGGCCAAGATTGGTCCCCAACCTGGACTTTGGACATACTTGCCATAGGGGTCACGGACCCCCTGTTGAAGACCCAGGATGTAGAGACAAGATTAAAAAAAATTCGGCAGTATTATTTATAATATTTTCAGTGATTTACAGTACACACACTGTAGACTTTCAACGAAAAAGGTACAAAAACTGTCCAAAAACTGTATCGTAGTTTTATTCATAATTCATGTTTTTGCTGTATTTGCATGTATAAATAGTAAAACTTATTTTTACAGCGTAGAACTGTTATTAACATTTTGAGTGATTATTACTGAAAATGATTATAGATTGTATGTATTATGTACTTGTATTTTGGGTTCCTGGCAGCCTTATACTTTGTTACATTTACAAAATTAGATGTCTGTTATAGCTGCGTTTGTGCTGAAAAATGATGCCATGCATTTGGGGTAAGGGCAGTTCAAAAGGTACTTCATGAAACAGAATTTAATGCAAGTCAGCAAAAATGACCAAACATAAACCTGGAACACAGAGGCTTTAACAAGATATGCCAAACCTCAACTGCATTATTGCTTTATTTAGTTTTTATTACAATGCAGCTGTATGAGAACTTTTATTAAACAAAATACAGTCTAAAGTGAGAAGTGTACAATTTAGGTGGCTCCATTCATGAATAAAAAAACTGAAAAGGACTCAGAAAATCTGTGAGCACTACAACACAGTCAGTCATCATGTACTTTCACATGCACCCAAAATCCTACGTCAGTGCCTTCCCCGTCCACCACGGTGACATCAGGACTGTGAGTGTTGCACACGAGCAGCAGTCCTGACTGCCAGGTTGGAAACAGTTTTCTCTGACACATCGAGACACTTTATCTCTCAAGTGTCAAATTTCCAGCTTAATCTCTGACACGCTGCCCTCCAGCCAGTCCTGACGTCAGCCCAGTCCTGACGTCCAGCTGACTCAGACTCTTCTTCTCTTCTCCTCTGACTCCCACAGCAATGTGAAGATAAATGGGGTCACCTGTGTGCGTTGGCTGATTTCGCCATCGCGCTCAACGAGAGCATCCAGGAGATCAACAAGCACTCGTTCAACAACTTCGAGCTGAGGATCGGTAAGAGATCTGTGTCATTCAAGGAGATTCATTTGATTGTTACCTCGACTCATCATTGTTTTGATTTTTCTGATTTAGTAGTAGCTTCTTTTCTAGGATGCTGCAGTTTTGCTGTTCTCATAACTACTTTATCTCCTTCGTCAGAAATGTTGCATATTATGCAATAAAGTGGTAAATGCAGCTCAAGTTCATTCACTTCAGTTGTACAAGTCAACAGCCAAATCTTTGTGAACTGTATAAACAGATTTATAACTTGTAGAAGCCTGAAATCCAGCTGAAACCTGGATTTCTAACGAGTATCTAAAATGATTGAGCATCCTCTCTGAAGCTGAATCAGCTGATCGCCTGTGTCTTTGGCAGGTATGGCCCATGGCTCGGTGGTGGCAGGTGTGATCGGTGCCAAGAAGCCTCAGTACGACATCTGGGGGAAGACGGTGAACCTGGCTAGCCGGATGGACAGCACGGGGGTCAGCGGCAAGATCCAGGTACCCGAGGAGACCTACCTGATTCTGAAGGAGCGCGGCTTTGCCTTTGAGTACCGCGGCGAGATCTACGTGAAGGGCATCAGCGAGCAGGAGGGCAAGATCCGAACGCACTTCTTGCTGGGCCGCGTGCAGCCCAACCCACTCATCCTGCAGCCACGCAAAATCACCGGCCAGTACTCGCTGGCAGCGGTGGTGCTCGGCCTGGTGCAGTCGCTCAACAGGCAGAAGCAAAAGCAGATCCTCAACGAGAACAACAACTCGGGCATCATGAAGGGCCACCACCACTACAACCGGAGGACGTTGTTAGCGCCCGGTAGCTCCGAGGTGGGAGGGGGTCATCACACGGAAGCAGCTGATAAGACTGAGCTGTCCTGAAGAGCAGACTGGAGTTTTAGTTCCACACAGGTTTCTCAGAGGCAGAGCTGCTCTTCAGGCAAAAATAATTCCAGGGGTTGAGTCAAACGTCAGTGGGTGCAGCTTTCCAGCTACGTAACATTAAAGCAGGTGGAAGTTCTTTAGGAGTCGTAGCAACTTTAGCATTCCAGTACTAAAAGCTTTGCCTGGTTCCAGACGTCTGAATGGCCGCACATATTATCTCTGAGTTCAAGTAGATCTGGTGTTGTGCTCACTGCTGTTTCCCTGGACGAACAGCTCTGTAGGCAGGACTAATAAAAGGGACATCATGTTCCTGTATCGGAGCCAAGAATCCCCTCAAACAGAAATGGTGTGGATGACATTGATCCTATGGCAAGCTCTTTAAAATTTAATCAACTGGGCGCACAAGCAATGATTTAAGGCAGATTTACACTTGTGCATCAGCTGTATGCAGACCCTACGCGGTAGCCTACGCATGAGGTCTACACTGTTGTGAGCATTTATATTTGTGCGGTGGTGTGTCTGTGCCACTCTGCAGTTACACCTCTAAAACACTAGCACACCAAATACGCTTCACTATAACTCTCAGCATTCACGGACAAAGCACTTGTCTTTTGCAGGACACATTTTCTCCACATCTACAACATTATTAGCACGAGCCTAATGCATTTTACATTGTAGAAATTAGCTTAGTGGCCAGCGAACTTTTCTTCTACTCGTATGAATCCAGATACAACAGCAACAAAGGTAATGTTACAAAATTTGGCTCCATTACAGCTCAGAAGGTTCACTGACAAAACAACTGTGTTATACTAAACACATTTTCCAAATAAATACAACATGCTCACGTTATTAGCACAAGCCTATGCCATTTTACATTGTATAAATTAGCCCTAGCAGCTAGCATAGATTTCCTCTACTCATATGAAGCTGAGATAAATCACACACAGGACATAAAATGCTATTTCTGTGGAGGCTTTATTGTCCTAACAGTTCATTGTTTCTTATCTGTGAATCAAAGTAAATAAAAGCAGTTGTAATTAAGGTACAGATATCTACAATGAACATCTCCACTAGTAAGAAATCTATTGTTGAAATCAAGGATTAACATTTTGACTAGTGAGAAATGAGTTGTAGATATCTTTAATTAAAATTGCTACTCATCAAAATGACAATACAGATTTGTTGGCTTGGAATTCTAACTAGTCAAAAAACAATTGTTGATATCCACAATTTACCATCACTGATTAAATGTTAAAAGGGCTTGTCATAATGCACCTTCTGTTTCGACTTACATTGATGTAGACGAGATAAATACATTTGTCGCTCCTTGTTAGGGCAAAATGGAATCCATTATTAGGTTCCAGCAAACTCTTTCAAACCTTCTGACCTTAATGCTTTAACATGGTTCTACAAAGGTATTTGTAAGGGTTTTATGGGCTGCAGAGGCTTGCAGAGGACAAATACAGCTCCCAACTGCTCCAACAAGACTTTGGGCACATTTTACAAAAGCAGTTTGCGAGAGCTGCTTCCACACAGATTGCAAATGGTGGCGGCATGGATGGCAAATTGCAGCTCAATTTGTGAATCCTTTAGAGCTCTAATATGCTCATGCATGAGTCATAAGTATGGTGTTTGTTTGGTGTGATTAACGATGCAAATTGCAGCTTGCATATTGCAAATTAGGTGAATCAGGCCCCTGAGCATTAAACAAGCTGATTGGATGATCCAGCTCCTGTTGCGACATAATGGACAAGAAAACACTGTAATGCAATGCATACATAGATAAAACAAACAACCACATGTCTCCCCTATGTTCAGCTACGTGCAACCGACAGAAGCACGTTCCAGCTTGAGGGAACTATCAGCACTGTGGATTAATGTTTGAATGTGTGGGTCCCAGTTTTGTTTGTCTTTGGATGTACATGCATGCAGGTGGCAAAATTAAGTCCCAAGGAACAGCAATCAGGCTTTGAAGCACAAAGTGGCCAACCTAGAATTACAATGTATGGACAACAGTATAGATATAAAACAGGCCAAAACAGGCCAACAAGGCTGGTAAATATAAAAGGACATTTAAATACAACAAAAAAAACAAAAAATAAAATCAAGTCAGATACAACATTTTAAAGGTTATCAACCATGTGACGAGTGAAAGAAAGATATTCAGGCCTGTTTCAGGAGAGTCACAGCTAGTTGAAGGCTAGAGTGAAGAAATACGTTTTTAGCTTTCTTTTAAAGATATTTAACAAATGTGCTTCCCTGATATCTGTAGGTAGTATGTTCCATAGCTTTGGGGCGTAATTGACAAAGGCAGCATCCCTGATTGTCGTTCAGCTGTTGCTGGGAAACTCTAGCAAACCAGCAGCAGATGATGGCAGTGTTCTTTGAGGCAAATAGTTAACAAGGGAGTTGGCAATGAAAGCCAAGAAGAACCAAGAAAGAAGAACAATTGTCTATAGAGGGCTGGACGATGTGGCTAAAATAGAATATCACAACATTTTTAGGCTATATGGCGACACATGATAGATATCTCAATATTTTTGAAATCTCCTCTGAACTATTGTAGACTAGTAAAATACAAAATTATCAAATGAACTACAGTTACAATAAAGTTATATAAAGTAGCTACTGTCATAATAAAGTCAAACTACCTTTATAATGAAGTTATGTAAAATACTGTTACAATAAAGTTCAGTATTGATATTATTATATAAATCCATGCAGAAACACTGGTGCTACTATTTTAAAGCACCCGACTCATCTAGGGCTGGAAGTGTTGATGTTTTGCTGTGAACCTGAAGCTTCTGGTCAACAGTTTGATGATAGCAGTTAGCACAAATGAAACGGTTGCCACTGCGCCTTTAAACGTGTGGATTTATTAACTATTTGCAGTATTTGCAAGTCACACTGGTGCTCCATGGTAGCAAAATGCAACTTAATAGCCACAGTCTGGAACCCTGCAGATAATAGTTACAAAAACGCAGTTCTTCAGTTCATATATTAATAATATTTGCAAGTTGCACTGGTGCTCCATGGTCGTAAAATGAGACTATATAGTAGCGGTCCAGAGCCCTGAACTTAATTAAAAAAAAAAAATAAACTCGCTCCATCTACTTACACTATCATTTAACCTATTAAGTTAAACTGTTGTTGTTATGCCTTTAAACATGAGGATTTATTCTCTGTGAGGTGGAAATAAACTAACAGGTCTTCATTTCATATATTAATAATATTTGCAAGTTGCACTAGTGCTCCATGGTCAAAAAATTAGACTAAATAGTAGCAGTCTGGAGCCCTGCAGACACAGAAACACTAGCTCTGTCCTCTCACACTGGAGTTCAACTCATTAAGTCAAATTGTTGCCGCGCACCATTTATTGTGAGGATTTATTTACTGTAAGCTGTAAATACAGAACAGCTCTCCAGTTCATAGATAAATAGTATTTGCAAGTCACAGTGGTGCTCCATGGTCGCAAAATGTGACTAAATAGTTGTGGTCAGAAGCCCTGCAGGTAACAGTTACAAAAACATATGCCTATTCTGCTCACACTATCGTTAAAGTTAAACTGTTACTGTGGTGCGGTTAAAGATTATGATTTATTCACTGTTAGCTAGAAACACACTAACAGCTCCTCAGTTCAACTATTAATAATAGTTCAAGTCACACTGGTGCTCCATGGTCGCAAAATGTGACGAAATAGTTGCAGTCTGGAGCCCTGCAGGTAACAGTGACAAAACACCCATGCCTCTGCAGCTCACACTATTGTTAAAGTCATCAAGTTAAACTATTGCCGCTATGCTTTAAATGTGAGGATTTGTTCTCTGTAAGTCGAAAACACACTTACAGCTCTTCAGTCCATATTTTAAAGTTGTACTGGTGCTCCATGGTTGCAAAATGTGACTAAATGGTCAAGGTCTGGAGCCCTGCAGATACAAAAACACTTGCCTGTCCTGCTCACACACTGTCGCTCAGGAAAAAGTGATTTGTGTGTGTGTGTGTGTGTGTGTAGCATCATGTTAGTGAGTCTCTCATTGTGTGTGTTTGTGATAGGGAGAGAGTCACAGGAGAGAGTAAGAGAGCTGAAAAGCCAAGGCGAGGCTCATGCCAGTGGCTTCAAAAAAATGAAGTGGTAGTTTATGCTTGAGGTTCGCGATCTGGTCATTTTAAACATCGTATGAAGAACAAGCCGAAATACACTGAGTATATTTGATATATCGCCCACCCCTTTGTTGATGTAAACAACACAGGTTCCAAATTGAAATGAAAACAACCTTCCATTTGAAAGGAGTTCGTTAGACCTCAAGAAAACACTCAATGTGTTCTGTTGAGAAACACTGAATGTTAACAGGAACTTGTTTACAAGAAAACCTCACTGGCCTCTGTTATCTTGCAACCAGGTGAAGGCAGTGTATTGGAGAAGAAAAGTTGCTACTTAGTTATTTCAGATGAGGTAGTCGTTAAGATTAGCTACAGCCTGAACGTAAACCAGTCTCACATCACCTCTTCTTGAATGTCATGTAAGAACAAATGAAGTCACTTGTGTATTTTTAAAAAAGTTACTTCGTTTTCCAGGTTGCAAGTTAGTTTCTCTGGCTCCTCCCACTCAGGTGAACCAATGAGATTGTTTCTGCCTCCTAAAGCTGCTCTGCTTTTGACAAATGTTTGTTGAACTGAAACTCCACTTTGTGAAGGAGGAAGAGGAGAGCAATGAAGAGGAGGAGGAGGAGGTGGTGGGGTAGGGAGGGAAGGAGGGAGGGACTGGACGGGACCGCTGCGTTCTGTTTCATCCCACCTCGTCTGTTTGATGTCTGTTGGAATGATCCCCTCGGACTGTCTGACGTTCCTCCTGTCGTTTCCCACTTCCCCTTTTTATGTCGCCACCAACCCGCTCCCCGCCCAAAACCCAGAATCCCTGCCCCGCTCTGACCCTCGCCCGGAGTCGATGTTTCTTTTTTGTATTTCTTTTATATATGAAAACACAATAAAAGGGGTCTAATTTTTTATATGAGCTACGTGTCTGGTCGCCTTTATTTTGTCACATTTGCAGAGGATTTACTGCAAAGAAGCATCTGAGGTCAACTCGGCTCATATTCATGTAAGTTTTAAGAAACAGCAAATTCATTTTTTAAATATTAATCAGTATTCATGCTCTTTTACCATTTTTTTTCACATATAGCATATTTTGGAATGAAGATATTAAGATTTTAACAGGTCAAAGAATTTCTGTAATCTGCAATCAGACAATTTAATAATAATATTCATTTCAAACACACAAACTTTATTTACATATCACCGTTTAAAACAGTGTTGCAAATAAAGAACAAAAATTAAAACAGTTTTGAACCCCAGTTAACTACAGTCCAGCAAAAAATATACTGTATGGAAGCCCTGAGAGGCGAGAGAATTTTTAATTTATTAATTTCTTAGGCAGTGATGATCAAAATTTATCTCCTACGGAGGAGATAAACTTAGGTTTTGGTCAATTGAGATTTAATAAAACATGCATGACTAGTTATACTTCACACAGACCCTAACAACCAGGTCAGGACTGAGCTACAACTTCATTTTCCACAACAATCTTGGAATTTTTGTCATTCTGCGGCACTTTTCCTCGATTGAAAGCCTCATTAAAGAAGATTATCTGAGAACCCTACATCTTTTTTCTTTTTTTTAAGATGAGAAGAACCTGAATTGAAATAAATGAAAAAAAAAGTTTCAACTCCTTAGACAACTTTCTGATGTCGATTTTCACTTTGATGCAGAAAAGATCAGAATCACAGCAGTGAGAAAGAAGCAGAGAAAGAACTGTGTCTTCATCTTGAAAAGGTTTTGATGAATCACATCGTCAGATGAGCGTGAAGAGGAGGAGCTGGAGGTAAAAGCAGACACCTGCTGGATGGTCCCAAACCATCTGGACTCTGACTGCCTGAGCTGACGGGTGATTATCAGATTCAGACCTGATCGTCTGTACTGTTCAGAGCTCCTGTTCTTTATGAGTATATAGATATATATATAATACATACATATTACATCTTCAAAAACAGATCTCGACTAAACAGACTGATATTTATCAGTCAGTGGTGTAAAGTAGTTTCTTTAGAAAATAGGGTTAGGGTTAGGGTTAGGGTTAAGTTGGATGACTCTTGTCTGCTTTACAGCTTTTTTAAACCACAAAGATTGTGTTTAATTAAGCACTAAAGCAATTTTGGTCATCTTTTGCTCATTGCATGACGTTCTGGTGATACATCAGTGTATTTTGGGTGTTTAAGAGCAGACCAATAAGCTGTTCCAGCTGCTCTTATGAGATATTTCTTCGGTTACTTATTGCTGCATCAAGCAGGATGTCTTCAGATCTTTAAAAAGCCTTAGCACCTAGGAAAAAATAACTTAGAGTGTCTTCAAATGCCAAAAAGGGGCTCACTTTATTATAGGTGTGGAAAAATGTGACAGAAAAGTGAACAGTTCAGTCAGGTTCATTGTCAGAACAACTCACAGCTCATGTTAATGTAGAAACCTAACCAGGCTGTCAGAGGAGCAGCAATCAGGTGGCAAGAAGGAGAAGGTGTTTTCAATTAACTCATTAACTCATCAGATAGACAAGTGGCACTGTGACAAAATATGTAAACAACATGTGTAAATATCACTCATTCATGTATTTAATTCTTTATTTGAGGGGACAGAGCATGTTAGTGAACATCTGTACAAGAATACATGCCGGAATGAGCAAAAATACTAATTTACATCTGTAGTCCTAGGTCACAAATACAGAAACATACAATATACAGATACAAATATACAACAGACAAGTAGAACAAGACAAAAAACACTAAGGTAAGGTTAAACGTTACTGTCCCCGGGGGGCAATTAGGGATGTCAGGAGTAAATCATGGACAATTAGTGATCACCGCTGGTTCAGAAAAGTGATAGCAGACAGAACAACAATGACACAAAGAGGGAAATAAAAATAATGGGGGAAAAACATTGCTCCTTAAAAGGGCATCATGTCTCCAAAGGAAATGTGCGTCTGAAAACCTTCATTTTGGCTGAAATGCGAAATCTGAACTTCAGCCTCATCTGATTCATTAAAAGGAAGAAAAGAATCTCTACACTTGAGTGCACACCACTTAGATCAGTCATCAGTGGCTCAAGAGCCCGAGTACTGAAAGTATCTGGGGTTTAAAACATTGCGTAGGATCCATCCTAAAAATGTACGAACAGACAAAAGCCAAAAAATATTTGACAATTTCTGCAGTCAGGCTTCCACCTCACCATCTGCATCACCAGTTTACTGTCTCCAAAATGTTCATAAGCAGGGGTCAAAGTTTCTCCCATCAAGTCTGTTTTTATACATCACAGCTTGTGCATGGGAAGTGACGTACGCCTCTTTCAGGCCTTGTTATGTGTGTAAGCAACGTTTAGAAGGGTATATGCCAAGAAAAATGTTGTGGACACAGAAAACAAAAAGTTTTTTTGTTTTAGAGTGTGTCTTTCTGTCTTTCTGTTCTGTCTCTTCTGGTGTTTTGATTGACACCATCCTTCATTCGTCCCTTCTGATCATTATCACACAATCAACAAGATAAAGACGCTGACAAAGGAACCTTTATGAATCTAATCACACTGGTAAAACAGAAATTATTCTAATCTAGTATTTGATAGTGTGAGAGCTGATGATCATTGAAACACCTGTTAGTTATGGTAACACAGAGGTTAGAAATCCTGTCAAGATCTGAAGGAGCTGACAGGAACTTTGTTGGTAATGACTAATAACAGTGGTATCACAGTTTCTAGTCTTGAGCTCTTTAACTCCCCTTAAGCCCCTTGCAATGTGTGCAAACATCCACTAGATAGCAGTAGATGCTCAGTCAGACTCCTGTGGTCGGACACTGAGGAGGGTTTCAGCCTCAAAAACAGACGAATACTGTCATCCCTCTCTGGCTGCAGGAATATTTCATCCATCTGTTGTCATGCTGCTGTGACCTTTGACCTCTTCATTGCTGGTTACATGTAGGGACCTGAAGGACTGTACCTGAACACATCGGTGAGTAAATGTGACACACGGCAAGACGACAGTATTCTGTCAGGAGATGACAGCAAAAACTTTTATTGATTCAACATGTAATAAGTCAGTGTTTAGTCTGAGTGCTGTGCGAAAAAAGGAATACGGTTCTCCGATATCTTTATTTTCTAGATAGCAAGAGTCAGACAAACTCTTTAGCCTCCATCAGGTCCTCCTTGATTGGCTGGCCCCTCCCACCTCATTAAAGGATCGGCCTCACCTGTTGGGAGTCTGTATACGCTGGTTTGCCTCTAGAATGGCATGCTCTCTGCTGTTCAGGCACCTGACTGTTTTGTTTGGTTGGGTTGTGTGTGATTTATCCTTTGTTAATGTCACGTAGACTTCAGCAAGCTTCATAGAACCCAGCACCAACACTTCATCACTGACTGCTGCCTTCACACATCATGCTTTGATTAATTTGAGCTCCCTTTGGTCAGTTACTTTCTTAACAAAATTGAAACTGTCCCATCCTCCTTATGACCTGAATGAACCAAACATAAGTCAGGAACATTTTTCACATTTACTTTTTCAAAGATATCAGTGAAGGAAGCCTCACTGAGAGACTGCATTGAATTTAGCTGAGTCCAAATGTCCATGTGCTGTACTCAGTCAAGTCTGCAAGGCTGCATGAGCCCGTGATTATTTTTGTGTAGTCTGTTTCTGCATACATATATCTACAATATGATATGGTTGTTTCTAAATGATGCAATGTCACAAATGTTTATACATTCATAAGTTTTACGTTTCTTTGTGGTTGATTAAATTTATTAGTGTCACATCTGTATTGTGATAAATTGTGGGAATTAAAAGCAGTGAGTCTGGTGAGGTGGCCTCTCTAAAAGTCTGCAGAAAGTCCACATGAGGTCCTTTGTGTAACTGATGAATTGTGGATTTGGCATCTGCGTCACCAATTTCCCGTCTCCAAAATGTTCATAAGCATGGGTCCATAATTCCCCCATCAAGTCTGTTATTGATCACAACTTTTGCATGCTCATGGCGTACACCTCTTGCCAGCCTCGTTATGTATGTAAGTGATGCTTATGAATGAGACCCCAGGCACTTGTGGACCTTATGAGCCTATTTGTCTGCAACTTCAGGTGTGGTGAAGTTCGAACATTTAGATTCAGCCTTGCAGAATGCTCATGGAACCTGTTTTCCTCGGCCACAGAAATCATTTTACAACATTTAGAACATTAACATAGTAGCAATCAAGTATTTGTTAGTTTCATCAGATGTATCATATCAGTCTTTCTAAAGTGACGTAGTATGTGAGCAGACTCTGTCACTGGGAGAGGGAGGGGATGGTGTATGGTGTGAGATCTTGGCGGGACACCTTCTAAGCTGCAGACCACTGTTTGAGTTTGACAAACAGCAAAACCAGTTGGTTTTTTAGTGAGTTATTGCTGCTCTTCCAGCAGCTTTTTAGGCACCAAACGTGGCTGGTTATAGCAACATGTCGTTGTTTTTCCACTGAAGATAGCGCCACAAAAAGCGATTGTTTTTTACCAAGACATTGCTGCCTTTCCAGCTGGTTTGTGCCCCAGACCTGGTCATTGTAAGCCCAAACCAGATTTTTTCCAAACCATAACCAAGTGGTTTTTGTATCTAAGGGCGCTTTCACACCTGCCCTGTTTGGTTCAGTCAAACTCAAGTTTGTTTGCCCCCTTAGTGCAGTTCGTTTGGGCAGGTGTGAACACAGCAGTCACACTCAGGTGCACACCGAAAGACCTTCTTGAAGAGGTGGTCTCAGTCAGGTTCCAAAGGAACTCTGGTGCGGTTGGTTTGTGGTGAGAACGTGTTCCGACCTGGATCTGAAGCAACTGCAGTCACATGACACATTGTTTGGGTTAAACATGAGCATGTTACAGTCCTGGAGGATTATTAATGTGCGCCTCCTCCTGTACTGCCTTAATATGCACATTCAGCACATCCAATGCATCAAAACATTGTTTTCTAGTTGGAGCCGCGCCTCGTTTTCAAACTGTATGCTTTGACTCAAATGAACAATGACAGCAATATAGTCCACGATGAGCAGCGCTGAAATCAACCTGCGTAGTTGTCCCTCCATTGTGACATTAGAAAGTGTCACATTTATCTTGACAGTGTACTCTTCTTCAACGTTTGCTTTACTTCCTGGATTTTTCTCACATGGAAATTCTGACCAATCAAGAGCAGCTTTCTCACACAAGGCATTTGATCTGGTCCGCTTGTAAATGCTGCCGTGAGAACACCAACCAACTCTAGGCAATTAAGTGACTTTGTAACAAAACTAGTCCCTGATTCAGACCAAAGCAAGACAGCTCTAGGTCTGAAAGCACCCTGAATCTAACCCCAGTGTTGTTGAAACATTAAATATCAGCTACATAATAAAGTATTAAGATAACGTAACGTGTGTGTTGTAATCCGAGCTTCCCTGTTGCTTGTCGTGGTAGACGGTCTGGAGGTGTGTGCATGTTGGCAGAGTCCCTGTGTGTGTCCCACTGGCTAGCTAATGCCCCCACTTTGCACTGCTCTCATACCATTACCACTGATAACACCCACCGTCCAGTTCCCCCAGCAGGTAAACACCGTTAGCTGCTAGCTCCCCGCTCAGCCACCTCCATGTTGAGACAATCGTGTGTGCAGACAATCACAGCTCAGACTCTGAATCACAGACATGCTCAGAATATTGTATATCGCTCCTTTAAAGTCAATTTCAGACAAACAGAATTTCTGCCTCATCACACAGACTAATAATATCCCGTACATCTGATGTATGTCATTTTAACGTGTTGCACATTGCAGCTTTAAATTTCCTCCCACTCGCCCGTCTGCCTCATATAGGCGTCTCTAAACAGAGACATCACTGATGAATAAATCAGTAAATCAAACTGAACGACTCGAAGCATCCGGCCGCAACGACGGTGACAAACACAAACGCTGTGTGTTCTGGACGAATTGATTGTGTTTCTCTCGTTTCCCTCCCTCGTATGGATTTTCTGTTAGACGTGAAGGAGGAAGAGGAGGAGGAGGAGGAGGGAACAACAGGAGAAGCAGAGTGGTGGAGAATGGAGTTGCCATGGCGACCGCTGGCATGTTGGGGGTGCAGTGTGTGTGTGTGTGTGTGTGTGTGTGTGTGTATGTGTGTGTGTGTGTGTGTGTGTGTTGTTGTGCCTATGAGTGCATGTTTGTGTGTGTTTGCAGATGAAGTTTTTTTAGATTTTAGATGTTCGACCTGTGAGAGAATTATTCTGCAGACAGACTGAGGAGAAACGAGAGCTGTGAAGCAGCGTCACCGTCTCATCCTGAAAATGGATAAAACACCAACATATATCTTTCACACAGCTGCACCTGTATCTCTTTAAACAAACCTGATTTCACATAATGACCCGTACATATTTTTGGTTGGAATACACTTGAATTGTCCTTAAAGAGCCTTTCACCCACCCACAGGTGTTTGCACTCACGCTGGCTGATTAGCACTCTGCTCAGGCTGACGTTGGGTGGAGCTCTGCTGCAATGACATGATGTCACCAAACTCAATGAGCCAATAAGAATAAAGAAGGTGTGACCTTCACCACTCAAAACAGGTGCAACAAATTTAGTACTTGAGTCACAGAGATGTTCAGTGATCACAGTTGGTTCTGAGGAGAAGTCTAATGAGACAAGAGAAAAACATCTGTGTGCAAAAATAAGGCCTTTGAAACCTGAGCAAATTGTCTTGATTTCTTAAAAAAAAAAAAAAAAAATGGAAGAAAAAGGCAAAGAGCAAGAAAAGTTGAAATTACCCCAAAATTAGGTAGAAATAAGTAAAAAGAAAATGAGCAAAACAAACAAGAATATGACCTGGGAAGAGTCCTAAAAATGCTAATAATTCTGTAACAGAATTTTAAAATGTAATAAAAATAATTATAAATATAGTTTTAGTTTTTATATAGTTGTTGTTCAGCTTGGGTCTTAAAGGTTTAAATACTTGCAAAAGGCGTCTGAAAGTAGCACAAGAAAAGTGATGCCTTTTCCTTGTGTGCCTTGTCAACCCTGTCTCCTTGAGATGACATTTATACACTGAGCAGCCACTTTATGAGATACATCTGTCTAATGTAATGCAATCCAAAGTAACAGTCCTGCCAATATGTAAATCTTTAAAAAGCTCATGTCGAACACAAACGTTGTGCAAACACCCCGCTGGGTCGTGTGGGCAGCGTCCCTCTCCCCAGTAACGCTTTCCAGCTCCTCCTGGACCCCAAGGTGTTCCCAGGCCAGATGAGATATGTAATATCAGCATGTCCTGGGTCTGCCCCGGGGCCTCCTACCAGGAGGACGTGACACAGATGAGCATTGAAATCTAGATGGACCAGAGAATCTAAAGCTTCGCCTTCTGGCCCAGGTCCCTCTTCACCACAGCAGTCCAATGCCACGCCCACATCACTGCAGATGCTGCACATGTGCACACAAAGGAGTGGAAATGCACGAGATCACAGATTGGAATTGCAGCTAAAAAAAATAAAAAAATAAAAATAATTAACTTTATTTTGAAGTCTTATTCAAATCCCAAACTTTCCAAGAGCACAAAATTTGTCAGTTTTAATATGATGGGATATTAGTGAGGAATTATGCAAAGACGTCTAAACTAAGCACAAAAAGTAATCAAATTTGTGTTTGGAAGATTATTTCTTTGTAGTAACAATGCTTCTTGGCAATAAATCTTATATCGTTGGAAAGCCTGTATATTCTCCTTTAAATGTTGCCACATTTGTAAGGTACATGCATTTGTGGGATGAGCAGCAGAGATGACAACGCTCACCCCCACAGAGCAGGGTTTATCAGAGACTACCTCCAGAATTTGGGAGTGGAGAGGATGGGATGGCCTGCCAGCAGTCCTGACCTCAACCCCATTGAACACTTGTGGGATCAGCTTGGGCGTGCTGTTCGTGCCAGAGTGACTAACACAACCACGTTGGCTGGCTTGCAACAAATGCTGGTTGAAGAATGAGATGCCATCCCACAGCAGTGTGGGACCAGGCTGGAGACTAGCATGAGGAGGTGCCAGGCTGTTGTGGCTGTGTATGGTTCTTCCACACACTACTGAAGCTCCTGTTTGTTAAAAGAATAAATTGTTAAATTGCCAATATGTCTTATTTCTTCAGACTTCAATCATCTAATCCACCAAACAACACCAAATGAGTCAACAGCGAAAAAAAAAAAAAAAAAACATTGGCAGAGAAGATTTGGCAAATTTTTCATGGGTGCAACCCACATGCTCAGCTCTGCTGCTCATCCCACAAATGCATGTTCCTTACAAATGTGGCACCATTTATAAGGGAAATAAACAGGCTTTCCAACAGTATAAGATTTTTTGTCAAGAAGCATTGTTACAACAAAAAAATAATCGACTTTTTGTGCATAGTTTAGAATAATTCTGGCACATTGGCATCTTTTAAAAATGTCACCTTAAATACACAAAATACAAACACAGAATATATTTATACTGATTTTTTTTCAAAGGTACTCAAAGGAAAACCCAAGGGTACATTGAATAACAAGCTGCAGTGACGAGAATTAAAAAGGCAGAGTTTATTTTTTTAATCAGTATAACAGCTTTCAATTAAAATTCAACAGAAGGTAAACTAGCAGTCTGACCTCTAGCAGTCATTTTTATGCAAAGTTCAGAACCAAACGTTGCTGCTGATTATCCTTTAAAAACACCCTGAGGTGTTATATTTTAATGAGAAGCTGTCAGTCAGGTAGTAAGAGTAGTAATGAAATGGCAGCTCTGGTAAAGTAGCACCAGCACGAGCTGAGCAGGACCAGACCACAACAACCAGACAGGGGTTAATGGATTTTATTATCGAGGCAGCTTCGGCCTCAGGGGGTCAGAGGTCAGAGTTGAGGCCAAGCTCTTGGTGTGTTCAGCTCATTTCTGCTCCCAGAGGTCTCCAACCCGACTGACCACAAACACAACGTTTCCAAATCCATTTTTCTAATGGCTTTTTCCTGTTGGCTGCTTAAAATACCAAACAGATACTCACAAGATCCAAACTACCTGCACTGGAGGAAAGAAACTCAAACTAGGCTTCTCACGTGACATATAGGCGAGATGCCTGCCTAGCTCCAGGCAACTATTCCAGACCGACAAGTGACAAAATTGCCACTGAGAGTGGTTGTTTTTTAACAAGAAATTGTTGCTTTTCCTGCTGAGATCGCGCCCCCAAATCTGGGTATTTTAAGCCAAAACATGATCCTTGTTCTTGGTGCCTAAACCTAACCACACGTTTACCACAAAATTGCTGAAATGTAAGTTTCAACATAATGCTGCATAATAACATACAAATTTAACCCAGCTGTGGTTTTGTTATATGGCAAACTACGATCTGTAGAGCCTAGTTAATTTGCCCCAAACCAGATGACTGAAATTCACATTCCTTTTTTTGCAACATTCCTTTGTTTTAAATGGTGTATTTAAATATTTCTGCATACTGGGGTCCCTGGACAGTCTTGAAATTACATAATTTGGGTATGAATGGAAAAGTGAGAGCTGACAGCCATATACTCTGTACACTATTTCAGTTCAGCACACAGTTTGACTGCTATTCCATTAAAATAGCCTCAAGATTGAATCAATAAATGAGGGGGAAAAAAAGTCCCTCCTGATCTGATTTTATGATTTAATACCTTGCAGTAAATTTCTCAATCAATGTTTGATTTTACTTCTCTCTAGTCATTGATTGGGGGCATTTTTCGGCCCAGGACACATGTCACACCTCTGCTTTTCAAAATAAGAAAATAAGGTCTTAAAAGTAGATACAAAATACAAATGGAAATATGATTAATTAGATTATAATTGCAAAAGTATAAATATATGGATGCCCACATTGGGTGTGGACGAGGGGCCCACTTTTGAAAATGTTGACCCCCTACCAGAATTTAGAAAGCTGGCCTGCTGAAGGCTACACTCAGTGTTGGAAATAAACTGTAAACAGATGGTTTGACTGCGTCTCTCACTCATATTAGATACAAGCTGATACTATTATGTAGCTGGTGCATTATTTTAAAATGGTGAACAGACAGTGTCACCGGAACTACTGAGCAGGTAACAGAAACCCTGCAGCCAATCAGAATCGAGTTCTCACCCAGCTCATGGTATAATACATTTTCAATAGCTCATGGTAGAAATAAGAATGTTGATTTTTTTTTTTCCTGCATCCAACCATTTTGTTGTCTGGTATTCTATGACAGCCTCACAGAGCTGCCACTATGGCTTGTAGAATTGTACTGTTATAATATAAAACATTGTTTCATCAACACACTCCCCTATTTTGTCCCCCCTCTCACACACACGCACACAGCAGAGAGCCTGTGGCCTCACAGCTGAGCTCAGATTTATTACCTCAGAGCTTGAGAGCCTGTTGTCTGGATCAAATGAAGCAGCCGAGTTGAAAGAGAGTCCAGAGACGGGCACTTATTCACAGCTACTAAAAGTCTCCATCCACCCCCACCGCAGCATCTTCACTTTAAAACCAACAACAAGTAATAATGAACAGGAGTTTCTCTCGTCGCTTTCAGTGCACAGATAAAACAGAGAGCGAGCAGCGTGATCAGGAAGTCATCACAAGTCAATTCATTTCCTGATTGAACTGTGTATCTGGGAAATGATGTCAGGATGATGAGGCCCTCGACTCCTGCCCCTGTTGGAGCAAACGTATTCATGTATAACCAAAGAGATAGTTGAGTTTAGATGAGAGCTGCTGTCTGAAAAATACTGGAGTCCAACTAACAATTTCTGAAGCTGTTTGAATATGAATTAGACATTGCTTTTGCCATGGCAACCGCCTCCTTCCTGTCGCTGATGCTCCTCAGTTGACCACAAAGAGTGGACCGCCATCTGGGCCAACAGGCGGAGGGAGGAGGGAGACAAACACACACAGAAAACAATGCACAACACACACAAAACGTGCAAAACTAGACACAAATACACCCTGTCACAGACAAACACATGCATAAAAAGCATGTTAATATGCCACAGAAACCAGCACCAAGATGCAGATATGATTCTTGAATGTGTACAAAAAAGGAATCATCTCACAACCTTGTATAAAACCTCGAAGCAAAGGCACACAGGAAACTGACAGGCATACAGAAACAATATTCCAAGACTGAAAAAACTGCAGCAATGGCTCCAAAAACAGCATATTTGGTTCCCTCGTCTTGAAGTGATGTTTTTTTAATGGGTTTTTGCTGGGAATATGTTCTAGCACATGAAATATGTCAGTAAATATCCTCCTTGTGAATTTTTAAGGTTTGATGTGTTTTAAAAAAGGTGGCTGCTAACAAGTGGCTAAATGAGAATACATAGGTTGTCATAGTCTCTTTCAAAATGAACACACTATGTTGGTACAACACAGTGAATTGACATGTCTTTCCTTCAACAAACACACTTGGTTAGGTTTAGCGGACAAAAGCACGTGGTTGGGTCTAGGAAAGAAGAACAGGGATTGGCTTTACAATCTTACGGGAAGCAACACCAGCCTCCCAGGTGAAAGTCGGTTGTCGATGGACCCATCGTCCACCCCTCCCCCCTGCCCTACACAGACTTCCGCCACCTTTAACGTTTGTTTCTGTCCCGCCACATCTCCCTTGATGCCGCCGGACCCCGTTAAACAATAACCCTGACTGGCCACGTATAACGCCAACGTGAAAAGACGGCTTTTTTCGTCAGTGTCTGATGCCGAACGTCACTGACCAAGCACCGGTTTTCGACAACCTCGGAGTGAGAGGAGGTTGTATGAACTGACAACATCGGTCTGTTTATCATAACACCGCAAAAGGTGGCTTTGGTGTCGGCGTCTGACACTGAAATCACCGACAAAGCCGCAGAATTTGATGACTTCGTAATGAGGATGTGCTGTTCTTTCTCGATTTTCCTCCATCCCATGCATGCACTCTCTGACTCCCCCGGTTCTACAAAATATTGCTCCGTTCTTCCGTCACTCTCTCTCTCTCTTTACTCCCCCTCTTTCTCTGTCTTTCCCTCTTGATTCATGCCAGTGCTACTCCTGCCATTTATGCATCAGATCTGCCAGTTTCATTAAAGAAAAACAACAACCCACAAGTAAATTTGCGAGAGTCTTACCCAATTTCTGCCTAGGAAAGTGTTGAAAAATTGCAGCCCAGCCCAAACCTGGTTGGTTGGGTTGTGTCAGGCTCGGGCAGATACTTAAAGCTCTAGCTATCAAACAGTTTTATTGTTTGATGTCATCACTTCCAACAGCAGGGACTGGGGAGTGACTACGTATAATAATTTCCTCTCTTGACCAGGACTCAGAGCCTCACAGTTGGATGCTGGAATTATGAAATGCAATGTGAACAGCAGCATAGCTTTCAGGTGAGCTGTGCAGCAGATGGCAGCAAAAAGTGAACACACCGCCATGTCTAAAAGGACACTTCTATATGTTGCAGCGAGAGGAGGATATATAGGGCCGGACTGGCTGCTCTTTTTATCGCTGTCATTGTGCTGCAGCATTTTAAAATTTAAAGTAGAACCTGCATACATGTTTGAGGATTTCCATTCTCCCTATAAGCTTGCACTTCCTGCTGTCATCATATACGGTGATTGTTTTTAAATTCAAACACGCTGCACTTGCAAAATAGGGTCACTTATACATTTTTTTAACGTCATAAAGATGAAACCCATCGACTTACAAAGATCAAACATTTAATCACACCGCCCACCCAAAGTCATATCCATAGAGATCTGTTGTCAGTTATTCACACTGGGTGCCCTTTCCTTTTACTGTCCATCCTCTCCATGCATGGAGATGGTGGTTGGGGGTGGGGGGTGGGTGGGTCATGGTCGCTGACACAAACGTCCCTACACTTCCCCCCCGGAGACTGAGCGCCCTACATTCAACCATCAAACCCACTGTTACATAAAACCACCACCGCCACACAAGCCGGCTTGCTGCCTGTTGCTAGGCAACAAGCCCCGGAGCCCCATCGTCGAGTCTCGCTGGGCCGCGGCTGTACCTGAAAGTGCTCAAATGGGTCAGTGAGGACAAAAGAAAAGAGACAAACTGGGCAAACGGGAAAATAGAAAGAAAGGGGGAAAAAAACATGAAACCATGTCCCTGGGACTGCGCACGTCTGCACTCAGCATAATGTGTATAATGAGGTTTGTTAGTCGGGGAGGATTCAGTGAGAGGAAAGCAGAGAGGAGGAGGATCTGTGGAGAGGAACAACAGGCAGCGACGAGTCTCTGACAGAGTTGAAGTGGCAAATGAGACAGCAGCTGTCTGAAGAGACTCAAGATAGGTTGAACAGCATTCTTCCAAAACATATTCTCCCATTTGATGTTTTCAGGATTGTGGTAGAACATGTTAACGCATCACTCTAAAGTCTTCCATAGATGTTCCCATCATTTTCATACTTTTCATACCATCCAGTTGTTCCATGGAAGCATCTGCTCTAGTCATTTATTAATGGTTTATCTTTTGCTTGCCACTGTCTGCAGTCGTCTCTTTGTTCATGCTGTTTTTGTGAATATTTCATGCACCAAAGAGTGAAAAGTTCAACTTGTTTTTGCACATGCTGTTGAGATATGGCAACAAACATCTGAAGAAGCTGCTGTCAATGATGTGATTTAATTAGGAATCAATATCACATACTATTTTGGTAGCTGTTTGCGATTCAGCTCCTCTAATTCTGAACCCAAACGCTGACTGAATGCAGGTGAATTTCAAATAGATTTTTCTCAACTGGCATAACAAATAACAAAAATAAACACTGAAAACCTCCCCATCTATATATACTGGAGATAAAAGATAGCTCACACAGTACAGGTAGGCTGGCAGGTGAATACTGTTTGGTAATAGCGGGAGATCAATTGTAAACTGAATACATGCTGTAGATTCAAAAGCTTGCAACAGTCACTAAGATGCCTGTCTTGGCAGAGGGCCAATTAAAAATCAAGCTAGCAGAGGGGACAACTGACTGACAGAGACGAGACAGCATCTAACTAGCTCTCCTCCAAAATACAACCACATAGGTCATTTGTACAAGCAACTTATTACGACTCAAATTTATGTTGATTGTTAGGTGGCGACCTCCAGTGGCTGTAGTAAATATGACAGAAGCAAAGGACGAGGTGACGTAGTATTAAGAATAACAAAGTCAAGTCTCTAGTGTGCTTGCTCTATGGGCCCCACAATGCAGACAATCTGGCTAATTTTTATACCGCAGGTATGCCGCCAATATAACGCTGCCAGAAAATGGTAGATTGGCCTCTCTGGGTTGGGAGAGAGTTACTGCCCCAAGCAAGGGAGTTAAAGTATCTGGGTCTTGTTCACAAGTAGGGGTAAAAAGCATGAGACGGATAGACGATTCGGTATTGCATAAGCAGCACTGTAGGCACTGAGCTGGACTGTCATGGTGAAGAGGGAGCTGAGCCATGAGGCAAAGCTTTCAGTTTACTAGTCCATCTATGTTCCAATACCCAGCCAGCATTTGTATGTTGGGCCCATGTGGGAAGTAGATGGGTTGCAAAAATGGGCCCCATATGGGATTGTCCATGGGTTCCATATCGGTCCCATGCCAGTTGCCCGCATCAATGGCTTTCCCCAAGTGGGCCCCACATGGCTATGCTAGGGCTACCTGGGTACCAAGTGGATATGGGCCCAAAATATCTTGGGTAAATCCACACATGCGGGCAAATGGAATAGGGCCGATATAGAACCTATGGACAACCCCATATGGGGCCCATTTTTGCAACCCATCTACTTCCCACATCGGCCCAACATACAAATGCTGGCTGGGAACCCTCACCTATGGTTAGGAGTTTGGGTAGTGACTGAAAGAACGAGATAGAGGATAGAAGCGATCTCTGTAACGTGACTTGGCTCAGTCTTAGAGATAGGGTGAGGAGCTTGGCCATCCGGAGGGAGCTTCAAGTAGAGCTGCTGCTCCTATGCATTGAACGGGGCCAGTGGAGTTGGTGCGGGTATCTGATCAGATGCCTCCCGGGTGCCTCCTGTTAGAGATTCTTAAGCTAGATCCAACTGGTAGGAGGCCCCGGGGTAGACCTAGAACAAACTGGAGGGATCATGTATCTAATCAGGTCCGGAAACAACTCGGGGTCTGCCAGGAGGAGCTGGAAAGCGTTGCTGGGGAGAGGGACATCTGGACTACTTTGCTCAGCCTGCTGACCCCACGATGTGGCCTTGGATGAGCAGATGAAAATGAGTGGATGGAAACTGACTGAGCCTTTTTGCTGTAGGTATAGCTGCTCGCCCATCATCAATCCACAATCAACCTCCATTGCTCCTTGGTCCAGAAGCGGTCGTCCTGGAGAAAACGCGAAGTTAGCATTTACCTAGCTATAAAGCGTTAAGTTAAAAGGTTAAAAAAGAGGTGGTTAAGGTTAGGTAACAGTAAGGGTTACACCTCCTTACTTATCGGGTGAATCATGTCTTCATGTATAATGAATAACATATATAAAGTGGATTATGATATGTATGGCCTCATATTTATTTACTACAACGCTGTGCTGTAGCAGGTTCAAAACACCATCATGGTAGTGGGTTTGTCTTGTACTGGTGGTGCGGGGGTTTGTAGGGGTGTGCTTGATTCTCTTTTTGGCATCATGCTTCACTGAGCAAATTTCATAGGAATGAACGGGGGCCTACCTCCAACTTTGTTTCCACTCCTTTTCATATATCCATGATAGAGAGAATGTCGGGGTGGATTGGTGGGTCAAAGAAACGTAAACACACAGGAAACTGCTGCTCGTATCCCATGTGTAACCAAAAGTCTATTATTTTAACTACGTAACATAGTATGTATGACACCTGCCATATGTCACGTTACATCGTGTTTGTAACAACATACTTATTTTAAGCCAAACCGGGTTTTTTTTCTTTACCTAACCTCATGGTTTTGGTGCAACCTCAAATGTTTCACAACGATAACTACATGCTAAACTGCAACAGTTTGGTCATACACGAGCCGTAATCATCAGATTTGTCATTGTTGTTGGTGGTCTTGGCAGCGATTACTGACTCGCAATTGTTGCATTATGCAGTGTTTGCATCGAGCTTGGTAAAGTTATGGGAGATGGGACGCAGACAATGTGGTCATGCAACAGCCTCTCAGAATACTACAACACATGCGTGTGGTGAGCCCCGTCTCTGAGCGTTGACACAGCCAATCACCAGCACTTTTACATATTGGCACATCATGCATGCTGCATGCTTACTGGCTCACTGACGTTGATGAGATTAACCCCTTAGGAAATTTGGTACCAAACGACAAGACATTTTTTGCCACTCAGTGGAATCGAGGCAATTTGTTCAGTGCCTAAAAAGAATCAAATTTCGATACCCAGCCCCAGAGCTGTTCTGTTGTTAGGTATGAGGACGTGCTGATCTCCTGCCACCTGAAGGGGGGCTAATTTAGGAATCGCTCCCTCGTTGGTCGTATTAGAGGGTTGGAGCAACTTATGTGCTCATGTATATTGATGGACCTGTTGCATCTAAAGTAACAGGAAATCATGAGTAACACAAACACTGGGAGACTACAACCGAGTCAAAGATAGCGAAAGAAAGAGTAGATGTATCTAAGATTTATTGTTCTTCACTTAGTTAAAGATTTGTTTTATGACGAGTTCAGTCTCACCTCTACATGTTTGCAATTGTAATTGTAAAACAACCTCATTTCTTTTTTTTCACTTGTGATTTGAGAGTAGAGCTTCCTCTGAGTCCAAGTCCTCTCGAACAGCCCAGGATGAACTCTTGTTGATCACGTCATTTCAGTACAGACCGATGATGAGGTTTGAGCATTCAGAGTTCACGGCCTGCCTTGCAGACTTAGGGGCATCTGGAGTTCACATAAATATTCAGTGTAAGCCTGTAAAGTCAATTACTCTATATACGAGGTGGTAAACAGCAAATCCTGCATTAAATCCTGTAAAGGGATGATGATGGTGATGGGAAGCGTAACTGCTCAGCCGAGGCTCTGAGGTACATACTCACCCACCATGAAGATGTCTGATATGCTCTGTTTGCTTTTTAATCATGTTTCTACTGGTTTTTAATGCGGATCTTTTTGACTATGTACTGTTGTAGTATATAAGCAAGAAACATGTAGTACACTCATTATATTTTTATTGAACTGAAGTTAAGAAGTGCCGAGGTTCTAGGACCACCCATTCCTGTGAGTTCTGACACTTCTGCTGTCACCACGTCTGGATCCATAAAGGAGACATACAGCTGATGTTAGCTAGAGATCCTTCTCTTTCCCTCAGACAGCAGCAGTAGCAACTCCAACTCAGCTAGCGCTGGGGGTCCGGAAGGACCAGACACCCCAACTCTGTTGCTGCTGCTCCACAGGTTGGATCTGTCACTGCCCCTGACCACCAGCACCACTGGGATGAAGCAGGTCACAGCAGCTGGGGTCAAGGTGGAGGAACTGAGGGGTGTGGTAGCTTGCTGTCCCTTGTCTCAAATTTTGTGGTCTGATAAACAGAGAGAAAACTACAATGAAATAAGATTGAATAAACCAATGTAGGAGAAACATGGGTACTGTATGAAGTACGCCACCGGGTCATTTAATTGGACTATTGTTCTTGTCCCAGTAGACAAGCATGGAAGGGGAATTGATTTATTGACCCAAGTATGTCTGACTCCGTTACAATAGGTGGCAATATGCCCCCTTTCATTTTATTAGTATTGGACCTTCTTCCAGGTGACCTATTACATCACAGACCAAACAATCGATAGCTACTGTTAGCTAGTGGCTAACTGGTACCATGGTGGACACTTTTACAGCTCTGTACATTTCATCTGTCCAAATATGCACAACTCTGGATGTAGATTTCACCATGTTGTTGCCGTTTCTTTTGGTATGCATTTAACGCTATTTGACTTCCGGGTCAAAGCCCGGGGCGGAAACTGTGGAGCATGCTCAGAGCGCCTCGGCCAGTTTGGGTCTGACTTAACTGTATACATGCAGGAGGAATTCAGCTCCCAGTCGCATTATCTTTGTGTGTTAGTCCAACTTTGAGAAATTCTATTAATTATGATTTCAATCGGACTAACATGTTTACATGCATTTTAAAAGTCTAGTTTTAGTTGGACTAACACAATAAATCAGTTTCCTCTGATGTCATATAAACATACTCACTGTCTTAATAGTTTCCCATTCTCAGACAAAGAAGTGAGGAGAATTAAAAATATCAGCTCGATTTTAACTAAATATTAAATTGGTGTTACAAAAAGAATAGCAATGATAATTTCTGGCATATTTCTTGAACCAAAATTGTGCAGTTTCTTAGAATTTCTCTCAGCTTCACTGGTACATCCTGTCTAACAAACCCTCATGTTGCTCTTTTAACTGGTGCTCACCAACAGATCTCTACACTGCCTCTGAATTATTAACGATTCTCTCATCAATGTTTGATTCCACATTTTACGATTCACTATCCATGCACGGCTCTCACTCGTGATATACTCCCTTTGAAATGTATACAGAGTCCCAGGCTGTGATTAGCAGGAGGAGGAGGGATGCAGGTGTGCAGCAGAGAAATAACACAAACCTGTGGAGTGCTCCGTTGATTGGATTCAGGATCGGTTTGATTGGTTTCTGCTGCATCTACTGTCACTATTCTACCAACTGAAATATAATTAATAAGTGAGTAGTACAACAAATTGAAAAGAGATACACAGATGCATAGTAGTGTATTTTAAGTAAAACTTCAAAATTGTACAGAGCCTGGCAGGCATCAATCATTTATGTTTAACCTTGTATGATGTTCTTTTGGTGCAATTTTATCTAAACAAAAATGATTTTATTTAGTGAGTCTGATCCATGCAGTTATCATTTTATTCATAAAGCACTTTCTAAGTACCAAGACTGTTTGTTCATTAAGAGTATTACCTAACATACCCTTTCTCTATGCAGCAGCTTAATTCATCTAAGACAGTTAGGGCTGTATCCAACTCAAAATTGTCAGTTGAATCAGATTTGGCCGTTTAATACAAATATTAGACAATTCGTTTTATATATATACATATATATATATATAAAGTTTGAGCAGGGCTCAGTAGGATGTTCAATATGACTAAGGACGTGTAATGTGCAACATTTTTTGCAGACACTAGAAATCAACCAAAAGCCAGAGACTGTCATATTAAGTATCTTTCATTCATTCATTTTGTGTAACCACTTATCCTGTTGGAGGTTGCAGAGGGAGCTGGAGCTTATTCCAGCTGACATTGGGTGAGAGGCGGGGTGTCCACAAAAACAATGGAGCAACACCAAATTTATACAGTCTTGGGGTTTCTGTTTTTACTTTGGTGTTCAAACCTACTCCACGTCTGCCCACGAGATGTTTTCCAACTTTTTCTTTTTTTACCTCTGCTTCTCCCGGTTTGTGCTTTTGGCTTTGTTTTTTCTTCCCAAACTGCACTGTGCTCTACGCCACTTCCTCTCTTTGGTTCACTTCCTCTCTTTGGTTCGCTGGATAGTCCGTTTGCATTTCCCACTGTAAGCGAACCGCAACAGGGCAAGTGAACCGAGACCCCCAGTTTTCAAGCGGCCCAGGGTTCGCTCGTTTCATCCACACCAGAGTTTGAATGAGCGTTTACACTACTCCAAACGAACCGAACTATCTGTGGAAGTGGACCAGGGTTCGTTTAAAGCGGACCAATTAGCGCCAGTGTGAATGTGTCCTTAGATATGTGTGGCAAGATAACTCTCTTCATATTAATACATAAAATAAACAGGAATTCCATACATTGTTTTTCCTTTGTTATCTTGTGCTGTTTTAAAGTGCGACTTTATTTGCCACCTGTTTACAGGGTGTTTGGGGTAGCCTTCGATGTAGAGTGTGACAGTGAGAAATCTCTGAGAGAGAGATGCATTTGGGATTTAGGTATTGTATTGGAATGTCAACATTTCACCTGCAGAAAATGGAAAGATGAAACAAAAAATGGCAGGATTAATGTGACTTATCCAAAGTGTCATGAAAAAGCTGCTGCAAGTGTTCAAATCCTGCACAGCATGAGATGGGTAAAGACCCCTTGTTTCCCATTGGAAATATTCAAAAGTTATGCTTCTTTTCTGTCATGACTAATTAGAAATCATCTGAAAAATCTGACTTGTTGAGGCGCAGTGTGAACACAGCCAACATGTATTCTGCAGATTTAGTTTCAGATGTCATCCTGCATAGAAAGATTTGAAACTTTTACTGTAAGAGGTTTACCTGAAACGACTTCCTGTCTCAGTTCCCACTTCCCTCTCCTTCTGACAGACAAAAACAACACAGCAACCTTGTTAATTTCGCACCAAAAATAACCTCCACTTAAGTTTTCGTGACAACGGTCCCACCACAGCCTATCATTGAACCACTCCACTTGAAACGCGCTGAAAATAGTTTCACTCTCTATGAATTCCTGTCACTTCTCAGCCTATAAACCTCTTAAACTGAGGCAGTCGGAGACGAGTAGCACCCTCCATCCCAGGAGAGACACTCGAGGGAGAATTTGTGAATCTAGGACAGTCGATAGCGCTCCGGTTGACTGACGCAGGCAATTGTACGGCAATCTGCTGTAATCACTGAGCTTAACTATCTATAATTCAGGAGAGTGAGGGCCGGATGATTCAAAAGACAGGCAGACTTTCTGTAAAGAAGGAAATAATTCATCAGATGCCTCAATCCTGCTCAATGGGGACCGGAAGCATCTGAAAACTGTGTAGGCTTTATGGCAGAAAAGGTAAAGGTACATTAAATGAAATCTGGAGGAAATGATGCGTCACGGTGGAATTAGACACAGTGTTTGCTATCATCCTCTGGGATACATACATACCCAAGGGAACCTATTCTGAACAGGGGAGAGCTGAAGAAAGTGTGTGTGTGTGTGTGTGTGTGGGTGTATGGGGGGCTGCACATAACTTTTTGGATATTCACGTTTTTGACAATGAGCAAGTAAAACTCTGCCCAAATTTGATTTTGTTTTTGTGTAAACTGTAAGCTGTATGTTTCTAAAGACTTTTCATAAAATACATATACACAAATACGTACATTTCCTTAGTACTGTAGCACAGTCTCTGGTTCATTGACAGGCTCGACCCAAGGCGTCGTGGGATAGATTTTTGCCCTCAGTCAGCAACGCTGCTAAGGGCATGTGCTGTGCATAGGACACCTGTCCCAGAGAGGGCCACAAAACAGTCCAATATGATGAGTTGTTAGTCAATGAACTGACCTTTTGCTAAGTCCAACCCCCAGATGCAGACTCACCAATCATAGCGTAGATTTCCTTCATTTTCAGGCTGGTTTTGTGGATTTGGAGCTAAATGTTGTGCCTGGGGCACGTCGTGTATTAATGATACTCGTTACCTGGAGAGGTTGGAAAAAGATATATGTTTCTTCCCTGTTCCAAAACCAAAATCAAACCCTGAAAAGTGTAGGGTTAGCTAGCTAGCTACTGAAGATATAGCCTACTGAATGTATACACATGCTGCTTTTGCTTTGTAATGATTATCACAGTGAAACAAAGACCGACCCTGCTGTACAGGAACCAGTGAAGGGAAGCAGGGAAACTTTGCTCATATTCAACCAGCTGTGTGTCATCACATGAACGTTGTTTGATTTCCCCAGGAGATCCCTGTCCGTTTGGCGGCAGAGCACGAGGGTGAAGCCAAACACCGTTCATCTGCACACACTGCGATGCCACACAGCTGGTTCAATATCAGTAAAGTTTCCCTTTATATTCATTGTCTTCTGTGTGGATCAGCAGTGATGTGGTGGTTCACTTTTACACTGTGATCTGTAGCCTATAGTTGGGCTTTAGCTTCTAACTATCTTTGTCTTTTGAACCTGTTGTTGCTGCTGAGTCAGTTTGACATCCTGGATATATCCTTCAAACACAGACTGTAGACCCCTCTGTCTGCTGCTCTCTGGAATCACTGGTTAATTCTTCCAAAAATATGATCATATTTCTTCAGGGAGTGCAGTTAGTTACAGTGTGGGCTCCATGCTTACTCTGACAGCTTGTCCGACCATCACAGAGGGGCGGGGCTTAGCGAAGGGTGAATTAATTGTTTAATGGACAGAAAATGGAATCAGCAAATATTTGTTACTGTTACCCTCTAAATAATTTCCCAAGCAAACATTCACTGTGTTTAGTTGCTCCAGTTTGAGGATTTTATCACTGTTAATAGAATATTTTCTGGTTTTGGAGTATTGCCTTTGAGAGTTTGGGGTGACTTTAATTCACATACTTCTATCAACAGTCAAGGTTAATTTCTGTAAGTAACCATGATCAAGATGTTTTACTTGCCGAAAGTAAACTTAAATATACCAGTAGAGTGTCGGAATATGGTCACATGAAAAGTTTTGTAATGCTCGTATGGGTCATTCTGGATAGCACTGACATATAATCTACTATGTTGTTTGGCCTGGGGCTTTTATCATAAAGCACGTTAAACTAAGTATGGCTCTCTCTGGATTATCTGCCTTCACTCAGATGAACATCGTGCTAGTTGCTACCTGAGACCATCATTAAAATACAAGTCTCACTCACAGCATTGACTCCAGACATCACAGGTTGACTTTTGTTTCACAGACAAATATACATTTTAGCATGTAGCTGATGATTCATAGCAGAATACTGCGGCTGTGACAATAAAAATGAAATCCTCTTCAAGTTCACATAGTGAAGAGTCAGAAAAGTACTTCAGTCAGCATTAATTTAATGGCCGCGATCCAAACCTTAACCCTCCTAATAGTTTGGCACTTGAGGAAACAGGTTCTGCTTGTCTGATCTGCTCAACACGACTTTACATTACAAATCAGACGCCACTTAGCCTGACATCGATTCACTGCACTTAAACACACAGCACTCCCAGCACGGCTGATACCGGCTCAGATCTAAGATAAGAAACAATAAAATGAACTGTATTGATCCCTGAGGAGAAAGTGGGTCAGTGCAGCAAACGTGAAGCAGAGACATAAATAAGAATCCAATAAAACGTGAAAAGTTTACAGCGACACCGTGAGGCTGTAATGTCATTAAACACCAGGAAAACAAAATTATTAGACAGATGAAAAATGTTTGTGTTAGATTTTTACCACCAAAATCCTCTTTACAGTGACCCCTGGGTATTTGACGTGGCTCAACTTCATCAGTCTCATGAACGGCGGTCACACAGGCATTTATAACGGCAACATCTCAGAACAAGATCAGTTTATGTCTATTGAATCACTTCAATCATTATATTTGCTTGTGAAGATGCTTTCGTGTAGAGTTTAGCTATAAAGAGCCTTAACACACGTGTGAAACGATATTGGCTGTGCTGACCTTCAAGGACATAGAGGAAGATACTGTGAAAGCTGTGCTCAACAATCTAATAAGCTGCTGTCAATCTTGTGTGCGCCAAATCCATGTCATCCTATTGTTACAAACATTAAAAATCAGTGTTTCACTCGTGCTGTTTGACATGTCGGAAACAAGCTGTTAGCCTAGCACCTGCTAATCTGATCATTTAAAATCCAGACATTCAGGAGGTCTCTTCCTCTCCCAAAAAACAAACAAACCTGGTGATTTAACCAAGTAACAACATAAAGCAGTTCCAGGTTTTTAAAAAGTTGTTTGTAAGACACTGCTAATTGTGGAGGGGCTGCTGACTTCATTGGCTGACGTAAAAATGCAAACGGTCCTCTCTAGAGCCAGTGTTTGGTTTGTCTGTTCTGAGCTACCATAGAAACATGGCAATGCAGCATGACGATCTCCACAGACAAGGCCCTGCTGTCTCTGCGGATATCCTCCTCAGTCCCTGTGTCCTCATATGTGGACATCACATTTTGGGTTTATTTGACCTTATACTTCACTCTACTTAACTCAGACCTGTTGTTCTTGTTCGTGGACACTGTTTTGTGCAATCTAGTGGCAGTAAGAGCACAATACACTAATCCATGTAAAAACAAGATGGCAGCCATCTCTGCCAAGTCAGTCTGCAGCTGATCCCGACACAAAAGTGGACGAGATCCAAAATCTGATCACATTTTATGGTTACAACTTGTTCATTTATGATTAATAATGTTTGTAGTTTGACATGGAAACAAATTTGGCCAATTTTAGCAACAGGAACAAGCTAAGATGATGTTAATTAGTAAGTACTAACGTTGAGACTTTATTATCATTGTTTTTTTACTTATCAGGTCCTACTGATTGCAATTTGCTAGGAGAAATTAAAAATGATCCCCCTAAATCCTACACACTGGACCTTTAGCTCTACGGCAGCAGAAACTGGAGGAAGTATCTTCAGGGGGAAAAGGGTTTAATATAGAATATAAACACAACATAAAGTCATGTTGTTATGTGGTTCTATTAAAAAGATGGCAGCCTGCGCATTTCACACCAACCATTAAAACAAGGGAAGAAAGAGAAGCTTAAAACGCGGTAAAGCTAAAGCTGATGAGAATGCGGTCAGTATGAGAGGTGTCCTGTCGTGAATAAAACTACACGTTGAACTGACTGACAGACCCACATCACCACCTCTACAGCCAAAACAACAAAGATGAAAATAATTTGCTCTAAACAAGGACAATATCACAGAAACTCACTGACATAATAAAAGCTCAGTATGTCTGTTGCTCTGTCACTCTGTCAGCAGTGACATGAGCAGCCTCTATTATTAGTTTCACTGTGATGCAGCAGAAAGTTCACGTCCACTAATAAAACAAGTCGCACATCCAAACAGTGTTTTCAACAAGCAGAGCAAGAGAAGATCAAAGATTTATTCTTTTTTAATCAAAACCCACTCAGCCTGTCTGTAGTTTCTCTCTGTGTTCCTCACACACACACACACACACACACACACACACACACACACACACACACACACACACACACAAGTGCTGCTGTTGTTGCCTAGCAACCATTACACCCATGAAAATATAATGAACAAAAGTGAGAAGATGCTGTAATCTTTGTGCCTTTTGCAACGAGGCCAACTGAAAATAACTCTTACTTTACTGACTCTGAAGAAATGTTGAGGTGTTAATCTCAAAACCTAAATTTACTAGAAACATCAAGTGTGCATCTTGGATACACAGATTTATGACACTGGAATAATCTTTGGCATTACTGCTTCAATATAAACAATAGATTTATATATACAACAAAATATATGAATGTTGGTACCGTTCCAAACAGACCGAATCCCAGTGTTTGTTTACATTAATATCCAGGTAGACACTCCCCACGTCACGTACATAAAATGAAAGTGCTGAGAAAACACTACTGCAATTAATGAGTTTTCAGCCACCTAAAGAGCAGCTCGGTCTCACTCTAAATTTGTGGAAAACCACGGTTGGTCAGTGACTTTCAGTGTTAGACACTGCAGAAAAAAAGGAGTCCTTTTGTGTTGTCATGATATGTGTCGCCCAGTGGCATCAGCAGGAAATGCAGCAGGACAACGGACCAAACTTACAGACCATATCTGGCAACCCACACAGTACTATAGCTTGAGATGTTGCAAGTCTTTATGCTAAGCTAGGCTAACCCCATCCTGACTCCAGCTCCATGTGTAATACAAAGACAGGAGGCTGATACTAATGTTCTTGTGTCATTCATCTAAGTTTTTATGTGATTTTTTTTTTGTAAAACTAGCTACTGTGAGTGTCTAAATGTCACTATACACAGCTGATATTTCTGTATGTGTGTGTGTGTGTGTGTGTGTGTGTGTGTGTGTGTGTGTGTGCGTGTGTGTGTGTGTGTGTGTGTGTGTGTGTGTGTGCGTGTGTGTGTGTGTGTGTGTGTGTGTGTGTGTGCGTGTGCGTGTGTGCATCTGTGTGTATGATGGTCTAGTGTGTACCCACCCAGACTTGGATTGACATGGGAGACATGGGGCCCTGGGGAAGGACAAGCTGCTAGACTGGCTGGGGGTGGGGGGTGATGGTGGGATGATGGCGTTTGGCTTGTCAGGGCTCAACCCACATCCAAGGAACAGTCTCCCCCTACACACTAACACACGCGCACACACACACACAGCTGCTGTCACATACACACTTAACAGAATGTGACAAGTCTGCCGCTGATCAGCCCCCCTCCCCCCACCAGAAATTTTCAGTATTTGTTTTCTTGTGTGTTTTAAGCCACACTCGCAGCGTGGCTATGGGGATGACAAACTGAAGCTCTGCACCCAGCCAGCTGGCCTCTGCTCCTCAAATTGAGGTTCAGTTGACTGAGGTTTTGCTGATTCTCATTTTAAACATTATAGAATTTATAAAAAAATATATATTTTATGTCCAAACACTAATGAAACAATTTCACTGTGAGCCATTATTATTAGGCAGCAAGGCCTAAACTCCAATCAATACCCGATATTTTTTTGGGACCATAGACTGTAAAAATAATAGACATAGCCACTGTGACATCACCCTTTGGTTTGAGGACTCCCATTACAAAGCCTTGAGTCTGGCATGTTGGCCATCGCCAGCTGTGGAGGAGTGAGCGGTGGATCTGAATATAAGCTCTTTTTACAGATACAGATCATGCTATAGGGCCACTATGAAGTCCCTTCTTTACACTGCCTTTGCATTTTACACACAACACAAACGGCAGCATTGTAGCACCTTAATGTGTGAATCTAGACAGCATGTTGGCGTGACATAACAGCGTTGGCCTCTAGTGTGACATCAAATACATATTGGAAGTGCTTTATAAACAATAACAATGGCATTACATGACAATATCAGTCAGGGTTAGGAACCTCTGGACTTTATTGTTTTCCCAATTTTGGAACATTTTCAGCTGCTGCTCTTCTTCTTTGAGTTAGCAGCTAACTGCTGCTAGCTGCTTTTTAAATTCCCTGGCAGTGGGTTGCACACGTGATACATCGTCAAAACATCACCCCTGTCCCATCCATGGTCCCGTCCTGCCAGCTGTCTCTTTTACTCAAACAGCACTATTACTACCTCTGCTGCCGGTTTAAAGGCGAGAAAACTATGTTCCTCCATTCCGCAATTGTACCTTTTATACAGAATGGAGATGCCGAACGATGGCGTGAATCCCTACCTTGAACAGGCAGTGCAAAAGGGGCTATAGACTGTGACAGCCTGTCACTAAACGTGGCCACGCCCTTAACTTAAATCCTAACAAAAGGTAAACGTATGAGTTATATTAAAATCCATCCCCCATACGGTTGTCACGAATGAGGAAATTTGCTCTAGAGACAAGCACTGTTTTTTGTTCCAGGCTTAAAACATGTGTATTTCTGCTGTATAGCTGGGCATTGTAGCGTGGCGGGTCTATGATTACTGCTAGCCTCAAGTGGCCATTAGAGGAACTGCAGTTTTTCGGCACTTTCACACTAAATTTTACAGCCCCGCACGTTGCCCCTTCATTGAGACCTGTTGGGTTTGGGATGGCTCACCATAGTAGCTAGCTGTACATGTATTTGTACCATTAACTCCTGTTTTATGGCTGAAAATAAATCATATTTCTGTAGGGGAGAGGTTATATTGCAGCAAAGGAGGGTTATATAAAATTGGATGGTACGACTCTACTAATGTGAGAGCTCCCTTCACTTCTTTTCAAAGGTCAGCACTTTCAAGATGGTTAGTAATTTGTCAGAGGTGCAAATTCATCTCTCAAAGTTCACCAAAATGGAACTCTATGCAAAGCAGTGCACAGATTTATTACCTTGCTTCTGAGAGCGTGAGCTTTATGAACAGGCTGTAAGAGTGCGGTCTGATTTCACTGCTCTGCAGCATCTAAGTTGTAAATTCTGCTTTCCACAAAGCCAAATGTATATGTCATGTAGTTCAGAGTCGACGCTCATTTTTATCACCTACCATGATATATAACACAAATCAACATTAACCTCCTTACACGAGGTAACCTTACTGTCCACAATATTATTCAGGAGAGGTAACGTGAGGTTGCGAGCCAATCTAGACTGTTTGTCCACAGCCACGTCTCTGCCTTGTGTAGCTGCACTGAGCATCCAGCCGAGGACCTCACACACTGCTGAGTGCTGTTTAGCAGAGCTCCATTTTCTAATCCAAACTGCTCACAGGTCTCAGGGGCGAAGGGCTGAGCGAGTCGATTGGTCTCTAAGTGGGAGACAAATTGAAGCTTGTTGAGGCGAACGAGCCAAAAATGAATGCTTTCTCTCTCTCTCTTGCTCGCTTGTTCTAAAAATGTTATGATGGGCGTTCTCAGCGGGAGGACTGTGCAGAGTGCCAGTTACCAGAGCAGAAAAACAGAGCATTGACTGCAATCTTAAATGTTCGTCTGTAAAGTCTGGCCATGTATGTGACTAAGCACATTTACACAGACACAGCTGTAAACTTAATGGAGACATTTTAAAACCGTAATGAGACTGATGGCACTGTTACTCTCTAAGTAACAGTTGGATGTGACTCTAACCTTTCTCCACACAATGCACAATTTAGGACATTTAGAAACCAAGTTCAAGATATTTGCACAAACCCAGCAGGTATTTATACGTGTGTTTCTGTCCAACCTCTGTCTGAGACACTAAGTTTTAGCTACTGTCACTTTAAGCGCCCCATCCAAAAAAGCCCAGTCTGCTCTGATTGGTCAGCATCTCCGGGTCTCTGCACCGCCACTGCAGCTGGGGAATGACTATAATGGAGAATAGCAGTGCTTTCTATCATTAAAAGTCACCACTAAAAGCGTCTGAACTTAACCAGGCCATACCTTGTATAGAGAGATGGAAGATGTGTCTCAACTGTACAACATTAAGCTAAAGTATCACAAATATGGTCGCTGCCATCTTGCGCTGGTGACATCAGAGCCTGCACTATAGCGATCCCCGAGGTGTCTCCTCAGGGCCGTACACCTGTCCAACCAACAGCAAGCAGCACCACTGATCAAACTAATCACATTTGAGCAAACATCAGGGTGATACAATTTACCTAAAATGATAGCAACCATCTCAGGAAAAATTTATTTGATTGATACTTTGAGTTTTTAGTTTCTCCCATGTCCTATCCGCTAATATAGAGGGGACGGGATTATGTCCTGTACTGCAGCCAACCATCACAGGGCAATCAAGATATTTTGGAGGCCTTCTCTCATCCCGAAGTCAGGGCTTTTGGCGCCAGACAGTGACGCCAAAAGCCACCTTTCGTGGTGGTTTGTAACACAGCCAGTTGGAACCTTTCACTGTGTTATGATATGCCACCTGCTGGTTGGAAGGAAGCTGTTGCACCAGTATAATACACAATGGCGTCAGTTTGAAATCAACAACCAACGCAGGAGGATGCCTAGCATATAATATGTAGACATGAAAGGCACTTACCAAGCAGTGACATGTTAAAAGTTGGGATGAGAATGGGTTGGTGATGTCGTCCAGCTCTATATACAGTCTGTGAACCAGACAGCAGGAATATGATCTGAAATCTGTGAGAAATTAACAACACTGGCAAAGATTACAGGTTTCCCTGACGTTAGCATGTAGCTACATGTAGCAGAGTATGTGAAATAATGCAATATAAAAATATCTGAGAGAGAGAGGTGACTGGAGCGCTGCTGGTGTCCCTCAAACCACTGGTGCTCATGGAAGGGAATATATCCAAAAAGAAGAGGAAGACTTATGACCAAAAGAAATTGGCTATAAAAAATCCAAGTCCAGGCACTCAAAGAGGTTTGAAAAGTATAAAAGGCCTTTAATTTAATGGGCTACACAGTGACACAGTGTGTCACTGCACCCTGAAGAAGGCGCAAGCCGATACGTGTTGGTGTATTTTAATGTTTTGTAGCCCATTACATTAAAGGCCTTTTATACTTTTCAAACCTCTTTGAGTGCCTGGACTTGGATTTTTTATAGCCAATTTCTTTTGGTCATAAGTCTTCCTCTTCTTTTTGGATAAAAATATCTGATTTGATGTCATCTGGTTACCAAAAGTAGGAATAAAAGTATGTATTAATACAATAGTATTCAGAATGATCTAAATCCTGAAGTCTTTCCTGACAGGGATTATTTTTACATATGTTTACTTCATGACTTGAAACTTTGGGCGTATTGAATATGAACATCTGATACTGCACATTCTATGACAGAGAGTACGGAAAAGCATTTTAGGTCCCCTTTAAGAAATTAAAGTGAAATTTATTTACGAAGGAAAAAATCATTACTTTTGTTATTAGGTATAAATACTGTATATATTTGTCTGCCTTCCTTTGTATTTACTACATCACTGGATGAGAACATGTTCTTGTACAATGACCCAAAGCAAGAATGGCGTGATAACATTCTGCAGGTTATCAGTTTGAGTTTGTCACTAATGTCACCAAGACACCACAACATATTCAGCATGTAAACACACACACACACACATATACTTAACAAATGTGACTGTGACTGAGAGGCAACGCTGTGTCTTCTCTGACTTTCCAAGTATTCGGTTGCCTTGACGACCCAGTGAGCCAATGAAACCCGTTGACTCCTCAGAGGCAAGCAGCATCAGCAGCTGGAGAAAAAAAAAAAAAAAGGCAGGTGGCCGAGGACGAGAGACGTGAAGGGAGGGGGGGTGAGATGAAAATTACAACAATCACAAAGCTCCAGTCCCACTGTTTCCCACACAGCGCCTGACGGATGCACAGACCCCCTGTCGGGCAGGATGAAGAAGTGGATAAAAAAAGACGGAGGGAGCTGGAGGAGGCTCAGCTGACGAGCATCTCTGATGGAATGAACGTGTCGCAGCCTTCCTGCTGTTGTGTGGAATTTGTCCTGCAGTTTGATAAAATGCACGAGCTGCAGAAGCACTTGTTGAACGAGTTGGTTACAGAATGAAAATAGAACAAAACTTTTTTTCTCTCTAAGTATGTGAGAGTATTCAGAGGTGCTGTGTGCATACTTACAATTTGAGTAATGTAACATGAACTTGTGCAATAACGTATGATATGTAATACAGTATATGCTCATTGTAGTGGTTTTAGTGCAGACTTGTTCACTGTTGTGACTTCTGTCTCCAACAAAATACATTTACGTCGTTCTAATATCAACACGTCCTCCAGGCAATATGACCACATGGAGGTACTTGAATTCTTGAATCTGGTGGGGTGAGGTTGAAGAGAGAGTCATGGCTGGGCATTGTTATGTTACATATTTAACATGACCATGTGACCAAGCTTCCAGGATCAGTAACAGGCTTTGGAGGCTTTGCTAATTTGACATAGTAGCCAAACCATGAAATTACAACCTCCTGGTCTACTGCTGATGCCACTGGGCTCTAAGGGAGTTTTCACCATAGACTTCTGTCATGAAAGACATAAAAATCAGCGTTTTTTTTTTTTTTTTTTTTTTTTAGCCTCACAACCTTCAGAAATGACTCATTTCAGTATAAATGGATCAGATCATTTGGTCTGATAATACTTCAAAAATCTATAAGAACCCAATGATCAAATAATTTCATTCCCATTCAAGTTTAGCAGAGGGCTGAACCAAAAGTTAGCCACTTGGCCAGCAAAAGTCTCTAGTGTGTGTGGGGCTACAGGGCGGAAGATCCAGGTGATTTTACCTACGGAAACTGGAGAACTTTTTGGGCTTTTTTGGTTACATTTGCACACAAAAAACAACTTTGACTTTTAATTTCACAGGGGACATAAACAGCAGTCTCCTGGGTGAAAGTCCTGTGTTCTTTTGACCCATCTATCCATCCCGACCTCCTCCCGCTGCGATCTTTGTTTCATCCATCGATCCATTTTCATCCACTTATCTGAGACTGGGTTACAGGGGCAGCAGGCTGAGCAAAGTTACCCAGAAATCCTTCTCCCCTGCACCACTCTCTAGTTCCTCTTGGGGGACCCCAAGGCATTCCAAGGCCAGAGGAGATATGTAATCCCTCCATCTTGTCCTGGGTCTGCCCTGAAGCCACCTACCACTTGGACATGCCTGGAACACCTCTAACAGGAGGCGCCCAAGGGGCATCCTAATCAGATGCCCAGACCACCTCAACTGACCCCTTTTGACACGAAGGAGCAGCACCTCACAGTGGAAACTCATTTCAGCCGCTTGTATCGGCAATCTCATTCTTTCAGTCACTACCCAGAGCTCATGACAATAGGTGAGGGTTGGGACGTAGATGGACTAGTTAATTGAAAGCTTCACCTTCTGGTACAGCGCCCGCATCACTGCAGATGTCACACTCAACTGGTGCGGGTGCAATCTTTGTTGCTCTTTATAATCACCAGGTCATCTGATATCCTACTTTTTCTCTTGTCAAAAGTACTACAGCTACTAGAGGTCGTCGCTTAAACTTAAAATATATATGGATCGTAATAAGCTGTTTGCATTAAAACCTATGATTACCCTAAAAAATATGGCCACTGATTATAACGCAGGCAGTAATTGTTTTCTTCAAAAGGTATTTGAAACAAAAGTGTTTTGTAGGAGGTTGGGTTGCCTGTTCTCATTATGAACTCTAATGCATTAATGGGGAAAAACACCCTCAAACACCCCTCCCAGAATACTTTATAGTATGTGTACGTACCTTGCCTGTTCTCGCTTGACGCTTTATCATGCCCCTTGGTGTGTGACACCTACACCAACGACACCCTTTGGTGTCTCTATGAGATTCACTGGGCTGTCTTCTAACTCTAATGTGAAACGATTCGTGAAAACACTTGACACTGAGAACATCTGACACAGTATTAAGGCAGAGAAAATCGACTTTGGACAGGAGGGAAGGGAGGTGGATTGGTCAAACAAAACAAGACTTTCACCCAGGGCGCAGTTCATGTCCCGTTTAAAACCAAAAGCCAGTGTTGTTTCAACAGATCGCTACACAAATTACTTATATATTTGCCGTTGTTTTACCAAAAGGTTATGTAATTAAGGTATGGTTGTTGCACGCTGACTTATTGACGTATTTACGTCACGCTATGTAACAAACATACTTATTTTAACCCAAAACATGCCTTTTTTAAAATCTATCCAAGTAGTTTTGTTGCCTAAACCCAATTGTGTCCATTTCACACCATTAACCATGTGTTACAATGTGTTTCAGCTGTGCGCCACAAAGAGACGCTAAAGGGTTCCCTTTGTGTCACTATCACACACTGGGGGCATGACAAAGTGTCGGTATTTGATGACCTGGGAGTGAAAACAGGTTGGGGTACCTGCATTGTAACTTGAAAAGCAGCTCTACTAAAGCTCTGTGATTTGTGTGTCTGTGGGGGAGTTAACGTTACAATTAGTTTGCAATAAATATCTTGTTAAGCTCTGAATAGCTCAGTTTTCTGGGGGGCCATGTGTTGTGTTTACTGCCACTGCAGAGGAATAAATCTTGTACATGTACATTGTTTTCCCAGCTGTGTTAATTAGGCGCACTGATGCTACCAGCAGCTACATGGGAGGGAGACTTACATATGGCCAGGTAGTGTTCTGGTATTTATACTTAGTGCAGCAGCTCACATATGTGATTGACTTCGGAGTCTTGCCTATTTTGTCATGGTTAGGGAGGGGCGAGAGAAATCATCTGAACCAAGATTCACAACTGAAGCAGACACATACAGTACAAGGTCATTTTGAGCTGAAAATTGCATGCCACTTGTTGGAACGATCTCATGTTTGAACATCATATACCAACAAGAATCTATGAGATTATCCGCACAATGGAAACAAAAGCAGTACATCGCTTAGCTTCTGTGGCGGTACTCCAGCCTGCTTCTTCAAACGGGGGGTATGCTGACCACCTTCTACTCTATGTAATACACGGACTGTGGATAACTACCTCATACAACCTTATTCAAGAAATCGAAACTACTCCTTCAATGTGGAGTTCTTCCTTAAATATGTTAGAGAATGTCGAGAAAAACTTGAATGTGACGCTTTCACATTTGCTGAGCTGAAACCTGCGGGTGCAATTGAGGCATTTAGCACAGAGAGAATGAGTCGGCTGAACTGTTAAAGAGGTGAAGACTTTCTGAACACGCTGCAGTTCTCTCACTTCCCTCGAGGAAGAGCATCCGAGTGCAAATGGCATTGATGAATGAGATTTAATACCAGTTGCAGATATAACAATATTACCATCATTTACCATCAGCCTGAGGAATGCAGGCAACATCGTTTGGAATGCAGAGTTGTTTTGTACGCAGGTACAGAGCAGAGACAGTATATGGATTCAAATCCAATGATGAGTATAAATTGCAGTATTGAATTCCCTCCTGTTGTGTTGCATGTATCGATGCTGTGTTAGCTTTTTTGTTTTATTGACTTGTCTGCAGCACTGCCACCATGACAAATTCCTGCACGTTTGCTGTACTTGGCAAATGAAGTGAATTTAATTAATCAGTGGAGGATGTCTGAAAATGGAGCAGACTCGAGTTGTGACCATTTCTGTCAGGCTTGAAGGTGGCTTCTGCTCTTTAACACATCACAGTGGCTCATGCGTTATGCAAAATTTTGCCAAATTTCTGCCTTCTGATCAAATACCTTTGATTATGACATTATAGGACTATGTTTCCAAGAACTGCAGCAACAGGTTGAGCTTATTTTCTGAGACTTTGCTCAACTCAAACCTCAAATAAAAAGGGAGAACAGTGTTTTAAAGCACCAGCATGTAGGAATAAGTGGCAATGAATGGACCTATCTAGAGCCAGTGATTTGTCTGTTCTAGGCTACTGTAGAAACAACATGGCGTATTCTATGGAAGATGACCCATTTCGTATGTAGATATAAACAGATCATTCTAATGAAAACACAACTATTCTATTATTCATTTGATTATAAACTAATGAAAACATAGTTATGGGTATTATATGCCATTTTTTGCTAAAACCTGGTAACACTGACCCATCAGAGCAGACTGGATTTTTATGGGAGGATGACTCATTTCAGACAGGGTGAATACAGGTGTTTCAGCACGGACAGTATGAGGAAAATTTAAGGCCTTTTTGAACATTAAAGGATGTAAACATTTTCCAGTATAAACTCAAAATACAAATATGAAACAGAAAATGAGGATAATCGGTCCTCTTTGACCATGGTCATTCCTTTACCTTAGCCAAGTAATAAGTTGAACCCAAACCAGAATGTCTCCCTAACTTTGACCAAGTTCAGTCAGAGACGCTGTTATTGACCATTTGTAACACATGGTTACACAGATGTGGCGGAAAAGTCTCTGCTCTTTGAGGGAGCTCTCACAGAGGTAATCCCTCCTAATAAACATACATGAATCTTAGTTAAATCAACAATTCAAACTACCACGTGGAGGAGGGAGCTGTGGCAGCAAAGGGCGTTGGCTTGAGCATAAATGGCAGAGCAAACATTATCCTAAACATCCAAAAATCAGTCCCTCCTGATGTTTGAGTCTGCCACAAAGCATATCTCTGCTTCAGAAAAATGTTTGTACAACAAAAACACAACCTAATCTGTGATAAGTAAGAGGAAATTGGAAATGCAGTTCAGGGTAGGCAATGACAGTCTCCCTCTGTGTTCATTAACACTACAGTACAGCCAGATGATAGACCATTTTTCATCTTAACTACAGTAATCTGCAAGCTCGGAGTATTCTGCTACAGTGCACACTATGAATAGCGAGACAGTGAGCTTTTTTCACCTTGAAATGAGGCTGTTGAATTGTACATAACTCCCTCCTCTTCTCCCAACCTGCATCATGGCTAATGCTCTTTCAGACCTGTCAGTCTTTGTAATCGTCTGCCAAACTTGTGATATCTAAATTTGGAAAACAGCGAGAGGACAACGGGTTCATTGGCTCTGAAAAATGACAGCTTAAAGAGCCTGTTAGACTACACTCACAGCATGTTCTTCAGCGCCATTCGATGAGCTGCTTTAAAATCTCTCTCCATCTTGACTTTTGAAGAAAACGTATACGCTGTAATATGAGAAACACTGAATTATATAGCTCAAACTGGTGCTTCACTTACAGAGATCTGAGTCTTTTGCCCCAATATTTATTGTTGCGTGGCTTTTTGTTCTTTAGCATTTAAACCTTTAAGAAACCACAGACAGCGTGTTTTGTAATGTCCAACTCTAAATGCTGTTTTACTTACAGTTTACAGTCTAAAAGCAAAGAGCACATTGCTTTGATAATGTGAAAAAAGTCAGAGTGCCCTGTGCGTTTCCAGCTTTATGTGCAACCCAATCACCAGAAAAAAAGTTGGCATTGCACAGATACATGAGTTGTATGTTTTTATGTAGCAGATACATTGAAACTCAACACTGTAATTAATGTGTGGTTACGTTTATGCACAAAAAACGATTGGTGATGGCTAGGAAAAGATCGTGTTTAAACTTAGAATATTTTTGTGGCGCTATCCTGGCAGAAAACACAGCGATGGCTTTGTCAAAAAAACAACAACTTTCCATTGCACCATGCTGTCAGGAAATGCACCTATGTCTGAGTAAAAAACAATGGCTCTTTATGGCACTATCTCCAGTGGAAAGACAGTGAAGGGTTTTTAAATCAACCAACTTTTAGTGCCTAAAAAGCTACTTCTAAAACAGCAGCTGTTCCCTAAAAAACACCCTAATACAGGCCGCTGAAGAAACAGTCATGGGTTGTTTAAATAACACTCATATTTGGTGCCTAAGAAGCTGCTGGAAAAACAGCAGTAGGTTGCTAAGAAACTACTACATTTGGTGCTCTTAAAATGGGTTGCTAGTAAACACCCACATTTGCTGCCCATGAAGCTGCTGGAAAAACAGCGAAGGGATGCTAAACAACAACCACATTTGGTGCCTAAAAAGCTGCTTGTAAAGCAATGACAGGTCACTAAAAAACACCCACATTAAGTGCCTAAGAAGCCGCTGGAAAAACAGTGATAGATTTCTATAACACGCTAAAATTTGGTGCCAAAAAGCTGCTTGTAAAACAGTGACAGGTGGCTAATAAACACCCACATTTGGTGCCTATGAAGCTGATAGGAAAACAGTGAATGGTGGCTAAACAACACCCAAATTTGTTGCCTAAAAAGCTGCTTGTAAAACAGTGAGGGGTCTCTTAAAAACACCTAGTTTGGGTACCTAAAATGCTGCTCGTAAAACAGTGATGGGTTGCTAAAAAAACATACACATTAGGTGCGTAAGAAGCAGCTGGAAAAACAGTGAGGGGTCTCTAAAAAACTCCCAGGTGTGGTGCCTGAAGGAGCTCATGTTAATTATGTCACTTTAGAAATGTTAATATGAAATGTATGGAAAGTACAAATGTAACGTATTCATAGTTTGCAGAAACGTACAATGCAAATATTTTCTTCTGGCAACTGAGCTGCATGAGCCTTAACCCAGTGCTTTGAGTTTCAGTAGTATATCCACAAACACATTCATTATTCTTCAGTTTACATGAGCTGATATATTGAAGAAGAAACGGAATACTTTGTCAGCGGAGATTTCGCATCAACACTGCGTTTGCAGATTCGTATTAATTTTTCCTGGATATGTTGATAAAATACAAGACATTTGACTTTAAAATATAATAGCTGCAGCAAATTAAATGTACATGAATGTCATTTCTCGGATACAGAATCGTGGGTAACGTGTTGTGTGTTTGATTTCCCTCCAGCTGCTCTTCCAGGCTGAAGCTGCCAATATTAGCCCGGTTACGTAAGGTTCAACAAGACAGTACAAGATGTACTTACTGTATGTGTGTGTGCACATGCATCCTCGGCCCTGTGATTATGTGTTTGTGTGCTCATGTACATATGCCATCCCATGTTCCTGCCTCTCTCTTTCTCTCTCTGTGTGCTCCATCCATCAGCTGCTCCCCCACACGGAGGCAGGAGTGTGTGTGAGGGGGGGTGCTCTGCAGTGGCTGCACTTGTGCCTGTTGCTAGGCGAGAGTCTGCACCGTGGCCGCCTCTACAGCCAATCATGACGATGCAGGAAGCTTCCGGACCAATGAGGAGGCTCAGTGAGGCGGTGGGCCGACGCTCAGGTTCTTCATGGAGTTCTTCCGACTGATTTCTCAATGGGGCTGTTATGTGTTGGACATCAAAGCAGGTATATGGAGTTATTTTCAGCCCCACTTTGTTTGAGGAGAGGTGGCATCGTGTTCTCTGTCGTCGGCCGTTAACGGTGACGCCTCTTCGTAAGGAAGCTCCCGGGAGTAATTAAAGTGATCATTAATTCTGTAGTTCTTACACTGCTGTATCATCCTCCTGTTGGCATGCTTCAGTTTCAGTCCATTTGTGTATCCTGTCTGATGCATCTTATAAAAAAAATTTGACGACCCTGATCTTCAGGCTGTCGACAAACCAAAACACTTCAGTTTATCCCGTAAATCTCTTCACGTTAAAACAAGATTCATTGTTTCTGTTTAAAGTCATATCTTAAAAAGTAAGGGTAAATATCATGGATTATTTAGGGAATTCATAAATGGTTTAATTTGTGGAGGCTCTGAAAATGTAGGGGTAATTTTAATGGATTTTTGCATCATTTACAGCCTTAGTAATGTGAAAAGACACTTTAATTGGACAAATAGTGCTCAATTTATTCCCTGGAAATAAGTAAGAGTTGTTTATCTCAAGGTCTTCATTTGGCAAGGCTCATTAGCCACTTATTAAACCCCTTAGTTAAGAAATAAAAGGGGTTTTGAGATTAAATTTAATTTAATAGCATGTTTTCTGCCATTGCATTCAGTGTATTCATTATAGCTTCACATATTAGGAGGTAATCAGCCAAAGATGGAGGGATAATAAAGATGGTCTTGAAAATACCAAAATGCTTAAGTGTTCTCCTCCTCCCTTACATATCCACAGTAAGTGGGTACTTTAACAGAGACCCACAAGTAATATTGAATAAATGATTTTTTTCTCCCTTTTTATTTTTTTCTTCTCACTTCCTTGAATGTCAACAAACATGCAGGAAGGAATCTGTCATTAAAAAATAGACTTATATCTGCATTACTTATTAACCCACAGATCATTTTCTTGAATAATTGATAAAGTAATTGGTATACAAAATGTCAGAAAGTAGTTTTAAAAAAGTCTATCACAATGTCCCAGAGCCTGAGTTGACATATTTAAAGAGCTTATTTCAACCAACTCTCAAAAACAGTCTGAAATATTTCCATTATTGTCAAAGGAAAAGAAGAAAACCAGCAAATATTCTTGTTTAACAAGCTAAAATATTCCTTAATCAATAAATAAATTATCACATGACCTGACTCATGGGTCAGCTTGTTCTCAGCTGCTTTGTCAGTTATTTTAGCATCAGATACCAACGCACAAAGGTACCTTTGATGGTGCTATGATACGCCACAAGGTGGCGTCAGTTTGTAACACTGCTGGCAGCTATGTATAAAAAGAGCTGGGAAGTCCCTCTAGGGCATGTGGGTCCAACAAACCCTGGACTTTCACTGGGGGCCCACTGTGAGTTTTCAGTCAAACCATGACACTTTTTTCTAAACCCAACCACATGCTTTTGTTTCACAAGGAAATAAACATAATATTGAGGTGTTTTACCCACATGTAAGTGTATTTTGGAAAAGACTACGCATTTAACAAGCAGAAACTGTACATTTCCTGTGAAAACAGAAGTGTATTTGAAAAGACACAATACATGTAACAAGCTTAAGTCAACACGCCATCCTGGAACATTAACAACAGACACAGGAGGTAACCTAGTACACCATATTTGGATGTGAAAGTCCGCTGACAAAGCGTGATAAGTTGGGATAAGAATGCGTTGCATGGGCGAATTGTGAGACAATGGGCCCCTGGGCACAGATATGCAAACGACCCCACCACCTCTCCTACATAGGAGACATTTCTACATTTTTTTCTGCGTCTTTATGTTGTCGTTCCATCTTTTTGTGGTTTTCCGTCTCTCTGAAGTCATTTTGTGTCTCTTGTTGTTCCTTATTATCCCTTTTGAGTCTCTTCCTGGTTAGTACATGTTAATTTAAGAGACATTTTGCAGGTGAAGGCCAGAGGGGGCCCCTTAAACTTTGGGCCTCTGGGCCTGTGCCTGGTACGCCCACTGAGTAATTCATCGATGACTTGACCAGCAACCAACTAATAGTTTCACCCCTAGAGTTACAGCTCTTGCTCTTAAAATCATCCGTGTGGAAGTCCAGAGCTCTTTGGATGCTGTCGAAAGGGATTCTGGGAAATGTAGGAAACAACAGAAGTGGTACATACAGAATAAGAAATGAACACTTCATTAAATGAACATCCTGGATCTAACAGTGTACATGTGAATCTATGTGAGGGTGGAGTTTCCTTACAGTGAACATGTTTACAGCTGTCACAGGATCAGCTTTTGGAGGGCAAACACTTCAAATAAACTTCGACACCAGGCAGGTTTTGTGAGTATTTGTGTTGTGGTGTGTGTGCATCCTCACAGACAGGAGAACACATCCTTTAATTATCTCCAGCAGTCATCTCTTTTTGTATTTCTCCATCACTGTGAATCCAACTGTCGTCCTCGTTCCTTCAGCGGCAAACAAGCGCCTGAGCTAAACCCGCTTTAAATATTCAACACATTATGTAACATTACGCAAGAACGAGGGAGAGCGGGGAAACATGAGGGAGATCATGGGAAACACTGAATATTTTAAGAGTGCCCTCATGCTCCACTTGCTCCAAGTAGTGGCTAAAAAATACTGCAAATGCACATTTCCTCAACAAGGTTTTTACTTATGCTTCGTATGCACAGATACACCACTGACTGGATGGCAGAATTACTGTATACGAGGTGTTGTTGCCATCTTTTTGTATATGTGTCACAAGGACAATCCCTGTATATTTTAGCATATTTGGCACATACTGTATATTTTTATATTTTTCTTGGGATCTCAGGTTAGTGCATGTGTTAATATCGTCTTGTGTAATACAAGATACAAAACAGAATATAAACAGGAATTATTATATATTATTATATTCATATTTTGGCAGCTCAGTTGCCAGAATAAAATGTTGGTATTGTGTGTTTCTGCAAACCACGGATATGTTACATTTGCACGTTCCATACGTATTATAATTACATGTACATGAGCTGAGTTTCTAATGAGGAAGAGGAGGGGAAGATGGATGGTGCGAGACCAGGCCCTCCGGTAAGCTTATTAGACTTGCTACCAATTTTTCCCAGGGGTCACTTGTCGTGTTGCAGCGAAAAATTCCCCTTCAACCCAAAAAGCGTTTTCCCCATAGACCATTATAAAAGAGACATCTGTGAAAGTGTTGACAGGACACCTTGAACTGCAAACAAGGTCTGTGTTTGTGTCTGTGAACTTTTGATAAATGTTGGTTTTATGTTTTGTAAAACTTTCATCAAGCTGAGAAAAAAGATTTAAAAATCTGTGACATCATCACAATGTGATGTCGACCTGAGCACAAACACTGTGGTGGATATTTAGTGGGCTGCATTTCACAGAAGTTAACCAGGAAGCTAGAAACTTTTTTGCTGCATGCTCGGTATGTATTTATTATTATACATCTATGCGTAAGACCTAGGCGAGATAGCTGCCAAGCAGCAGACCACTTTTCCAGACCAGTGACATTTCTAGTCGTGTTTATGCCAACAAACCTGGGTATTTTTAACAAGACACTAGGACATTTTCAGCTGTGTTTGTTGTGATGTGGCGACCAAACTGGGTACTTAAAGCCGAAACATGACGTTTTTCTAACTCTTACCAAGTGGTTTTGTGCCTAACTGCCCATTATCCATAGCACTGTCACAAAAAAACGGAAACTTAAGGGCACTGAGTAGCTCACCTGGGAGAGGACGCACGTCATGTACAAAGGCTAAGTCCTTGCAGCAACCACAGGTTTGATTCTGGCCTGCAGCGCTGCCACCGTCCTATCAAATAAAGGCCAAAAATTCCCCACGCCCAAAAACATCTTAAAAATAAACTTAAACTTAAACTTAAACAAACATAAAGTTTCAACATATGGTAATTGTACTGCACTTGTACAGCGCGTATCTATTTACACACTCACACACCACTGAAACAGCCATCGCGAGCAATTTGGGGTTCAGTGCCCTAGGATACTTCAACATGTGGACTGGAGGAGCTGGATTGAACCGCTGATCATCTGATTAGTGGATGACCCACTCTACCCCTGAGGCACAGCTGCTTCAAATCATATCCAAAACACATAAAACATACAAATTTACTATATCCAAGGTGTGCAGAACAACGTATCCTCATACGATGGTTCGTATAATATCCTACAAAAATGCACACACAAGGGTTTGTATGATATTTTACCAATTAGCACCCCACGAAAGATGTTATGTCCTTAACCTAAAGTTATATAGGTAAAGTTACCGTGGTTAGGTTTAGGAAAAGAGACATGGTGAGGAAGTACCTTGCAATGACTCAGAGTTCACATTCTGAACAGCAATCTACTGGCGAAAGTCCTGTGTTTTGAGACCCATCCATCACCCCAACCTGCCTCCTAACTGAACCACTAAGGACTGCCTCCTTTTTTTACTCCTGTCAGAGCATTTGTCACATGATCGTAGACTTCCAAAATACAAAAGAAATATTCTTATGCAAGAATTACTGGCTCATTATAACATGAGATATGTACAAATTTTGGTGCATGAATAGTATATAAGAACAGCCTGTGCAGGAACATAAAATTCTGGCGTTTATTGTGGTGGCAGAGAGAGCTCAGCCCACTGCAACTTAAAGGGGAACTATTATGCTTTTCCTCTTTTCTGACCTATAAATGTTGTTACAATGTCGGATTTGCGTGTTAAACGATGCCAAAGCGTCAAATAATGAGGTTTATACATTTGGACATGAGCCCTGCAAGCTGTGTTTTACTGTGTTTTTTTAACAGAGTAGTCCCATTGACGTCAGTGCGTGCTGGACTTACTGGGCATGCCCAGGAATACGCCGCAGAGGTAAGGAGGTAATGACAACAACAAGCTACGGCTAACGGCTAGCGTTACTTACCATTCAGAGACGTCTTGAAGTAACCTCTGTACTTTAGAAACTTCAGGCTGTCCAGTCTCTACCTCCGGATCGGATTCGGGATCCAACACATACGGCTGTATTTCAAAAGCTGACATTTTCAAAAGTAAAATTCTCTCAAGTTCTGCACCGGCAAAAAAAGGAGGTGGGGCTCCGCAGCACTTGCCAGCCCTTCGGAAGTCCACAGGAGTGTGACCAATCACAGCGGAGTGGGCTCGGGGCCGGGGGGTGGAGTAAATGAAACAGATGCGATGCAGCGAGAGACACAGCGTCCCAAAGATCTACAAAGCTTTCGGTGCGGGTAATCGTGTGTAGCTGCTCTATAGGAGTCCAAAAATCAATACAAAGGCCCGAAAATGAGTATAATAGGTCCTCTTTAAGAAATCAACCCAAAACACAAGCACATTAAGTAACACATCTTTATCACTTTGACAACACAGACAGCATAAAGAAACATGTTACAGTACAGAAAACACAAGCAAATAAGATTACTGGCTTTAAAGACCCACTTTGACCCACTGATACTGTACTCCATTACATTTAATTTCTTTACATATAAAAGCATTTAGTCTGTGAAGTGTTCTTACTTTACAAACGGCAGATTAAAGCCTCCAACTATTAAGTACCATCCTTTATAAAGTGCCATAATTAGCTTTTCTTCCAGGCTGTCAATCATTCTGTAATAAGTTGGTGTCACTTTCTCAGATGGTGGCAATCTCATTTTGGACTGCAGCTCTTCATCTCGCACATTACTGCACACTCTTTCATTACAGCTAAATGGCACTTAATGGAATTAAAGAGTTCATTTCCATAATGCTATGTGTTCGTTTAAGGGACGTCTCCTTAAGGTAATCATTACTTGGCTTTAAAATATACATGTTCCAAGCTGCTGACGGTTCATCTTAAATACAGATACCTGCCGACCCTCTGTTACAGCTGGCATCACCGTCTTTAATGATAGCAATCATATTTTGGCACTAACTAGATGAAGCTTTACACAACATCAGAATTAGGGTTTGGTCAGTTTAGCAAACATAAGAATAAAGTTGTGCAAAAGGTACAAGGTGCAAAATGTCTTTCAAAATTTCTTTCAACATCATTGCAACGATCATTGGATCACCCACTTTGAAAGGTACAAATGTAACAATTATTGTGGTTTGCAGAAACGTACAGAAACATTTTCCTCTGGTATATGGCTTAGAGTTAGTATAGAAGTGGGATACAACTAAACAGATTGAGCAAAACTGCGAAGACAGAATCACACTGACTGTATAAAAGAAAATGTGTTGCCTGCTTTTGCAATAATATGTGGAGTAAATAAAAGTTGAACTCGGTTAAATGCAGTGACACACCAAGGGGATGATCGGCCATTGGTCAACGTTAGGCCGTCGGTGAGCGTCTATTGCTCTAGTCGATGCGGTGTGTCTCGCACCGTTGCCCCTCATTGGCCTCCTTTTGTTGGCGGATTCAGCCTGTTTAATCAGTGGTGGAGGTGACGACAGAGCCCGTTGGTGAATGAAATCACTCTAATTGGCAGTTCAGCACAGCACACGAGAAGAGAAACAGGAATGAGGAAAGTAAACAAAGAACTTAAGTTGAGAGAAAGTAGACTGAAACAAACTAAAATCTTTTTCTTCACCTTTGAGCTCTTTAGCAGAAACATCTCATGATGGTTTGTGTTAAATATGTAAATATGTTTTGTTCTGTCAACATTAGATTGTGTTGTTCTTGTGCTAACTAAGTTAACTCAAGTTGGTCTTTGGTTTCCATTTTTGACTGACAAATACAAACTACCGCTGTCTGCTGGTGTGGAGAGTTATTTCCTCTCACGCAGGCACAGGATTTCGAAGCCCCCAGCTGGTTGGCTGTCAGCTGTAGTGTTTTGTGGTGTGTTCATGTGTAACTTAGGTCTGGCAACATGAGACAATGAGGCAGGGTGCTTTTGTTACCACTAGTTCTCTGAAGTCAGTTTGTTGTGTCTGAGACTTAACAAGTGAAGGCAGAATAAACCACCACACATTTTCCAAGCATTAGAATTAAGGACTTTGTCTGGAAGTCTTTTTACATACACCCAAAATATACACCTCTTTAAGTGCAGCATAAACAGCATTCAAAAACAAAATCTTTTAATGTTACCATCTTGCTGCCGTTTGACACATAACAATCACTGTTTGACACAGAAAAATACTGGATTTTGGAAAGATCCAAAATTTTTCTTTCCTAACTTGCACTGGGTTGAAGCACAGTAAAATATTCTAGTGAACCAGAAGCTGTTTGTATCTGAGATTTTCAGTTTAGATTTGTCACATTACATTCTGTACCTTAGGACCTGTTATACACCAGAGCCTTCCATGTTCATCCTTAAAGCAACACCACTGAAATACATCAAATTCTCATTTCCAAAGCGTTACATTAGATCCTTGTCTGCGTCCCCTGAGCCTGAAACATGTCTGATTACCATCACACCAATGTCTGGTGACAAACATCCTAACAGATCCTTTCTGACAGCCGCCGAGCAGATATGCTGGCACATTCTGCACATTTGGCCCAAAGGCCCCCCGATCGAGAGTATCCACGCGTCAGGAGGATCTGACTGATCTTCCACAAAGCCTCACCTCCGTCAAGCTCCCTCTCCCTGTCTCTCTCTCTGATCCTCCCCCACAACGCCTGGCTTTGAAAATGGATAGAGATGGAGGCTGGGTAAGGACCTGCTCACAGTCAGCAAGCTAAATGACACGGACGCTTTGAAAGTGGTGCTTGCACAGTTCCTCACACAGGCTTCAAAGGACAGTCACATCGGAGGCAAAGGAAAAGGAGAGCAAAGTTAGCAACATAAAGGGACAAATCACCAGCTTCTCGACATACTCTGACCTCTGGTTAGGCCTGCTGTGAGATTTACATATGCTGTTGGACTGGTGGTCTCAGAGGATGTCCACACTCAACCCAATCAGCATTGGCACTGAACATTCCTGCAAACCACTGAACATTTCTAAGTTTCATAGTTTCAAGTTGAAACTTTAGGTTTCTTTATGTTTGATCAGTGCTGTGGTAAACATGGTTTTGTTAAGGCACAAAAACACTTAGTTATGGTTTAGAAAAGTTCATGTTTTGGCTTAAAATACCTGGTTTTGTTGCCACAACCAGCGCTGGAAACGCCAGAATGACACACTAAAATACATCGAACTGTGGTCTTGAACAGTTGTCAGTTGCATTGTTGGCACCCACCTCATCCGTCACTCCTTCCTCATTACCCTCTACCTTTAGGATGACAAAGTCAGCTCATATACTTGTAATTTGAGTCATGTGACTGCAGAAATGTTGATATGCTACCTATGAAATGCAGAAATGTACAATGCCAACATTTTCTTCGGGCTACTGAGCTACCACACTAATGCAGAAGATCACAAACAAAGGTTGCTTTGGCCTTCAATCCACTCTACACTCATTCCTAAGTTCACTGATGCGACAACAGTGAAGCCCATTATAACATAGTTCATCTGGAGCCATCCATGTCCCATTTGCCAGTCGTAATGTACGCATGTATGCATGCTTTTTCATTAACCGTGTGTGTTGGTCCAGACATGAGCTCCCTCTCTATCTTTATATCCAAACATTGCCTCCAGGTTAAAAAATGAGCCAAAGAAGGTGTAACAGCTAAAAATCTCATAAGAGTGTTTTGACGTCCAGTTCAAGCCTGCTGGTGGCTGCATGTCATTCCTCAACCTTTGGACCCACATCTACATTGAATTTAGGGGATGAGATTTCATTCTACCCATCAGGGGAACACCACAACTTTCAAAGCTGATGTTAAAAAAAAAAAAAAAGAAGAAGAACATTATCCATTTTGTTAACCAAGTTTCAAGAGTAAATTAGAAAATGCTAGATCCTTTAAAGTTGCCCTGTGGAGTTTTCTTTAAAACAAAAGTTATGTTTTCATTCAGCGTTAGTCACCTCAGTGTGTATCCTTGAGCTTTAACATTTGCAATGGTCTGAGGGATTTTAAATCCAGCCATGTTTACATCCATTTGATGCCAATTTTACAAAGTGGCCAAACTGTGAAATTGCAACTTCCAGGCAAGTTGTGTGATGCCATTGGGCCAAAAAAGATTTTTCCCATTGACATACACTGTGAAAGAGACATCTGTAAATCAGCCAAACAGCCAACACAATCTCACTCCCAACTTATCACATAGCGCTGCTTGTTCAGTGGACTTTTGACATGCTAGGTATCCTGGGTGCGTCTGTTGTTGAAATTCTGGGGGGCCGTGTCAGTTCATGCCTGTTCCAGCATTGTGTCTTTGCAAAACAAACCAGTTTTCAGAGGAAGTGTACAGTTTCTGCTCATTTTTCAAAATAAAATTATAGCATTGATAAAACACCTTATATTTATGTTTAAAAAACATCATGGTTTGGCTCAACATTCATATGAGAAGTGAACAGCAGGCTCCTGGTTGAAAGTCCAGGGTTTTCTGGAACCATCCTTTCACCCACCCTGTAAGGTCTGTCCAGCACTTTATATTACGTTGCTGCCAGCAGAGTGACAAGCTGACGCCACCACGTATGTGTATCACATCACTGTGAGTGCATGAAAGACTGGTGTTTGATGGACCTATCCACTGCCCCTCCAGCCTGCCCTACTGGGAATTTTCAGTTCCTTAAATTACCTTGTTCTGGCGGCATTTCAAGCTGACACCATGCAGTGGCTTTATAAACTGGTGCTACCCAACAGCGTATCATACCCTGGGAAAGAATGATTTTTCTCGTCGGTGTCTAACACCAAACTCACTGACCAGCACCGAAATCACTGACCAAGCAGCAGTGCTTGATGACTTCAGAATGAGAATGGGTTGTCAGTCTCCCTAAATGACTCCTTTAACCATCATGATGTGATCCGTTCAGTATTCCTAGTATAAGTCTAGAAGAGACGCACAATGAAATCGTTTCATCCCCATTGAAGTTAAAGGAGGCCTAAACCAAAAGTTAGATGCGCAGCCGCTATGAGTCACTAGTAAGCTTGCTCTATTTACCCGGGATGCGGAGGATCCAGGTATTTTGGTGCCATGCAAAATTGATTCTTTTTTTGGCTTCATGCACACTGAGCAACTTTAATAGGAATGAACAGGGCCCCGCCTCCAATGCTGTTTTCAGTTCTCTTTATACATCCATGTGTTTACTAGCTTGCAGACTTCTTTCTTTCTTTTGCTGGTGCATTGCAGCACATCTTGGCATTTTACCACCACCTGTTGATCAATGGAATAGCGTGAAACCACTGGAAGAACTGCATATTATGTCATACGAGTGCATGTGCGCCCTTGTGGGTATGTATACCAGAACATAACATTGACCCACTCATAGAAAAAATGCTGCGCAGTGCTACTAGAGGTCAAAAACTCCACAGAGAACCTTTATACAGTTGAATAATTATGTTCTGTTTAATTGCCAAGAAACCAAATTATAAATTTCGTATTTAATGAGGAGACACCTGCTGCATTCATGTCATCACCGTGGCACTATCTGACACTTTGCAGTCACCCTGACAGGAAATGATAAGGCCTCAACGTGACAGCATTGTATATCTATAATTACTGCATGTCTGACTCTTTTATCTCAGACGTTATATTTGATGGGGATTGATGGACTGGATTGTGAGAGAAAATAGCAGCTGAGACAAAAGTTTTATTTTTCTTCATTGTTCACCGTCTGTCGTCAGCCAGCTCTCTGCCTCTGCATGAAGCCTGCTGATGTGAAGCTGTGCAGCCTGTAGTTACCACTACAGGGAGCGTCTGTGTGTGTGTGGTGGGGGTTCTGATTCACTGCACGTACTAAAGGTCAGAGCTTCTGCTTCTGAGCATTTTAATATTTCTGACAGACAGAGACAGACCTAGCCTTACAAGAGTTTTCAAATAAAAACAAAAATAGAAATGTCAGAAAGCATCGGTTGTGCCACCACACAGCAGACTGAACTACAGCGGGACCGTTTGAATGTTAGAGAGAGAGAGAGTGTGTGTGTGTGTGTGTGTGTGTGTTCAAGGGTTGAAATCCAGCAATCTGTGTTCTTTGTCATGCTGCTCTGTTTCTGCACAATAATAAACAGAGATGAAAATAATCTTTTTCCTGTCTCTGTAAATCTCTATTTTAATCTGAAAAATGACTTTCTAGTATTAAACTTGCTGCAAGTCGTACCAGCCAACCCTGTCTCCTGGAAATTAAGTTCATATACAACTAATCTGCAAAAGCAAAAACGCTTTAAAGGAAACATAATAACTGGTTTAATTAACATAATGAGGACATTTAATTTATGACTGTTTCTGGGAAGTTGAGTATCTGATCTTAATACCATATCTGATCACAACAGCAACTGCATTATCCAACTTTTTGGCAGTTATGTTTGCAATCACAACATTATGGAGAAAAGGTATTTAGTAAATATAGAAGCATCATTTTTAGAAGACAGACTGCTACAGCTCCACTTCTGCTAAATGATGGAATCCATTTTTGTGAACTTAAATCCAACTGAATCCCGTCAAAGTTGTCCGAAGTTTGTTAAGAAGAAAATCCCTAACGAACCACTATAGCTTCAAGAATGAGACAAAAGCTTTTGCCAGTTTTACGTTCCCTGTTCAAGGCGGAATTTGCTGTTATTCAGTCTAACCGTTCTTTATAAAAGGTTAAATTGCAGAACGGGGGGACAGGGCTGTCTAGCCTTAATGTGTCAGGGGAGGTATTAATGGGGGCGAATTGACATCTGTATAAAAATGACCCCCTGCAGGGCAAGACAGGTATAACTTTTTGACAATGTGTCATTTATGCGACCCATCACAGGGAGATTTGAAAAGCAGCTAGCAGCAGTTAGCAGCTAACTCAAAGAAGAACAGTGGTTGTAAATGTCCACAAATTGGGAAAACAATGAGGTTCAGCTGCCATATAACAGGGATAGTAAATGATTGTTATTGCTGTGTTAATGCTGTTGTTATTGTTTCTAAAGCATTGCTGATGACATACAACATTTATATGTCATGCTAGAGGCCGACACTGTTGTGTTAAACATCGTGCCCAACATGCCTCTTTTGCTTCTTGGGCTGCTGCCGTTTCTGTGTAAAAATGCAAAGGTAGTATAAAGAAGGGACTTCATGTCGGCCCCGTCTCTTTACTCAGCTGTTGTTTCTTCCATTCTCTGGTTGATCCAGTCCAACAGCACTCCCAGTTTTCTTTGCACCAGAATAACCTGGGCGAGTTCATGTTGCTCACATCACATGATGTATTTTCTTCAGTTTGCTTTGGTACACCAGCAGCATGAAAAGAAATGCATTGTTTCATCATTAAACAACTTTGTCAAGAGGAACCAGAAACTCCTGACACTGAGACAGTGGAGACAGGTTAATGAGAACAACGGCTCCTCCAGAGATTCTCAGTCCTGGCGGTGCTATTAGAAATGTTAGCTGGCTGGCAGCCAGAGGATGGACTCAGGCGCCAAGTCATTTTCTAGAATATTCTGTCACTAAAGTCTCAACTTTTTATGGCCATTTCCCAAGGTCACTGTCTGTTTGGCTTGTTGGTTGAGTGGTGACATTTCTGCTTGTAGTTCTTTAGTTTTTAAATATAATAAAAAGAAAAAAAAGCTGTCATCGTTATTTTTAGTGTGTAGAACATTTGAATTATCAGAAATACAAGTATAGTCAGATATACCCAGTAGGCTGTTTGTTCGTTTTTAACAGGGGTTGACTACAAAGAGACACAAATCAACCACAAAGAGATGCAAAGCAGCTGCAAAGAGACTCACAATGACTACAGAAAGGGTCAAAACAACCACAAAGGGACACAAAGTTACTACAAAGAGGCATGAAATGACCACAAAGAGACACAATACAACCACAGAGAGACACTGTGTGTCCTACTCCTATGTCATAGAGGTGGTGGGGCCTTCTGTCTGTGCCCAGGGGGTCATTGTCTCATAACCTGTCCATGCTGAGTGGCATCACTAAACCCATGATGCTACAAATGATGTCAGTTAAAAGCAAGACGTTCCGTCAAACTGTAATAATTCTTAATAATTTCTTGGTTATAGGTCTGGGTAATTGTATGATGGGGGTCTGGGTCTGGGTCTGGACTAAGAGGCTGAAGAGGGATGGTGGGTTAACAAGGGGGACACATTTTGGTCATTTTGCCACAAAGGGGGATGGCGTCGCCTAAAGAGTAGCTGCACCCAGTTTTATAATCTGGCTTTCACTGTCAACCAGGGTGACAACATGGCCTTTACAAGTAATTTTCTCTTCTAGTTAAAATGGAAATAGTCTATGAAGTTGCAGTACTTAAATTTCAGTAAAATATCTTGACACTTTCTGATGAAGGCAAGCAGCCAAGAACATTTGGTGAAGCGCTGAGATGTGTTTTAATTTTGTTGAATAAATCAGACCTGGCATGAGATGATCCAACTACCAGGATACTTCTTTGGGTTAAAATCCTCCTCAATTGTTCAGTATTACTTCAACTCTCTTCACGTGACACATCATGTTTGGTCTAGCATTTTTTAGTTTTACATTTTTAGGCACTGTGTTATAGGTTCATACTGTAGAATACATACCATTTAGGTCTTATTTCTCTACAGCCTGACATCTTATCTAGCCTTGTTGTGGCCTGAGTAAAGGCATGGGGAAGGCATTAACGGGTGAGAAACAGCGTTTGAACAGGTGTAAATCACAGCAGAGAGATTAAGTCCTTGATTTACTGTCCTTCCCTCCCCGCGAGAGAGGGAGTGCGACAAGAAAGAGGAAAAGATAAAGACATCAATCATGATCTCTTGGCGAGGCTTCGTTCCTTTGTATTTGTCCTTTTTCTGGTGTCCTCGATAATGTTTTGCTTTTTTTCTTTTCAAGTGATAACAAGGAGCAAACTGCAACACTACAAGACAATGTGAGGGCCTTTGGGTGCTCTGTGTGTAATCTGTATGAACCCATTCAACTCAAACAACCCTGTGATTCTGACACATACAGTATGTCAGGGGGGGGACCAGCAGCATCACACCACTGTGTTTTGACTGCTACCTCTGAACATCACCGATGTGTGGATGTGAATGGCTAACAAAGACATTTCTATTTAAAATTTTAATGCTGTACATACACACATCTGGTCAGTTGATCTTTTGATTATGTGATAGATCATTCAGTCTATAAACAGTTTGAAAAAAAATACTGAAAAATGCAAGTTCCCAGAGTCCAACATGTGGTTTTCAACTTGCTTTGTTGTTCCAGCAGCAGTCCATAGAATGCTTTATTTACAGTGATACTTACATGTAGGAGCCAGAATCATTTTTTAAAATTAAAAATAAAATATTAATTTGTATTTTCTGTACATAGACAAGAGCTGTGGATTTGAGACTTGGACTTGAGTTAAACATGAGATTGAGTTTTTAAAACATATCCACTGATCTGTTTAGGCACAACCGTAGATACACCACAACCATGACCACTTGGTTATGGTCATGGTATGACTAACCATAACCACATGGTTATTGTTGGGAAAAGATCATGTTTTGGCTTTGAATACACTGTTTTGGGAGCACTATACCCTGCTGGAAACACAGCAATATCTCAGTGAAAAACAATCACTTTTTGTTGCATGATCCCAGCTAGAAACGCAGTTATGTCTCAGTCCAAAACAACTTCATTTTGTGGTACTCTCTTGGTTGTAAACACAGTAATGTTTTAGCACAAAGCAACCACTCTTTGTGGCACTATCCCAACTTGAAAGCAACATGTTCTCTTTAAAAAAACAACCATTTCCCATGGCACTATCCTGACAGGAAATTCAGCGATGTCTTGTTAAAGGACAACCTCTTTTTGTGTGCTACTATCCTGGCAGGAAAAGCAGTGATGTCTCAGCAAGAAGGAAACTACACTATTTGGCACTATTCCTGCTGGAGACACACTGACAGTCCACAAAAACACCCATGTTTGGTGACTAAAGAGCTGCTGAAAATGCAGTGATGACTCACTAAAAAACAGTCTGTTTTGTCATTTGTTGGTCTCAAACAGTGGTCTGCAGCTTGGCAAGCATCTCCCCCTCTTCATCCATCATTCCCTCCACCTCCAGGTGACAAAGTCAGCTCGTTAATTATATGTCACTTTAGGAACGTTTATGTGATATGTATGTACATATCTGTGGTTTGCAAAGACATATAATGCCAATATTTTTGTCTGGCGACTGAGCTGCTTTGACCCACATTTACAAACCAATCACAGTGAAGCATTGTGTCACTGCGGCATTGTTTCAGGTGGTCGTTAGCTGATGCAGCTCACCTGGTTAGCCTCACCAGCCTATAAAAGCTGGTCGGTTAGTTGAGCTTCCTCCTATTTCTCCTCCTTATGACCCCTGTGCAACTTATCTTGTACACCCATGCTCAGGTTTCTTTGTTTATTTCAACGATCTATTGTTTGGTCTGTAAAATGTCAGGACACAGCAAAAAATGCTCATTCTGATTTCCCAGAGCCTAAGTTGACATTTTCAAATCGTTTCTTTAATCTGCAAACAGAGAGTGAATGTAGAGACACCTTGACTCACCTGCTGAAGTCGACTCTTGTGTAAAATACGGTGGTTCCCTCTTACTTTGGTGCAAATTAAAGGAAAACTTAGTCTTGCTTTAAAGATAACTGATGAGTATTCTTTTAGCAGTGTCTACCTGTAGTATGAATATTACTGATCTAACCCAAATTTCACACTTGTATCATTAAAATAAGTCTGTCCCTGAATTAATGTCTCACGCTGCAGAGACGAAGAGGCTGAGTGCTGCTGGAACCGTGCCAGGTGCTTCAAGTGTAATAATGTTGTGAATCACTTTTCACAGAGGAGAGGTAAAGTCAGGGCAAAGCACACTTTAAAAAGAGTTGATGTTCAGGATGTTTTTACTACCGAGTGCACTTGAAAGTGTGCAGCCAATGGAACAGGTGCACAGTCAAAATATACACTGTAATATTATTGAGACTGTAGTGTATTTGTGTGTTTTTTTAATATAGTAAGTACCTCTGGTTTGGTCTCCACCAACAACTGAGATAAACATCCAGCTTCTTAGCGGCCACTTTTTTGGACAGCTAGTTGTCTGTCTGCTGTTTGGTGTTGCAATAGAGGCACACACTTGGGTTTGTCTGAGTTTGTTTCCTGGAAGCAAACAACAGTCCTGCTCCTGGAAATGCTCACTGCAGCAGAAAATATGGATAAATCCAATCCTCAACAAAGGATCTCTTGTCTGAGTAACAACTGTAACACTACACTACAGCTATTTAAGGAAGTTACTGATACTTCTCTAAACATTTAACTTCATATTTGTGTTTAAAGGTGTATGTATTCAGTTGTGGGTTTAGGGCTGACAGCCTCAGACAGGAAGTTAGAAAGTATTGAGAGATGGACTAACACATTGGCTGTGTCTGAAATCATTCACTACTCACTATTTTGACTGGTTTCGGTCTTACCTAACTGACAGGAGTTTCTGTGTCTTCAAAAGCTCTTCTTCCACATGGGGTCCCCCAGGGCTCAATCCTCTGCCCTCTTTTATTTGCTCTTTATTTACTCCCCCTTGGTTCTGTTTTTAGGAAACACAGCATTTCATTTCATTTTTATGCGGCTGATTGCCAGATCTATGCTCCACTGGCACAAAGCAATGCCCACTCTGTCCAGCCACTCATAGATTGTCTTAATGACATTAAAGCCTGGCTTTCATTTAATTTCCTCAGTCTAAATGTGAACAAGACCTAAGTAATGGTGTTCGGTCCAAGTTGCTGTTCTCCCCCCAACGTTGACCTTGGCTCTCTGTCACTGTATCTTAAGGACTGTGTCACTAATTTGGGGGTTAAGTTTGATTCTGATTTTAAATTTGAGAAACAGATCAGTAGTGTAGTACAAAACAGTTTTTATCAACTACGTCAAATAGCGAAGGTGAAACCTATTTTATCAAGACCTGACTTGGAGAAATTAATCCATGCTTTTATCACGACTCGTCTTGACTACTGCAATTCCTTGTACGTAGGGATTAGCCAGGCTTCCCTTGCCTGTCTGCAGCTTGTGCAGAACTCTGCTGCACGCCTGCTAACCCAGACCCGTAGGCATGAGCACATCACACCCATCCTGGCGTCCCTACACTGGCTCCCTGTGCGCTACAGAATTAATTTTAAGCTTCTGTTATTTGCTTTTAAATGTCTACACAACCTTGCTCCACCATATCTATCTGCTTCAGCCTTACTGCCCACCCCGATCCCTAAGATCAGCTGATCAGCTGCTGCTGGCAGTCCCAAAAAAAGGCTGAAGCTCAGAGGAAATAGAACGTTTGCTGCCGTTGCTCCCAAGCTCTGGAACCAGTTGCCTTTCAACGTTAGACAGGCCTCGTCGCTTTCTGTTTTTAAATCTCTTTCAAAAACACACTTTTATTCCTTGGCTTTCAATACACTTTAATACATTTTAACTTATTTCCACTCTGTTTGGCATTCTCTAAGAAAGCACTTGCCTTGAGCTTGTTTGTTTGTTTGTTTGTTTGTTTATGCTTTTAACTCAATTATTGTTATGTCCCAGTGTACAGCACTTTGGCTACCCCTGTGGTTTTTTAAAATGTGCTATATAAATAAAGTTGATTGACTGATTAATTTAAGGAGTTCTGTATAGAGGACTACATGGTGAGCTCATTGGCAACATGAATAAAACTTTCGCACACTACTTGGGTCATTTTCTCTTTGTCGTTATGACATAATTGCTGTCTCACAGTTAAAACATCTCATATCACTCCTGGCTGGTGGACCATCCACAACAAATACTGAGGGTTGATCCAAATATTTGGATGAAATGGATATCTGGTACAGATAATGTAGCCTATTTCAACGAGTATGAATATCATTTGAGTAAAATGTGTCAGCATCTGTTCTTATGTTGAGGGAAAATCCTGTTTTGGGTAGCTGTTTCAGCTCGTGATCAAGAAATGATCTCAAGCTCAATCCTGACATTGTTCTGTAAATACTTTTTAATAACTGCTAGATATAGCATCTCCAGATCAACCCATATCAATTCCAGGCTCAAGATGAGAACTTCTGGTTAGGTCACACCTATTTCTCGTCAAATCCCACCCAATTTTGGGTTACCGCCCACAATGAGTAAAGATGACTTAGTTGAACAGATACAGATAAAGATAATGGTGTACTTCCTCATCCCTATAAATGCATAATAATATACTGAGTGTATTTCCCCAAATTAATAAATAACATCACTTTGCGGTCATTAGTTTTGTGCTGTGATGTGCTGCTTTGCTTACACATTATTAATGTTATACTCATTGGCAGATGCACAAGAGCAGAGAAAGCAGCACAACATTTTTATTTTCAGAATAAACCAAATGAAACAGATGTGAAGTGTATGTATAATATTTTGAGATCTATATCACTATTATCAAGCTGTAAATCCTTTCATTTTGAAAGTCAATGACACAAGTTGAACCGTCACATTCGTCACTGACAAAGGACTCCAGCCATGAAACTTTGCAGCCTGAAGACGAGTACAAGACACCCAGGAAAGATATTTTCGAAGTTTTGGGGGTGGCTGTGGCACAGAGGTAGAGCAGATCATTCATTAATTGGAAGATTGGATATTCGATCCTCAGCTCTTCCAGTCAGCATGTTGAAGCATCCTTGGACAAGATACTAAACCCCAAATTGCTACTGATGGCTGTTCAAACTGTGTGTGAGTGTGTTGAATGGTTACTGAGTGGCAAGTGAATGTGACATGTAGTGTGAGAGGTGCTTTGGGTGGTGGAATACAAGAAAAATGCTACACAAGTGCAGTCCATTTACCATTTATCATTTATGGCGGTGGAAGGAGCGTGCTTAAATGTTTCCTAACCTGGCAGTGATTGAATGTTTTCACCATCTTAGCATCGAGCGCAGCCAGTGAAAGAGACGCTTAATCACAGGTGCAGGGTCAGGTTGTGGGACTTTTATTAACGGTTGTGACTTTGACTTAGACGTAATGACAGGCTAACAGGTCAGGTCTGGTACTGAGCTTTATGGGTATGGGCGTGTGGGGTTTTGGAAAACGAACCCTTGCAGTACTCTGATCTGTCCTACAAATGGAGATAATTTTCCCTTTACCATTTGATATGTTTTAGTTAGTTTTACCAGTTTGTCGGGTAATACGCATTATACGCATTAAGGCATAAATCACAGCTAATAGCAACCCAGCTTGCTAATGTTAGCTAACGTTAGCCCTCATCTGTCTAGTAGCATCACACACCACAGAAATATTAATTGCCAATTTGTATTAAACTCTTCGGAGACCAACAGCTACACATTATTTGGCAGGTTATTGCATGGCTGTGAAAGAGTTTGCGCCCACAAATGATGTTGCGTCCTCAACGTACAGTTATGTAATTTACGTAAAGTTACAGAGGTAAGGTTTAAGAAAAGAAACACGTTGAGGATGTACCTTAAACTAACTCAAAGTTCACTCAAATTTCACACAGATCTGAATATGCGACTCCAGGGAAAAGTCCAGGGAAAAGTCTATTTTTTGGGACCCATCCACCACCCCAACCTGCCTCCTTATAAGCGCCCAGGACTGCTTCCTTGTCTCATGCTGTCAGAGCATTGGTTACGTGGTCACAGCCTTTTAAAATATGTGGGATGTGTATGACTTTGGGTGCACTGCTTTCCATATGAAAAATTTGTGGTAACAGCCTGTGGATATAGTAATTTCCCTTATATATTCAGGCAGCACTACAAAATAGCGAACTAACTGTATAGTGAGCTGTAAGTGATTTCAGACGCAGCCTTTGTGTCTGTCTTTTCATTGGACAATCAAAAATAGAATGGCACCTAATCCCTTGAATCAAAAATATTTTCTTATCTTGTGAGTGCATGAAAAAAAGTTGACTTGCACAAAATCCTCGAGTTTCAGTCAATTTCTTACATTTTATTACTGTTGCACCATTTATACAAGTACATATAATTTTGAATGCATCAATTTCCATATCATCTTTTTGTTTTGTTTTTGAATGAACGTGTGGTGTGGAAATAGCAGTGGTGAGACATGGAATGAAAATATCAACTGTAGTTGCCATGGATGCAGACTGAGAAATTATTTTTTTTATTTTTTTTTTCCACTTGACCAAAAAGACAGGACTACAGGTTCACCCAACCACGGACATGCAATTTACTGAGTCAAGAGAGGAAGAAAAAGTGAACCGAGTGACACACAACGCTCCTCGAGTGTTTGTTTCTGCTACGGTTTGACAAGTGCTGGGAGGAAAACGCTGTGTGTCAGTCGGACGAAACGGAAAAGTTGGCAAATGGATGGCTGAGATGAATAAATATATAGATATATACCTACATATATGCAAAGGCAGAAAAAGGAAAGTACATTGATTCAAGCACTGAAGTTAAGGGCAATTTAAGGGTGCTGGTATCTTACTCACCTCTTACTACTATGTAAAACCCTCAAATATTTACTCTGTCAGAGGGACCTTTAATAATTTTTACTCCGATATTGTCCTTCGATCTTTCCTTTTTCCTTTACTTCTTTCCTTTTCCCCTCATTTCCTCTGTCCTTGTTTCTATATTGCCCTTCTTCCTTCCAGTCTGTCATTACTTTCTTTTCTTTATTCTGCTCAAATTAAAGCATCCTTCCTTTCTTTCAGTCCCAAAACTGGAGATACAAACTCCTCGTCGCTATCAGTACTGGTTTTTTTTACTGCCACAGAGTATTCTTCATCGTGATATTGCTTTTACTTGAGTCAAAGATTTACCTCTTCTCTTCCATCTCTGCACATATGTACACATACATAATATATATTTAGGAAAAGTAAAGGAAAATGCATGATGGATGAAAATGACAAAATCAGAAGCTCCCTTTTCATGTGCAAGGCTTTTCCATCCCATAATGATAGTGTGGCGTACGGGTGCCATAGGAACATGGACCATAGTAGATCGAGTAGGTTGCTGATGATCGTTCACTGAAATCTCCCCTCCCGTCCTCCATGGGGTCAGACTGCTGGGCCCAACAGCCTGTACATGATCTCGTCTGCGGTGTTTTCACCTGCTTAGATACCAAACTGGAGACGCTCACGTCACAGGACAGACTGTTTTATGTTTGTGCTATAATCATTTGAAAGGGTCTTTGTGTATGACAACTTTAATCGATCTGCTGGTTGAAATCGTTTGCCTTTGTTAACAAAATTGTTACAACTAAGCATAAAATTGTCAGACAAATGGTAAACTCCATCATCTGAGTACATATACATAAAGAGTTTGAAGGGTTTTTTAACTATATAAGAGCATCATTTACAAATTTGATTCCAAAATTCCAGAAATTGGCATGGTTTCCTCTTATTTTCTTCACAAATATAATGACTTGTGGTAAGCTCATGTTTACACCGTCTATCACTGTCCACTATATCAATACACTATACAATATACTTTCACTTTTTAAGTATATTTAGTGGCTAATCCTTCACTTAAGTTAAATGTAGGACTTTTACTTACAGTATATATAAGTATGCCTACATTTTTATCTTAAGTAAGTAAAAGACTCAAGTTCTTTTTCCAGCGACACGGTCCAGAAACTGAAGGCAATCACAGAAAAGAGCTGAGCTCCTGACGTCTCCTAATGATGCAGCAAACATCACCAACTTGGTCGTCTAAGAGGGATCAAACTAACTCCGAGACGTGACTGTACAGTCTGTTTCACCTAGGTCAGCAGTAGATATGTCTTAAAACAAAAATCTTTTAAAATTTATTATCAGATTCGCACGGAGGATCGGAGATTTCTCTCAGACTTTCTAAGAACACCGCAGAGATCTTTTCAGCAAGCTCTGCAGATTTTATAAGTGTATTACAAATGTTAAAAACCCACTTAGTTCACTTACAATATACCTAAGGGTTTCAGTACAAAATCTAGAAGTTTATCTGAAAAATTCCTACGACTGTTTTATACGTCTAAGAATGTGTTTCGCTCTGCAAAGCCAGCCGCTTTTCAACCTCTGAAATGTCTTAGAAAGACGGAGTGTTCTCAGTCCTCACAATAGATTTAAAGTCCCTTTAAAGGTTCTTATCAGTTCTTGCCGTACAGGGAAAGTGGTGTGTAGCCACAAGAGAAAAATGGGTAGCAACACGACCCAACGATACCAAAAAGTTGGGGGAGGATGGGTTAAAAAAGGGCAAAGCCACAATTCCACGGCAATGAAAAACTTGAGGCCAAAGCCGAGAGCATGATACGCTGAAGAAGAGGAGGATGAGTGGAAGGGGGAGAGCTGAAGAGTGGACGTACCCAGCTTGTAAAGTGATTTCCTAAACCCACTCCTTCCCTCAGTCCCGTTTCCCCAAATTTTGTGCCGTCCACAGAACAGAGGGTGCAGGTGGATGTTTAAACGCAGGCCTACTGTGAGCTGAGATGGGAGTCGGGTTAAACCTCTTGACCGTATGAGGGAGAGGGATGATGGATGAGGGATGGCGAGGCGTATGGCCGACACAGACTCGTATCAAAGTTCAAATACTACAGCAGAAAAAAATAGAATAAAACATAACAATAATAATAGCAATAATCATCTGCAGCGGTGGGAAACTTCTCCAGGTGGTTGCTCCAGTCCTCCTCAATCAACAAATCATTATCATTACAATTATTATTATTATTGTTATTATCATAATATGGGTGGGCTAGTTAATTTCATTTTCATTTTTTTTAATCGTCATCATCGTTGAGTTAGGTACTTTATTTTTTCATTTCCGAAAAGAAGCTGTCCATTAATCTTGAACTGCTACGGTTTGATCCTTGCTTGGTGCCTCTGTGGCGTTCGCCTCCTTGGCGGGAGGCTCGGCGGCTGGTGTTGAACTAGGGGCTGCGGCGGCCTCCTTTGCCGGTGCGGGAGCCGCCGCTGCCTCTGTGGGCTTGGGGTCAGGGGAGGCAGCAGGGGCCGCCTCGGCTTTGGCTGCTGGTGCCGCGGGGGCCTCAGTCTTTTTGGCGTCGGCCTCATCTTTACTCTCAGCTGCAGGAGCTGCGGCCTTAGCCTCGGGCTCCTTGGCGGCAGGGGCCGATTCTTTGGCCGGGGCGGCTGCAGCTGGTTTCTCCTCGGCCTTGGCGGGCTCTGCGCTCTTGGGCGCCTCTGTTTTCGGCTCAGCGTTGGCGGCAGGTTTCTCGGGCTCCTTTGCGGCCGGAGTGGCGTTCTTATCCTCCTCTTTGGGCGCTGCAGCGTCTGCTGCCGGCGCTTCCTTGGCCGCTGTGTCATTCGCTACCTCCTTAGCGTCGGTGGCAGCCGGGGCCTCGTCTTTGTTGTCTTTCGGTGCTTCGCTCTCCTCAGCAGAGGCCCCCTCTGCTTTAGCATCCTTGTCTTTGGCCTTGTCATCGTTTACATTGTATCCCTTCTTCTTTTTGCTGAGCTTGCCTCCCATTTTGGATCTCTGGCCTCTGAAACAGAAGGGAAAAAAAGACTTTCAGCACTATAGCAGCAGCCATTCATTTCCAATAAGAAGCAAGAACATCGCACAGAAATAAACCAAACAATGGAACAAATGCAAGAACCACAAAAATCATGTCTTTGAGCACACTGGAAGCTCTCGGTAGAAATAAATGAAAGAATGAAAGACAAAAAAATGAGTGAGTGATGCTTCAAGCAACACTGTTCTTCAGAAGATGAGTTTTGATGAAGAGCAGTCTCTCTTTGTGGTAAAACTGTCAGGCTGCAGACTTCTCTGTATGAGATAGCAGGTGCAGGATCTGATATCTCTGCATGAGCTTTCATTAAGGAGGAGACCAAGAAAAAGAAAATGCTCATAGAAATGTTACGCGGTAGTCATGCATTTATGAAAAAACATCTCCCATGTTGCATTTTTTATGTATGCTCTCAAACTGAAGCACATGCCTCCCAGCGTGATGTGTCTTTCTTTCGGCGCAGGCAAAGCTTATTTAAACATGAGGAGAGGAAACAGTCACGTGAGTTCAAATGCTACACAGAAGGAAACCGAATCTGTGATGTTCATCTTGAGAAAGATGCTGAAGCCTTTGCTGTAGAAATGCAAGAAAAAAACTCAGTTGTATATTCCATCACCACCGACCACAGAAACTCCCAGCACATCTCGTCGCTCACCTCTCGGATCAAGAACTTCTAATTCAAATGCATAAAAAAGCGCTTCCACAGCTGACATGCCGAGAGCAAGAGGAAATTAAAATATCTGTTACTGAGACAACACTCCTATTAAATAGCTTTTTAAGTTCATTTAAGAGCTGCTGAAGATGGCTAATTGAATTCACACCTTACAGAGATGGTAGTAATACATTTTAATGCTTTTTACATGATACTCATGTAATAAATTGGACTTCATTCTCAATGAACAATTACTGTGTCATCTTGGTCAAGTGGAAAGAGTTAAGATTCATGATTTGCAGTGACACAACTTTTTTTTATTAGTAATTTTATTTCTAGGGCCCAAGCACCTCATGGTGCGAGGACCCTCTTGAAATGCAAGGAATTCTCATTATACTTCTGAGAAATAAATCACTATTTGAGGGACTAAAAAACTCAAAAACTCATTAAACTTTGCACACAAATCAGAAGTGGTGAAAATTTGATATTTTATGGGTCGCACTGATTTCAAAAACTGTCTCAGTAGCACTCCCTACAAAATTTCTTTGTAACAGCCCCTGAAGCTGGTTTCACTGGCATGTAACCGCATGAAACCTGCTAGGCATATGTAACACACCAAGACATTCAAAAAAGTCTCTTGGAGCCATACCCTAAACCCAACAGGAAGTCAGCCATTTTGAATTAACTGGGTAATTTTGGTGCATTTTGGCCATTTACACGAGTCATACTTTAACAGAGTCCTCCGAGAGATTTAACTTCAAATTTTGTCTGTACCATCTCAAGACCTTCGACATGAAAAGCTAATAAAAGCTTGACTTTTCGTCGAACTGTGTGACTGTGGCGAGGCGTCAAACTTACATGCTTTGCCAACAAACAGGAAATGGTTTGTAACTCCAAGGTACATTGTCCAATCACAGTCCCATCTTGAACACATCTACATGCCAATAATTATTTAGAGTTCTAGCGCCCAATACTGGCAACAGGAAATGACATGTTTTATTCTTTCATTTACTTCTCTTATCAGGTTGACCAGATCCACCTCAAACTTGCTTGGAACATTCTCAAGACCTTGATGATGCTTTGTGATGAACATTGTAATTTTCCTCAAATGGCGGCCATTTTGCACATGTTGCCATTAACAAGGTAGATGTTGTAACTTGAGCATGTATTGTCCAATCTACCCCAAATTTTGCATGCTTCATAAGAGTTCTGGCCTAATGGCATCTACATGCCAAAATTACGTTATAGTCATAGGACCACCTACTGTAAACAGAAAATATCATTTGTAATATCATCGTTTTATAGTCTGGCATAATACTCCCCAAAGGGTGACCAGATCAACTTCTAATTTGTCTGATTTTACATTGAGTGTTGTTGCCATGGCGATGCCTTATTCACCACGAAACAGGTAGTTGGTGTAACTTCAGATCCGCTTGTCCGATCTGCCCCAATTTTCATTTGCTTTGTAAGACTCCAGGCCTGAAGACATCAACATGCAAATGAGGTGTCACTAAGTTAAGTAAGCTTTGTCTATTATCTTTTGATTGACATGAAATTTCCATGGTTTGGTCTACAACTGATTTACACCAGCATGTAAATGTAAGTGGTACAAAATGTGAAATAGGTCATATCAGCTCCCACGCTGTACAAGGATATACCATCTCACTCCTGCATGCAGTGTCTGACTTTCATAGATATGAAAAGCCACGTCAGTCAGTGTCCTGCCAGAACCCTTGTGTGTGTGTGAAATTGTGAGGGCCCGTTCAGCGCTGCTTGCAGCTTTAATTTTTATTTAAGTTTTGGCAATCTGGGCAGCATGATAGCAACACATGTCCATGTGCATCACTCCCCAGTCTCCTCAGTGCTGATCTTTGTTTATCCTAATGGGGAGTGACACCATTTTTGATACCACATACACTCTTTCTGTACGCATCTGCACAACTTCAAGGTTCAGTTAATTCAAATTACAAAAAACATGTACTTCCTTACTCCTAGTGGCATTCAGCAGTGCAGATAATTTTGGTTTTATTTTTACAGATTTTGAGATTTCTCTCCTTGCAAACCTATAACAATTACACTCAAAATGTTCTGAAGAGAACAAATTATGTTTCTTTTTCATCAACATAGTGAGGAGATATTTCGACAAACATGTCTGGAAAAACCCAGAAATGTTCATAATGAACGTATCTGGAGAAAATCCACTATCAAGCTGGGCAAATAAACCAAAACTGTATGCCTGAACTGATACTATATTAAGTGAGAAAATGTTTTATATGTAATATGGGTGAAATTAGCCTTTAACCATGAGCTTGTTCTATATGAGTACGTTGACTGAAATGTACTTTAATAATCAAAAAATGTAAAACATTGTATCATCAATAAAGAATGGATTTTTTTTCTTTTAGCAAACTGCATGAAATCAATGGATCTGTAGAGCCCTGTGTGAAAGGACAACACTGCATTTCATGTGATTAAGACCTGTAGGTAAACAGTCATTGAACAGGTAGATAGCACTGTGTGGAGGCAGGCTCACCACACAGACACACACACACACACACACACACATGCACACACACACCTGCAGATTCCTGGCTCTGTCCTTCAATTGAAGCTTTTTTTCATGGATATCACCATCTGTCTGCTCGATGGGGGAGAGGACTTCAATACCACAACAAATCAGTCTTATTAAGAGCAAAGACTCCAGAACGGTACAATTTGTTGTTTGAAATATGAAGTCTGCATGTTGATGCCTCACACTGCCAGAAACAACTTGGCAGTCTCTTGTGCTCATTAGGAAAAGCCAGAAAAAATGTGCTGTGAATGTTTTCAATTCTGCATCTAAATTTCCAAACTGCTGCATCCACTGTAGAAAAAAAGATCTTATTTCCAGTCTTTGAATATTTGACAGATACCGTCCTCAAAAAAGCAACAAGCTTAGATTCATGACTAGAAAGACCTCAGAGAGCACAGCCCTTTGCCAAACACAAGCCTCATATTTAGATTTTTTCTATCCACTCTTACATCCGAAGCTGCATCCAAACACCCAAAGTGACAGACAGTCACATGAACATGTGCCAGATCTCTTCCATGCATTCAACTATGTGCAGCAGTTCATGAGAAAATAGTGAAAATAATCCAAAATGCCTCACAGTGCTAAGAAATAAAATCCATGCCTTGATTTAAATGTCACTGGTGTAACAGTCTTTCCTTGGATCTACCCAAAGCATCTCTGATATCCAAGAATTGATATTTAAAACACTTTTAACTGTCCACAAAAAGCCACAATCTTTGTTGGAAATGCAGCTTAAAAACAACCGTTTTTGTTTTTTGTTAGTCTCAAACAGTCTACAAGTTGGCAGGCATCTTTCCTAGATGTCATGCCATCCACCATCCCTTTCTACCTCAAGATGAAAGAGTCAGCTCACACACTACGTCACATTACAAACGTCAACATGATAAGTACGAAATGTGTAAATGTAACGTATCCATGGTTTGCAGACACTTAACAATGCCAATATTTTCTTCTGGCACCTGGGCTGATTGTACTGACTAACTACTACTACTAACTTTTGAACTCTTATCTCCACTACAGGGTTTTTATTTAAATCGTGTTATGTTCAATGATAGTTATTGTAAATTGTTATTTTTTGTCTTATCCTATATCATGTAATTTAGAGAGCATTTGCCTTGTACTTTTTTTGTGAAAGATTCTGCTGACTAAAAAGCAATCAGAAATCTCCATGGTTTCTCATTTTCAGTTTCTCAAATGGTAAATTGAGCATTTTGGAAAGAAACTGTTAAATTTACACATGAAGCTATTTATTTCAGAGAAGTTTTCATTTTATTATCTCTATGGGTCCTGTTTTTGGGTTTTCCCGACATGCAATGAGTTAAAGGTACAAGTAATACGAAATTAAACAAGCCCAGAAGTCTTTTGCTTTTGCTGCATGGCACTTTGTAATGTACACATCTCATATTATAAATATTACTAAATTGCTTAAATTTTTGCTCCTATAAAAATCTGTTCTAAAATGAAACAGAAACTGAATGGTGTAAAGTGAAAAGTCAACATATGAAAAACATATTTTTCTGTGGTGATTTTGATGAACTAACTTCACAACATCTTGAGATTCTTCTTCATTTATGTGTCTGGCACCAAAATCATCCATTTGTCCATCTGTAAATGTGAAATCTGTCAAAACGTCTGTGAAAGCAGACGTGACCTTTTCCTCCCAAACAAACCAGACCACTGAGAGACTCTGCTGGCTACTCACAGATTGGCCCTGTGAATGGGACAGAGCCGGCGGTGAATCCACTCAAAATGCTAATCACCTCCTTGCCACCGACTGAATTACTCCACTATTCATGCAAAACTCCCCTGAACGTCCAACAGTCGGTATCTGCCAGGGCCGCCGTTCCTGCCGCAGCTTTATACGGGCCACAATGGAGGTCTCTCTGCTACATCACATCATTTGACTCCCGGCTTGTGCTGCCAGTACAATGACTCACAATCATCTGAGCAGACAATGGCTTCTTTTCAACCAAAGGCACGCTTTCTCACTGCTGGGCGTGTGGTTCTAGTGTTTGAAGAGCTGGGGCAGGGCCGAGACAACCTGGAGAAAATGCCCTGGGGTGCACAAAAGACTTAATTTAACCTGCACACTGCAGTCAGGGAAGCACAAAGGAAGTCTGATCTGCCAGCTGTGAACTCCCAGCATCACTTTATATGGACGATGGTATCAGTGCCGAGGAAAAGTCTACCTACCTGAAGTGTGTTAAAATTAGGTGACAGGGGTATTTAAAGGCCCTATAATTACTCCAAAAGTTCAACTCCTGAATTAGACAGCTTGAAAGTGCCAATCAGCGAACAGTGAAACCTAAAGACCCCTAAGAAAAAAAAAAAAAAAAAAAATCAACTCTGAGCAATGAGTCAACGAGTCAATGTCCAATGTTGAAACAAATTTTCCAACTTGCCATTGCACCTAAAGACATTACCCCTATCGTTTCATCTTTAAATTAATGGCGCTAAATGGATTTCTTGACCTTTCAAACGCCCCCACAAGGATTTGGAATCAAGTGTCTCAATCCTTTTAGACACAGTTTCATTGTTACAGCTGTAAAAAGCTAATCTTCTAACCGTGTCAATCCCTGATCCCAATCGCTGTGAAATCAGTGACCAAGGTTGATCTGCTGTTTGGAAATCTCCTATTCCTCTGTTAAGCTATTAGTCAGAAAGATTCCACCTGCCATTCATAAATTTATCAGTTAATTTCTGGCACAAAAATGTCTGCATCTCTTTTCAGGGTTACAATTCAGGGTTTTTAAGATGTATTCTTTAATGTCCTCTATAAAGGAAATTGTCTTGCAAATGTTGTGCGAATAAACACTCAGAACAGGTAACACACAGGATTTAAACAGACAAGAAAACCACAGTAACACAGTACAAGTCTAAGGCAACAATGGCTGAGGGCACAAAACTGCTCCCAGAGCGAGTTAGAGGAGGCATGGATTGAGGAGGTGGCAGAGGTTGTGTGCTAATGTCAGTGCTCTGCAAGTGGTCACAGTGTCAGTGAGGTCTGGCGGGTTAGGAGGGGGGAGTCAATTATGTTAGAAGATATATTAGTGATTTTTTAGGAGCTTGTTTCTATTGGTGAGGGTGAGCATGGTGAGATAGCAAGTGGAGGATTGGTTCAATAATGCTACTGAGGTCTGACTGTGAGAGCCCTTATTTGGCCGATAGCAGAGTCTTTGTTGGCAGAGTTTATGGATGTCTGTGGTGTGGTGATTGAAGCTCAGTTTATTGTCCATGATAATGCCGAGGCACTTAAAGCTCTCCACCATCTCCACTGGTTGGCTGTTGATGGTGGTGGGGCAATGAGGGGTGGAGGGTTTATTGAAGTGGTGGGTGTCAAAGATGAGCTGCTTTGTCTTGGTGACGTTGAGGAGGAGGTGACTATACAGCCTGCTCTCACTTTGAATTCATCAAATACCGCCATTTTGTCAGTGGATGTTGGCGTCAGACACAGACACAAAGAGGCATCCTCTGCAGGGTATGATACGAACCAGGCGGCGGATGTTGGTTACGCCGTCAGCAGCTACCGTGATATAAAAATCTAGAAAGTCTGTATGAGGAGGGGAGGTGGGTGGGTCAAACAAACACCAGAATTTCACCTGGGAGCCTGCTGTGTGAATTGTAAGGCAAAGCATTATGGGGTTTGTTTCTAAACCTAAAGAAGTAAACCTAAGTGTTACACCTAAAAGTGTTTTACCGTACGTTGTAACTTAATTTTAAAAACGCTGTGTGCTGTAAGAAACGTTAACTGACTCGTTGTCCCTTAACGTCCAGAACAAGTGCAGGAGGGTACCTGGTGCGTCATATTGAGACGTGTAGGTCCACTGACAAAGCGGCAGTACTTGACAGCAGTAGAGACTTTCAGGTTTTGTTGTTCATCAGTATACATCAGTAAATTACCCCACTCATGAACTTTGAAGCTTCTACGTGTCTTGAAAAAAGGTGGTTGCTAACAAGTGGCTGAATGAGACTACAGAGCATCATCACGGCACGGTTATTTCATGTGACAGTAGTGTAGTGTGTTTATTGCCTAACGTTAGCTTTTTACTTCTGGCGATTGCATTTAGGCTTCAATAATCATGAAACTGGTGTTCATTTGTGAAGACTGTCTTGCTGAGCAAATGTTTAAGTTATAAATGTTTGCCACAGAGCTTATTTTCGGCAACAATCCAAAGTCCAGTGGAAAATTCAGTGGCTATTTGACAAGGAAACCAGTGTGATGCTAACTTTAGTGTCGGCCTACAGAATAACATCAACCTGGAGCACTCTATTGCAACCAGAATACAAAAAATGTGAGAAAGAAAATTACTAAAATGAAAATATTAAAACTTATCTTGTGTGTTGTCATTTGTAAGTATATACCGTATACGATGCAATGTAAAAAAAAAATGCCGAAAAGTGATTGGGATCGATTGTGGCAGGCACACGAATTCTTGGTATAATGACATGACTAAATGGGCAGTGGTTAATGTTGCGACCCTACAGGTAGTATTGAAGCAGCAAAGTCTATGCAGAGAGAAGGTCAGGGTGATAGATGGGTCAAACAAACATGTTAGGTCTGTGTAAAACTAAAAGTCAATACTGACTTTTTTTTACCTCAATGTAGTCACGCCACGTTACATGAGTACATATATCACTTTATGATGTAGTTATGTCCCTATACATGACAAACATAGTTATTTCAACCTAAAACACAACCTCTTTCTAAACTTAACCAAATAACTTTGCTGCCTGAACCCAGCTGTGCTGCAGCCATGTCATTTCAACACGATATGTGCCCCCACCAGGTAATGTGGTGTTCAGAGATCGTGGTGTTTTCACATATTTCTGTGAGATTGCATTGCATCTTTTCTTCTCGAAGGCACTTCTAAATGGCCTGTTCTGTGATTTAGGGAGGGAGGACTTGGCAGTATAATGAGTTGCATTATCAGACGATTTTTACACACTACTGAGAGTCATTTAAGAATCTGCACTCACCCTGTTTTAAAATGCAATCTTTACAGACCTCAGTGAAAACTCAGTGCATCTTTCTGAGGTCCATTTATTTTTCCTGAGAGTGCACAAGATTAACACCACCTGCACTTTTTCCTCTTGTTTTTTCCACTGCGTTCAGCAGTTGCCTCCCCTAACCACCGACTCTCCAATCCCTCAACCCGCCAAGCTGCTGAGTTCACAAAACACATGATTGATCACTCAACGGCGGCGTTCGGTAAAGAATTATTTATACAACATTATTAATCGACAATCAAATTCCTGTCTGGCGAGTCGTAAGGTGGCAAAGCGGTTGAGGATGAGCAGAATTCTCTGAAGGAACAGATGGCTGACTTCTCCCAGATTTCTTCTCAAACTCTCTCTCTCTGGCGACTCATCTGTCACGCCCACACACCGACGCCACTGCTCGGCTTTGCTCTCTTTTTCCCGACTACCCGCCTCACACTGTCGTCTCTCTGCAATCATCCCTCTATCATCACTCCGGCCTCCCCTCCTCTCCATGTCTCCGCTCTCGTCTGCTTCACCTGCAGTGTTTTCTGTCCTGGGTGTGTAATTTCAATGCTCCGAATTGCTTCTTCTCTGTTCTCTGCAGCCACTCTGTCTTCTGTTGTATTTTCTTTGGCATGTCTAAATTCGATTCTCTTTCTCTTGGGATTATTTTTCTTTCTGTTTCAGTCTGTAGATGCACCTTCGCAATCTTTCTTTCAGCTGGAGCCTTCTTTCTTTTTTATTATACAAATGTGTATGTGTTATGTGTTATGTTTGTGTAAACCTGCAATAATCAATATTTTCATAATAACAGTGGGTCATTTGAGTATCTGTGATTGGTGTTGCTCGTAGCGACAACCCCATAGAAAATTATCACTCAGCTGGTCACTTAATCTCAATATTTTTGCGTTTTTGCGCCGTTGTCAGTGTCATTTTAATCAGTTAATAATTGATTACTAATCTGACCAATTTTTAAATCAAAGCTAAACACTTACACTTCCTAGTCTAACCTGTAATGACTGCAAGCTTATTTTAAAACTCAATTTTAATTTTTTTTCATTCTTTTTTATTTTATTTTATCCTCACACATCTTTTCTGCACTTTTTCTTTTTTGAATGGTGTTATTTTTTAAATGGTAAATCATTTAGTAATTCATTTTAACTCTTTATTTTTGCTCTTTATGCTTTTGTTGTATTTCATTTGTATCTTTTATTACATTTTATACTTAATTGCTCTGTAAAGCACTTTGAATTGCCTTGTGAAAGGAATGTGCTATACAAATAAAGCTGCCTAATAAAGAAGACTTTTATAAGATCAATAGAACTCAATGCAGAAACACAAAGGTCAAAGTATGTGGTATTGGAAAAAAAAGTTCAGTATTATTTCCTAAATTAACTCCAAATCTGAAACTGAATTGATCAAAATTGTAGAATTTTATTAAACAAAGTCCAACCCTGAATGCAGAGGTGCGTACTCGAGTCACATAACTTGGATTCGAATCAATCGCGAGTCACAAATTTGATGATTTTAGACTGACCATGAGAAAAAACTTAAAACTCGACTTGGACTTAAATACCAATGACTTGTGACCTGAGCCTTTTGACTTGAAAATACTTGATTCCTTCACCCAAACTCCAAGTGAAGTGGCAGGAGAGAACCATCAAGAAGGTAAAGGTAAGGTAAGGTAAAACTATAATCTGCCCGAGAGGCAATCTGAGATACAGACAGTTGTCATGAGTACAACAAAATAGACAAATACATAACACACAGCATCCAGTATCACACACACACACACACACACACACACACACACACACACACACACACACACACACACAGAAGTAAATCATGGACACTAAGGGTCAATGAGAGTGAGTCAATTGACCAAGCTGAACTTGAACTTTCAAAAACCTCATGTTTCGAGCACCAGATAGAAAAAGACACAAAAGATAATTTCATCCATGTATAAAACTACATGGTGGCCAAAAAATAGATAAATACATTAATTCAACAGTATGCAAAACATGTGGATTGAAAATAACAGACAGACGCAACAACTTCCAACTTTGTTTGACATTTGAGCTGCACAAAGAACAGTAGGTTGAGGCTAGAATGAACGTAGTCTGCAAGCTAATGCTCATCTAATGTTAACGGTTGAGAAAAATTTTAACAATTAAAAATACAAAATTTAAAACGCTGTCATGATTTTTGTAAATTTGATGTTTTATTACCTTGTCTTTAAAATGGCATAACATTTGGTGAAGAGGGCATTATGACTTGTTTAGGACTCAAAGACTTGTCAGTCTCGACTTTGGACTTAAGTGCAAAGACTTGAGATTAACTTGTGACTCGCAAAACAATGACTTGGTCTCATCTCTACCTGAATGTATTTGGTTATTTGGTTATTAATTTTTCTAGCACATTTAGCACATCTAGCACTCTTCTTTGTCCTGACACACACATGAGTTTCATCAAGACTGAAGAGGTCTGTATAAATAGCAACCAGATATTGTATTCTTCTCTCTCTATGAACGATCTCTGATTTTTGTTGACCATTTTTTGCTGGTCAGATTGTAATCCCTTTCTCCTGTTCTCTGTGGTCAGGCAGATGGAGTTCTCCATGAGGTCCTGGGGTCTCAGTAAGTCCCTGGCCTCGGAGCAGCGGTGAGCTTGGCCTGGCAGGTTCTGTGTTCCTGCCATCCAAGATGACACGTTAAAGGTTAAAGCTGTCACCGCCCGACTCCCCGTCCTGCTAGGACACACTCACTACCCTTCCATGTCCAATGGAAAATCAACTTGACAGCAGAAAGCAGGAGGAGCTGCAGGAGCACTACAGTTTGGTTTCAGGATGAAGGACCCAGATATAGAAGCCTTATTAAAGATCGTGTCAGCAAGGGTTTACTACTGGATGTTTTCGTTTGCGGCCATTTTGTGTGCAGAAAAGGTGGAAAATAATCTGCAGGTGATGGTCATGTGAACAAGACTGCAGAGAGCACGACCACTTATACTAGCCACAAGGAAGATACAAAACAAGCGTAACTGTCATCACATTACAACTGATTGAAGATGTGATCACCAAATGTGCTCGTAAATTCCTTCCTGCAGGAGTTTAGGTTGTCTTTTAACCACACAAAACTGGTTTGTTTGTGGTGAGCCCGTGATCTGACCGCGCTCTGACCCCACTACAAGGCATGCTCCAAGGCATGCTGCTAACAGCTAGCCAGAGAATGAATCAAGGTCTGACCTGGACTAGCATCCAGGTAGGTTATGTTGCATTTTGATATTTTGGCAGATTAGACCTTCTTCAGGACCTTCAGCTTTAGCTTAGCGTTAACTTTATTGTGCGCTGCATGTGAACTTTAGCACACCTCTTGACTCCTCCCACTACAACTTTATTTCCTACAGACTGTCGTAAAACCGCCGTGCTTACTGCAGCAACTACAGCTAAGACCAGTGTGGATCATGATCTTGGGTTTCTACTGGGGCATGTTCACATACTTAATCAGTCAAAGCACTTTATTTTCCTCATACTGTCTGTGCTGGGACTGAGGGTATTCAGGGTACTGTCTCTGCACTGTCACTGTATGACTGTAACACAAAGATAGCTACACTTTGTACCGTGAAAAATCACCAATAGAAGCTTAAAAATTTTCACAACTGGAAATGTTCCATCAGGAATATGATCTGAAATCAGGGAGAAATAAATAACATCAACAACCAAAATGATATGTTTCCCTGATGTTAGCATGTAGCTACATGTAGCAGTGTATGTCATGTAAACACTTGCAGTGGCGTTTCTGGAGCAGATGAACATATAAAGAAATCAGTCATTTAGCTGCCATGAGTTTGTAGCCAAAGTAGAAAAAAGATTAAGAGTATTCGGAACGGTCTGAAGGGTTAGTCTGTGTTTTTTTTGTTTGTTTTTTGTTTGTTTTTTTTTCAAAGGAATTACTTTTACATACCTTTACCTCATTATTTGAAACATCGGCCACATTTAATACAAACATACGACAAAAAAAAAGGAAAAGCATAATCATATTTCTATGTGGAAAGAAACAGAACCAAAAGGGAAACCCATCGTGTTTGAAAACACCAAAGAGCGTGGGCTCAGTCAACTGTAAACCCATTGACACACTGTATGTGATACTGGCCTGTAAAAATAAACTTGGCCAGAACAACAAAAAATCAAAAAGGCATCACTTGGCATTAGCAGCACTCGCTCTTTGTTCCTAAAAGTTGACATTTGGAGGAGGAACATGGTTTTCACGGGGCACAGACAGACATAGTATTCCATTTTGAATCCAGCCTGGGGCGACGACGCAGTTCCACCTCCTGTGTCACACTGACCTCCATTTTAAAACAGTTCTGCCTTATCGTAGTGTTACTGAAGCGATCTGCAGCCACAATACCACAGGCTGCTTCAGCTGCTGCAGCTCTCTGCATCAGACTCCAACACAACTCCGAAACTTAAGGTGGATGTTTTAAAGCATGCATATCTACATAAAATGCATTTAAAAGAGAACATTTGGATGAAGATGTTCTGTAACACAAATATGTGTGTATATGCATGTTTTACTATAGGCTGCATAACCCCTGACCAAAATTCAGGGGCACAAAACATATTAAAATGCACATGGCAGATGGAGTTTTTATCTGTATTATAATCACACGTCGGGGAAACCTGTAAACCTGTTTCCTCGTTGTCTCATTTGTTCTACAGCCGACCCTGTGATTACCAATCATGCTCTGATGTTACTACTCTGCACATCCTTGTCAAACCACAACTAATTTATTGCTTATTATCCCAAATTAGCTGTTGACTGAGTTGATTATGCCTAACAAAAATGCACGTGGGAAATTCATGTTTGGACAAATGGAAAAGAAGTTACAGGAATAGTAATAATGAAATAAGCTTTTTTTGTTTTCCTTCAAGAGTTAGATGCAAAGACTGATATCCATCCTATGTGTAAATATTCTACTGAGCTGGATGCAGGATGTGGTTAGCTTAGCATAAATACTGGAAGCAGGGGGAAGCTGCTAGCCTGGCTTTGCCCAAATTTAAAAAAAAGTTTATTAGCACCACTAAAGCTCACTAACTGACACACTGTATCTTGCTTGCATTACCTGCACACTAATATACAGTAAATATAAAAATGACATTGTGTGGTTTTGGGGGGAGTCACGGGCTGGAATTATGTCTTGATGAACTGCAATCTATACGTCTGCAAAGCATTTCTTTGCAGCATCTCAGCCATACAGCCTTGGTTGCCAGATATGTTTGTCAAGGTTTTATTTTTTGATTTCGGTCTATATGTACCAAATCTGGACACCTCACTGTGACAAGTCTTCAGGAAGCAGCGCACACTGTCTGCACCGACTGTTATAGCATAATGGCTCCAGTACAAGTCTGACTCACCAGATGTAAAATATGGCTATATAATTTCAGCCGACATTCTCCCTCCTTTCTGCTATCTAGAAGTTACTGTTTTCGAAATCCCCTTCACTACGGGAAACAACAACCTCCGAGCTAACAACCTACACGCTGAAAATGGCATGTTTTGACGAAGATCTTGGAATAAGTCTTATTAAACAAGATTAAAACAACTTGTGAACGCACCTCGGGAAATCCCAGACTCAGGCAATATGAGTTTATTCTGTACATCTGATCCCTGCCAGATCAGAAAACTTTCTGTTATCCCTGTCAACGTAGCTGCTCTCCTCCTGGCCATTTTGCCGGGTAAGCATGAGCTAACACAGCAGCAGTGCTAACATCCGACACTGAGACATTAAACGGTCCCAACAAACTTACATCGATACAGAAATGGCTCCACTGTGTCGTTAAACCTGTCAGTAACTGTAGCATGGCCAGTTGACGCTTGCAGTTAGCCCTGTCACTGTAAGTGTTGCAAGAGCACCGTTGTTGCATCCTGGGCTTAGCATCACCCAGGATGATTGTGATTGGTTTAAAGAAACAAAACAAGCCAGAATATTTTTCCCCCCTATGGCAGAATGATAACATGGTGCTTCCAGACATTTCTCTAGCACTGACACGTACAGCGCTGTGGAGATGGGTTGGACTATGCAAACCTATCCCAGCAGAAACCCTCTAATTGATTTGGTCATTTTCTAAGGCGTGGTGTAAAATTGCTACATAAATAACTGTAAGAATGTATCACTCAAAACCATCTAAACCCAGTGATATGTGCAGTAACACAGTGAGGTCATTCAGTGAGGTATCTGCCTTGTGTGCTCCCAACATGAATGTAACGCTATAATTTATAACACAGGCCTGAACACTTCCTCCTGCTGCCATCCAGCTGGCTGATTTAAGATGAGTCTGTTTCACCAAACTGCAGCAGGCGAGTGCAGGGGGCTGAGCGGACAGGCTGGAAAACTGGAGCAGAAAATTTGGCCCAATCACACACACAGACACACACACATACAAAAAAAAAACCCTCCACGCCTGCTCTCTGCACTGAGTTGGAAGAAACAGCAGGGAGCAGAGGATGCTGGGAGTTGGGGGCTCACAGTCAGCGGAGGCCGAATTCAAATATTCAACTCGCTGAAATGACAGACCGGAGTCCATGACGATGTTTTCAGGAGGCAAGATTCTCACATTGTGCTGGGATGATTTTCCCACAGCAGTGTGCTATTTTAAAAACGCAGCGCTCCGAACCTTGGCAAGCCTTACGACATCAGAGCCAAGGATGATGCAAAAGTATTCTCTTCCACCATTCCCACCATATTCTACACTTTTATTCCAGCCTGAAAACATCGAGCTGCTGGTGCATTTCAGGATACAGCAGCAGGCACAAAGTGTACCATCAGTAAAAGTCAGTACTGGCTCCCCTGTGTCAAAGCTAGCAGCAGGACTGCCGGCTGCAGCTATTTCTGTCCAGCAGTAAACACTTTCAGTCTACAGTGGCTTCCAGCTGTGTGAAGCTAATATCATCTACGTGTAGCTCAGGATTAAGACGAGAATTTGTGTCTCAAAAGTCTGACATAAATCGCTGCCTTTGTGTTGCAAGGCGTACGATGCTACCTTTTCACTTTGTTGGTTTTAATGACTGAAAGAGGATATGAGCTAATATAAATTTGAAGCGAGTGAAGTCATATAAAATTAAAACTGGAGAGATAATTTTTTTTAGAGCAAAAACAGGTCCTGTTTGATGTCATGAAGGAATCCAGTAGATTTCTGCCAAACTGGAGTTAAAAGTCAGATTTGGCGGGGAACTGCTGGATAAAAGGTAGAAGCTAATGTACCACAAAACATCTTGTTTAATTTTGGTTGCTTATTTTATAAAATGAGTGAATGAATCAATGATCAGAGAAACAAAAATTCATCTAAAATATTCATAGTGTTAGCCTTAGAGTCTGCAGTCATGCTTGTGACTCTGTGAGGCTGTTCTCAGGTGCAATGGTGCTTTAAGCTAAATGCTAATTTTGGCAGCAGGTCATCTTTACGGTGTTTACCATTATAGTCGAGCATCTTAGCATGCTTGTTAGTTCTGTGCCGATATCAGTGTTTAAAATAAGGTGACAATTTGGCTGCTAGACAATACCACTGTTTTTTTGTTGTTGTTGTTTATTTTGTTTTTGTTGTTATTTATTCCCCCTACTGTGCCAGGAAAACAAAGGAATAAGAAAGACTGAAGCGTTTTAAAGTCACTACCTTTGAATGAGCCTCAATTCAGTCATATACATTTATGAAATAACCTTTAAAGTAATCGACTTTCACATGAAAAACAAACAAACAAAAAAGTGCCTCAATCCGACCTCCTTCTGCAGTTAGTCACAGCCACAGGCTGCTAACAGCTAACGAAATTTAATGTGTCCTGAAACGTCATTAGTCTTGAGCCCTGCTTTTCAGCCTGCACAAAACTGATGGGACACAACAGAAAACCATCGACCACTGCCATCAGTGATAGCCATTATTTAGCGATAAGCTAATATCAGTCAACAAGGCGAATATAAGCTGATACCGATGTGCGGTGGATAAATTGTTGCATCTTGCTATATCTGAGGCTGATGGGAATTTTATTTGTATCTGTTCATAACTCAAACTGAGATTGTACCTGATAATGGCGCTCAGGGGATCACCAGTTATTACAATCAGTCCTGTAGAAACCATGTCATGAGAGACTTTCATTCAATCTTCTTCAATCTCCAGCTTTTCTCTGGACCAAAATGGCGGATTGACATAGTTGCTAATGTGTCTGACAATTGTCAAACTAGCAAAATAAATGCTTCCTATATGAGGATTTATTACAAAAAGAAAATAAAGTTACTGTGTCACATTGACATTGGAATTTTGGGATCATTATCTGACATTTTTATATTTATTTTTGCTTATTTTTAATGTTTGTAACTTTGGCACAAAGAGAGTGCAGCAGCTTTGTCACCATAGCAAAGTGTTTTATCACAAAGTTTTATTTTTGTGTCAGTATTCATTTGGTCAAGCAATGCTTTGTTTTTTTGAATCGTGTATCTGGTAACTTGTTTTGGATTTTATTCTGAAGCAGGAAGTGATCTAAACAAAGTCATCACTTTGTTCTGGAGAGCAGTCTAATTACCCAGAGCACAAACAGACTGCCCACTGCTTATTCTGGCCTCTGGCTCCACACACACACACACACACACACACACACACACACACACACACACACACACACAACCATGTGCATTCAAACACATACACGGGCATAAATAACACACACACTCTCATTGGTGTTTAGAGGATCAATCCTCAAATTGACAGAGCTTGAGAAAACTCCTGGGCTGGAAATGGTTATTGATCAGCACGGTGCGACCACAGAGAGCCGCTGTGTGTTCAGCTGCTGCTTACGAGTCAGAGGACGCACTCAGCGGAGATGAAAGCCAGCGAGGCGCTCTGAGACGCTTTTTACTGAGACGTTTATTACTGAATACAAAATCGTTCCCAACACTTTGTTGGCTGCAGAGGCAACCGACAGCAGACAAAACAAAACAGAGAAGTGAAACAGATTACGTCCATCTCTGTGGAGTCAGTGGCATTTCACTCTGCAAAATCCTCTCCTCCTCAGACGCTCACATGACCTCCATGTCTGCAAAGCTGGCAGAAAGTTTGTCTGGATCGAAAGCCATTCACCACAAATGCTCTGCGTGTCCCATTTCTGTAGATTTCTGTAACAAAACTGCTTTATAAATAAGCGAGACAGTTCATTCTTGACCTTGAGAACAGCAGTTTGGGTGGTTACTTTTTCCTCAAAGTACATTTTGATATTTTTTTATTCTTTAAGGAGAAAAATCAGGAGTTTTCAGATACCTTAAGAACATGTCCATGATTTTTATGAAACGCTATTTCCCTACAAACCAGGTTTAACTAAAATGTACCATCACAGTAAGAACGCAATGGATAACAAGAAAACAATTTAAGATGTGAAGGTGAGACATCCATTGTCATTAGTTTTTGTTTATCATTAGTGCATTAGTGCTTTTGAGTGTCATCGGAGAGATGTTGGTGCGTCAGTATTGTTTCCATAGTTACCTCCAGAGATGAGACTCAAACCTCCCGATATACAGTTTAAATGGACACCTGTGAGCCAATCAGATGCACGTGTTTTCTTGACTGATATCAGACAGAATCGTTAAAATGTTACACTCCTTTTTCCAAAGTCAGTGTGACATTGCATCCATTTTAGCTGATTTACACAGGGGATGGGGATACAGTTTTTCCTAACCACTACCAGAGAGCATTAATCTAACATCATTTGGAGTCCACACTGATGCATAGCCATGCCAAGATAACTGCCTTGCCAGGGCTTTAAGAGGCAATATCGAGAAGAAATGTTGATTTAGCCTTAATAAATATCCATAGCACTCGCCATTGTTCTTAATACTCCTTTTTGTTTCTGGCACAACAACCTGACAACAGCGTTAGTCCCCCTTGTGGCATTCATTGGATCTTATCTTGTATTACACGACATTAGTCGGCCACCGAAGCAAATGACCTATGTTTACGTTCTCCTAAGCATGAACCTCTAGTGGCTTCATGGTTGTTTTCTATCAGAAACAAAGGCATAAGTATTTTGATGTTGGTATTAGTGCTGCAGGATATGTGACTTGAACAAAGGAGACCGTGAGTACGCATGTCATCGAGAGGTGGAGGGGATGGTGGATGGCTGTCTGCCAAGCTGCAACACAACCAGTTGTGATTTAGCGAGTCATTGTTGTGTCTTCCAGCTACTTTTTAGCCACCAAACGCGTTTGTTTTTTAGCGAGCCAACAGGGATAGTGCCTCCAAAATCAGGTACTTTAAGCCAAAATATGATTTTTTCCCCCTACCATATTTTGTTCCGAAATCTAACCATGCACTAAACACTACTGGTACCATTTAACAGCATTTTGCTGTGTCTCTAAATGGGCACTAGCATCTAGTATGTGGTAGTAATCTGAGCTCAAACTTATCATACACATTAAACTTTGTGATACTTAAACATCTACAAAATTTCAAATAATGTAGACAAGCAACACATTCTCACTCCCAAGTCATCAAATACTGGTACTTGTTTAGTAGCCCTTGGCATTGGATACCGACGCACCGAGGCACCCTTCGGCGGCAATATGGGACCCACTGGGTGGCGTGTCAATTTGTGCTCATTACATGCATTGTGTCTTTTTAAAATAAAGTTCTCTTCTTACAGGAGATGTAGAGTTTCTGCTGGTTAAATGCATACAGTCTCTTTTCAAAATAAACTTAGAATGCAGGTTAAAAAAAAAAACAATTGTTCTTGGGTTTACTTCCTTAGATTTAGGCAACAAAAGCACGTGGTTGGATTTTAAAAAGAACAAAAAAAAACCCCACCATGGTTTGACATAAAATGCGTATGTTTGTAACATGATGTAATGTCATGTGACATACATCACTAGCGTAGTATGCTACACAAACTAGCACACTATGCTGTTATTAAAAGAATTCAATTGACGTTTGGTCTCAAATAGGACACAAACTTCTTCTGAGTGAAAGTCTGGAGTTAGTTTGACCCATCCACCTCCTGCCTTATGTGGACTTTCTTATTCTTTTTGTTAAGGCAGTTGCTTGAAGTGTCAATAAAAGCTGCCGCCAGGTCTGTCTCATATGCCGCTAAAGGGTGCCCCAGTGCATCAGTACTTGAGGCTGAGGGCCGCTGACCAAGCGTCAGTATTTGATGGGCTGGGAGTGAAACTGGGCTGAGAAAAGATGTGACTAACAAAGATTTAAAATGTAGTCTGTTCTCAGGTTAATGTTCAAGCAATTGTCAGATTTCCAGCTGTGATGTCAGGAGTGCTAGGGCAGATAAAAACTCCATAATTTGTTGGAAAATGTCTCAGAAAAAGATGAAATGTAAACACATCTGAGCTGAAAATAAAGCCTGTCTGATTAATTAATGAGGTAAGTTTTCAGTTTCTGATGTTTCTGACATTTCGTCTTTGTTGATTCAAAAAACTGTTGGTCCCGTTGAAGCGGTAATAAAGAGCATTTCTCGTCTGTGCTCACCAACCTGTAACACTTTGTCATTCCATTTTGATTTATTGTGAAATGGAGCGAAGCCTCTGGCCTTGTTTCTCCTGTGAACTGTTCAAAAGATTTTCTTGTTGTCTGACATATCCAGGTCAGACTTTCAGGCGCTGTTAAGTGATCGAACAGGTGCCATCAAAGCTTCAGCAAAATACCCACAATTCACTGCGCTACAGGCATTTGCCAATCAGCAGCAGCTGATGTAACTGGGTCGTGTCAGTTGGTGTTCTGTGGAAAGTTTTTCACCTTGAATGAGTGGTTTTAAAAAGTATTCGACAAAGAACATTCAGTATTCTCATAAAGACATTTGGTGTCCTGTGTTGGTCTAAATTATGTAAGAGGATCAGAGCCAGCCCATCACAATCGATCACACAAATATATGTCATTTATACATTATATTATGCAAGGGTGTATGTTTTTTTTTTTTTTTAATATCTGGGGGGACCTGTATTTAGAAAGAGATTTGGATGTCTTCTGACAAGAAAATTTGTGTATGAAACACTCTTGTTGAAATTTTGGTGCCATGTTTGGCAAACTGTGTTCATCAACAACACCCACACGTGGTTGGGTGTAGGAAAAAAGAACAGGGTTTGGCTTTACAATCTTACGGGAAGCGAACACCAGCCTCCCAGGTGAAGGTCAGTGATTGCTGGACTCATCCACCACCCCTCCCGCCCACCTTGAACATCTATCCCCTTAGCTTTCGTTGTTGTCCCGCTGCATTTCCCCCTGAAGCTGCCAGGCGCTGATAAACAAGGTCCCACCAAAGCTGGGGGTTGATGTGACTGATCAGACTTGTAAGATGCATTCGCTGCCTCTGCTCTGTTTTCTCAAAGAGATAAGAGACTCAGGGACGAAGGCAGCAGCTCGCCATGAACCCCAAGGCCTGTTTAGTATTTCCATGGTCCCAAACCTGCCACCTCTGCTGGAAACTCGCAGCCTGGACCAGACAGCTCTGTCTGAGCTGCCAGACTCAGAGAAGCTCTGTGTTATTTCTCACCTCTACTTCTGAGTGATGGTTTCTGAATCGATACTTGTGTGTCCTCTCTGTTTGGAATTCATTTTGAAGTAATGAATAACTCACAGCGGGCATTATCGATGAACGCCGTTACGACTGGAGCTAGAGACTCTCACCTGTTCAGTTAAAGAGCCTCAGGTGGATCAGCCTTCATTATGGCTGTAAGCTCTAAGATCCACAGGGGCCGAACTTCAGTCTGTATCCCAGTGAGAAGCTGTGTGAGGGGGCATGATCCGACCTGCCCAGCAGGTCCTCTGGGACATGACGCAAATTTAATGAAGTCTAATAGCTGTCGCAACCTGTTGTTGGAGTGGAATCTGATGGAGCTAAAGACTGAACTGTTCACTGCAACACGGTGAAGCTTTCCCACATGACATCACAAACCATCAGTGACGGAACCGACCAAAACATCAAATTTTACTGACTGCCGTGAGTCTGGCATCAAATTCTGTTTTTCTGGAAGTCCACGTGAAACAGAAGTTAGAGTGTCTTTGGCTTCTGTGTAGAATATTTGAGTTGTGTACAGTTACAAGAGGGATTTAGATCCAATCCTTTGCATTTGATTGGACCAGCAAATGATGGACTGGCTTAGAGTTTATCCCAATATGGAGCTACAGAGGAGTGTACTGTTGGTGGGGCCATACACATGCCGCGTGTTTTGAACCCTCAAATTCATGGTTTGTCAATGCAGACGCACTCAAACACCAGAGCGATGCCAGAGAGGCACGCATACGTTCCCATGCATCTGTTTTCCAGGGCACAACGGCTGCACCCAGAGATAAACTTAGTTCAACTTTTGGAATGCAGCAGCGTGTCATGCATGTCATGTGACAGGACAAACCAGTCACATCCATCCATCCATCCATCCATCCATCCATTTTCGTCTGCTTATCCGGGGCCGGGTCGCGGGGCCAGCAGGCCAAGCAAAGCACCCCAGACATCCCTCTCCCCAGCAATGCTTTCCAGCTCCTCCTGGGGGACCCTAAGGCGTTCCCAGGCCAGATGAGATATATAATCCCTCCAGCGTGTTCTGGGTCTGCCCCGGGGCCTCCTACCAGTGGGACGTGCCTGGAACACCTCCAGTGGGAGGCGCCCAGGAGGATCCTGATCAGATGCCCGAACCACCTCAACTGACCCCTTTCGATGCGAAGGAGCAGCGGCTCTACTCCGAGCTCCCTCCGGATGTCCGAGCTCCTCACCCTATCTCTAAGGCTGAGCCCAGCCACCCCACGGAGAAAACTCATTTCGGCCGCTCGTATCCGCGATCTCATTCTTTCGGTCACTACCCAAACCAATCACAGTCAACAGATATCTTTCACTTCATCCGTAAATGTCTGTGATAAAGAGCGATGATATTTGTATTTTTATGTATTTTTTATTTCATGGGGACTTTGCATTGTATTTTTGTATTTTGGGAATTGTCTCTGTTGATCACGATAACATCGGGGGGGTGGACTGTTTACCTGACTGATTAGTTGGTGGGGGGCTCTGGAAAAAGCCTGGAATGAAAACTTTTTTTTTTTTAATTTCTACACAATTACTCCTATAATTAAATTAAAAGACTGAAGGAATTAAATTTGTACAAAAAAGGTGGACGCTCTCTGAGGCCCCGCTCACGCCCTTAAAATGCATACAATGGTTTAGTCTGACCTGCTGTAGGATTAGTCTCTAAACGCAGCTAGAACAAATCACTTATGTACACTGCTGCATTTTTCTCCAGTAAAGGGAAATTGGGGTTCCAAAAAAAAGGAGAGAAAGGGAAAGGAAAGTAAATAAATAATAACACACACAGGCAATCAGACATCATGGACACGACCGGAGCATCAGGTCTGACTGTTGCTTTAAAGTCAGAAAGGTTCCCCGGTATTCTTTAGTGTCTAATTATTCTGCTGCATATTGCACATTTAAAAAGTTTTCCTCTCAAACTGTAGGAGCTGAACTTCTCATTTGGTTTTTGCTGATGCTTACTTGGTCTGCTCCTAAATACAGCTGTAGCACTTTGACATTTTAAATACCCTGATGGTGGAGAAAAAACTGCTAACTAAACCCTCCTGACTTTATCACAGTGAAGAAGCAGTTGAGTACCTATAGTAGAACTGGGACAGAGCAAACAGATGGGTCTACGCTTCAAAATGAGTCTTTAAAAATATCTTTTTTTCATTTTTATTTATCACTGAAGTCACCTTTAGACTCTTGAGCTGCTGTAACAAGTGCATCTCCTCAGTGTGGAATTATTAAAGTTCATCCTGTTTCTCTGTCTTACCTTAAATAACAATCATTTTGATCTAAAGGCTACTTTAAAGTGTCATATATGTCTTTATAACAAATCCAAATCCACAATGTAAACATGTTTTGGAAAAGTACTGTTACATAATGTGAATTTCTGTGACCCGTCAGCCTCTTTTAAACATCACATCATGTTCAATGAGACTTGATTTAACAGTTAAGCGAGCTGCGAGGAGCGTCAGAGGTGACACAGGAGCTTCAGTGCATCCTCAAAAATATGCAGAATGACACGTTGACTTTTAAAGTCTTTGTGAATTGCATTAATGCCACACATGAACCTGCTCCTGAACTTTAAACACATTCCTGATGGATGTGGCAGTGACAGACACTCTGGAGGTGTTCATATGGATGAATAAAAAACACATATAGGGTTCAAATGTTGGTCACTGACGCTTTGGGATCTCAAGTCAAGAGTTCAGGTGTGTGTGTTTGCTGCACCTCCTCTCACACCTGATCCAGATCGTGCTGATTGCAGAGTAGAAATAGAGATTTCTGAGCTAAGCTCCGATGAAAGCCTGTAACACGTTTGAGTTTGGGAAGTCTGTCGTGATTGTATCCTGACTGCACAGATGTAGAAAGCTGTTTGGTTCCACTTATGTTTACTTCTCTTCACAACTGCTGTTGTGTTGGCTGACAAGCACGAGTCCACTCTGTGATGTCGAGGACAAAAAAATCCACAAGTCTGCAATCTTCCTGTAGAAAAAACACATTTCAATGTTCAGCTCCAACTGGAATGATGCTTCAGCCTACTTAAGTGTGTACTGTTCTTTTTAATGTAATTGTTTGCTCTATATAAATGCCTATTGCATTTTCCTAAAGCCCATAGTGACATTTTTAAAAACTTCCTTGGTGCAACCAACAGTCTAAACCTAAAAACAAATATTCAGTTTCTTATCAAAGAAGAGTGAGAAATGAGCAAATATTCACATTTGAGAAGCTGCAAACAAGGACTTTTTGAGCAATTTTGCTTAGACAATGACATAAAGCTGAATTCATCATCAAAATAATTTATTTTTTTGGAGCTACTGGAAGCACAGTAACCAGAGTGCCTAGTTTTCCAGTTCGAGCAATAAAGCCTTCATTAAAAAGTGTTTTTGTGTAATGAGGGTCCAGTGTGTAGGATTTAGCAGGATATATTGGGAGAAATTGAATATAATATGATAAGTAGGTTTTCTTTTGTTCATAATCACATGACAATAGGAATAATCATGTTTTTTATTACCTTAGAATGAGCTGTTTATATCTACATACAGTAGGTAGCGGGTCCTCATTCAGTCTGTCATTTTTCTGTCAATCACCTGGCCTGTTTGTTTAGAGAGGAAGAGACCTCTGTGAGTAATTCTGCTTCCGGTAAAAACCTCCTGAATGTCTGAATCTTAAGTTATCAGAGCCAAAAGGTGAGCACATGTTAGCATGTGGTGGGCAAGCTGCTCATCTCCAACATGCCAAACAGCTCATTTGCAATGTACCAAACAGCATAGGAGAAACACTTATTTGTAACATAATACCACTTTATTCAGGAATTTTACTGGTTTTAATCAGCAGGTCTGTTTGTTTTGAGGAGGATGGGACTTCTGTGGATAATTCGGCTCCTGGTACAAACCTCCTGAACATCTGGACCTTAAATTATCAGAGAAAAAAGGAGCACACATCCGCATGTGCTAGGCTAACAGCCATCTCCAACGTGCCAAGTCATAGAAGAAACATTGATTTCTAACGCTGAACTACTTTATTCAGTGGTTTTACTGGTTTTAGTCACCTGGTCCATTTGTTTTGAAGAGGAAGAGACTTCTGTGGATAATTCAGCTCCTGGTTAAAACCTCCTGAACAATGAACACTGAAGGAATTCTAACCAGGAGAAGTTTCAGCTAATTGCAATTTGCACTCCTCACTGCTGGTTTCCACTGAGTCCCCCTAAATCTTACACACTGGACCTTGAAGTTATTTTTGATATTCATTTACCCACCTTTTGGACCATTTTGTCTACACCCTCTTGGAATAAGTGTATTTAAGTAGGACAAAGAGCTATTAAGGGAGTTGTTCAGCTGAGGTACAGGATATTAATGAATGCAGTGTACCTTTATATATTCCTGTCCCAGTGATCACTTCACACTGCCTGACAGGTCGTATGCACATTTCATATGGTTTACAATGCCAAGTAGACTAGCGACATTAGCTAACGCTGCAGAACCAGAAACCTACAACAAGCTAGAATAACGCAACTCAGAGCCCTTGAGTATAAAGTCAAGACAGACATAGATAATGTGAAACCTTTTTGAATTAGGTGTGCAAGACAAAACCTTCCATGAGTCGTAAAACTGAAAGACCAGATTGGGAAATGTTGAAGTTTATTAAGAACAAAACAACAGAGCAAGCACCACAGACGCAGGACAAGCTGTCTGAGTGCACAGGGACGGATTAAAAGAACATAAATAAGCACAAAACAACTTCCAGTCCTGATTTAGGGCACAAGTCTGCTCTTTGATCTTCATTCAGCAACACCACACATCTCAAGGAGACATCCAACGGTCCGATCAAATTCACATTTTAAGTCTTTTGGACAAATAAGGAAGATTTCGGACATCACTGGGAGTGACCCATCGTCCAAACCAATCAAATTCTATAAAATCTGTTCAAACCAGTGAGGAAAAACAGAAAGTGAAGGCAGTAAGCAAGGAAATCCAACTGTCCTGTCTCCTGAATGTTGACTTTAGATTAACATTCACTCAGATATAAATATTATCGTTAATGAATCTTCTTGCAGACCGTAGATGTGTCGAGCAATCTACTGTACATGACGAGGTCTGGCTCTCTACCTACAGTTAATGCAAACACCATTATGTGAACGCTAACAATGACACCTGTATTGACCCATACAGCACAATGAAAAGATAAGATGAGGTGACACGGGGCAGCTCTTTGGACCAACATGAACGTCATAGGTAAATATGTGACTTATTCATATGGAGCGGAAGTTCAGTGTTTGAGAGCAAACAGGTCAGAGCTAACACAGAGAGCACGAGGCTTCCTCTTTATCTTAGACAAATACGGAGGTGAGGAATGCCACATATCCATATCAATCTTTATATTCGCTCACTCAGTGTTAATAGCATTGTCTACCGTGTATGGTTTGGAAAAGCAATAACTATCAATTCTAACTAAAAGCCTGTTCAACAAATAAAAATTTAGTGTTTAAATTTCAGATCTTCGTCATCACCTTTACTCATTCTGTGCATCCTTGCCTTGATTCAGTCAGAGACATTCTCCACACCCATCACTCTCGCTTCTGTTTTTCATTTACGAACATTTACAAGTGATGCATCTTTCTCAGCGGAGCTATTTTTCAACAGGTAAAGTCGTTACTTCCATGGCAACAGAGGGTCATTTGTCTGCTCAGTAGCAGCAGTAGTGCTGCATTAAAACAGGAGGCCCATCAGATCAGTGGATGTCACATATATCTGATATGCAATGAGCGGCTGTTGCTGTTTAATACTTCTCCCAGTAAGCAACATACACTTAAAGCTGAGTATTCTAGATGTCTAAGTTACATATAATGCTGTTTTAACAGAGGTGCAAAGTAAATATTATACCTTTTCCCACCAAAATTAGGGTGTATATGCAGTGGTTTCTTTAGCATTTCCAGTCAACTAGAGCATGTACACCCCTCTGCAGTAGGCAAGCATGCCTTCCTGGGTTTTTTTGGTTGTCTTTTTTTTTCACCGACAGGCCAGAAAACAGGTAAGTAAACAGTAGAAAGTAGCAGGGCGGCCAGTGAAAATGTTGCGACGGTAACTCCTGTTTCAGATCTCTTGCTTATTCGGTCTCTCTCTCAAACTCGGTGCTGACTAATTTGGATCAATATTCAGGTGTTGCATGGATGGAAACAGACAGTATTTTGTGCTGGCTGGTTGTCGCAAAATGACAAAAATACATAATGTTGGAATGACAAAGCCCTCTAGTGATTGTAGGAATTCTGACATTTGTTCATCAGGAGCAAAGGAGGAAAGTCTGCAGAAGGAGTGGGTTAGTGTGGATATTTGGGTCAAAACAACAGACTATGACTTTGCTTTCTCAGAACCATTACTGTAGTCAATTGGCTATGACCAATTTGTCTTTGTGCCTGAACCTAACCAAACCCTGTGTCAATCAGATGGTGACTTGTGACAATTTTGAAAGGCACTGACAATTTATATGTATGTTAATGTGTGTTGTTTTGGAAGGCAGTTACAAATGACATATTTTGTTGTTTAATTTTGAGGACTTGTTCCTGTGGTTCACAGCGGCATTGCCATAAGGTGACTCTGTCTTTAGGGTCAGTCATTATTGTTTCTTGTGAAGAAGCGCTGCTGCAGCACTCCTGGGCTCACTTTTGGCCCATTTTGGCTCATTTGTTTCAAAAAGTGACAAGCTTTCCACCCACAAGACTATCAAGAGATTTTTAGGCCTTAGATATCTGATTTCTAATGGTG